>JASVEL010007001.1:0-600000 GCA_032618575.1 Nicotiana noctiflora | reverse complement strand
TTTTGGTAATGTGATTATTAAAGATAACATTAATGCAAGAAACATATCTTGCATATAATTTTGACCATAACCATAATGGTATAACTTTCTCTTTAAAAGAGTTATCCACCACATGAATGTTGATGAATCTGTGGTAGTACAAAATTAATTGAGAGCTTTGGAAGAGCCAATTATTATTATTTTGGAGGAATACAATTGATTAATATGTCAATTTATTATGTTGTAGTAAGTCTCAAAGAAACTTATTCAGTTTCTAAAGTATACGTGAAAGCGGTTGGTTATATTGAGACTATAAATAAAGGAAAGATTTGATATCTTCTATTACTAAATCTTGTAGCGGGGTAATATGTACGTAAAAAATTACCCGCTTTATTCTCTAGTTTGTACCACATAAATAAAATAATACCATACTAAAGTGAATATTTATTGATATAAAACCCCATATCATAATAAACTTGGAATTTATTAATAATTGCACGTCATGGTGTAAATCAAAAGTTTATCAACATTAATAATTATTCAATTGGCATAATGTTTTTTAGCCATATTAATTTAAGTATAATGTGCAAAAATAATAGAGAATTCACATGGGTAAATATTACAGAGTTAGAAAGTTCTTTACGAATTCTCTTATATTGCTTGTTCTCACTAATTAATTGACCAACTAAAGTTTGGATTGAATCCCATGAATGTTGAAAATATCAAAAGTGAATATGGGCCTATTCACCTGCCATGTATACCACATATGATATATCTATGAGATGGTTGCATGTGCGATTATTATTAATCCACAACATGGTGGTTGCGAGGTAACTTGCTCAATAATTTAATTTAGAGCATATTCTAGATTTTCTATTCAAAAGGTTCATCTTGATAAGTTGGTCTATATCACAGCTGGTTTAGCAAAATGATTTATTGAGTGCCTCAACTTAATACATAAATAATTGCTTATGAGAACAAAGTTATATATATCAGTTTGATATACGTTTGTACAAAAATATATTATTTCTCCCCTCACAAGTGATTCAGGGTCAGGAACCAAATAATTCATCTTACCATTATTAATGTACGGTGTATATTTTGATTAATACCATAACGCACACAGATAAGTTCTCAAAGTTGAGGAAATAAGTTAGTTTTTCTAACATGAGGGGGGAACATGATAAACAGTTGAGAAAAAGTTACGTGGAATGAATTATCATTTGTTCATATAGATCCTTGAATAAAATAATATGAACCTGGAGTTCATAAAATGATAATTCATTTGCAAAATATTGCAAATCATGTCAGACGCATTTGTTGACCCAAAGAAAGTAACTATATTATCATTGCAAATGCTCCTATAAAGTCCTAAAAGAACGAAGGCTATAGTACGCTTAAAGCATATAGACAAATTGGTTTCAAATAAACTTCTTGATAAAAAATATGAGCAAAATGATCATAATAAAGAAGGCAAGTGATCTAGAAGATCACATGTCACGACCCGGATTTTCCCCCAATATCGGGATCGTGATGGCGCCTACTCGTGGTAGCTAGGCAAACCACTGTGTTCATACTATCCTATTTTTAACACAATTTTAATTAAATAAATGCGGAATACTTTATCGAAATGGAAATAATAAATCACGAGGTAAAAATCATACTGAAATCCTCTACCCAAGACTTGGAGTCACCAACTCACAAACTACTATGGAATACTACACATAAAAGTCTGAAGGAAATATAACATAATTCTGTTTGTCTCGAAACAATGAGACTACAGCTATTAACATAATTAAAGGAAGAGACGCCGGGCCTGCGGACGTCTGCAAGCTACCTTAGTCTCAAATGTGATCAACTTCCACGCAATCTATTTACTGCTGCTGCTGCTGCTCCTGATCGTAACCTGGACCTGTGCAAAAACGCACAGAAGTGTAGCATCAGCACAACCGACCCCATGTGCCTGGTAAGTGCCTGGCCTATCCCGGCGAAGTAGTGACAAGCCTAGGACCAGACACCCACGTAAACCTGTGCAATTCAATATATATATATGTGTACTACAACATAACAAGAAATAATCAAGTATTAACACAATAAGGAATATCTTGAAGAATTCAACAATTAACCACAGTTAATAATTTCACAAGGAAAAACAAAGTGTAATGTAAACACAAATAATATCAATTCAAGGAATAGCAAACGGTTGCACGGCATCACCCTTCGTGCTTTTACTCTCATCCTCACATCCATAGTACGGCATGATCCTTCGTACATGGTTCAATAATAGGGCACGGCATGATCCTTCGTGCATAATCAATAATAGGGCACGGCATGATCCTTCGTGCATAATCAATAATAAACATGGCACGACATGATCCTTCGTGCATAATCAATAATAGGGCACGGCATGATCCTTCGTGCATAATCAATAATAAACATGGCACGACATGATCCTTCGTGCATAATCAATAATAAACATGGCACGGCATGATCCTTCGTGCATAATCAATAATAAACATGGCACGGCATGATCCTTCGTGCGTAATCAATAATAAACATGGCACGGCATCACCCTTCGTGCATTATCACTCTTCCTCACCCAAATAACAATCACAGTTAAGGGCAAAGAAAGAAACGATAATTCATAAACCATCCCATCAAGGGCAATCAATAATTATCTTCACAACAAGTCCCAACAGGGGAGAACAATAACAATTCATCTGTAATATATCTCAAAATAATCATTTTTCAACGACTCACGGTCATACTAGACGCCAGTGTATGGATGCTCGTCACCACGGCCCATACACCGCACTCGATCACATAACACATAACACATAATCCTATTCCCTCAAGCTAGGATAGAACAAACACTTACCTCGAATGCTTATGAACAATCAAATCCGTGGAAATGTCTTTTCTTTCAATTTGGCTCCAATCCAACCGTATCTATACACAATTGATTTATTATCATCAATTCTACTCAACAAACTAATTCTTAATACCAAATAACACCTTTTCAACATTCTGCCATGAATAGTAAATTTCAACCCCGGGCCCACATGGTCGGAATTCGGGGTTAGGACCAAAATCCGGTTACCCATTCCCCCACGAGTTCATGTATATAATTTTTTTCAAAATCGGACCTCAATTCGAGGTCCAATTCCCCAATTTATGAAAAACCCTATTTTCTAATAAAAACAAGAATTTTACCATGAAAATCATTGATTTCTTATGAAAAACATGTTTAATGATGTTAGGAATTGAAAGAATTAAGTAAAAAGTGACTTACAATCATTTTGATGAAGAAGAAATCCTTGAAGAGTCGCAAATGGGTGTTTTGGTTTGTGAAAAATGAAGAAATGACTGAAATTCGTGTTTTTCAGGTCTCTGTGTTCGCATTTGCGAACATGGGTTCGCAATTGCGAACCCCGACCAATTTCTGGAGTTTGAAAAATAAGCTAAGGGTGGGAAGTTTGCATTTGCGAACATTTGTTCGCATTTGCGAACATCTCGCATTTGCGAACTAATGTACGCATTTGCGAACACATGCGGTATAAGGCAGTGTTCGCATTTGCGAACAATGGTTCGCATTTGCGAACCAAGGCAGTCACTGGGACGCATTTGCGAACCAAGGCAGCACTGGGGACCTTCGCAAATGCGAACAATTGTTCGCATTTGCGAACAAGGCTGGCTTCGCATTTGCGATCAATTGTTCGCATTTGCGAGCCTTGCCTTATATTGTCCCCTTCGCAATTGCGAGAAATTCTTCGCAATTGCGAAGCCAACAGCTGGGTGAAAAAAACAGCAGTTCAAAATTCAGAATTTCATCCAACGGCCTATCAAATCTTTAACCGAGCCCTCCGGGCTCCAAACCAAACATGTACACAACCTCAAAAACACATTATGGACTTGTTCGTGCGATCATATCGCCAATATCACTTCGTTTTAATCAAATCGAGCCTCAAACTCATGATTTTCATACTTTTGATTTTCAAAACTTCTTAACTTGGAACTCAAGGTCCAAAACATCTCAAACGACATCCAAATGTCACCAAACTTTACGGAAATCACATATATAATATTTAAGACTTGTACCGGGCGTCGAAACCAAAATACGAGCCCGATACCAAGGTCTATTAGTTTATTTCCTTTAATAATTGCATCAAAAACAATTTCACATAAAAATTCATAACTTGGGCTCTAGGCCTCAGAATTCGACTCCGGACACATGTCCAAGTCCCATATTTTCCTACGGACCTCTCGGGACCATCCAATCTCGGGTCCGGATCCGTTTACCAAGAATGTTGACCGAAGTCAACCATATCAATATTAATATCATTTTTATCCAAATTTCTCATAGAATTCATATTTTCTATCACAAAATCTTTCCGGCTACATGCTCGGATCGTGCACGTAAATCGAGGCAACATAGAATGAGGTTTTCAAGGCCTCGGAAGCTCGAAATTATTAATAAAATAAGT
Source organism: Nicotiana noctiflora (assembly GCA_032618575.1). Classification (NCBI taxonomy): domain Eukaryota; kingdom Viridiplantae; phylum Streptophyta; class Magnoliopsida; order Solanales; family Solanaceae; genus Nicotiana; species Nicotiana noctiflora. Next base: position 595,537 of record JASVEL010007001.1, on the reverse strand, counting down.
GATGACCCTTTGGGTCGTCACAATCTCCACCTCTAAAACAACCGTTCGTCCTCGAACGGACAAAAGAAAGAAGTACCTGAGTCAGGAAACAAATGTGGGTAGCGGCTCCGCATATCGGACTCGGACTCCCAGGTCGATGCCTCAGGAGGCTGACCTCTCCACTGAACACGCACAGAAGGATAACTCTTCGACCTCAGCTGTCGAACCTGCCGGTCTAGAATAGCCACCGGCTCCTCCTCGTAGGATAGATCATTGTCCAATTGGACGGTACTGAAGTCTAACACATGTGTGGGATCGCCGTGGTATCTGCGAAGCATAGATACGTGAAAAAGCTGGATGCACGGCTGATAAGCTAGGCGGCAAAGCTAATGCGTAAGCCACCCCTCCCACTCTGTCTAGAATCTCAAATGGACCAATATACCTGAGGGCTGAGCTTGCCCTTCTTCCCAAACCTCGTCACGCCCTCCATAGGCGACACTCGGAGCAATACTCGTTCACCAACCATGAAATCTACATCTCGAACCTTACGATCTGCATAAGTCTTCTGCCTGGACTGAGCTGAACGCAATCTCTCCTGAATAGTCTTGACTTTATCTAAGGCCTCCTGAACTAGATCTGTACCCAACAACCGAGCCTCTCCCGGTTCAAACCATCCAACTGGTGATCGACATCGCCTACCATATAACGCCTCATACGGAGCCATCCGGATGCTAGATTGGTAACTGTTATTGTAGGCGAACTCTGCTAATGGCAGAAACTGGTCCCACGAGCCTCCGAAATCAATAACACGGGCTCGAAGCATGTCCTCTAGAATCTGAATAGTCCTCTCGGACTGGCCATCCGTCTGAGGATGAAATGCTGTACTCAACTGAACCTGGGTGCCTAACTCCTGCTGAACCGCTCTCCAGAACCGCGAGGTAAACTGCGTACCCCGATCAGAGATAATAGATACCGGCACCCCATGGAGACGAACAATCTCCCTAATGTAAACCTCCGCTAACCTCTCCGACGAGTAGGAGACAGATACTGGAATAAAGTGTGCTGATTTGGTCAGTCTATCAACAATGACCCAAATAGCATCAAATTTCCTCCGAGTCAAAGGAAGTCCAGTAACGAAGTCCATAGTGATCCGCTCCCATTTCCACTCGGGAATTTCAATCCTCCGGAATACACCACCAGGTCTCTGGTGCTCATATTTCACCTGCTGACAATTTAGACACCGAGCGACATACGCAACGATATCTTTCTTCATTCTGCGCCACCAATAGTGTTGCCGTAAGTCCTGGTACATCTTCGCGGCACCTGGGTGAATAGAATACCGCGAACTGTGGGCCTCTGCTAAGATCAACTCTCGAATTCCTTCGACATTGGGCACACAAACTCGACCCTGCAATTTCAATACCCCATCATCATCTAGATTTACCTGTGTGGCACCTCCCCGTTGTACTGTATCTCTCAACTCACGCAAATGAGGATCATCAAATTGCCTCTCACGGATACGCTCTAATAAAGAAGAACGAGCGGCCGTGCAGGCTAACACTCTGCTAGGCTCAGAAATGTCTAATCTCACGAACCGGTTGGCTAAGGCATGGACATCTAGAGCTAATGGTCTCCGATTGACCGGAATATATGCAAGACTACCCATGCTGGCATACTTTCTACTCAATGCATCGGCCACCACATTGGCCTTACCCGGGTGATATAATATAGTAACATCATAGTCTTTTAGCAACTCTAACCATCTCCGCTGTCGTAGATTCAACTCCTTCTGTTTGAACAAGTACTGTAGGCTTTTGTGATCGGTGTACACCTCACATGTCACACCATATAGATAATGCCTCCAGATCTTTAAGGCATGAACCACTGCTGCTAACTCAAGATCATGAACTGGATAATTCTTCTCATGTATTTTTAACCGCCTCGAAGCATAAGCGATAACCTTACCATCCTGCATCAATACCGCTCCAAGCCCTGTACGAGATGCGTCACAATAAACTGTATAAGGCCCTGCACCTGTAGGTAGTACCAACACCGGTGCGGTGGTCAAGGCTGTCTTGAGCTTCTGAAAGCTCGCCTCACACTCCTCTGACCACTGAAACTGGACACCCTTCTGGGTCAACCTGGTCATCGGGGCTGCAATAGAAGAAAACCCCTCTACAAAACGGCGGTAGTAACCTGCTAATCCCAAGAAACCCCGTATCTCAGTCACTGAAGCTGGTCGAGGTCAATTCTGGACTGCCTCAATCTTCTTTGGGTCTACCTGAATACCTTCCACTGATACAATGTGACCCAGAAATGCCACTGAACTCAACCAGAACTCACATTTCGAAAATTTGGCATATAGTCGATTATCCTTCAGAGTCTGAAGAACCACTCTGAGGTGCTGCTCGTGCTCTTCCTGGTTGTGGGAGTATACCAGGATGTCATCTATGAAGACTATCACGAACAGATCTAAGTAAGGCATGAATACCCGATTCATCAACTCCATGAATGTTGCTGGGGCATTGGTCAACCCGAAGGACATGACCAAGAACTCATAATGCCCATATCTAGAGCGAAAGGTCGTCTTAGGAATGTCAGCCGCCCTGATCTTCAGCTGATGGTAGCCTGACCTCAAGTCTATCTTAGAAAATACCCTCGCTCCCTGGAGCTGGTCAAACAAATCATCAATCCTCGGCAGTGGATATTTATTTTTGATAGTCACCTTGTTTAGCTGCCGGTAATCAATACACATCCGCATCGAGCCATCCTTCTTCTTTACAAATAATACAGGTGCTCCCCAGGGGGAAACACTGGGCCTGATAAAGCCCTTCTCAAGAAGGTCCTGCAGCTGATCTTTCAACTCTTTTAGTTCCGGTGGGGCCATACGATAGGGTGGAATAGAGATGGGCTGGGTACCCGGTGCCAGATCAATATAGAAATCAATATCCCTGTCGGGTGGCATGCCCGGCAGGTCTGAAGGAAAAACCTCAGGAAACTCCCGTGCAATAGGGACCGACTCAATGGAAGGAACTTCCGCGCTGGAATCACGAACATAAGCCAAATAAGCTAGACACCCCTTCTCGACCATACGTCGAGCCTTAACATAAGAAATAACGGTGCGAACGGAGTGGCTTGAGGTACCCTTCCACTCTAATCGGGGTGATTCTGGCAAGGCTAAGGTGACAGTCTTAGCATGACAATCAAGAATAGCATGGTATGGGGACAACCAGTCCATCCCCAATATGACATCAAAATCTACCATATCCAAGAGCAACAGATCAACACGGGTCTCAAGACCCCCAAATATAACTACGCACGAACGATGCACCCGATCGACTACAATAGAGTCACCCACTGGCGTAGCCACATAAACTGGAATATCCAGAGCATAGCTGGGCACAGCCAAATATGATGCGAAGTAGGAAGACACATAGGAATATGTAGATCCAGGGTCAAATAATACTGAAGCACCTCTGCCACACACAAAAATAGTACCTGTAATCACGGCATCTGATGCCTCTGCCTCTGGCCTGGCTGGTAAAGCATAGAATCGGGGATCTGCACCTCCCCTCTGAGCTGCGTCTCTAGGACGACCATCAACTGGCTGACCTCTACCTCTGGCTGGACGGTCTCCGCCTCTACGGTCTCGACCTCCACCTCTATAATCTCTACCCCCGCCTCTGGCTGGCTGGGCAGGCTGAGGGTCAGCTGGGGCCTGAATCATAGGACGAGGACCCCGCTGCTGAGAGTTGCCCGCTGCTATAGGGCAATTCCTGATAAAATGACCTGGGTCGCCACAACCGTAGCAACTCTTAGACTGATAGGGCTGCTGGCCCTGACGACCCGAATGGCCTCCACGAACGCTCTGAAGAGGCTGAGCACTAATAGGAGACTGGTCTGAATAATACCCCCGAGAACCACGATCACCTGATCCACCCCTGTGAAGCCTGAAGGGCGGAATGAAAAGGCCTGGAGGACTGGCCTCTATCAAAGGATTCTCTGCTACCAGAGGAAGAAGCACCAAACCTACCCGAATGACGAGGCCTCTTATCCGAAGAATAACCGCCTCCTCTAGCGAGAGCCATCTCAACTCTGCGTGCTGCATTGGCTGCCTCCTGAAATGATATGTCACTCCCCACGCCCATAGCCATCTGGAGTCTAATCGGATGATTAAGCCCATCTATAAACTTGCGGACCCTCTCCCGCTCAGTGGGAAGTATCACTATTGCATGACGAGCCAAGTCGATAAATCTCGTCTCATACTGTGTAACTGTCATAGTGCCCTGATGGAGGCGCTCAAACTGCCTCCGAAGTAAATCCCGCTGAGTAGCAGGGAGAAACTTCTCCATAAATAGTTCCGCAAACTGGTCCCATGATAAAGCTGGGGACCCTGCTGGTCGAGTCAGGGCAATAATCTCTCCACCAAGTCTTGGCGGATCCTGCAAGTCTGAAAGTACAAAAATCAACTCCGTTTGTCTCCACGATCCCCATAGTCTTGAGAATCTCATGGCAACTGAATAAAAAGTCCTGAGGATCCTCTGATGCGGTTCCACTGAAAGTAGTGGTAAATAACTTGGAGAACCGATCAAGCCTCCATAACGAATCAGAAGTCATGGCCGTTCCATCACCGGCATGAGCTGTGGTACCTGACTGAGTGGCCACAGCTGGCTGAATTACTGGTGCCTGAGGCTGAGGAGCTACTGGCTCCGGAGTATGAGCAATAGGAGTCTGGGCCCCTCCTCCGGCCTGAGAAGTAGCTGGGGCAACTGATAATAAACCCGCTCTGGCAATGCTGTCCATGAATCCCGCTATTCTGATCAAGGCATCCCGGAGATCTGGGGTAATTAAAGCCTCTCCTGGGACCTGAGCTGGGCCCACTGGAGCTGTTGGAATCGGAACCTCCTCGTCAATCTCAATATGGGGCTCCACCTCTGGGGTAGCTGCCTGGGGCTGAGCTCTACCCCTACCACGGCCTCTAGTACGGCCTCGGCCCCTGCCCCTCACAGGAGCTGTCTGGGGCTCAGGCTGCTGGTCAGCGGACGAAGAAGTGCGTGTCCTTACCATCTGCGAAAGGACAGAATAGAAATTCCAATCAGTAATTGAGGATCAAGTAGCACGACAAGAAAGAACAAATGAGAGACTTTTTCCTAACTCAATAGACTCTGAAGGACAAGTACGGACGTCTCCGTACCTACCTCTCAAACTCTACTAAGCTTGTTCGTGAGTGGTGAGACCTATGTAACCTAGAGCTATGATACCAACTTGTCACGACCCGGATTTTCCCCCAATATCGGGATCGTGATGGCGCCTACTCGTGGTAGCTAGGCAAACCACTTGTGTTCATACTATCCTATTTTTAACACAATTTTAATTAAATAAATGCGGAATACTTTATCGAAATGGAAATAATAAATCACGAGGTAAAAATCATACTGAAATCCTCTACCCAAGACTTGGAGTCACCAACTCACAAACTACTATGGAATACTACACATAAAAGTCTGAAGGAAATATAACATAATTCTGTTTGTCTCGAAACAATGAGACTACAACTATTAACATAATTAAAGGAAGAGACGCCGGGCCTGCGGACGTCTGCAAGCTACCTTAGTCTCAAATGTGATCAACTTCCACGCAATCTATTTACTGCTGCTGCTGCTGCTCCTGATCGTAACCTGGACCTGTGCAAAAACGCACAGAAGTGTAGCATCAGCACAACCGACCCCATGTGCTGGTAAGTGCCTGGCCTATCCCGGCGAAGTAGTGACAAGCCTAGGACCAGACACCCACGTAAACCTGTGCAATTCAATATATATATGTGTACTACAACATAACAAGAAATAATCAAGTATTAACACAATAAGGAATATCTTGAAGAATTCAACAATTAACCACAGTTAATAATTTCACAAGGAAAAACAAAGTGTAATGTAAACACAAATAATATCAATTCAAGGAATAGCAAACGGTTGCACGGCATCACCCTTCGTGCTTTTACTCTCATCCTCACATCCATAGTACGGCATGATCCTTCGTACATGGTTCAATAATAGGGCACGGCATGATCCTTCGTGCATAATCAATAATAGGGCACGGCATGATCCTTCGTGCATAATCAATAATAAACATGGCACGACATGATCCTTCGTGCATAATCAATAATAAACATGGCACGGCATGATCCTTCGTGCATAATCAATAATAAACATGGCACGGCATGATCCTTCGTGCGTAATCAATAATAAACATGGCACGGCATCACCCTTCGTGCATTATCTCTCTTTCTCACCCAAATAACAATCACAGTTAAGGGCAAAGAAAGAAACAGTAATTCATAAACCGTCCCATCAAGGGCAATCAATAATTTTCTTCACAACAAGTCCTAACAAGGAAGAACAATAACAATTCATCTGTAATATATCTCAAATAATCATTTTTCCAACGACTCACGGTCATACTAGACGCCAATGTATGGATGCTCGTCACCACAGCCCATACACCGCACTCGATCACATAACACATAACACATAATCCTATTCCCTCAAGCTAGGATAGAACAAACACTTACCTCGAATGCTTATGAACAATCAAATCCGTGGAAATGTCTTTTCTTTCAATTTGGCTCCAATCCAACCGTATCTATACACAATTGATTTATTATCATCAATTCTACTCAACAAACTAATTCTTAATACCAAATAACACTTTTTCAACATTCTGCCATGAATAGTAAATTTCAACCCCGGGCCCACATGGTCGGAATTCGGGGTTAGGACCAAAATCCGGTTACCCATCTCCCCACGAGTTCATGTATATAATTTGTTTCAAAATCGGACCTCAATTCGAGGTCCAATTCCCCAATTTATGAAAAACCCTATTTTCTAACAAAAACAAGAATTTTACCATGAAAATCATTGATTTCTTATGAAAAACATGTTTAATGATGTTAGGAATTGAAAGAATTAAGTAAAAAGTGACTTACAATCGTTTTGATGAAGAAGAAATCCTTGAAGAGTCGCAAATGGGTGTTTTAGTTTTGTGAAAAATGAAGAAATGACTGAAATTCGTGTTTTTCAGGTCTCTGTGTTCGCATTTGCGAACATGGGTTCGCAATTGCGAACCCCGACCAATTTCTGGAGTTTGAAAAATAAGCTAAGGGTGGGAAGTTCGCATTTGCGAACATTTGTTCGCATTTGCGAACATCTCGCATTTGCGAACTAATGTTCGCATTTGCGAACACATGCGGTATAAGGCAGTGTTCGCATTTGCGAACAATGGTTCGCATTTGCGAACCAAGGCAGTCACTGGGACGTTCGCATTTCCGAACAATGGTTCGCATTTGCGAACCAAGGCAGCACTGGGGACCTTCGCAAATGTGAACAATTGTTCGCATTTGCGAACAAGGCTGGCTTCGCATTTGCGATCAAGGTTCGCATTTGCGAGCCTTGCCTTATACTGTCCCCTTCGCAATTGCGAGAAATTCTTCGCAATTGCGAAGCCAACAGCTGGGTGAAAAAAACAGCAGTTCAAAATTCAGAATTTCATCCAACGGCCTATCAAATCTTTACCCGAGCCCTCCGGGCTCCAAACCAAACATGTACACAACCTCAAAAACACATTATGGACTTGTTCGTGCGATCATATCACCAATATCACTTCGTTTTAATCAAATCGAGCCTCAAACTCATGATTTTCATACTTTTGATTTTCAAAACTTCTTAACTTGGAACTCAAGGTCCAAAACATCTCAAACGACATCCAAATGTCACCAAACTTTACAGAAATCACATATATAATATTTAAGACTTGTACCGGGCGTCGGAACCAAAATACGAGCCCGATACCAAGGTCTATTAGTTTATTTCCTTTAATAATTGCATCAAAAACAATTTCACATAAAAATTCATAACTTGGGCTCTAGGCCTCAGAATTCGACTCCGGACACATGTCCGAGTCCCATATTTTCCTACGGACCTCTCGGGACCATCCAATCTCGGGTCCGGATCCGTTTACCAAAAATGTTGACCGAAGTCAACCATATCAATATTAATATCATTTTTATCCAAATTTCTCATAGAATTCATATTTTCTATCACAAAATCTTTCCGGCTACATGCTCGGATCGTGCACGTAAATCGAGGCAACATAGAATGAGGTTTTCAAGGCCTCGGAAGCTCGAAATTATTAATAAAATAAGTGATGACCCTTTGGGTCGTCACATCACATGACATAAAACTTCATAAAATCTTATGAGAGATTCAGGTACCTGAAAATATGAATGAAGAGATCTCTATGTTATGTCTTTATGAAAAAATATTGAAACCGACATAAAATGTCGTCGACGACATCTATGATAGCACTAAATATATGAGGATTTTAAGTCCAGAGAAACAATTCAGGTAGAATTGATTTCATATGAAAGACATGTTGTTTTGGACTTGCAATTCAAACACTTAAAAGTATAAAGTCCATAGGGTGTACAATCAATTTTATTTATCTTATATGTATAGCATGGCATGAAAAGTTGATATGCATCTAAAGTCTATTTAAATGACTTATTTGACTATACTTATAGGACAATCCATAAATGATTTTAATTGCTAGAAGCATTTTCAATTCTTGATCTTGAAGTACCACATCCTAAGTGCAATTTGTGCACATATGTATCTTGCTATAAATATAAGCATGATAATATAATAGTGAGGATTTTCAAGGTGCAACATATTAATTGGAGTTAATATGGCGGATGTATTCACCAAATCTTTGCCAACGTCAATCTTCAAGAAGCTAGTGTACAAGATCGGGATGCAAAGACTCAATGATGTGAATTGATGCTCTCATCAGGGGGAGTTAATGCACGTTGCACTCTTTTTTTCTTACAAGGTTTTATCTCACTGGGTTTTTCTTGCAAGGTTTCTAACGAGGCAACCAAAAGACGTATTATAACATATGTGTACTTTTTTTTCTTTTCTAAAACTTTTTTCCATTGGGTTTTCTTTTACTTAAGATTTTAACGAGGCACATTATCTGTTTAATAGACATTCACGGGGAGTGTTATAAATAAAATTTTATTTATGGTGAATGTCCATATTTAGAGAGATTCTAGGGTTTATTACTTTGGCTAAGCCATCATCTCCCTAAAAATAAAGGGTTCTATTCCATTGTAATTCATCCCAAATTAAAATTCAATAAGAATTCTCTCTCTCTCTTTCTCAACAATATTGTCCTTGTTCCTTTATTGTTTTATAACACATTCCATATTTTTAAACGTAATTAACAATATTAAATGCTAGACAGAAAGAAAATTTTATGGATGAGGTAGCAAATAAGGTTTGAAACACTATATATATATATATATATATATATATATATATATATATATATATATATATATATTTATATTTATATATACATATACAATAGTTTAGAAATCTAAGTTAAAAAAGAAACTTTTTCAATAGGTATAATTGAAATTCATTGAAAACATATAGATAAGTCAATATACAAAATTTGAGTAAGATTGGAGGTGATTTGGACTGGTTTTGTATCAAAATTCGTGATTAAATCGATTTCAAAAAAATTCTTCTCCGACACATGTATCAAACATGTATCACTCATGTATCTTACATACAGGTATACATGGATATACATGTGATACACATTTGATACAAATATGATACATATGTGATATATAGTGTGTTATACATATCATTTTTTCATGTTCCGTTTTACTTCAAATTGTCAATTCAAACCACCTCAATACTTTATCAAATCATCCTAAAATTGAGATTCAAGCTCCTTAAGATGTACCCACTCTATTCTAATAAAACTTACTAAAAAAACAAAAAATTATTTATTTATTTATTTATTTGCTATAAATAGCTAATTGACTAATATTAGTAATATTTTGTGGCCTAGTCAATTTTTGTAATGAGCTACTTATAAACATGGACGAATGTAGCGTGTTGCCGACGGGTTCAAATGAAACCATAGCTTTCAACACGGAGTATAATGTTATATGTAAAAATTCATTAAAATTATATAAATAATAGATATTAACCCGTAACTTTAATAATATAATGGGTTCAACTCTAAAAAAACCTTAAATGTTTAACCCATAGAATTAAATAGTGGATCTGCTTCTGCTTATAAATGGAGATAGCTGATCATTTTCCATTATTAATTACGTATGTTCTTTTCACACCCATCAATTATGAAATTTCAGACGACATAATTAAATTCTTAGCGTGTGTTTGGTACGAAGGAAAATATTTTCCAATTTTTCCATGTTTGGTTGGCTTAAATGTTTTGGAAAATATTTTCCTTATTGATTTATTTTCCTCCAATTGGAGGAAAATGTTTTCCTTATCAAAAGAAGGGAAAACATTTTCCAAACATCCTTCTCAAACTTTCTCACCCTCACCAACCCACCACTTTTCCGTTACCATCCACCCTACTACCCCTCAACCCCTCCACCCCCCCTCCCCCCGCAAAAAAAAGTATTTTTTACCTTTAATTTTTTTTGCCAATTTTATATTTTTATTTTTTTATTTTTATGCACCACCCATCAATTTCTTTTTATATTTTTTTTGTAATTTAAATTTTTATTTTTCCTTTTACTACCCCTCCCTAGCCCCGCCCCCGCACCCTACCCAGAAAAAAAAATTACCTTAATTTTTTTTTTTGCAATTTCATATTTGATTTTCTATTTTTTCTGCACCACCCGCCCCCTGCCCTTACCCCTAAACCCCCCAGCCCCTTCCCCCGCACAAATTTTTTTCTTTTTGTAATTTAAATTTTTTTTCCTTTTAACTGCCTAGCCTAGCCTAGCCTCGCCCCCGCCCCTTAACCCCCCCCCCCCCCCCCACAAAAAAATATTTTTTTTACCTTAATTTTTTTTTTTTTTTTGCAATTTCAAATTTCGTTTTTTTATTTTTCTACACCACTCAGCCCCCACCCCCGCTTCTACCCCAAAATTTAAAATATTTTTAATTTTTAATTTTTTTATTTATCCATTTGAAGATCAAAATTTTACAAGTTCCAAAATTATAAGTTCGGATGTTTATGTGTTTGGAAGTTTACGGGTTCGAAAAAACGTGATTTTTATGTTAAAAAGTAAAGCATCACATTAGTTCCTTTTGATTGTTAAACCATGCGTTATGTTTTATTATACGTTAACACTTGTACTCTTTTGTTGGACCTAACATAGTTTACTAAATATTGTAATGGTTACATCTCCTAAATTGTAAAAGCATATATTTCAACTAACTAATGTTCTATTCAGTTTCTGTTTCAGATAAATGTAGCTCAATGAACTAGCAAGGACGAAATCTGAATAGTAACCTAAAAATACTAAATACCCTGCTAATTCATGCCATAAACGATAAGTATTCATCCTTGATCTATGATTAGGAGCCCAGCTGACACGTGAAATAATCTACAAATTACTATTGCAAGACTATGAGCCAGAGCCCGTTTGGAAATACAAATTCCTTTTTTCTTTTTGCCAAAAAAAAATTCACTTTTCCGAAATTAGCGTTTGTTCATAAAATTTCAAATTTTCACTTGAAGATGTATTTTGAAAATTTTTTAAAATTTGAAAAACTTCAAAAAACTGTTTATCAAAATTTTCACTCAAATCACTGACAAAACATCACCAACAACCCAAACTTAAATTATGTCCAAACACTAAATCTCAAAAATCATTTTCACTTAAAAAAATTTCACCATTGTTGGGATTTTACATTTCTTATGTCCAAACGCCTACTAAGAACCTATTTACACATACAATTTTTTTTTCCTTTTTTTCAAAATTTTTTGAAACAATGTTTGGTTATCCCATTCTTACCAATTTTTCATTTTTCAATTGCAAATCCATTTTCAAATTTGAAAAATTGGTTCTCGCCAGTTTTTCAATTGAAAATGGGAATTTACTAGTTTTTAGTTTTACAAATTTACACTTTATTTTTAAAATTTATAAAATGACCTAATTAGTTTTTGGCAGATATATCTTTGGAGACTAATGGTGCAATATCAGTCCTAGTTGATATTTGAACTCTGCCCACTGAAAGTTTGATTATATGGTTATGAGAAATATATAGCTATGCATGCTTTTGCACCTTTTACGTGTATTAGAAGAATTAGAAAATGTAATATTGATGTTGCATCTTCTGTGTATTGCAGTAAAGCAAAATATGATAATAATTAAATAATAGCATTTTGATTGTTCATTTCAAGTAGGATAATAAAATTGGGGGTTTTAATATTTTTTACAAGTTGTGGGAGTATAAGTCATGTTTCATGGTTTTAAAATAAAAGACATCCAAATATGTTACAAAAATTATAACCAAACACAACTTCATCTTCAATTCAAATTTTAGAAAAAATTTAGATTTGAAAAATAAACTAAAACTTATGTCCAAACGCCTACTAAAAGTCAAAAACGTCGACCAGGTGAGCGCAAGTGACGGAGCATATAGTATAATTCGGTAAAACGTGCAAAACGTATACTCAACATTTGAAATATATCAATTAACCTAATAACCACCTACCTAACTAGTTAAACTAAAAATTACCGACGGATATATAGTATGTGTATAACCATATACTTCCTCTGTTCCAGTGTATGTGAACTTATTTTCTTTTTGGTCTATTTCATAAAATGACTCCTTTCTAAATTTGAAAATAATTTAGCTTAAACTTTAAATTCTACCCTTAATGAGAAGCTCTCATAACTATACAAATACTCTAGACCCTTTTATGACTTGTTTAGTACTACAAATTCTACAGACATCACTTTTTTCTTAAATTTTGTGTCAGGTCAAATATGTTCGCATAAATTGAAACGAGGGGAGTATAATTTATGTATATTGGCTAAAAAAATAAATAGTGAATTTGATAGGCTATTTATGTAAAGATCACAAAATATATGTGGAGGAGGACCTTGCCTTTTAACTTTCTTGCTAAATAAGGTATTGAGGGATATGTACGGTCAGGGGCGGAGCCAGGATATATACTAAGAGTGTTCAAAATAAATTGGATTGCAGCTCACGGGAATCAAACCTGCAATCTTTTGCACATTTTGAACACCCTTGACCACTGTGCCAAACATTTGACTTGTGTCAAGGATTTTCAAAACTTGATATATAGAGATAAAAAATAAATTTTTACCTTATATATACAGTGTAATTTTTCGGCGAAGGGTGTTCCTTGTCTCCGCCCCTTGTGTACGGTATGATAAATATAAAAGAGAAGCTAATTGAAGGTCTCCAGTTATTAACAATTTTCTTGTGTCTGACTAATTTTAAAAAAGAAATTTTGCTGATTATACTAATGGAGATTGAATTTAAAGAATTACCTGAAAGAAGGCCATACGATGCAAATAATTAACCATGAGAATGGCCCGAACATAGAACTCGAAGCTCAACTCAGCAGTAAGCCCAAGAGAGATATACAACTTGCACATGCGAATGGGAAGAAAAGGAAGAAAGGGAAAAGGAGAACATCATTTGCATAAGGTGATTCTACTCGGACCAATACACAGGGAGAATATTTAATCAATGCTAAATAACATTAATTTTTTCGAAATGTGTCATGTTTGTAGTGATAAAATTCATTGATCTAAACAATCTATTAGAACCAAAGTAAATACATAATAAAGGAATTTTTACATTCCTATCCCGCATATAAAATCTTTTTACCCTACATATTTAAGGTCTGAGCGAATTACATTTAATATACCAAATTACTGTTTCTATACTATAATTCAAATCAGTGATATAATTAAGAGGACATTTATATTATGCATACTTTGTTTTATTTATATTAGGCATAATTATAAGACAGTATACTATTACTTTGAATTCAGATCTTTCCCCTCAAAACAATTAGTGATCCGATACACCTTAAACCACTAAATTAGAAAGCTCCTTTCACATTTTTGCCTCATCATAAATTTTATAACATTTAAGACACAACATGTTGTTAAACCATTTACTGAGGCCTTACAATCTAACAAATACACAATATAGTCCTGTAGAACAACATGAAAGAATACGTTAAACATAAAGCAGCAGATGATATCTGATATCTCTTTTGTATATTCACTTATTTTTTTTAAAAAAAATTTGACGCCTCATTGTCCATGGCCATATTTTCATACTTTCACAATAAATATATTTTCATACTTTCGCTCTTCTGCTATTTCATCTTGTCGTCTCTTTGCTCGTTGCTAATAGGTGAGTGTGTGTATAGATACTTTTAAAACCAATACAGCTTTATACAATACTTAAACTGATTTGTTGTTTATTTGTAGTTTTTTGAAGGAATTTTGTAGAAGAAGAGAAACTTTTATAATTAATATTTTTTTTAACATAGATTGTAGTTTAATGATAGTATAAATGTAGTAATTTTGTAGATACCCTTAAAAGAAGACATATTGCAGAAATTGTAGATAAATTATAGATAATTTGTAGACTGTTTATTGCAGAAGATTTTGTAGAAGTTTTAGTCACTTTTTATTTGTGAAAACAGAAAATATGGCACCTACAATTAGAATACAAATAATCTATAATTTATCTACAAAAAATCTACAAACTAGGTACATTAAATGTTTATAACCCAATTCCTATACAATTGTAGCATAATTATGATTTTTGAGATAGTTGTATTTTTTCATAAGATATGTAGAAGTTTTAGCCATTTTTTATTTGTGAAAAAAGAAAATAAAGCATCTACAATCATAATATAAATAATCAATAATTTATCTATAATTTATCTACAATTTCTGCAATATGTCTTCTTCTTCTTCGAGTTTCAATCTGAAAAGAGTCAAAACCAAGTCTAATATTCACCAAAACCCCTCAAAATTGAGATATAAACTCCAAATCATATTCCCGATTATTTTCAACAACACTCAATCCAAATAAATAATAATTTTTGAAAATTCAAAGTTGAATTCAAAGCTTTCAAGCTTTTTAATGGCTATCAATGGTGAAAAATATCTGGAAGAATATTTATTTCCATTATGGCTTCCTGATTTTTCGCAGGTGAATAAGGCGGAATTTTAATATAGTCTCAATCAATTGCAAGATTTTTTCCTGATTTTTAGCGCGTTAATTATGGAAGGTTCTGCCCAATTAATCGTGTATTAAACAAATGGTACAGAAATTGTTGGAAGAGTGTGGACTTGACAGGTAATTTAGATACTATGCACATTTTTTATAATAACGTTTCATATATGGTATAGATATATAGGAAAAAACGTGATACATAAATGTGTCAACTTTACATTATTATGGGCCAAAATTAAAAGTTAAGTTCCATAGTATTCATTTCCGCTTTAAGCCACCAAAACTGATGCTTGTATTCTGAGAAGTTTCATAGAATTTTAGGTTGTTTTAAACAGGGAAAATGATAATCAATATGTCAAGTAGAATTACTTCACTTTAATTTCAGATTTCAAGTGTTATATAGAATCAACAGTTTCTAGTCATTTCGATAACAATTTTAATCACAATGCAGAGCCAAATGTAGTGGCATTCTCAAACTTTCTCACACTTGTTCATACACAGGCACAGAGAGTAACTCAAAACACATAAGGCTAATATATTTGTCAAACAGAACTTGTTAAAATCTGAATAGCTCCAGAAAGTCAAAAAATACAGAACTAAGAAGCAAGAAAGTCACATGTGCAAGTCGCTATTTGATCAAAGTCAGCAAGTCTTTCCCAAAGTTAAGTTAATTTTTCATAGTAATTAACTATGGTCATGCCCTTTTGTTTGCACTCTACAAATTTGGCCTTCAACTGTTGTATTCTTGGACAATTAAAGACCTAGAAACGTTCTTTAATACTAGTTCATAAATCTTTAGCTACTTCCATGTGTGGTATGGATGAACACAAAGTAGGCTCAATAGCATTACGAATCCACAAGACCAACAACGAATTGATGGTCCACCACTCTTCTGATTGTTCTTTCAATAAATTTGAATTTGTTCCTCAGCCTTAAAGCAGTCCTCATGGACCTTCCCCATTGATCATAGTTCTCTCTCTTCAGAGTCACCCGTGTCATCAAAATTCCAGGATTGTCATTAGATGTTATATCGTACAGAGAGATGGTCTTTTGATGACACAAGTGGCTCTGAAGGGAGAAAACTATGATGGATGGGGCGCCTTAAGGGCGAGGAAGAAATTCAGATTTATTAACGGAACAATCAAGAGAATGGATGAGATATTTTCAGATCTTGAAGATTATATTGGTGGACTATCAACTCGTTGTTGGTTTCTTGGATTCAGAATGCTATTGAGTCTACTTTGTGTTGGTCTATATCACATATGAAAGTAGCTGAAGATGTATGGACTTGTACTAAAGAACATTCCAAGAATACAGCAGGTGGAGACCAAACTTGGAGTTCAAACAAAAGGGAATGACCATAGTTAATTACTATGAAAAATTAACAAAACTTTGTGAAGAACTTTCAAACTTTGATCAAATAACGACTCACATATGGTAAGTGCACATGCGATCTTACTGCAATCTTGGAAAAGGCTGTGAAAAATTTCACATGCAACAGGAGGTGACATCTATACAACTATGACACAGGCGAAAAAGCCTGGCCTCTAAGATAAAGGGCCGACCCAGTTCAATACCTACTTCGTGGGTGTCTGGGGAAGGAAATATAGTACAATCAGTGCCGGCTCCAATGTTATATGTAGTAAGGCATTTGCCTTAGGCCCCCAAATTTGGGGGGCCTCATTTTTAAAAAATAACAAGTTCATAGGTATTTAAAAAATAATATTAATACTTTCAATACAAAGTAGAGTCTTTAATATATATATATATATATATATATATATATATATATATATATATATATATATAAAACTTTTTAAATATATAAATAAAGTAATAATTTGACTTGCTTAAAAATAGGTGGAGAAATAATTTTTCCAAGGTTTAAATTTTTCACTTCTTACTCCATTCAAATTTTTACTCTCTCGTCCATAATTTATCCAGGTCAATCTTTCTTTTTTTTCAATCTCTTTAGATTTTGGAGATTCATACATATTTTTTGTCTTTTTCTTTGACATTTCACTCACCTTCTTTCTCCGAAATTTTATTATTCGCCTTCTTTCTCCAATATTTCATTAGTTCAAGTATTCAACAATATTTTTAAGCTTCCAATATAGTTCTATTTCTCTTTAAAATCTTATCCAAGACCAAGAATATCTCAAGAAAAATTAAATGAGTTGGATATCTTATCAATTGAAAAGAATTATAAGAGAATATCGATTGTAAAAAAGATTATTAACAACTTTATATCTCAAAAATTAGAAGAATATACTTCAAATAAAAATATTTTTTATAACTTTCTTTTAAAAATTTAGGCCTCATATTAAAATTTGGCCTTAGGCCTCGCATATGCTTGAGCCGCCCCTGCTAGGCAGCATAGGATAGAGAAATGATTTGTAGGGGCCTTATCAAATAACTTTGTCTTTGTAGTGAATCATATTTTTTTATTATAGTAGATCAGTACTCATATGTTGTGTAGATTCTTTTATTGATTTATAAGAAAGTAGTGCAAACTGAAAAGAATTTCTTTGCTTTGATAGATAAATAATTTAATAAGTGAGTGAAAATCTTCAAGATCGATAATGGAACAGAGTTTACATATATGAAAAATTATTTTCTTGAATGTGGGATTGTTTTTCAAACTTTATGTACAGAAACACCCCAACAGAACGGGAGAGTGGAAAAAAGCATCATCATATCTTGAATATAGGCCGAGCCTTGCGCTTTCCAGGCAACTTGCCAATTGATTTTTTGGGGGGAATGTGCTTTGACGGCTTGTCACTTGATTAATCAAACTTCATCTTAAATCTTGCATAGAAATACATCTTATGAATTATTATATGGTTGAGTACCTGAGAATGGACATCTTCGAGTATTTGGTTTGCTATATTATGCTCGAAGCTGAAGGAGGAATGGTATAAATTTTCAAGTAGAAGTCGCAAGTGTGTCTTGTGGGATATCCCTATGGAAAGAATGGTTGGACGATGTATGATTCAGAGAAGAAAGAATATCATATTTTATGAGGCGTTGATTTCTATGATACTGAGTTCCCTTTCGCTTCATCAACATATAACACTAGCAGGGATGAAAATACAAATGACTAAAATCAAGCAAAGTGCACTTACCCATTCAATTGTGGTAAAATCCCCTTCAAAAATCGCCACTAGCATAGCACCACAACTCCCAATCATGAAAATAGTCAAACCCTTAGAACTATTTTATCCAACATTTCTGCATTTGCAGAAAAACTACCATATATGTAGCTTCTCTTCTGCAGACACAATCTCACATTTGCGGGATTTACTTAAACTCCCAACCTCCTGCATCCGCAGGCTTACCTCCGCATCTATGGGTTCACATTTGTGCCCCAACTTCCGCATCTGCGGTCCCTGTCTCCTCTAGCCCAGCTCCACTTGTGGCTCCACATCTACGACCATATTTTCGCAGATGCAGAAACATTCGAACTCAGAAAAATTGTAGCAATGCCAACCCCATCAAAAATTATTTGAAACCATCTGAAATACCCCCGAGGCCTCCGGGGGCCCATCGAATCATACCAACCAATCCCAAAATATAACACGGCCAACTCGAGCGTCAAATTATACCAAAAAAATTTAAAATTATGAATCACGCCTCAATTCAAGCCTTAGTAACTAATACAAATTTTAAATTCAAAACTTATGTTGAACATGCCTAAAAGAACTTGTAATGACCTCAAAATTTGCATACAAGTCCCAAATGACACAACAGACCTATTCCAACTCCTGAAAACACAATCCAAATCTGATATCATCAAAGTCAACTCTTGGTCAAACCTATGAACCTTCCAAACCTTAAACTTCCCAACTTTCACCAAATAGAACCCGATCAACCTAGGATCCTCCAAATCTTAATTATGAAATACACATGAGTCCAAAATCACCATATGAACTTATTGGAACCCTCAAAATACCATTTCGAGATCGTCTACACAAAAGTCAAATTCTGATCGACCATTACAACTTAAGCCTTCAAACAAGGGACTAAGTGTCCCAATTCAATCTAAACTTTCCTCGAAACCAAATCAACCACCCGTAAAGTTACATTATGACAAATACACATATGAAAGTCATCAAATAGGAGAAATGGGGCTAAAATACTCCAAATGACAGGCAGAGACATTACATTCTCCCCCTCTTAAACAAATGTTCATTTTCGAACGTGTCTAGCATCAAACCCGAATTATAAAAAATGTGAGGATATTTGATCAATATCTCCTTCTCGGTCTTACAAGTAGCCTCATTGACTGGCTGACCTCTCTACCGATGCAATCTTCTTCGATCTCAACTTTCGAACATGTTAGTCCAAAATGGCCAATGGCTCCACATCTAATGTCTAATGTCACGACCCAAATTCACTACGGGTCGTGATGGCGCCGGACAACACTATCAGGCTAGCCAGTTAAATTACTAATTTATTTTCTGTTTTAATACTTTTGAAAATCTAAGTTTTTTCCTTCCATTTTACATAAATATAAGATCACTTCATGGATTCAAATTTAAATAATAACAATTAGCACAAAGTTTTACTGAAACCATCCCAGAAACCTGGTGTCACAAGTGAATGAGCGACTACTGATAAGGATATAAATACAACACAATATATGTCCGAAATATAATGGACAGAAAGGAAATACAATTACTAGGAAGGGACTTTAAAAGCTGCGAGCCGCCTTGCATACTGCAACTTACCTAGTCCCCAAATCGTCCATGCTGCTCCGCCCAGGCCGCTAAAGTATCATGTACCTGTGCAATATAAATGTACAGAAGTGTAGTATGAGTACGTAATCAACATGTACTCAGTGAGTATCACACCTAATCCGAAGGGGTAGAGACGAGATGGACAACTTCGACACTCACTAGAGGTCAATTATCGATATTCTATAAGTGCGCGAATAATCATGGATTTATATAGAAGTCCTAACTGTGAAGCCAAATAAATAGGAACACCTTCAACAATAAATCAAGGGCTTCCAAAGTTTATTCTTTATTATCTTATCAGTTTGTATCAAGCCATGTAGGGCCAATTCCATATTTACAATTTTTAAGTAACAGATAAACATGCGTAAATCCCACCGAGGCGACGACTCGCTCCAACAGGAATGTAAATTGTGCACTGCCAAGGGTCGAGCGGTACGAACCATAGATGCATCTATTTTCACTGAGGCGTTCAGCTCGTTCCTTAAATAAACACATATCCTGCTCACGAATCATCCATGTGACGCAGGCACACATAAAATACATTCTCAACTAGAAAATTAAGAGTTTATCGGGGCTATTTTATCAAATAAAAACCAAATCCGTTTTTTAACTTAAGAAACGAAGTTTAATCCCTTTGAAACTCATTTACTAGTTCAACTTGATTTTTAACAATTGAATCGTCAAAAATGTTTCAAATATCCAAGTATAGCATGCTTTCGGGTCCTAGACTACCCGGACAATAGCATTATAGTAGCTACGCACAGACTCTCGTCATCTCGTGCGTACGTAGCCCCCATAATTTAGAGCACATAATCAATTTAACTCACCTATGGGGCAATATCCCCCTCACAAGATTATAAAGGAGACTCACCTCGCTCCGAAGACTCATAACCGGCAGTTTATATTCTTCCGAATGCTTGAACCAACGCACAATGCACCAAAACTAGCCTATTAATGACAAACTAATGAGAATATACACAGATAATTGTTAACAATTCATATTATACAAGTTCTCAACTCCGCTTAGTGAAATGACCAAAATGCCCTCGGGCCCTCGGGCCCACGTGCCCGGAATCCAAAAAAATTTGAAGATAAAGTTTACCCATGAACTCACGAACTCAAATATATTATTTTCTCTTAATTCCATATTTAAAATCGTAGTCAAAATTCAAGAATACTAATTTTCTAGGTTTTCCCTCAAATCTCAAGTTTTCTACGAATTTCCATGTCTAAATCCAAATATAAACCTTGTATTTAATTCAAAACTAACATAAATTACTACCTCATGATAAATTACGGAACCCCCTCTTCAAAAGCTCCAAAAATCACCCAAAATCGCCTTTTCTCTTAAGGAGGGAAAATGGCTACCACCTTTTCTCTTTCCCTCCATTTCTCTTGTACTATATATTTAGTTTTCTATTTATTGTTTACTTTTTCCCTTTTTTCTTATTTAAATCAATCCAATATTAGTGGATGGACCCCACAAATATACTTGTCAAAAATAGAGAATGGCCTCATAAAATTATTGTTGGGTGAGTCTCACTCAAAATAAAATTTCTCGAGTATTTGAAATGGAAAAATACCTAACAAGGGAGTGCTTTGTTTTTAATTGGTCCTACACGAAGTGGATCCAATGGCGGATCTAGGATATTAGGTTCCTGGGTGCTCAAATTTTTTTGATATAAAGTTACTAAAGTACACAACTATTTCAATACGACAGTCAAAAAAATTAACGAAACTCATACAAAAACAGAAGAAGAAAGAAAGTAACCTTGAATATAAGAAAAAGAAACAAGTTGAATAATTTGTTATTGCTAAGAATCGAACTCCTGCCCTCAACCATCACTAAGCTTCCAAGACCCCTTCTTCACCAAAGCACCCACCAGCAATTTTGTTATGTGAATGCTTTCTAATAATTTATATCCATTTAGTTAAGTTTTCTATGGAATTATACATACCCCAAGTTAAGGTTAATGGGTGCTTAAGCACCCAAATTTTCTACATAGATCCGTCACTGAGTGGATCCAATATATAGAGAGAGAGAAAGACATGAGTTACAATTCAGAACCTCATTGGAGGTCTGTGAATATTTGTAGAATAAAATGTTGCATTAGAATTTAGGGATCTGCATGTAGCATAGTTAAGGATG
Source organism: Nicotiana noctiflora (assembly GCA_032618575.1). Lineage (NCBI taxonomy): Eukaryota > Viridiplantae > Streptophyta > Magnoliopsida > Solanales > Solanaceae > Nicotiana > Nicotiana noctiflora. Next base: position 573,596 of record JASVEL010007001.1, on the reverse strand, counting down.
TTCTCATTATTCATACACGTACACATCTTCCAACACATGCAGTGGACGATTGTTGTCGCTCTTTTTGGTATATCCATCTGATCCTCTGTAAATCTTATTTATCTTCTTCTTTAAATGGACCTCTAAAGGTACTTTATTTCTTTAATTTGCATGATCAATGTCCTTTTTTTCCTTTTGAAAAAGCCAAGTTTTGATCACTTTGTATGTTTATGTATCCCAAAAGCATAAGTATAATTCAGTCTGATTTAGTATATTAATGGATAATAACAAGTCTTCTTCACCAACATATCCATATAACACAGCTCCTCCACCTTCAACAAATAATCAACAACATCCTTCAACTTTAAATTCTGGATCCGTCTCAACATATCCTCCTCCTGGTTCCATTCCATACCCATATCCCCAATACATTCATTTCCATCCACCATTTTACACTACTCAACATTCTGGTCACTTTAACCACCATTATCCACCAGAATCAGCACTTAGACCCCTCCAAAATAATATCCCTTTAGACTATAGTAATTATCCCTCACCATCACATGTAATTGGCCCTTCTCCTTATATATTCCATGCATATCACCCTCCTCAAATAATTTCTCCTAGACCTTTTCTTCAACAGCAAGGGAGTTTTAAGTATGGTTCATCTCAAAGTCCAATAAAGAGACAAACATCCAAAGGCCATAATCAATCTCCTAGCCTTCAGCATCAAGATAGTTTATCATCTGTTAGTAGTACCGGGGCGAGTAGTTTGTCACCTGTAAATAGTTCTGTGGCTAGCTCTGATCATTGTAAAAATGAACCTTCTTCTGATCATCCACCATCTATAGATGATCACCTATCAAATGTTCATTTGTATGATAATCATACTCCTGCCCCTGCATTAGCATCAGTTCCTAATGTTACTGCAACATATCACTTAGGACCAAGAGCTGTAGTGACTAACTATAATGTCCAAGGAACTATATATGGACATCCTAATTCCTCATTCTCAAAGAGTGAGGCATCTTCTGTTGTCCAATTCGAGTCGTCTTCTAAACCAACTCATTCAAGAACAAGTAGTGGTGAGCTACAAAATAATTGGGGTATGCAAGTTATGCCATTTATGCCTTCTAAAAAAGTTTTGCTCTTACATGGGAATCTTGATATTTGGGTATGTGAAGCAAGAAACCTCCCAAACTTGGACATGTTTCACAAGACCATAGGGGATATGTTTAACAAAATGGGGACCAAGATTGATGGGAACTTAGGTAACATGACAAGCGATCCATACGTGTCAATTACAGTAGCAGGTGCAGTTATCGGGCGTACTTATGTCATAAACAATAATGAAAATCCAGTGTGGATGCAACATTTTAATGTACCTGTTGCACATTATGCTGCTGAAGTTCAATTCCTTGTAAAGGATAATGATATGGTAGGTTCACAGCTTATAGGGACAGTAGCAGTCCCAGTGGATCATATATATGGAGGGGGGAAAATTGAAGGGTTCTTTCCAATCTTGAACAATGGAAAACCTTGCAAGGCCGGAGCTGTTTTAAGGCTATCGATTCAGTATTACCCGATGGATCAATTAAGCTTTTACCACCATGGAGTTGGAGCAGGTCCTGAGTATTATGGGGTTCCCGGGACTTATTTTCCGCTTAGGATGGGTGGATCAGTTACTCTTTATCAAGATGCTCATGTGCCTGATGGATGTCTTCCAAATTTGAAGCTTGAAAATGGGATGCAACATGTACATGGAAAGTGCTGGCGTGACATATTTGATGCAATATGCCAAGCTCGACGATTGATTTACATTACTGGATGGTCAGTGTGGCATAAAGTGAGACTGGTTAGAGATGATGATTCTATAGAATCTAGCTCTCTTGGGGAACTTCTGAAGTCAAAATCACAAGAAGGAGTGAGAGTGTTGCTTCTCGTTTGGGATGACCCTACTTCAAGAAGTATCCTTGGCTATAAAACGGTAAATCAATGTGTTTGTGATGAACTGCTAATTCTTTTAAGTGTAGCAATTGCATATTCAAGAATCTTCGTGGGACTCGAATGAATCTAAGTCTTAGGTAGTTGTTAGCAAGGTATTTTTTTATGGTCTGATTCAGTTATCCTTTTTCTTTTCAGATGATGGTGCAAAGTCTTACAAGTATATATCTGTGTATTCACATTCACATACATACTGTCTGCTGTTTGTCAATTGATTGCCAATGTCACATTCATAAGCACTTTGATTTTAGTAAATTGGCAGCTAATTGCAAGATTGCTTGTAATTCTATCATATCTAAGGATGATGCATTTGTTAATATTCATTCATTCCAATGGGATGAACTAATGATGTACCTTTTTAGGATTTATTTAATTATGCTAGTATAGTAGTATATTATGACACTGAGGGTCTATTAGAAATAGCATCTCTAAACAAAGTAGGGGTAAGGTCTGCGTATACACTACCTTACTCAGACCTCACTTGTGGGATTACACTATGTTTGTTACTATTGTTAATATATAAGGCCTCTTTTATCTTTTTGATTCTCATGTGAACTTGGCGGTATTTGGGTTGATGTTCTTCTGCCAACTTAATGTAGCTTTAGTTTTTAATGATCTAAGTTTGAAACATCCAGGACGGCGTAATGCAAACCCACGATGAAGAAACCCGCCGTTTTTTCAAGCATTCATCTGTGCAAGTGTTGCTTTGTCCTCGTGTGGCAGGAAAACGTCATAGCTGGGCCAAGCAACGGGTATGTTAGTTATATTGTTACTTTTGATAGTCATTTTGGCAATGTACTGCATCTGGTTTTGCATAATTTGTGGCATTTTGGGAAAATTCTCAGTTCTTTAGGAAGCTTATTTGAAATCAGAAGAGCTGCAAGCTTGGATGTTGAATTGTTGCTGTTTAAAAGCTTCCACTATTCTAACACATTTGTACTCATAATTAATACCTATATATTCTCCTTGATTTCCCTTCCTTGCTCAATGTACGGATGAATTTCCTGCGAGCTATTGTCAATGATAGTCTCTCAACAAAATAAAGTTGATCAACCATTAATGCTTGTGCCAAACATTGAGGATGTGTATAGATGTAGTAGAAAAGCCTTGTCGACTATGTATTGCGTGATGAGCCATTTGTCTTAAGAGTTTAAACTGCAACCCTTTCCTAATGACGTCTGTAGATACTTGTCTTTAGTATAAGAAGCTTATATCCTGGTGTTGTTCTGCTAGATACTAGTCAATCTAAATACGTTGTGTGAAATTCCATAAGACTAATGTCTTATAAATTGGTGCTCAGGAAGTTGGAGTGATTTATACACATCATCAGAAAACCGTGATAGTGGATGCTGATGCTGGAAATAACCGAAGAAAAATCATAGCGTTTGTGGGAGGACTTGACTTGTGCGATGGGCGATATGATACTCCAGAACATCCTATATTAAGAACACTGCAGACAGTGCACTCAGATGACTATCATAATCCCACCTATACAGTAACTTCATATCCTTGCTATCACTTAACTTGTTTTTTGAATATATTGATAAAGGAATTGTTCATTTGGTTCATGACTTTCCACCACTTATGATATGTATGTCAACATCAGTTTTCATCCTTTCTTCCAGAAGGATACTTAGCAGTTCAGGTTTTCGTAGAATAACAGTTTGTCACTTAAAATATTTATTTGTTCATTACAAAAATTATATGTTCAGATTTAATAGTCCATCTTATAGTTGTGTTTCTTTACAGATGGAAAAGAATTCCTGTCCTAGCATTTCCCTTCCCTTTCTATCTTACAAATAAACATCGTCTTTTGTGTTTCTTAGGCAGTAATTCATCTGAATTGATTTAACAGGGAAGTACTACTGGTTGTCCAAGAGAACCATGGCATGACTTGCACTGTAAAATCGATGGTCCAGCAGCATATGATGTTCTGACCAATTTCGAGGAACGCTGGTTGAAGGCTTCGAAGCCCCAGGGCATCAGAAAGTCGAAGAAATATGATGATTCTTTGCTCCGAATAGAAAGAATGGCTGAAATTCTTGGTATTTCTGAGACTTCATCTACGAGCAGCAGCACCGATCCTGATAATTGGCACGTGCAAGTGAGTTATTAACATAGTATCAACAGCTTTAGATATTTAATTGGAGGACTAGCATTGGTCTTATGGATACATTTTCTTTCCTTTCTTGCACAGATCTTGCGCTCGATTGACTCAAATTCAGTCAAAGGCTTTCCCAAGGATCCTAAAGAAGCTACAATGAAGGTGAGAAAGATAGCTGGAGAAGGGGGTGCCACATATATTTTATTTACAGTTATATTACTTTTTTTTATCTTGCAGAACCTGGTATGTGGGAAAAATGTACTTATTGACATGAGCATCCACACAGCATATGTGAAAGCCATTCGTGCTGCGCAACATTTCATTTACATTGAAAATCAATACTTCATTGGTTCCTCATACAATTGGAGTCAATATAATGATGTGGGTAAGAAACTGTTCTTTCTCTGTGTAAAGTACTGTAATCAAATTTCACTCTATGATGATTAAGTAGGCCTAAGATAATTGTCAATTCTTGTTGGTAAGCCCATCGCGTATAGTTTTGAGATCTTATCGTTCCAGCCATATTTGCATCTTTGTTCGGTTAACTGATCTTACCTTTTGACAATTTTACATATCTTGGAAGAATGACATAATACTTTAGGCTTCCTCATTCTTCTGTCAGCCTTAGCATTTGAGATACCTGAGCATACTGTTTTATGCAGGTGCCAATAATCTGATTCCGATGGAAATTGCACTTAAAATTTGCGAAAAGATAAGAGCACATCAAAGGTTTGCAGCATATATTGTCATCCCAATGTGGCCAGAGGGTGATCCAACTGGGGCTGCTACACAGAGAATTCTTTTTTGGCAGGTAAAAACTACCTAAAACTGCTGAGTTGACAAAGAAGAATCGAGCTAAGAGCTAAGAGCACGCTATCTTCTAACATTTGCCAATTGTAATACTTTCTGTAGCATAAGACAATGCAAATGATGTATGAGACTATTTACAAGTGTTTGGTGGAGCTTGGACTCGAGGATGCTTTCTCGCCACAAGATTATTTGAACTTCTTCTGTCTTGGTAACCGTGAGGCTGATGAAGGGGAAAATGAGAATGCTGGTGCTGCTAACACTCCCCAGGTACTTCCCTATTACATCCCTTCTCCGACAAAAGAACCTTTACTGCTCATCTTTTCTTGCCTAACGGATAATTGATCGATGGAACTTTTGCTTATGCTTTTCTTTGAAGGATAAGTCTTCGTAAACCACCTAGTATTAGCAGCTTTGCCTTTTAACTTCCTCCTAAATTTGTTGTATAACTCTTTGCCTAGACTCTAGCCTGCAAAGTTCACATTATTGATCACTTAGTACAACGGTTTAAATATGACATTGCAGGCACTGAGTAGAAAATACAGAAGATTTATGATATATGTTCATTCTAAAGGCATGATTGTGGATGACGAGTATGTAATATTGGGATCTGCAAACATCAATCAACGCTCGCTAGAAGGCACTAGAGACACAGAGATAGCGATGGGAGCATACCAACCTCATCATACATGGGCAAGAAAACAGTCAAGTCCTGGCGGACAGGTAATCTTTTAGCAAAATTCTATATGTATGGACTGAACAATTTAGTTGAAATACAAATCCAGGAGAAGCTGTGTGTTATGAACTTCGAAATTCTTCTCCCTTTTTTAGTGCTAGCTAATACTGTAAGAGCCTAAAGAAAAAAGAATAAAAGAGAAGGTATTACTTAACTTCTGTACCGTTTTAGGAGATGCCAATTTGAGAAAATAATATATGAAAAACTAGCTTAACCTGAGATTTCCAACTCCATTTACCAATTTTAGATGTATTTTAACTTTCAAAATTTGTACTTTCTAGTCTCTTACACTGTGTCAACCCCATATCTGCTAAACAAAAAAATAATCAACTTCTGTGCCTTTTGACATTTGGAACTTAGTTCTGTTAGATGGTTTTCGCTCGATCAATAGTATCGTTTGATCTTATATTTTCACTCAATGCAATCATCTGATCCCTTTGTTATGTCTTTGTGTAAATTTATCTTATGTAGATATATAGATATAGAATGTCTCTGTGGGCTGAGCATCTTGGAGTTGTTGATGACTACTTCACACGTCCAGAGACTCTAGAATGCGTAAGGCGTGTTAGATCAATGGGTGAAGCAAACTGGAAACAATTTGCATCTGATGAAGTAACTGAAATGAGAGGGCATCTATTAAAGTACCCTGTTGAAGTTGATAGAAGAGGTAAGGTGAAGAATCTTCCAGGATTTGAAGAATTTCCAGATGTTGGTGGAGATATAATTGGATCATTCCTAGCCATTCAAGAAAATCTTACCATTTGAATTTATCATTTCTTTCCTAACTTGTACTTAGAGACTACTAATAAGTGTGCGGGATTTGTACAAGAGTCGGAATACATTGAGTCTCTTGTATGCAATCTTACTTTGCATATTGTTCCACAGCCTGAATCAGTGACGTCCTAGTCATAAGGCGAGTTGTGTATCCATTCATTGTTAAAAATTAATATACAGAAAGAGGTAGAGGGTATCAAGGATGGAGTTTCTCTGTCTATTGATTCATAACAGTTACATACAGAAAAAAGGTAGTGTGATGAGGTTGAGTATTTAGTAGCAGAAAAATGGTTGGTAGTTATTTTTTTTCAAGGTTCCTTTTTGTTTTTTAGATAATTATTTGAGTGTGCTCAAGCTTCAAAGATTTATGTATTTGGACTGTAAGTTGTACCATTCATTTTGAAGAAACTTAGTTTTTTACTTTGATGATCATGAGTCGCTGCTTTTATTTATGTTTGTGCACAAAGGCACGGGTGACGGCTTTCTTTCCCTTGAAGAAATTTGATCAGAAATTAAGTCAATTTTGGTCAAAGAATGTGATGTGTTAAACAATAGTGTAATTGAGAAACATGAATAAAGAATGGTGCCAAAAAAAATAATATGTTGAGAGTGGGATTTGAACCCACGCCCTTTCGGACCAGAACCTTAATCTGGCGCCTTAGACCAACTCGGCCATCTCAACTCTTGTGCTCATTGTACTTATGCTTATTATAATATATTTACAATCCATGTATCCAACTAACTTAGCATTACCGACCTAATATCAATTCACAATCAAATGAGATTTTTTATCCAACTTATATGTTGATATTTTCCTTGTTATTATGTCGCATCAATCTAGATAAGTTGATATATACTAGTACAAATATCGTAAAAGTCTTCGTACTTTTTAAATTAAAAGAGAAAGAAGACCAAGATCATACAAAGATTTTCGTTGCAAGAGGTAGTTTAAACTTAAAACGAAAGCAATGCTAAAAGATCCATCCTCTAACCACTTTTTTGTTGGTTTTATTCCAAGGAATCAAGGTAAACCTAAGGAATGCACCACACAATTACTAGGAGAATAACATTTTCTTTCTCATTGCCCTTCACCAAGGATTTCTTTGGGATGATAAATGAAGTCATATTGAGTCAAGGGTCTTCTGGAAATAGCCTTCCTGCCCCTCGGGGTAAGTGTAATGTCTGCATATATATTATCCTCCCAAACCCGACTTGTAGAATTATACTGGGTTGTTGTTGTCGTTGATAAATGAAGTCAGAATACTGCTTTCATATAACAGGAGTCATTGGTTCAATTCAAATACAATAGTGTCTAATCTAATTAACATGAACATCTTTTTCCAAGGTAAAGGATTTAGAAGCTATTTATCAGAGATCTCTAGTTACATCTTAGTCATCCATTAAAGACTAGAATATTATACTTCCCAACTGACTGTCCCACTTGAAAAGACATTACAATGGTCAAATTTAATTCATAAATATTATGACCTGATTTATTGTCTTCTTGAAGGTTACATAAGAACTTCCTTTTTTTTAAAATTATAAAATAAAAAAATTTCTACAATATGGTTCTCAAAAAAAAATTGATTTTTATGACGCTGTTTCCTAAATATAAAAATAAATAAAATTGAAGGAATGAAAATGGCCTCCCCTCCGCAAGGTCTTCTTACATTATACCTTGTTGTTGGCCTGCTCTAAGTTTTTCTAATTCTTCTTCAGCATCTTTCAACTGCTCTTTCAATGTGGCTATTCTCATTTCCAGCTCTTCTACTGAACCTCGAACGAGAGAAGGTTGATACGGTGTCAGAAAGCGATGTGAAAATGCTTTCAGAGCTTCAACACCACAAACCTATCAAAGAGTGAGAAACATCAGTTATCAGATTGGAAATTCTTTGTTTCTTGAATAGTTTAGAAGATAAATGATCAGTTTATTCTTTGTTGTAGATATATCCAAGATATCTATCTACGACAGCATCTTCAAACCTCTTGTGGCAGCAAAGGCAACTTGGTAATATTGAAGTCGTCATATAACATGTAGAATTGGTCCAAGTACTTTTGTTGCATCCGCATCCTAGCCTTTAGCAGCTTTGATTCAACAACTAAAAACAATCACAAGTTCCAACAATCAAAGTTCCCCTCGTAGAAGAACAGCCACCAGATAAAAAGTGGAAGAATCAACTATTCTACAGAAACAAATTAAGACTGGTACCTTCTTCATCGAAAAGCACTTGATTAATTATAATATTATGTGTATCAATCTCGAATTTAGTGAGTTCCTGAACAAGTCTTTCAGTCTCATATAGAGAGAGGAATTCAGGAATGCAAACACAAACGAATGTTGTCAAGTCCTGTGAAAACAAGTAGTGTTGTAAAGAAACTGCTCAGATAAATAGTTGCTAGAACCACTAACGAATTGTTCAAACTAAGTTTCTGCAAAAATGCAAGTGTTTGCAAAGAGGAAAAGAATGGGAACTAGACAGCACATCAGTTACATATCTGGCTTCCTGCAATTAGGCGACTTCTAAAGCTATGGTGAATACTTCTAATGTGCTATTCAGGAATAGCAAAGGAATCTTCTAAACAGCAGATGCCAGCAGCAGCAGGTTGAGGAAATTCACGACTAGTCCTTAATCCCATTACTTCAGTTTTCAGCTAATATCGTACCCCCTTATAGTTATGGTCATGCAACTACTGAGGCATTTATGCGAAACTTGTATATTTTCTAGTTCTTGTTCAAGCCAACACATTGAGAAGAAGCGGCTACTGTTACATCTACCACAGCTTCCTGATTTTGTTGATGCTGCTTATTCAAACTTTTCACAAGTTTTCCCAGGTCCAAAAAGAAGATTCCCTAAAAAGGGCAGCCCGGTGCACTATGTTATGGCTATGTGCGGGATCCGGGGAAGGACCGGACCACAAGGGTCTATTGTACACAGCCTTGCCCTGCATTTTCAGCAAGAGGTTGTTTCCACAGCTTGAACCCGAGACCTCCTGGTCACATGGCAGCAACTTTACCAGTTACCCCAAGGCTCCCCCTTCCTAATTATTTACACTATGGTCCAGCAATCACAACATAAAAACAACTTCTTCACTATAAGGACAATCATTTCAAGGTAAAATCTTACTGGATCCTTGAACTGTCTGTTCACTTGTTCAATTATATCTTTCATGCCTTCAAGCTTGCCTAGGATTGCATCCTCACCAAATTCAGTGTCAACACCAAAGATTCGACTCATCTGCAATAGACACATGATCTTTTAGTAAATTCTATTGGCAGGTGAAGATGAACGATCTTTTTGGGAACATTTCCAAATAATCCTTATCTAGCAAAATTAGCACCCCCACCTCCTCTTCCCCCCAAAATCATCATATTAGAGGCTCAAAGGGAAGAAAATAGGAAATGAAGCTTTTTCAGGCAAGGGGAAGGGATTTACCTGACTTATTACGCCGCCAAATTTATTCCTCAAACTCATCACTTTGTCAAGCCCCTTCTCTAGTGTTGATGGGAATTGTAATAACCGGAGAGTATGTCCAGTTGGAGCTGTATCAAACACTATGACAGAATAGTCCATTGTTTGCACCAATCTAGAACGAAACAAATGCAAATGAACTTAAGTCTAACTGATAAAGAAACACACCAGAAATATTAGCAAAAGCCCAGCACATTTCGTGACCTTGAATGATCTACCAAATAGTAGCATCTACAGACTATGAATGTACCATAAGTAAATGAATGTTGGGAATAGGGCTTTTTTTAATTAGGTTGGGAATAGGGCATATTAAAAGCATCTATAGTGATAAAACAATTTTTTAAATAAATCCATAGTGATAACTAATTTGGAATTACCGAAAATGAAAATAATTTTGGAATCCAAATTCGGACCTAGTGCAATTACAGAGCTCTTTTAATAAATACTACTATAAATTACCCCCCAAGACCTTAATCTCCTGGGACCTTAATATCTTTATCCACCTCATAAGCAAGTGAAAGAGAGTTTAATCCCCAAGATTTTCCAGCGCAGAATCCGAACACTAGTTCAATATCATTAAACCATTCCAAATACTGTTGAGAAAACAAGACAAAGAAATCCAGTAACCAAGAAATTTGAAGCACCCAATTTAGTAACTTGCGCAAAACATGCTACATGCTACTAAAACTTTCTCCTCCCTCGTAGTTGAATTTCTTTTGGGCGCCATAAACATATCCTGTCTGATCTGGAACAAGAAAGGAGACATCTGATGCCAGATCCAAAGAGAATAGTTATCGACTTTACTGTTGGGAGTCTAGTGGCAAGTTCGGATGCTGAATTATGGGCAAGAAGTCAGGATTAACACAGGAAAAAAGAATATTGAGAAATTATCAAGACAATGAGGCTGTCCGGATGTTTATGACCACTGATCATTGATGTAGACAATGGCGATGGTATCTTAACATGATGGATGTGGAAGATAATGGTTCATAATCGATAGCAGAAAGAGAATATTCCCAATTAAAAGAAAAAATTCAACAAAAATATAGCACGTTCAATATCGGTCCCAGATCCCTAAGGTAAGATAATGGTTGCATAACTCAAACCCAAGGGAGTTGCAACAGAAGAATTATCCACTAGTCGCATTTCTTTTGTTGGTTACCCATCCTCATCTGAAAGATTCAATAGCCTGTTTTGCTACTGCAGTTAGACATGCTGAACGTTTCTCTTGTGAACCTGGCCATTCACTCTCTGACTGTTTCTCCTTGACATTTGATTGTCATATCATGACAAAACAACCAACATGTCTTTACTAACAATTTTCAATTAAAACATAATTTGTCTGATAAGGAACTAAATCACGAATATTATCAATTTACCAACTTTATATTTCATGTCATTATTCCCAACCACAGCAAGTACAAACTAGACCGACTTAGATGAGACGTCTTATGGCATGGGAAAGCAGAAAAAGAAAAATGTACTTGGTTGAAATAGTCAAGAGTACAGCATCAGAAGAAAAAGGGGACAGAGTGTAAAGAATCTGAGGTTGAAACACAAGAGTTTATCATTTGAGTACTGGAGGTTCAACAATTATCAAGATTGTGCAAGGTGGTTATCCAGATGAATTGTAGTATTGCAGATTACTGGTGCACTAATCCAGTCACAGAGTCACATCGGATTGTTCTTCATTGACAATTATCTGCAGATTTCAGAATATGGTGAACACTGAACCGAAAGCTGGAGATGGCCAAAAAAGAAAATTTTGCAGGATAGTGGATAGAGAACACACCTCTGAAGATAATATTTCCAGATTAAAATTTTGCAGGATAGTGGATAAGAGAACATCCCTATGAAGATAATATTTCCAGATTTTTTTTCTTAAAAGGTAAAGGTAATATATCCAGATTTATACTGCTTTGTAATTGCAGACTGCAGAGGTGACATATATGGATAAAATTTAGAAGAAATCTCCAAGTTTTGGAAGTGTATAGATTAACCAATTTTTTCAGAAAGTTCTGTAAATGATAATATACTTTTTGGTTATAAGGAGTAGAGAAAAGGAAGTAGTAACAGTAAAAGTCACTGGAAATGATTTAGAAGGGTAAAGGAGCTATATTCTGAACCTGATCTGCTGGTTAGATAAAGAATGCAACTTTACTGTTTAATTCTCTTACAACCTGCTAACAAATGCAGGTAAGGATGACATGCAGCAGCTCTGGAATAGGTTTTCGAAATCTAATGCTCCCTTAAAAGCTAAGTTGTGCGGACTCTTCAATATTTTATGCCGAACCTGTCTCGACACGACACTAGGACAGGTGCGGGATACGTTTCGGATTCGGTCAACCAACTTCAGATACTTTGACCGGAGACCGTGGACAGATTTGGGGGGGAGGGGGGGGGGGGAGGGAATTGAGATTTGATTTCTCAAAGAAAATATAAAACAGATTTAAGACATGGGAAATGGCATAGCTTCAATATCATAGTCCTTTTGTCTTATATTCGCTGCTACAGTATACATGTAAGTTTTTCACATAATATCTCCCCAAATTTAGAATATCTTTATAGCTCCTATTTTTTTAATTTTGAATGTTCTTAGCCGAATCCCAGCACTCGTATCTGCACCCCCCGAATCTTAAAATTTAGATTTTGCCGAATTCGACTCTCGGATCCTTACAGGTACCCACAACCGAGTCTGAGCAACTTACCTTAAAAGTGTCTTGTTTTGGATGGCTAGTACATGTGGCGTGTCTTCCTAATACAATCTGCAAAACAGGGGTTTCATCCTGGGTAAAAGATGTTCTTTGTGTTAACAATGCGCAGAAGCCCCATTTGTAAGTTGTTTAATCTTTTTCGAGTTCAGGGGGTACTGTCAAGTACCTTGAAAGAAGCTATAATCAGTTGGCAACGGCTAAAGTTAATAAGACATCTTAAAGCCCTCTGGATTACAACACTCATGAGCATATTATGGACTGTTTGAAAGGCCAGGAACTACAAATAATATGAAGATCAGAGGCACTTTATACCTAGTTATATAGCTTCTTAAGGTCATTGACCTTTTGGTATAATATGAAAAACGTACAGGGTTCTGAAAGTTTCATTGACTTCACTGATTCTCTGCATTGAGAAAGGAGCTTAAGTCCTATATATTTTTGTAGAGATAAAGAACTTTCTTGGTACTGGTAGTTTGTGAATAGAGTTATTTCATATAAAGAATATGAACACATTATCTTCTCCCAATTTATTTTTCATCAACTATCAGCAATTAAAAACCCTGCCTTAAGTCTGCAAAAGTCAAAGGCTGACTTTTTTCATTTAACAACAAAAATATTTATTTTTTATAACTGAGAAAACCTCAAGGGCTAGTTGGCGCACAGTTCGAAGCTTGTTCCACCTCCTCAACCTCGAAATTGTCGTTTCAGCATTCCCTTGTCGATTAAATTAATATATGAATTTTTGAAAGACTTGGGTGGCACCCAATATTCATTTTGCCCCATATAAAGCTCACTTGTATTTATGTCATATCTTCATGACTCTCATCGTCATGTTCCCAAAATTGTTTCATTAATTTCTAAATTTCAATTAAATTATGCTTTAAGTGATAATTGTCCATTTGGTGAAAATTGGTGTTATTATCTCCCTCTTTCAGCCATTTAATGTGAGATTTCTTTTCCTAAGCAATGACAATTCATCTGAACTTAAGTTCCTCATCTTCAAAAAGATTATCTAAGTTGTCCTTTCCTTTCAAGGAATTCAATTCACACATGAGATTAACAATTTTAAGTATCCACCCCGTCATATACCATCCAATTTCAAATCGTGGAATCCTTCTTCAACAGTTTTGGCTTAAAGAAAATTTAAAGCTCAGTCCCCATTGAGAGCATAGCCATCCCACAAGTCATCAAATCCTTGAAACAATCTTTTTGATTATTTTTTTTTTTAAACCGCAGGGCAGTAACACCTATCTATTCAGCCATTATTTAGTGAAAGATGACAGTGTACGATAAGAGTTTTGACAGCCCTACTGGATGGAAAGATATCTCTTGCCAATCATTAAATGTTAATTTTACCAATGCGTAATGTTGTTATTCTTTTCTCCGGGTAATGTTGCACCTCAGAGTGCCAAATCAATGGTAGCAACAGTTTTGCATGAACTCGAAAAAGTCGTTGGTTACATGTTCCCCACTTTGTCAACCACTTCTTTCTTCGAGAAATCTGGAAGCATAGCAATCCCCTGCAATCACGCATTAAACTGCCATAGCTGCCGACATTGCTGCCTGCTTCACAATTTATCTCCTGTAGAACTTGTCTATTGTTCTTCATTCCATGTCTACGTGGATAAAGCCGATTCTAAACTTCTCCAATCACTTTGACAAAACAAGATAAAGCTTATGAAGTCAGTATCTCCTCAAGAAGGGAGATTACCTTTTTATCCTGTTCCCATAAAAATCAATATACTACTGCAGCCCCTCTAAAACTTTACATACAATACGAGTCACTTGTTCTGTAATTCCTTTCATCTTTTCTGGACTGGAACCATCTGCAAGCAAACATCAGGTGACCTTCATTGTTTTCTTGCTCCTACAACCCCCTCATTTAGGGATCATTTAGACCACTAGTGTTCCCACATCATAAATTTTAGAAGCGTAATAGTATAAATTAAAATGCATATTTCCCATCCCCCTTCTTATTTACCCTAGTTTTCTATCATAGTTCACAGTTGAAACAACGTGACTCGGTCCAAATCTCCCCTACCTTCTGATATGGAATCAGCATTCCTTCTATCATTGCTTACGTTCTTCACTCTGCCTTTTCCTTAATTCTGCACGACATATCTACTGTTACACTCTCAAAGCTTGTAAAGGAAATTACTTTTCTGATATGGAATCACCATTCCTCCTAATATTGCTTACCTTCCTTTTCCTCAATTCTGCACGAAAATCAATTGTTTCGCTCTCAAAGCTTGTAAAGGAAACCTCTAAACTGCACGTAATGTCTATACAAGAATCCTTACTTATCTAGATGTACTGTATATGTGCATCTGTACAAACACAAACACAGTTAATGTTCACAAAAAGGTTCCTTTTGTTTAGCTAAATTGTTAATATTTATTTCTCTATATGGTAATGAGAGGAAAACCATTCTAATTGCATACAATCAAAGGAAAGGTTGTATCGTTTTTAGATGGTGTTGATTATGAAAACTATATGGAGAAGATGTGAACCACCTAATATTGCATTGATTTTGCTTCGGAGTTGCGGAGATTATGCAGTATTCAGTATAAAATGGTGTAGAATTCCATCAAGTCTATTGAAGTCGTGTAAGTGTTACCTAGTTCTGTTGCGAAAATGCTTATAACTAAAAAATTAAGATAATTGGTATCTGGAAAAGGAAGTGACTGATGATGAATCCATTTTGTACTTTTTGGGGTATTGTGGAGAGAGAGGAAAAGGAGAGTCTTCGAACTGATCAAGAGTACTATGTCACAGGTTAAAAGTTCTCTTACTCTCTTGTATTTTCTGGATGAAAATGGAAATATCGACAATCATAAATAGTTGGTTACATTTTTGGGAAGTTTGATATGCTCACAAGTTAACTCCATCTTTTGTACTACTAACAAAATCATTTGACTTGCCCAAAAAAGAAAAAACAAAGAAACATTAGATCCATAGCCACAATTTGCACCTCATGATATTGAAGGTGATAACTAATGCCCTAATTAGAAACATTAGATCCTCATTTCCTCATTCTGAAAAGTGCATTAAAAACTTAAACAGTACCTGAAACAGACATCTTTTTACCACCACCAGTTATTTATCTGTAATCCAGATAAGAAAGGGAGAACCAATATGTAAGAATAGTCCACGTTCTAGTTCACCCCTTTACATTTAGAGTTAAGAAGTTCAGCCTTATATGATTGAGTTTATTAAATGATACAATAATCTAGCCAAATTCCTGAATTTCTAAAGTCAGTAGATGTTGTAATAACTACCAAGAAAATAGAACCTGATCTTTCAAAATTGTAACAACTTATGAGCAACTACCAATTGTAATTACTGCTGTCTTCCTTTTTCAAGTTGCTTTTTTGCCAAATAACTATAGAAGTCCAAGGAACCATTCAAGTTTGGTTACTAAGTTCCTGCTGAACCTTAAATCTAATGCTATAACTGGAATTACTATGGAAAATTAGCTAATTCCATCTAAACTCAATCATGGCATATCATACAATAGACAAATCCCATCTCATTTATCCTCATAAAATCCCATGCTAATTCTTCTTGCTTAGAAATAAAACAAAGATTAATGAAAGCAAGATCTTTAACACTTGATATAGGAAGTTCATAAACCGTGTTATTCTTTTGGAAGGGGAAGCCATATATGGGATTTAGCCGTCACAAAGGAATAATCACTTACTTGAGCATCTCAGCAAAACTCATAGCTTCATCAATTCCAGGAATTGCATTCGCCAAATCAGAGAGAAAATCATCCATTCCATCTGAACCAATTGTCTCTTCATTCTCCACGGTTGGATCAACTTCCTAAAGAACAGAATTTCAGTCATAAAATCCTGACACCTTATGGTATATCCGAACAAATTGGCCTTAAATTCAGAATGCTACAAATTTGATAATCATAGTAGGTCAGACATCAGCCTATGGGTACAGTACATCAAGACCGACAAACTACAATAACTATCCTCATTCCCTAACTAGTTTGTTCAAATGTAAGAATTTTGAACAACCATTAAGCTCTAGTTGTGCCCTTTTCATTCCAATACTCAACAATTTATTTTCCTGGAAGATTAGGGGTTCCTTGAACCTAAGAATTCTCTCAACTTACAGGTATACCTACTCTTTGAGTACAGTGATATACACACAAGCATACACATAAGAGTTTAACCAAAATTCAGAAAGTCAAAATTCATTCCCACATAAACAATCCCTTCACCCCAATCTCCCCCTCTCTTTCTTTCTCCCCAAAAAAAAAACAAGGGAAATTTTCACTTTTATTCCCTCAAATATTGACAAATTATAATTTTGGTCCTTGAGATATATGACTTAGCACATTTAACCTTCAATTAATTGAAATTTGCACTTCTGATCCATCTGCTTGTGAATCTTCACAAATTTAACAAATTAATTACCATTAAATCATTTGACTAGCCATGTGTTAAGTAAGTTTGTGATGTTACTCCATATATGATGATAATATAGCTCCAAAAGTAGTCCAACTATAACATACTCCCTCTGTTTGAATTCACATGACACACTTTCCTTATAAGTCTATTCCAAAAAGAATGACACATTTCTACAACCAGAAATAAATCACTATAATTTCTTCATTTTACACTTTAATGAGAAGTTTTAATAACCGCACAAATATCATGACCCCGCAAAGTTTTTAACCCTTGACCTTTTAAGACCACATATTTCAAAAGTCTCTTTTTTTAACCTCGTGCCGAGTCAAAGTAACTCATCTAAATTGAAAAAAAAGGGAGTATTTGCATTTGCTATATAAGCTACAAAAACATATTTTTCAATTTATTGAAGGTTAAACATTCTTAGTCAGATATACAAGGATTAAAATTATAATTCACTGATAACCGAGGGGCCAAACAACAAGATTAACTAGACAAATAAAAAAACAAGATGCAAGAAATAGAGAACATGGGGGCAATGCAAGAAAATTAATTACCATAGCATACAAATTGGTGAAACCATTAACAAGGGTAGGAGCCTTTGTAAACCGCTGTTGAAAAGCATCACTGAGATTGTGAGCAGGGTCGGTGGATATGATGAGAACTGAGGATCTGACCTGTGAAAGTAAAATACCCAATATGGAACTGCATGTTGTTTTCCCAACACCACCTTTTCCACCTACAAATACCCACTTTAATGTATCTTGGTCTAGCACATTCTTTACTGTTCCTTCTGGTAAATCTTGACCACTTGAAGCCATTGATACACACACAACTGTTTACGTTGGTTTTTTTTTCCTTCCCCCTATTTATTGTTGAGAGAGGGGAAAGAGAGGAGAAAATAACTGTTGAAACTGATACGAGGTCTTACGATTGATCCTGTTGTTGGCCAGCGGATCAGATGCAAAGAGTTTTTATTGTCGGATATGTTTAGGTATTAGGCCTTCCATTGGAGGCTTAAACTGGAGTAAAACTTTGTATGAGCAACGAAGGAAATAGTTTATGGAAAGGTTGTCTGAGGTGTCAAAAGAATTAATACAAATAACATATTAGGATTTTTTTCTTGATACAACAAAAAAATCTCCGAGGGAGTGACCGCAAGGTTCAACACTTCTTCTAATTTCTTTTAAATTACATGTAGATAATAATAAAAAAATATTGAATAAAAAATAAATATAAAAAATAGCATAGCTTGTTATATAATATAAAATATTCATTAGTTTCAAATATTGACACAATTTATAAAACTTCTTGCATATGTCACTAAGGGCGGCTCGACTAAGTCTTTGGCCTAAAGCCAAATTTTATCAGTGGTCTTAATATTTTATTAATTATTAATTTTAATTTGAAGTTAATTTTTTTGGTGTTTTTAGATGGCAACAACAACAATAACAGCTATCCAGTATAGTCCCACAGGGTGGGATCTTGGAAGGGTAATATGTACGCAAGCCGTACCCCTACCCGATAGGGCAGAGAGGCTGTTTCCAATCGACCCTCGGCGAAAGATCGAGAAAAGGAAAAAATGGTGTTTTTAGATGGCAAAGTTATTAATAATTTTTTATAATCAATTTTTTTTCTAATAATTTTTTCTCAATTGACAATATAGTTAATTTATTTAACCTCTTTTTAGATATTATTGGGCTTAGTTAAGATTTTATCAATTTTATCAATTTAATTTCAAACAATATCTTTTTGCTGAAGTAACGGTAACATGAGTTATTAACATGATTCTATAAGCAATATAGACATATGAAAAAGAATCAAATCTTTTTATTTGATTGAGTGTATCAATTAAACTATTATTTTCTAATTGTACTATTTTCCTTAATACTTTAAATTTTAGAAAATAAATCTAAAATAATCAATATCAGATTGATTATTATGCTTCCAGGAACACTCAAGTTTAAGGTAGTATTTTTCCACATTTTTATCGTCTAGTGATCTCAAATTTTTATGCTAAATAAAAAACAAAAAAATATTTCCATATTTGAAGTAAAAAAATAATTTTGTCTATTATGTATAAAAATATTATCTCAGAAATACTCTTCGAGAGATTTTGAGATTTCAATATCAATATTCTCGTCAAATTTTTTATATATATATCACATGTTTCTTACGAAATTGGGGATTTATTTTCATTTCAGACGCAATTTTCTTGACAAAAATCATACCAATAGTAATGGGATTTTTCAATTTAACTAATTGAATCGTAGAACTTCTTTGTTGCATTGAAATATTGAGAATATTGATTTTACCTCTGGTGTTTACAATTTAGGATCTTTCATAAATATAATGATTCGATCGGTTATTTTGAGAGTAATAGCATCGATCCTCTATCTACTACTTTTCCCGTACCTTTTTCTGCTTATGTGATTTATCGGGAGGTTTTGTTTTAGATTTTGGAGTGTTTTGGGACACTTTGTCCCTAAACGGAAGCTTAAGTTTTAGGATTTTGGTTGTAATTAAAAATGTGAGAAGACGAGTCGGAATGGAGTTTCGTGGTTATGTTAGCTCCGTTGGGTAATTATTTACTTAGGGGCATGTCTGAATTGTGTTTTGGATGTTTGTAGCTCATTTAGGCTTGAAATGGCAAAAATTGAATTTTTGGAGATTTTGATCGGTAGTGGAATTTTTTATTATCGGGGTCGGATGTCGGTTCCAGAAGTTGGAGTAGGTCGGTAATGTTGAATATAACTTGTTTGCAAAATTTGGGGTTAATAGGACGTGATTTGATAGGTTTCGGCATCGGTTGTGGAAATTTGAAGTTTCAAGTTCTTTAAGTTTGAATGAGATGCTGATTCGTGATTTTTGGGTTGTTTGATATAATTTGAGGTCTTCACTAAGTTTGTATCGTCTTTTAGGGCTTGCTGGGATATTGATAACTAGGGTTTATAGCTCATTTTATACTCCTTTTTCCTTGAGTTTTCATTTAGAATGTATACAAAATAGTATCAAAGGCTTAGATGTTCTACTTGCTTGCATGGTTTGGTCAAAAAGGTGATAACTAGTCAAAAACAGCTAAAAAAGGAGTTACTCTTGCACAAGTACCAAGAACAAGTCCAAGCACAGTTGCAACAGATCCACTACGACATCATTCCATTTAGTGTGGTCCGTAGTGAGGAGATTCACAGATGTGCAGATTTTGAAAACTCAAGCATTACGGTCGCAAACTATTTTGTGTGCACTGCAGTAGCCTCACTTCGGCCACAAACCATTTTATGCGGTCCGCGGAGATGAAATTTAGAGAGTGTGGAAATTTAGAGATTAAAGCCAATGCGGTTTGTGGTCCTTTTTGTGCGGACCATAGTTGAAGCCACCGCGGCCGCGATGCATTTTATGCGGTCCGCGGTGGCCAGATTCAGAGAATGATTAATCAAGTTGTGAAGCCTCATTGTAGTCCGCAGAGCATTTTATGCAGACCACAATATATTTTTGTCCAAAAATTTTGGCTTAGTATTAATACTTTATGTTCCCGTTTTTAGGGCATATTTTGTAATCTAACTTTCAACTGAGCACATGAACGATGATTATTGACTATTTTGAGTAATTTTATATGAGGGTTATCATTGAGGCTGTGCGGAGCATGAATAAGGTGGATTTTTCCGTGGGTCTTCGCCATCTGAATCAATTCTGAACGAACAGTATCTCTATGTGGCTTTGTTATTATTACAGTGTTATCTGCACCCAGCCAGTAAGTAGAGATATGGAGAGAGGGGACAGCTTTGTCGCAGACCTTTCTTTGGTTTCTTTTATGAACTCCACTGGTCGTCCATGGATTATAGGGGCTTTCCATTGTATATAAATAAACTGCTCTATACCATCTTCCTTATATTTTGACTATTAATTCATGTGCACTCCCATTGACTGAAGTTCAGAGTCAACCTTTCACACAAGGCAATCTTCTGATAGAGGGGAAGAGGCAGAGCACAACTAATTCTGTGGCACAAGATGCATTAGTATTGCAAAGGCAAGAATGAGTTCACAACGTTTGAATAAGCTACTCGACCGACTAAAGCTAAAAGGATAAATGGAGATGACTCTAGTTGTTGAGTACCCTGAGGAAGGGACTAGATCTAGGGAAAATAGGGCAATGAGTTGTTAGAATGAATGAAAGGCATAAATGGATGATTAGTTCCACAAATCTCACTACACAAACTCCTTCTCGTTGTACCGAAATAGAGGTCTGATTTAAACGACCAGGTACATGTTGGGTGTTCTTCTGTCGTGCGATCCGGCGGCTTATGTGCGACCTATGGCACACAACTTCTATTTGTTCAGGGCGGGCGGTGTGATCTCTGATTCGATCTGGGTATTTAATCCCGTCGCTCTTCAATTATTAGCTTGTAATTAAATCATATGGGTTATTCTTCATCTATTTATCAGTTTTCTTTATTTATTATGAGTAGCCAGACCCATTAGCTAGGGTTGTGGCTCAATCCTAGTGTGGATATTTGATGAGTCTTTTGTTTTAAGGCTTAAATATTTATGGGTGTTTGATATTTCGACTAATTTGTATTTTTCATGTTGAATTAGTGATTGCAAACACTAATTTGTGCCTTTTTTTACTTAGACTCTTCTTGAGAAAGAGAGTTGGAGTCTAGGAAAATCAGTCCAACAAGGAATTAGGGTGTAATCAAGAGATTGATACCCTCAATTAATGGGTTAAACTTAGAGATAGTGATACCTAGCTTGAGCCTAAATTGCTTGCACAGTTTTGACACCCAATTGGTCTTGAGAAAGTCAATTAGGGTAAATCTACTCGAGCTACCGAGAGTTTTAGAGTGAGTAGTTACATGCATTGGCTATATCGTAATCCCCAACGTAACAACTTGGACTTACACTTTGGATCCCATAAAGTATTCATCTAGGAAAGAGTCACTTCCTTAGTTCCTCTTTAACCATTTAGAAAACCTTATAAGCAATCATTCTTAGTTTAATTTAGCTTACCATTAGCATTAATATTAGAAGTAATAACTAACCAAAAGATGATTGGAAGTGTAAGCACTACACACTACTAGTTTATATAGGAATCCAATTCCCACTTCTAGCTTCTTGAGGATTCGATCTTGACCACCTCGGGTAAAATCTGCTCACTTCGACCAATCATGGCATTCTGTAGTGGTGTAGGGTTGGCTCTTATCACTTTTTTGCGCCGTTGCCGAGGAGCTAACAGTTTTGCTATTTATCTAAATAATTTTGAGTGTTGTACTTCTTTTCTTCTGTGTTACTAATTTGTGTATGTCGCAACTTTAGGTACAAAATGGCAACAAACAATGCACCTCTGGGGATCTTCCACCGGGGAGGAGGTAGATGACAATATTGATGATGAGGTTCCTATAGTACCTCAAGCTCAAAGGAGAGGCCGTCAGGCCAATAATAATGTTCCAGACCCTCCCCCGTTGCCTCCAAGAGTGGCTCCTCGAGTGCTTCCCAACCAAGGATATGCTAGTGCAATTGCCCCACCCCGGATCCAGGTGGGCAATTTTCAATTTACAAATGTGATGCTAACATTGTTGAAGCAGCGAGGGTATTTCACAAGTGCTCCCCATCATAATGCTTACAAATATCTTAAGGGTTTCATGGATACCTATTGGGGGAGCAAGCAAACTAATGTGTCAGATGATCCACTTCGGTTGAGATTTTTCCCTTTCTCACTTAGAAGTGAGGCGTTGGATTGGTTTGAACGACTTCCCAACCATTCCATCACTACTTGGGATGAGTTGGTGGATAAATTCATTGTAAATATTTTCTAGCAGGGGCACATGACAGCATTGAGGGATGAGATCTTAGCTTTCAAGCAGGACACCACCGAACAATTACATGAGATATGAGAGAGATACAGAACCATGATAAAGGAATGTCCTAACAATGATATGACTAAGGCAATGATACTACAGACATTCTACCGGGGCATTAACACAACAAATTAGTGCATAGTGACCAACTTGCTGGGGGTAATTTCATGAAGCTATCTTATGATGAGGCTTGTGACATTCTTGATGAGATGGCTGACATGTCCCCCCCTCCCCCGGCAAAGTAGAGCCAATGTGCCACTAGGTGGCCCCATGGTCACTTACTTTCACAAAAAGCTACATGATTATGGGCAAGTAATAGCAGAACTGACAACAACAATGAACCAGCTAGCTAAGGCACAATTACAGCAGGTTCAAAATCCGCGCCAAGTAAATGCTATGGAGGGTGTCAACATGCTAGTAAATAAAATAAGACAAAGAGGTCGACAGAATCAAAGGGAGTTCGGATAAATATGATAATAATTGTGGTGGATTCCAAGATGATGATTATGATGGGCAGAATGAAGAAGTGCAATATGTGAACAATTATCATGGCCAAAGGGGCAATTCTTCCAACCAACAATAATGGAGACCCCAAGGCAATTGAGGCAATCAATAACAACAAGGGAATAGCAGTTGGGGGAACAACAACCAAAATTTCAATTGGCCAATCAGAACAATAATTAAAACAATCAGGGTAAATGGAATAGCCACAACAACAACTGGGGCGGTAACAACAATCAGGGTGGTTGGAACAATGGCAATCAGGGAAATTGGGGGCAAGACTTTCAAAGGCCTCGAATGTATTAGCAACTGAACAATCCACCCCAATTTCCATCCCAAGGTCCTAGTTCTTCCAAAAATGAAATGGGGAGAATTGAAATGATGTTTGAACAATTGATGAAAAAGAACGCGAACTCTGATGCTCAGTTGTCTTCCCACAATACTTCAATCAGAAACTTGGAGGTTCAATTAGGCCAAATCTCACAATCCTTGAATACTCTCCCTAAGGGGACTCTACCAAGTAATACGGTAGTTAACCTGAAGGGTGGGAGCAATTTTGGGCATATTATGGCAGTAAATACAAGAAAAGGATGAGGCGGTGATGTGAATGCTTCCAAACCAAAAGATATTTTGAGTGATGAAGTTGAGCTGCAAGAAGGTGAGATTCCTTTGGTTGTTGAAAATGTGATTAAAGGGAACGTGAATGAGGAAGTGAGGATTGATATTCAAGATGCCAAGGTGGAGACTCTGAATGACGTAAACCAGTCTAGGGAACACGTAATAGACATGACAGAAACGATTGTGCCTAAAGCCAAGGCTCCTTTGCCAAGGCCACCTCCACCTTATACTCAAATGCCACCTCCTTTGTCATGATGAAAAGCTTATCTATTAATGTATAGAGCAAATATCGGGTTATGCTAAATTCATAAAGGACTTGGTGACAAAGAAAATATCCATGGATTCCAAGACTATAAAGATGACCTACCAAGTTAGTGCAACAGTGCACTCAATGGTCCCGAAGCTAAAAGATCCCGATGCTTTCAACATTCCTTGCACCATTGGGAGTGCGGACTTTGCTAAGGCTCTATGTGATTTAAGGGTAAGTATCAACTTGATGCCCTACTCAGTTTTAAGACTTTGGGTATTGGCAACCGAGTCTGACTTCCATGAGATTGCAAATGGCGGATAAAACTATGAAGAGACCATTGGGTATTATTGATGATGTTCTTGTCCGGGTGGACAAATTTATCTTGCCAGCTGATTTTGTGATCTTGGATTGTGAGGTAGATTATAAGGTTCCGGTCATATTGGGAAGACATTTCCTTTCTACTGGGAAGGCCTTAGTTGATGTGGAAGCAGGGGAATTCACCTTCCGGGTGGGTGATGAGAAAGTGGTCTTTGATGTGTGCAAACCAATGAAGCAACCCAACAGTTCTGAAGTGTGCCCTTTTGTGGACCTTGTCACGGTAGTAATAGTTGATGATACTAGTGAAATGATCAATGTGGACTTGCGGAGGACCCTCTAGAGGCAGTAATGTTGAATCTTGATGTAAATGAGGAAGAAAGCCGAGTGGATTGTGTAAATGCTATACATGGAATGGGCTCTTACTCTTATGAGCCCATGAAACTCTCTTTGGATCTTGAGAATAGGAAGACTATACTAACAAAACCTTTAATCGAGGAACCTTCTGTGTTAAAGTTGAAGTCGTTGCCTCCACACCTTAGGTATGAGTTCTTAGGCCCTAGTTCAACTTTGTCAGTTATTCTTTCCTCTTGTCTTACTAACATGCAGGTTGATGCCACATTGGTAGTGCTCCAAAAGCGGAAGAAGGTAAATAGATGGACCTTAGCTGATATTCGGGGGATAATCCCTGTATTCTGTATGCACAAGATTATTCTGGAAGATGATGCAAAGTCCTCGTTGGAACAACAAAGGAGGTTGAACGAGGCAATGCAAGAAGTTGAGAAAAAGAGGTTGATCAAGTGGTTGGATGCCGGGGTTGTGTACACCATCTCTAATAGCTCTTGGACTTTGCCGGTGCAATATGTGCCAAAGAAGGGTGGTATGACTGTGGTGACCAATGCACAAAATGAGTTGATTCCTACTAGAACTGTCGCCAAATGGAAGGTGTGCATGGATTACCACAAGTTGTATAAGGTGACCCGAAAGGATCACTTTCCATTGCCTTTTCTTGATTAGATGTTACATCGACTTGCTGGGCATGCCTTATACTGTTTTTCGGATGGTTATTCTGGGTACAACCAAATCTCGATTGCTCCGGAAGATCAGGAGAAGACCACATTCTCTTGTCCATATGGAACCTTTGCCATTTCTAGGATGCCTTTTGGGTTGTATAATGCACCGGCTACATTTCAGCGGTATATGATGGCTACTTTCACCGCTATGGTGGAAGATATTTTGGAGGTGTTCATGGACCACTGAAGAAATAATGAGACATTTAACAACTTTTTTAATATTTCTGAATAAACCCATAAACATCCCCAGAACCCGGTGTCACAAGTTCATGAGAAATTTCTAAGAGAACCCCAAATAAAGTACAACCGCTGTCCGAAATACAATTGGACAGAAAATAAATAGAATCCTGAGAGAGACTATACTAGCTGCAGGTCGCCTCAAGGAAATACAACTCACCTAGTCTCCGTGTAAACCATGTTGCTACGCCCACTAAGCCACTAGAGTTGCATGAGCCTGTGCAAAAAAAAATACACAGAAATATAGTATGAGTACAAAAATAACATATATCCAGTAAGTATCATGTCTAATCTCGAAGAAGTAGAGACGAGAGGTTGACTTCAACACTTACTGAGGATCCAATAATGTTATATCAATAATATATTAAATTGTGAATTTTTATAAACATATTTTTAATTCAATATAGTGAAGCAAGTAAACAATTCTTTCTTTTTATAGGAAATTTTCAAATTCCTTTTCATCATTTATACAAATATTCTCAAGCCGGGAATAGGCTATAACAACTTTACAAGTTCAAGGCAAGCAACACAAGCATGCGCAAATTATGCCGAGGACGTACGACCAAATCTAATAATATATAAATTATGCACTGTCAGAGGGTCAAATGGCGTGAACCATAGATGCATCTATTTAATCTACTGAGGCGTTCGACCCGTTCCAGAATTTAAACACGTACAAACAGTCAATCTAGTCACTTCATGCGTATGTAACTCCCACAAACAGGAGCACATAACCAATTAATTCACCTATGGGGACAATTCCCTCTTATAAGTTTAGAAAGGATACTCACATCGCTCCGAAGAACCATAATCGGCATTCCACACCCTTCCGAATACTTGAATCGATGCCAAATAATCCAAAACTAGCCAATGATTATGCAAATTTATTAATATATGATAAACTACTCATACTACTCCTATTTATAATAATTCCTAACCCCGACTGAAAAGTTGGCAAAAATGCCCTCGAGCCCACGTGCGCGAATCCCAAAAAGTTTTGAAGATTATAATATTTACTCTCAATTCCATACCCAAAATTATGGTCAAATTCCAAGAATATCAATTTCTAGGTCTTTCCACCAAAACTTCACATTTTTACCAAATTTACATGCTAAAAATCATACATAATCAATGTATTTGACTCAAGATAGGTGGGGATAGATTACCATATCATTGATAATGAAAATTCCCTCTTGAAACCCTCCAAGAATCGCCCAAACCAAAGAAAATATGAGAGAAAATGGTCAAACCCCGATTTTAAAAATACTTTCTGCCTCCAGTCTTTTCTGCACCTGCGGTCCCCTGACCGCTTCTGTGGTTTCGCATGCGCAAGCCATCCTATTGCTTCTGCAGTTTCCTCCAGACTCCTATTTTTTCTCTTTTGCGCCCTCTCTTATGCAGATGTGGTCCTGCATATGTAGCAAAACGACCGCATCTGTGACACCAGCTCTTTTCACGCCCAACCGCTTCTGCGGTACAGTTCCTCGCTTCTAGGGGGTGCTTATGCGGTGAACCCTCCTTAGAAGCGGTTATACCAGCAACCAGATCCCTTTAGCTCTCTCCTAAATTCCATTTTTGATCTGTTAACCTCCCGAAATCCACCCGAGGCCCGCGAGACCTCAACCAATCATACCAACCAGTCTCAAAATACATTACGGGCTTGCTCAAGGCCTCGAACTATATCAAACAATGCTAAAATCAAGAATCGACTTCCAATCCAAGCTTTATGAACTCTAAAATCCCAAACTTCTACTTTTGATGTTTAAACCTATCAAATCACATCGAATTGGCTTCTAATTTTGCGCATAAGTCATATTCGACATCATAGACCTACTCCAACTTTCGAAATCGGATTTCGATACTGATATAAAAAAGTCCACCAACGGTCAAACCTCGTAAAAACCTTCAAATTTCTATCCTTAGTCAAACGGCTCCAAAATGCTCCACGGACATCCGAATTCACTTCCGATCGCGCTCCTAACTCCAGAATCACTATACGAAGCTACTCCCAGACTCGAAATCCCAAATGGATACCGATAATACTGAAATTCCTTTCAACCCAAAATTATAAAATTTCTTTCAAAATGCTGACTTCCACAATAGGCATGAAAATACTCCCGGATTCCCCAAAATCGGATACGGGCACGCCAAGTTTGAAATCATCATACGAACCTGCTGGAACCTTCGAATCCTGATTCCAAGGTCGTTTAATCTAAAATCCAATCCTAGTCAATTCTCTTAACTTAAAGCTTCCGAAATGAGAATTTCCTCTCCAAGTCAACTCCGAACTTCCCGAAATTTAATTCCGACCATGCGTACAAGTCAAAATGCCTGAATTGAAGCTGCTCATGCCCTCAAACTGTTGAACGGCATGCTAGGGCTCAAAACGATCAGTCGGATCATTACATATTGAATATTTCAAATAAGGAAAGACTTTATACAAGGTAAAAAATAGTAATTATACCAGGTATAGAATCTTAATTGAATTCAAACTCCTAAATATTTAGAACTTCTTGCATAGTTCAAATAAGGAAAGTTTTTATTAATTAAAATATTTGTTAATTTTCCTAAATATTTAGAACTTCTTGCATAGTTCAAATAAGGAAAGTTTTTATTAATTAAAATATTTGTTAATTTTAAAGCCATAAATATTATTAAAAAACTAAATGCTAATTTTGTTTGCTATAATCTATTTTTTGAAAGGTAAAAAGAAGTTGTCCAATTTATTTACTTGTTGCTAAAAGTCCTTAGTTTGAATCAGTAATGGTATATTTTTACTTAAACGTTATGTATAGAACATATTAAAATTGTCTAAAGACTTCTTAGTTTGCATAGTAAAACTGTATAAAAGCATCATAGTTTATCGTACGTATTTGTATCAGAAGTATGAAAATATAATAACTCAAAAGGTGATAATATTTGTATATTATAGAACAAAAATTAATACTCTTGGCTAAACAATAATAAAGAAAAATCTAAATAGATTGTGTTGTTTCCCCTTATCTGTTTCCCATTTCCACTTAATAGATTGCAGTGTCCAAAAATTTTGGGACTTCTAACGCATTTTGTTTAAATAAAGAACATTTTTAATAATAAAAGATATAGTAGCTTTCAAAATTGCTTTCAAGATCTACATATTAGCAAAATAATTATATGAAGTTTTGTCCAATATAAAATTAATTTTTAAGAGTTAAAAAGGTGAACGATATTTTGATAAAGACCTTCGTGCTTTTAATATTTATATTAAATGTTGTAACGATTTTAGAATTTTTTTGGAACAACATGACCTTATGAGAACAAATTGTTATTAGAAAACATAAATGAGAAACAATGGGAAAATATTCAAAAAAAAAAAAAGGGAAAAGATAAATATGAAAGCTGGCTATACAAGTATGCCACATCAATCGGCTAATTCCCAACTCTCTCTATATATATATACTCTATTAAAAGCACGAAGGTCCTTAACGGGATGTTATTCGTTTCTTTGTACCCCTTAAAAACATATTTTACACTAAAGAAAATAGTAATTTAACTGTTTCCTATTATTTAGGAATAATTATTTAATTATTTCACTAATATTTAGTACTTAAAAATTAACTGAACTTTATGTATTGAATCTTTCCTCGCTTAAAATAGGTAAGACTGTTATAAATATATTATATTATGGATGTTCATACTCCGTTGTAAATAAGCTTCCTGAAGAAGCTTATCCGTATATGACTCCGCCGTAAGTATGTTTATCTATTTAGTACTCTATTGGAAATAAGCCTCCTGAAGAAGCTTATCATTTCGGTACCCGGTTTTGGATAAACATTACCTCCGGTAGAAGATTATCCATACCGAGTATAATAAGTTTATCCTTTCAATATCCGGTTATGGATAAATATTACTCTCGGTAGAAGATTATCCATACCGAGTATAATAAGCTTATCCTTTCAATATCCGGTTATGGATAAATATTACTCTCGGTAGAAGATTATCCATACCGAGTATAATAAGCTTATCCTTTCAATATCCGGTTATGGATAAATATTACTCTTGGTAGAGATTATCCACACTGGGTATAATAAGCTTATCCTTTCAGTATCCGGTTATGGATAAACATTACCCCGAGCAGAAGATTATTCATACCGGATATAATGAACTTATCCATTCAGTACTCCGTTATAGATAAACATTACTCTCAGTAGAAGATTATCCATATCTGGTATTGTAGCAGCTTACACAACAGCTTGCAGTAGCAGCTTATACAGCAGCTTGCGGTAGCAGCTTACACAGCAGTTTCCTTTCTTCTATAAATAGAAGGGTTTTCATTTCATTATGTACATTAGTTTGAATTCGAATAATATATCAGTCTCTCTCTATATCTTGTCTTTACTTTACAGTCTTTATTTTATAACACGTTATCAGCACGAGACTCTGCCATATCGAGCAAATATTTTGAACGTATCTCAGGTAAGAACTTTCTTTTATTAAATAATGTCAAATCTTTCTAAACTTGAATTTATAGCCCTGGATATATCGGGCAAAAGCTATATGTCTTGGGTGCTTGATGCTGAAATTCATCTTGATGCGATGGGTCTGGCAGACACCATCCGTGATAAAAATCAGGCATCAAACCAAGACCGTGCCAAAGCAATGATATTCCTACGCCATCACCTTGATGAAGGCCTGAAAATGGAATATCTTACTGTTAAAGATCCAGTCATACTGTGGAATAATTTAAAAGATAGATATGACCACCTGAAGATGGTCGTTCTTCCACAAGCACGATATGATTGGACTCATCTAAGGCTACAAGATTTTAAATCTATTTGTGAGTATAATTCTGCTATGTTCAGAATTATTTCCCAACTAAAATTATGTGGTGATAATGTTACTGATTATGATATGTTGGAGAAAACTTTCACCACTTTTCATGCCTCGAATATGCTCCTGCAGCAGCAATATCGAGAGATGGGATTTAAAAGGTATTCTGAACTTATCTCACATCTTCTTATAGCCGAACAACATAATGGGCTATTAATGAAAAATCATGAAAGTCGACCTACTTGTTCTTGTCCATTCCTGAAGTGAATGAGACGAACTTCCACCAATCCAAACGTGGAAGAGGTTGTGGCCCCAGTCGTGGTCATGGCCGTGGTCGGGGAAGAAATCCCAATCATGGTAATAATAATGCACCAAAGAACCCTCCTCGCCACCAGCAGTGGAAAAGGAAGGAACAAAAGCATGAAGCGGTGCAAACACCAAATGCAGAAAGTGCATGTTGCAGATGTGGAGGAAAAGGGCACTGGTCACGTACCTGTCGTACGCCAAAGCACCTGGTTGAGCTTTATCAAGCCTCCTTGAAAAAGACAGAGAAAAATGTTGAAGCAAATTTTATCTCTGAAGATAATTTTGACTTCATGCATTTAGATGTACCTGATTACTTTGCACTCCCAGAAAGAGAAGCAAGTCATGTAATCGGCAGTGAATATGTAGAAATATAAATATTTTGATTTTTGTTGTTTGAAATAAGTAGTATGGTTATGTAATTGTACATAAATAAAAGTTACGATTTGATAATGATGTTTACTATAATATATCTTATTTATGTTATTTTGAAGAGTATGGATATTATTATTAGATCAACTTAAACTCTAGCAGAGTTTGCAAGAAATATACAACTACCAGAAGTAGTTATTTTTGTATATCTTATTGTAATTATATTTTATTAACAACCAGAAGTGGTATATGCCTATGATCACCAGAAGTGATAATTTAGACTTTCTATGGTTACAATTGAAGATAAGATACATAAATATTCTCTACACGCCTCGATTTGCTCCTGAAGTACTAAATATTTTAAAAGAGGTTGTGGCATCACAATTTATTGTGATTAATGCGCGTTCAGATAATCATGTTCGATTTTCCTGAAGGATGAGAACTTTTGATAATAATAATCCATTCCCTGAAGTGAATGTGGCAATATTAATAAATTTGGTAAATATGAACGCGTTTTTGATGTAAATATATTTACCTCCAGAAGAGGTAATATAATTGAGAGAATATATATTCAATATTTCGTATTTTAAATCTGCTCCTGAAGAAGTAATACAATTGGAATTGCCTCCTGAAGTAGGAAAATATTATGAATAGGAGTTTTCTTGTGCTTAAACAATTGTTTACTTGGTTGTGATTTTCTCTTATGGTACCAGAAGTATCAGAGCAATATTTGATAGTACAAATGTATCAACAACTCCCGAAGAGCTAATTGTTTGCCTAGAAGACACGTGACACCCGTAGTGTCCGATAAATATTAGATTGTGGATAATAATTGAAGGCTCTCGAAGAGATTATTTACAATATGTCATTCATATTATATGATTGTGGTGAAAACATAGGTTGTAGTAAACCCGAAGTTTACTAAAATAAATGGCTATCATATTAAGATTATAAATGATTGAAAGATTGAAAAATCTTCTTTTTCCACAATCACAGAGGGTAAAATAATATGTATATCAGAAGTTACCTGCCTTATTCTTCGATTTGTATTTCATCATGTATCACGATAAAATAGCCATAGTAAATCAGAAGTTTACTAATATGTCATAGTAAACCAGAAGTTTACTAAGAGATAGCACATGTCATGATAAACTTGAAGTTTTCATTTGTCATTTTTAAATGAGCTATTTGAGAATTTAGATAAACATATACTGAAGAACTAGAAGATTCTTCAAGAATTCTCCTGTGTTGCTTGTTCTCATAATAAATTAATTATACCAGCTAAAGTTGGGACTAAGACCCCTAATTCTGAAATATATAAAAGGTGAATACGGGCCCATTCACCTATCATGTGAACCACTTATAGATGCATATATAAGATGGTTACATGTATGTTTCTTGTCAACCTGCAGTTTGGCATTTGAAATTGCTTTTCTCACTTAAGAGCATAATTTTCAGATTATGAAATCAAGACAGTTCATCTTGATAATGCTGGTTTATGTACAAGCTAGTTTAGTAATGAATACCTCCTATTAATGGCTAAGCTATTGTTTATGAGAACAAAGATTCATGTGTTGGTCTAAGATTTTCTAAATTTCATACAGCACAACTTGTATGCATCAGACCAACAAATGATAAGTTCTCCTCTCATAATTGGTTTAGGATCAGAAATCAAATATTTTACTATCTTTTGATGTATGGTATATGATTAATTTCTCTACCACAATGCATAAAGATATGTTTCCCAAAGAAGATTGGGGATATATGTTAGTTTTTCTAACATCTAGGGAATGAAATAAATACCTGAAAAATATGCTATATGAATGTAATTATCATGATCCTCACTTAGAAGATAATTCAAGTCAAATGCCAGAAGCATTTGCTGATCCAAAATCAAATATCATATTTCAGCTGCAAATGCTCCTATTAAAATTTAAAGTCCCTGAAGGATAGTGTTTACTGTACGCATGAAGCGCGGTAGACAAATCGGTTCCAAAGGTAACGATCATTGAAAAATGATAAGGAGCTAATGATCAAATGATCATAATGAGGAGGAAATAAGCTCTAGAAGAGCCCACGACATAACATTTCATGAAACTCCAGAAGAAGTTGAAGTACCTAAAAATAAAGAAAGTGATGAGATCTCAACAAGTTATGTCGCTTAGGAACCGACACAAAATGATCGTCGACGATATATTTGATACAATATTGTGCACAATACTGTGAAATATTGTGAGGATCGGACCAGTAGTCCAGACACCTAAAGATGTCATTCCATTTAAATGCGAGTCATAACCTATATGTCTCATTTGATTAAATCTCTATAAAGATCCCTGAAGGATTTAAAATGCCTGAAGCATATAAGTTCAAAGTCTCGGGAAATGTACTCGATCAAATTATAAAGATTTTGTACGGTTTAAACCAATCTGGACGCAAGTGATTTAATCGCCTCAGTGAATATTTGCTTAAAGAGAGTTACATAAATAATGTAATTTGTCCATGTAAAGAAAATGTCATCAGAATTTGTTACACTTGCTGTATACGTTGATGACATAAATCTTGTTGGAACTCCAGAAGAGCTCCAAAGGCAATTGAATATCTTAAAAAAGAATTTTAGATGAAAGATCTTGGAAAAATAAATTTTATCTTGGTCTGCAAATTAAATATTTAGCAGTCGAGATCTTTATCCATCAATTTGCTTATACATAAAGGGTCTTTGAATGCTTTTACATGGACAAGCGCACCCATTAAGTACATCAATGGGTGTTCAATCACTTGAAGTGAATAAGGATCCGTTCCGACCTCCAGAAGAGGATGAGGAACTCCTTGGTCCTGAAATACTCGATCTCGGTGCAATTGCTATGCACTTATGTATCTTGTTAATGCTAACAAATGTAGTGCATATCGTATTGGTTATGCAGGTACAAGGTTAGAATGCAGAGACTCAAATATTTGAAACAAGGTTTTCATCAGGGGGAGTAAATACGCGATGCACTTTTTTTTCCTTATTAAGGTTTTTTCCCACAGGGTTTTCCTTATAAGGTTTTTAATGAGGCACCTAGCAATGCGTGTTACTAAATATGTGTACTCTTTTTCCTTCACTAGGATTTTTCCCACGTGGTTTTGCCTAGTAAGGGTTTAATGAGGCACATTATCTTTTAATGAACATCCAAGGGGAGTGTTATAAATATATTATATTATGGATGTTCATACTCCGTTGTAAATAAGCTTCCTGAAGAAGCTTATCCGTATATGACTCCGCCGTAAGTATGTTTATCTATTTAGTACTCTATTGGAAATAAGCCTCCCGAAGAAGCTTATCATTTCGGTACCCGGTTTTGGATAAACATTACCTCCGGTAGAAGATTATCCATACCGAGTATAATAAGCTTATCCTTTCAATATCCGGTTATGGATAAATATTACTCTCGGTAGAAGATTATCCATACCGAGTATAATAAGCTTATCCTTTCAATATCCGGTTATGGATAAATATTACTCTCGGTAGAAGATTATCCATACCGAGTATAATAAGCTTATCCTTTCAGTATCAGGTTATGGATAAATATTACTCTCGGTAGAGATTATCCATACTGGGTATAATAAGCTTATCCTTTCAGTATCCGGTTATGGATAAACATTACCCCGAGCAGAAGATTATTCATACCGGATATAATGAACTTATCCATTCAGTACTCCGTTATAGATAAACATTACTCTCAGTAGAAGATTATCCATATCTGGTATTGTAGCAGCTTACACAACAGCTTGGAGTAGCAGCTTACACAGCAGCTTGCAGTAGCAGCTTGCGGTAGCAGCTTACACCTTCCTTTCTTCTATAAATAGAAGGGTTTTCATTTCATTATGTACATTAGTTTGAATTCGAATAATATATCAGTCTCTCTCTATATCTTGTCTTTACTTTACATCTTTATTTTATAACAAAGACAATATATTTGTAGAAGGAAAGTAACCGTACCGCCGAAAGAATTAAAGTTTCGCCTACTTAGAACTCTTTTTAGGTTATTCTATGTAGTGATGCATTATTTTTTATAATTTTATTATTTTAGTAAAAACATTTAATCGACATAGAATAAATAGAAAACTACATATAAAGTCTCGTGAACATAGAATTCCTTCTAAGTTTTTATTCTATTGTGATCCATTAGTGCTCTTTTAATGTGAATATTCAAAGGGTATTTTCAATTCACCTTCCAACAAATAATCCTAAAAAATTAAAGGCTTAAAATATCCGTACAACTTGAAGTGTACACGTACATTTCAAATTTACTAATTAAAATAAGTTATAATTTTAAATGTAAAATACTGAAGTTAGTATATAACTATATATCTGCCACTAAGTTTACATTTTTTTTTTTTTACAAATATCTATTAATACTTTTGAGTAAAACAATTATCTGTAGATATGTTTATAACAGACAGGACTATATTTTAAACTATAATTTACAGTTATAATAAATAATATAATATTTTTTAAATATTTCTTGCAAATATATACATATTAAAGCACAAACCCAATTTGATAAGTGAAACATGGACAAGATACTAAAATTTATGTAAATAAATTATTGTATTTCTTATAAGAAATTTAAGGTAACTATAAGTTTTTTATTCTATCTATATTATATAAAAAACACAGAGGTCCTTAGCTAAATTTGCTTCGCCATTTCCCCCCTTTAAACATAGAGTTTACACCGATAAAAGTCATTTAGTAATTTTTTCTAAAACCCTCCTTATTTGTACTATGTAAAAAAAGTCATACAATTTAGGACTTTACAATCAATTAAAATTTTAATTTATAAATAATCTTTTCTTATTTAAAGTATGTTATCACAAAACTATATTTACGAATCATCATATTAAGACTTTGAAGTCAATTAAGATATTTATTCAAAAGAAGCTTTATCTATTGTATATTTATATTTTTCAATATTAGGAATAAAATTATATTCCTTAACAAAATAATATCTTGACTTACAATATTTTAGAGCAAAAATTAAAGTCCAACAAAGTCATACAAAATCTAAAAGGACTTACATAATCCGAAAGTATTCCTACTCAATATTTTTGGTTGGATAAAATTGTAAATACAAATATAGTTTAATATTTACAAAACATAAAATTGCCATATGGCAAAAAATGAAAAAAAAATTGAAAAGAATAAGTTGAAACTCCTTCAATAATTATATCCCTAACAAAGAGCGATTGTCATTGGTTTAAAAAGGGAAAAAAATAGTTAATATTCCTATGAAGGAAAGTCAAAATTGTCGTAGGTTCAAAAGGAGAAAAAGAATAAGAGACCAAGAAGAGAACTTAAACGTATTATATTTATAAAATATCTTTATAGAAAACAACTTCTTAAATTAAAATTTTAAAAGCGTTATTTGGTGAAGTTACGAATGAAGAATGATAAATTTTAAATTTAAGTGATGGAATTATAAAATAGAACAACTTTTTAATTGAATATATTGACGAATTATTGAGAATTTTTATGGAGCAGTTTCTTCTTCTATTGAGTTAAGTACATAGGATCTAACATTTATTATTTTCAGGAATATAAACTTTTATTTATAGCTTAAACACAATATTTCAATATAATATTTACACGACATTTTAGAATTCTTTTATCCATTGAGATAGTATACACGTGCAAGTATTGTAAGACTAATATATATATATATATATATATATATATATATATATATATATATATATATATATATATATATATATATATATATATATATATATATATATATATATATATATATATATATATATATATATATTATATGAGATTCTAGACTTAATTCTTTGTTATACTAGCTAGTTGTGTTTAAGGTGTTGAAAGGAAAATAACAGTAGTAGTGGCCTGCTTTCTAGGTGTTTGTTGGTCGTGTAGATGGCGGATAAATATGGAAGGTGAACAATAAAGAAAGATCTGCAAAGCATATTTTTAAATTTTTTAATTTGTACCTATTTTTTAAATTAACTTCAACCCCCTTTATCCTCCTTCGTTTTCTTCTTCTTTTGCTGGTGCTGTTAGTGCTAATATAGAACTTCGGTTGATGAGATGATTGCCATAAATATATTTATTAGATTATTTAAAATAAATTATAAATAATTACGTAAGTTAGTAGACAATAATTTATGAATATTTTCACGTATATAAGATAACAGACAATGATAATTCTGTTCTTTTCAGGTTTATTGTTTTCAATATTTATGATTTAGATACTGTTGGTCATCTGATTATTTATCTAGTATGTTAGAAAGTTTTTTTCAAAATCTTCAGCTTATCTGGTATTGAAGTAACAATTGAACAAAATAACTTCAGCTCTAGAGTTGAAGTTCGACAGTTACATTACAAAATAAAAACTTCAGCTCTAAAGCTGAAGCTCACCAGTTACAAAACAACTTTAGCTCTAGAGCTGAAGTTCGCCAATTACGAAAACAAAAACGTCAGTTCTAGAGCTGGAATTCGCTAGTTACAAAAACAAAACTTCAGCAATTACCAAATAGAGAACAAAACTTCAGTTACTATGCTTAAGTTCAACAATTACAAACAAAAACTTCAGCACATGGTTCAACACACTTGCTACTTCAGGCTCGTCTACTAGAATGCTTGCGTGATTATCTTTGCTACTTTAGCCCCGTATGCTGAAGTTATACGAAAAAGCAGGTACACTTATAATTTTTTTGCTAAACGAACACAAATTATAATGTGACAAAAAACGAATATAGATGCAAATGCCACCAATTTCTTTCTGTTTATTCGAACGCAAATGTCCTGGACATGTCTGGCTCTGACCAGCCTGCTTGGGTTTGATATAAGTAGAATTTGGCACTTGAGTCTATGGTGGCTATACAGTAGAAATGACATGAGATAGCTAGCTTGAGCTGCTATTTAGAAATTGGATAATGTGTTCTGAATTTTTAATTTTTCAGAAAACAAAGCCCTGAAATTAAAAATTAGTTCAAATTCTTAGAAAAAAAATAAATATTGACTAATTTTTAAATATATATATCAGCATGAACGCACAGCAGTGATTATTCATATTTCTTAATTAGTCAAAGTCTACTAAGGAAAAAAATCAAGCTATTTGGAACCGATTAGAAAATGTCACGTTAAAATCAAACAATATTTAAAAAAAAAAAACAATTCACCCTCTACCCAACAAATTAAAAAGAAAATGAAAATAAATAACTACCACAACCCCCACTTCCCCAAACCAATAGCTTTCATACACAACGTGGACATTCCCACATACTAATAAAGTAACACAACTTACTCTTCCATATTCTTATATATATGCATCCATTAATTTCCATTTCTTTCTAACTCTAATCTAATGGCTTCCTCAAGAATGTCTTTTTCAGCAAATATCAATTACTATTCCTCTCTTTTTCTTCTATTTTTATTGCTTACGGCATTAAATTTCTCTTTTTTTGAAGCTCTAAATCTTGAAAATAATCAGTCCATGAACAAAGTTTGTGATGAAATTTACGTAGTTGAAGAAGGAGAAAGTCTTCAAACTATATCCGATAAATGTAACGATCCTTTTATATTGGAAGAGAATACTCATATTAATGATGATGATGATGTTTTCCCTGGCCTTGTTCTCAAGATTACTTCATTAAAGTCAAGAAAGCTAGGACCATTATTCATAGAGTAATGTTTTATTACTTACATTTTGTATCTTTTGTTCCTATATTATTTCTCCTTAGTTTCAAGTTTCTATTTACCCTTTTCTTATGTTTTTGAGTAGGATTTAACTTGTGTCGTAGTACTACTAGTAAGTAATTTTTACACTGTCAGTACATTTTAGTTG
Organism: Nicotiana noctiflora; assembly: GCA_032618575.1. Lineage (NCBI taxonomy): Eukaryota > Viridiplantae > Streptophyta > Magnoliopsida > Solanales > Solanaceae > Nicotiana > Nicotiana noctiflora. The sequence continues at coordinate 534,398 of JASVEL010007001.1, read as the reverse complement.
GTTATTAACAAGCGTATACTTATTTGATTTTATTTACATTGTTGAGTTGTTGTGTGTTAATTTAACCTGACGGTGAAAAACTATTATATACCACCATTCCACCAGTGCACACAAGTTTAACCTTTCAAATATTCCAGTTCTAGCTTAAGTTTATTAGGAGTTTTTCAGAAAATACTTCGATTTATTCTTGAATTAATCTTGTTTGTATTGTAATAACAATATGTCCAACTGTTCGTTCAAATATATTTTATTTAGTAACCGCAAAACAATGAGATACAGAGGCGGAGTCGGAATTTGAAATCTGTGAATTTAAAATTCTAATTCTTTTCGGTTGCTAAGTTCTAAATTAATAATTTGTGCAAATATAATTCAATAAATTTTTAAGACAATAGAGTTTGAATAAAAATTATTGGGTTCAGCCGAACCGGTATCGGAAGGGCTAGCTTCGCCCCTGATGGGATCGCAAAGCAATTAAAAATTATTGAGTTCGTTCAAATATATTTTATTCAGTAACCGCAAAGCAATGTAATTCAGAGGCGGTGCCAGAATTTGAAACCTGTGGATTCAGAATTCTAATTCTTTTCGGTTGCTAGATTCTAAATTAATACTTTGTGCAAATATAATTCAATAAATTTTTAAGACAATAAAGTTTGAATTGGGTTCAGCCGAACCGGTATTGGAAGGGCTAGCTTCGCCCCTGATGGGATCGCTGCAAACATTGGTTGTTTATTGGAGAAATAATAGAGAATCTCGTTTATATATTGCTAATACTTGTGCTTATAATATCAAGTATAAATTCAGTTTTTTTTTTCTCGTGAAATGTACTGGTAAATGAAGATCTAACAAAAACTTATACTTGTGCTTATAATATCTAAGTATAAATTCAGTTTTTCGCTCGTGAAAAATTCTAGTAAATGAGAATTTAACCAAAAATCATATAATGAATTACTAGTAGATTTTTTTATGTGGTAAAATAAAATTACAGAGAATAGAATTTCTAAATTGCATGGCCTTGGAATCGATAGAAGGTCAAAATTACTCGTATGGGTTCCTATTGTACCATTGGCGAACAAAAATCCATAGTTTTGTTATTCCATATAAAGTATAAGCTAAATTACATAAAAATACATAAATTCCAGTTCTCTAGCTAGTATTCCAGAATTGTTGCTTTATCTTATTTTTCTTAAAATATAAATACTGGAGAACCAATCTTTATTTGGCGTTCAAAAATGAATTAGTATAAACAAATACTGTATCATCCAGAAACAGTGACCAATTTCATAGGAACCTACAAATTAAAAGCATTATCCAAATAAAATCACTAGATGATGAACGAGCATAAGAAAAAAGAAGTATAATCATCACATGATGATAAACCTAGCAAATATTCAATATCATTTGTATATACCATTTGCTCCAAAACTAAAAAAAACAGATTATTTCCTGCCTAAACAAACAGATTATCAATGTTAATCCCAAAATCTGCTGAATATGCTAAATTGCTAAGTTTCTGCTCTTATTACTAATACCAGCATATGAAAGTAAATGTCTAATACCATAATACGCAAAATCTTCAATTATCAGTAGGATCTGAATTATTCAACAAAAATTGCTCAAACTTTTTCATATCCCTTTGCTTAGTAAAAAATGGATGATTCAGAAGCTGATCAGCAGTTGGCCTCTTTTCTGGATCCTCATTAAGACATTCAATCACCATATTCTCAAACTCATCAGAAAACTTCTTTTCTGGATCCTCATTAAGACATTCAATCTCCATATTCTCAAACTCATCAGAAAACTTCTTTTCTTTTCTTTTAACCAAATCCAAATCTTCCTTGAATTTCCTTTTTCTATGCAGCAGTTTTTCAAGTGATTTTGGCAGTTTCTTCTTTTCCCTTATTTTCTTGATTATACGATCCAAGTCTTCTCTATTTTTCACTGGTAACTCTCCATACCCTAATTCCAATGCAGTTATTCCAAATAACCAAATATCAGATTTTGGTCCATATGTAGCATTATCTTTTCCAAAAATCTCTGGTGCAGAACCCCATTTAGAAATAGTCTTTAGATCCAGAGAAACAGAAGAACTGGAATCAGTTTCTTCAATTTCTTCAGTATTGATATCTTCCGAATGATATACTGATGCTCCATTTGCTAATTTGATACTGATTTGACCAGAAAACTCATCAATATGAACAAAAATATCACCAGCGTTGAAAGTTCTATGAACCATTCGAAAAAGATCATGAATATCTTTTAGACCAAGAAGTGATTCTTTAAGAACAATAGCAATACAATCCTCTGACAAAATTTTCTGCGTTCGAGTAGAAAGAATATAACGAAGAGAACCTTCTGACATATATGTCAATGAAACGTATAAACCTTCAGTAGTATAGAAATAATCATTGACTGCTATCAAATTATTGCGACGAGGTTGAGTAAACTTCGTATGAGCTTCTAGTTGCAAATTCACACAATGATCCACATGATTCTTGTTCATGGTTTTCAAAGTGACGTGGCCAGCAGGCATAAGTCTACCATTTTCCATAAATTCAGAATGTAATGCTTTGTAAACTCGGCACCAACCGTCAGAAGTAGAACCAATTTCTTTGATGAGAAGGTAAGTATCCCTACTTTCTGGATCAATAATGGTCATGGCAACTTTTCCTGGATGATAAACTTTTGGTAGACGTGATGATTTTGACCTGCGCATTTTGTTGAAATGGATTTATGGGGTTCTGCTTGTTTTCTTGAACAAAAAATCACAAGTTTACGAAAATTGGGATTGGTTTATGGAGGAAGAGAAGATAATGAAGATGGGAACAAGTATTTATACGATTAATAAAGGGACGATAGCATTGGCTCATTGGTTAGTTATTCCGCGCGCCTTAGTTCAAGAAGCCGTTATGATTCTTGGCCTCTTTCTGACTTTTTTCTTTCATTCTTTTGAATGGGCGAGTTTTCATGTTTTAACGTTATGTTTGTTATTATTCTCACGTCCAACCTGTGCTAATATCGTTCAAATTGACGGAATGTTTAACTAAACGAAATTACACAAAAGAAAGGACAGTCTACTCGGGCTGGAAAACGCAGGGAGAAAAATATTAAGGGGGTATCATATTATCTACTTACCCTCAAAATCGGATAACATGCCATCGCACTATCAAAAAACATTTGTTTACCGATGCAATAGTACCGATAGATTTTTTTTCGTCGGTATTTCGAAGGACATTCCGACGGACTCTCGATACTTTTGAGTTTTTTAATTTCTAATTTTCTTAAAAAAGAACCGACGGACTTTCGTTGGTAAATAAGAATATTTTGACCGGTCAAAATTTAAATGGGTATACCGATGGGCTCCGTCGATAATTTACCGACAGACTCCCTCGGAACATTTTGTATTTATATTTTTAAATTATTTTTTTAGGTACTGACGTTGTCTTTCGGTGCTTTAAAAAAAAAAAAAAAAATAAAGTTATCAACGTACTCAATCGCTATTACATTTTCAAAATATTTTGAATTTTGTCTTACAATACTGAGGACTTCCGTCAGTAATTTAAATATATAATCTTATACATAATTATTTTTTATTACACAATACCGAGGGAGGCCGTCGGTAAGTCTCTCGGTAAGTATTTACTTAATTATCTTAGTTGTTGATTATCCTATTTATCGAAATTTACACTAAGGTAATTACACTACTTAAAAATATATTAGTGGTAATTAGCTTAGTAATTTATAATTAAATAAAGTAAAAGCAAATTTATAGTATCCTTAACTACATTGATTAAGCTATACATTAATAATTACACACTATGAAGAATTGTATTAGTTGTTTCCATAAGAATTGTTACTGATGGTTTATCTTATATATAAATTGATAATTACTGTAAGTAAAAGTGTATTAGTGGTGTCCTTAAGTAACGTTAATAATTGATTATCTTATACATTGATAATTGATCACGTCCAACTATGCCTTCTAAAAAGGACAAAGCGGTCATTGCAAATATAATCCGGTTTACAAATCTGGAGTCGAATCCCAGAGAGAATTAACCTATCAATTACCTTTGTCGGAATCACTCAATCCTTTATAATCAATTTTCCAAACTTTGTAAACAATATTTGATGGTATTTCTACTAACTAAGATTGAAAGTAAATAACTAACAATTGTAAACTAAATATTTTTGGGTTGAAAACAATAATGAGAATGTTCTAAGGTAATGATTTTCCCTACTGATGGAATCCCTTCCGGTTACTTTGTATATAAATTTACCAAAATATCTCTATCAATCATAAGAACTCTTATTACCGTAAATCTCTCCCGAGTAATGGCGATAATTTACTAGGCGTACTCTTCCGAGTTACGCTAGCTGGCTTTGTTTATTACATCTCACTTTAGATCACACCCAAAGCTTCGTTATCCCTAATCCCGTCTTTAAACCCGTAATTATAGATCCCTCTTATACTTTGGGAGTGTTGTTGTTCAATAATTACCTAAATATGCACTCTCTCCCGAGTTAACACTAAATAGGTACAACTAATTGAGGATCCTGTCGGTTAACTACAACAAATACATAATTTGAACAAATAGAGATTAACCGGCAAACTATATGAACGTAATCAAGAAGTTCAACCTTCAATAGGTTCCATTAAAACCTTGGACTACAGTATTTAGCTACTCATAACAACTTGAAGATAATCTACGGAAATATTCAACATATAAAATTGCAAGAAAAAGAAGAAAATAAAGAACTATGATATTTGGGTGATCTCTCACACTTGTGTTTCTTGCCCAAAGTACTCTCTAATACAAATCTGCCCTGATGTGGCCGAAATCCTACTTTTTATAAGGGTTTTACACTATTTTTTCCCGACTTGACAATCCTGCCCTTGGCTAGTTCGCGTTCTGCCACGGTCCCACCACGGTTATGCTGGGACCGCGGCTAAAAGTTTTCTCTGAATCTTCATGTCTACTCTGCCGCGGTCCTACCACGGTTACGGTCTGACCGCGGCAGGCCAACTTCAGCCTTCTTTTGACTTTTCACTTTGTGCATTTCTTGGGCATTGGCCTCATTTTCTCCGTAATTGATCCCAAACTTTCTCCATTAACTTTTTTTTATTAGATATAGCCTCCAAATCATTAAAAGCACTAATTAGAGCATTGGGTTATCACTTTTTACAATAAAACTATATAAAAATGTGGTTATTTCGGGTGTAATTATAGTCTAATTCACTTATTATCAATACCCCACACTTAAATCTTTGCTTGTCCTTGAGCAAGGTGAACTACACTTTTAGGCCTACTCATTAGATGCATTACCTTTTTTTTTATGTCACACCTACTATCATGAAAGAACAACCTAAGTAGTGCAACAACCACGCCTCAGATGAAGACTCTAGTGCCATGCCATATTCATGCTTACTCTATCTACTCTAGCATAAGTGAGGACTTGCTTTTTCTTCCTAAGATAAATTCCCTCACATCACATTTTTTAGAGAAGTTCCACACACATGAATTCAAACAACAAGGAACTGTAGATAGAAAGAATTCACTCACTCTCAATAAAGAACATTCATATGTCACACAGATACACCATAAGCTTGCTCTTAGTGTAATACTCTACTAATCGAGTTGCTCAGTCTAAGATCAATAAGTCTTTATTTGGTTGTAATGTAGGCTACGGGACATGTAGGATATATTTAGATATGAGAGTGACTACTCCTCCCTAAGCACTTTAATACATATATTTTATCAATTAAACCTCCTCCTTATGTCATCACAAACACTCCATTTTCACATCAATGTAACTACCCCATTCTTCTTTAAGCACAATTGCATCAAGAGCCACCACTTATTGAAGTATTATTAGATACACACACACACACACACACACACACACACACACACACACATATATATATATATATATATATATATATATATATATAAGATAGTAACATCATAATATTTCAACAACTCTAGCCACCTCCTCTACCTCATATTCAACTCCTTCTGCTTGAACAAGTACTAAAGGCTCTTGTGATCCGTGTACACCTCACACGTCACACCATATAGATAATGCCTCTACATCTTCAAAGCATGAACAACCGCTGCCAACTCTAGGTCATGAACTGGATAATTCTTATCCTGGATCTTCAACTGTCTCGAAGCATAAGCAATTTCCATCTTGCGTCAATACTGCTCCAAGCCCAATACGGGAAGCATTACAATAGACTATGTAAGGCCCCGAACCCATGGGTGAAACCAACACCGGTGTCGTGGTCAGAGCTGTCTTGAGCTTCTGAAAGCTCGCCTCACACTCATCTGACCATCTGAACCGGGCACCCTTCTGGGTCAATCTGGTCATCGTGACTACAATAGACGAAAATCTCTCTACGAACTGACGATAGTAACCTGCTAACCCCAAGAAACTCCAGATCTCGATCACTAAAGCTGGTCGAGGCCAATTCTTAACTGCCTCAATCTTCTTCGGATCCACTTGAATACCCTTTGCTGATACAATATGACCCGGAAATGCGACCGAACTCAACCAGAACTTGCACTTTGAAAACTTAGCATATAGCTGACTATCCTTCAGAGTATGAAGAACCACTCTGAGGTGCTGCTCGTGCTCTTCCTGGCTGCGAGAATACACCAAAATATCATCTATATAGACTATCACGAACAAGTCTAGATAAGGCATGAACACTCGGTTCATGAAATTCATAAATGCTGCTGGGGTATTGGTCAATCCAAATGACATGACTAAAAACTCGTAGTGCCCATACTGAGTGGAATGCTGTCTTAGGGACATTAAATGCCCTAATCTTCAGCTAATGGTAGCCAGATCTCAAGTCTATCTTTGAGAACACCCTTGCTCCCTGGAGCTGGTCAAGCAAATCATCAATCCTCGGCACTGGATATTTATTCTTTATCGTCACTTTGTTCAAGTGCCGGTAATCAATACACATTCGCATCGAGCCATCCTTCTTCTTCACAAATAACACTGGCTCACCCTAAGGAGAAATACTAGGCCTGATAAAGCCCTTCTCTAGTAAATCCTGCAACTGGTCCTTTAACTCCTTTAACTCTGGCGAGGCCATGCGATACGGAGGAATAGAAATAGGTTACGTGCCTGGAGCTAGATCAATACAGAAATCAATATCCCTGTCGGGCGGCATACTCGGCAGGTCTGAAGGGAAAACCTTGGGGAACTCCCGTACAATAGGAACAAAGTCAATAGAAGGAACCTTTGTGCTGGAGTTGCAAACATCTGCCAGATAAGCTAAACACCCCTTCTCGACCATGCGTCGAGCCTTAACGTATGAAATAACATTGCAGGTGGCGTGACCTGGGGTCCCTTTCCACTCTAGTCGGGGTAATTCTGGCAAAGCCAAGGTCACGGTCTTGGCGTGACAATCTAGGATAGCATGATACAGGGACAACCAATTCATCCCCAATATAACATCAAAATCCACCATATCTAACAGTAATAAATCAATACGGGTCTCAAGACCCTCAAACACAACCACGCAGGAACAATGCACCCGGTCGACTACTATAGAGTCACCCACCGGCATAGACACATAAATATGAATGTCCAAGACATAACTAGGCATAGCCAGGTAGGGTGCGAAATAGGAAGACACATATGAATATGTAGACCCAGGGTCAAATAGTATTGAAGCATCTCTATTGTAAACCAAAATGGTACCTGTAATCACAGCATTTGATGCCTCCGCCTCTAACTTGGCTGGAAAAGCATAAAATCGGGGCTCAGCCCCACCTCCTTGAACCATGTCTCTGGTACGGTCATCTACCGACTAACCTCTACCTCTGGCGGGATGGCCTCCACCTCTACAGTCTCGACCTCCACCTCTATGATCCCTACCCTCGCCCCTAGCTGGCTGGGCAGGCTATGGGTCAACTGGTGTAACGACCCGGCCCGTCGTTATGGGAATTTCCACCCCGTTACCTTGCAATTACATATCTTATGCTTTTATAACAGTATTAGAGTATATCGGGTGAATTAGGAGTGATTTGGATTGAAAATGAAACCAATAGCATGTTTGAAGAAAACTTGAATATGAAAAGTCAACCAAGAGTTGACTATTGAGTTAGAGTGCTCGGAACCGGATTCTGATGATTCGAATAGTTCCGGGGATCATTTATGACTTAGGAGAACAATCGGAATTGAATTCGGAGGTCCGGTGTAGTTTTAGGCTTGAATTGGCGAATGTTGAATTTTGGCGAAAACCGGATGGTAGGTGATATTTTGATCCGGGGTCAGAATGGAATTCCGACAATTTCTGTAGCTTCGTTATGTGATTTTGGATGTGTCCGCAAATTTTCAGGTCATTCGGACATCGTTTGATCGGGTTTTGGATTGAATGTTAGTTTTGAAAGTTTTGAAGAAACTTAGGCTTGAATCCGTGGATAATTGGTGATTTTGATGTTTAGTATGGTGTTTTTATGATTGGAACAAGTCCGCATCATGTTTTGGGGTACGTTGGTGGTTTTCGTTGGGGTCCCGGGGGCCTCGGGATGATTTCGGACCATCAACCGGGCATTTGGACTTGGCAAAAATCTGCAGAAAACTGCAGGTTCTGCCCAGGCCCTTAAGCCTTCGCGTTCGCGTGACAAGTGTCACGTTCGCGAAGGCCAAGACTTTTTGTGCATCGCGTTCGCTGGAGGGGGAGTCGCGTTTGCGTAGGGTCGTGGTGTTGTGCTTCGCGTTCGCGGGAGACGTATCGCGAACGCGTAGAAGAAATCTGGGCGCGCTGGAAAAATTGTACATCGCGAACGCGTGGGAGGCGTCGCGTTCGCGAAGGGTAACGGAAATTGTGCATCGCGAACGCGTGGTCAGCGTCGCGTTCGCGAAGAGTAAGGCGGAATTGTTCATCGCGAACACGTAGAGAGTCACGCGAACGCGAAGAACAGTAGTGTCTGGCAGTGAATTAAATTGCAGAACAGAGGGGTTACGGGTTTACACCCCCAAAACACACATTTGAGCCCTAGAGAGAAGAAAACTCGAGGAAATCACTGAGAAGTCATCGGGTATTCGTCGGAGGTAAGATTTTTGACTCAAAAACATCATTTTATGGTAGTATTAATATCAATCTTCATGAAATTGGGTTGAAATCTTGAAGAAATGTGGCCTAAGTAATGAAAACGGGATTTTGAGTTTTGGGAGGCCATTTGAACTCCGATTTCGACAAATTTTATATGCACGGACTCGTGGCGAGATAAGGATCGCGTTGGTACTAATTTCGGAATTTTCCGAGCAGTGAGGCCCGGGGTCGGGTTTTACCAACTTAGTGTAATTATGCGAATTTCATATAAATTGAAGTGGGTTATGATTATTTGACCCGTATTTGATGTAATTATTGTGGTTTGACTAGATTCCACGCACGAGGGAGCGAAATTCAAAGGAAAAGGCATCGCGGACGAGTCTACGACCGGCTAGAGGTGAGTAGTTTGTGTATATAGTAGCCTGAGGGTTCGAAACCCCGGCTTAGCACATTGTGACGCTAGTAGGGCGTGGCTCGCACACCGTGGCAGGTGCGGGATTGATTGTGACTGGGGATTGAGACTTGGTCCATCCCGGAAATGAATAATATGTTGTTAGTGTTGGAAATACACTGTATTTGCTATATTTGTGGGCTGTAAGCCTTGTTTGGGGCCTTGTGCCGATCTGTAGCGTCCTTAGAGGACAATATTTATGTGATAGCTATAATTGCTTAAATCACTGATCTCAGTCCTGGAAATTGTAACCACACTTTTGAAATGCTAAGTCACCGGCTTTTTACAAATTTAATAAAGTTAAAGTATTTTTCATAAATTATGAATTGAGAACTTGAATTAAGGAAAATGAACTGTTTTGTGACTTATTTGCTTATTGTGGACTGAGGATGGATCGGGCTGCACGCCGCAGCAGATGATGTAAGGATCGGGCTGCACGCCGCAGTAGATGATATGATATTGCGCTTGGGCTGAAGGAGCCCTTCCGGAGTCTGTGCACACCCCTAGTGAGCGCCGTCGACGTTAAATTGGATCGGGCTACACGCCGTAGCGGTTATGTGCATTGCATTGTATCCGTATTTGTTGAATTACTCTGTGGTAGCCGTATTGTATTGTTGTTGCTAGTTCGTAGGAGATCGGACTGTAGTGTAGCTTCATATTGTGGTATTTTGTGGATTTCTTACTGTCAGCTACTTATATATATTTGTTACTCACTGAGTACTTAGTACTCACCCCTACTCCCTGCACCTTTTGTGTGCAGACTCAAGTACTCAGGAGCAGTAGACAGGCAATTCCAGCGGTTGCAGTGTCATATCGGGTTGCTGAGGTAGCTGCCTACGTTCGCAGAACCTAGCTTCTCCTCTCATTTTCAGTTGTTATTTTGTATTTTGTATTCAGACTTGAGTACTTCTATATCGTACTCTCTATTTCCTGTTGGGTTTTGTTAGAGGCTCTAGACTTGTGACTCCGGATCTTTGGGAGTGTCAGTACTTTTGTTCAATATTATTATTATTGGAGTTCTTAAACTCATATATTCTTCTTGGGTTGTCCATTTGGGGACTGGTATTTTGTTATAATTAAATTATTGGTCTGGCTGGCCTAGCTTGATTGTTGGGCGCCATCACGACCGGATTTGGGTCGTGACAAGTTGGTATCAAAGCACCAGGTTTTTAGGACTCGCGAGTCATGAGCCGGTTTAGTAGGCTTTCGCGGATCGGTACGTAGACGTCCGTATCTATCTTCGAAGTGCTACAGAAACTTTAGAAGAAACCTCATTTTCTTGAATTCATATCGTGCGATTTGTGTTATCATGAAATTAAATCTTTCCATATTCTATTCTCTCGCAGAGGGCGAGAACACGAGCTAACAGACGTGGCGGACGACCACCATTGGCACCTAGAGGCCGTGGTCGTGGTAGAGGTAGGGCACCAGCACCAACACCTGCTGACCCACCAGCCGATCAGACTCAGGACCGGCTCCAGCTATAGACATTCCAGTAGCACTTGTTCGGGCACCGGCGGTGCCCATTGTGATTCTAGTCCTTCAGGAGGCCTTGGCTCAGATATTATGAGTTTGCACTGACCTGGCTGAGGCAGTTTTAGCCACTACCGCAGTAGCTGCTTCTCAGGCTGGAGGAGGCAATCAGACCCCCGTTGCTCGCACACCTGAGCAGGTAGTGCAGGGATTGTAGACACCGGGAGCAGCTCCAGCTCATCCGGTTGCACCAGTTCAAGACTTCGGGTTCCATCTATGCCAGACGATAAGCAACATCAGTGGAGCTTAGGGCGAGGACACCCAGGGTTTTCTTGACAAATGTCAGCGCATGCTTCGCACCGCGGGTATTCTAGAGTCCAGCGGTGTTTCATTCACCACTTTGCGGTTCACAGGTGCAGCATTTCAGTGGTGGGAGGATTTTGAGAGGCGTAGGCCCGCTGGGGCAGTGCCCCTCACTTGGCAGCACTTCTCCACGGTATTTTTGGAGAAGTACGTGCCTCAGTCTCAGAGAGAGGAGCTGCGACGTCAGTTCGAGTGGTTGAAGCAGGGAGAGATGACGGTTAATCGGTACGAGATGAGATTCACACAGCTGGCCCGTCATGCCACGTGGATGGTTCCTACGGACAAGGAGAGGATTCGGAGATTTATTGATGGTCTTATTTATCCCATCCGCATATTGATGACCGGGGAGAGAGTTTCGACAGCTACCTTTGAGGAGGTGGTTGATGCGGCCCATCACATTGAGACAGATCGCCGCCGAGAGCGGGAGGAGAGAGAGGCTAAGAGGCCTCGTGGTACCGGCAACTACGGTGGTGCTCCGTCTAGGGGCCAATTTCGGCATAGCGAGAGGTCGCTCTTTCGGGTCTCATCGGTCCGGGACGTACGGAGTCCGGCGGGGTTTCATCGCGATCATGGTCGTCAAGCGCCGGCAGGGTTATCGTGGTCGGCGGAGCCGTCGGCAGAGTCGACCGCACCGAGTGCTCTTCCGGCCCAGAGTTCCGCTCCCGTTTCCTCGGCACAGGGTTCATCGGTAGCGAGGGTCCTCGGCAGCCCCTTCTCCCATCTTCGGGCCGTTGTTTTAAGTGCGGTGATTTGGGCCATATCGAGAGAGAGTGTCCTCGGTGGCTTCGTAGCGGTCTCGGCGGAGGGATCGCCTTCGTCTTCTACTCTTGTTTCTTCGGCGCCGCGCACGGCCGACTAGGACTCGGTGGCCGGGTATCCGCAGGTCGCCCCGTGGGCGAGGATCGTACTCGGTGGAGGTCGGGCTTGTTTTTATGCTCTTCCGGATAGGAAGGATGCTAGTGCTTTAGATGCGGTCATTTCGTATTATCTCGGTCTGCCACAAGGATGCTTCTGTCTTATTTGATCCCGGATCCACATATTCTTATGTCTCTACTTATTTTGCACATCATTTGGGTATGACCCGTGGTATTCTTGCTTTTGCCCGTACATGTGTCTACCCCAGTGGGGGGTACTGTTGTTGTGGATCAGGTATATCGATCCCGTCTTATTACTATTGGGGGTCTGGAGACCCGAGTTGATCTATTACTACTAGGCATGGTAGATTTCGATGTAATTCTAGGCATGGATTGGCTATCTCCTTACCATGCGATTCTGGACTGTCATGCCAAGACAGTCACACTAGCTATTCCAGGTAATCCAAGGATCGAGTGGCGTGGCTTGACTGATTATGTGTCCGACAGGGTGATTTCTTATATAAAAGCCCAACGAATGATTGGCAAGGGTTGTTTATCTTATTTGGCCTTCATTAGGAATGTTGAGGCTGAGACACCCAGTCTTGATTCGGTCCCCATTGTGAGGGAGTTTCCGGATGTATTTCCAGCAGACCTGCCAGGCATGCCGCCTGACAGAGATATCGACTTTGGTATTGACTTGGTGCCGGGCACTAAGCCCATTTCTATTCCTCCCTATCGCATGACACCAGCAGAGTTAAAAGAATTGAAAGAACAACTTCAGGAACTCTTAGATAAGGGTTTCATTCGTCCAAGTGTGTCACCTTGGGGTGCACCGGTGTTGTTCGTGAAGAAGAAAGATGGCACAATGAGAATGTGCATTGATTACAGGGCAGCTGAACAAGGTAACAGTGAAGAATAAATACCCATTGCCTCGTATTGAGGACCTATTTGATCAGCTCCAGGGAGCTAGTGTATTCTCTAAGATTGATCTTCGATCGAGCTATCATCAGTTGAAGATCAGGGACTCAGACATTATGAAGACAGCGTTCAGGACGCGATATGGGCACTACGAGTTCCTGGTGATGTCTTTCGGGTTGACTAATGCCCCAGCTGCATTCATGCACTTGATGAATAGTGTATTTCGGCCGTACCTGGATTCTTTTATGATTGTGTTTATTGATGATATCCTGGTATATTCACGCAGCCAGGAGGAGCATGCACAACATTTGAGAGTGGCATTGCAGAGGTTGAGGGAAGAGAAGCTTTATGCAAAATTCACTAAGTGTGAGTTCTGGCTTGATACTGTGGGTTTTCTGGGACATATAGTGTCCAGTGATGGTATTCGGGTTGATCCTCAGAAGGTTGAGGCAGTGCAGAATTGGCCCAGACCTTCCTCAGCTACGGAGATTCGGAGTTTTCTCGGCTTGGCAGGCTATTATCGCCGGTTTGTTCGGGGTTTCTCATCTATTGCTTCACCGTTGACTAAGTTGACACAGAAGAATGCTCCATTTGTGTGGTCTGATGAATGTGAGGAGAGCTTTCAGAAGCTCAAGGAGGCTTTGACCACATCTCCAGTACTTGTGTTTCCCTCAGCTTCAAGGTCATATACGGTGTATTGTGATGCTTTTAGAGTTGGACTCGGTTGTGTGTTGATGCAGGAGGGTAGAGTTATTGCATATGCTTCTCGTCAGCTAAAGCCCCACGAGAAGAACTACCCTGTTCATGATTTGGAGTTAGCTGCTATTGTTCATGCCTTGAAGATTTGGAGGCATTATCTATATGGTGTATCTTGTGATGTATATACGGACCACCGCAGCCTTCAGCATTTGTTTAAGCAAAAAGATCTAAATTTGAGGCAGCGGAGATGGCTTGAATTGCTTAAAGACTATGATATTACTATCTTGTATCATCCCGGGAAAGCCAATGTAGTGGCTGATGCATTAAGCCGGAAGGCTATTAGTATGGGCAGTTTGGCGTATATTCCAGTTGGGGAGAGACCCCTAGCAGTTGATGTTCAGGCGTTAGCTAATCAGATGGTGAGGCTGGATATTTCTGAGCCCAGTCGGGTGATGGCTTGTGTAGTAGCTCGTTCTTCTTTATATGATCGTGTTCGAGAGCGCCAGTATGATGATCCACACTTACTTGTCCTTAAGGACAGAGTTCAGCATGATGATGCCAGAGATGTCGCTATTGATAGTGATGGTGTATTGCGGATGCAGGGCCGGATATGCGTGCCCAATGTTGATGGCCTTCGTGAATTGATATTGGAGGAGGCCCATATCTCGCGGTATTCTATTCATCCAGGAGCCGCGAAGATGTATCAGGATTTGAAGCAGCATTACTGGTGGAGAAAGATGAAGATATTGTGAGCCATGTGGCTCGGTGTCTAAACTGTCAGCAGGTCAAGTATGAGCATCAGAGACCTGGTGGTGTATTCCAGGCGTATTGATATTCCTGAGTGGAAGTGGGAAAGGATTACTATGGACTTTGTTAGTGGACTCCCTCGGACGGCGAGGAAGTTCGATTCAGTTTGGGTGGTGGTGGATAGGTTGACCAAGTCAGCTCACTTCATCCCAGTGTGTACTACTTATTCCTCAGAGCGGTTGGCAGAGATATTCATCCGTGAGATAGTGAGATTGCATGGAGTTCCCATTTCTATTATATCAGACAGAGGTACCCAGTTCACTTCTCAGTTCTGGAGGACATTTCAGCGAGAGTTGGGTTCACAGGTAGAGCCGAGCACAACATTTCATCCACAGACGGATGGACAGTCTGAGCGTACTATTCAGATATTGGAGGACATGTTGCGTGCTTGTATCATTGATTTCGGTGGTTCATGGGCTGATTATTTGCCTTTGGCGGAGTTTGCTTACAATAATAGCTATCAGGTCCAGCATTCAGATGGCACCGTATGAAGCTTTATATGGGAGGCGGTGTAGGTCTCCAGTTGGTTAGTTCGAGCCCGGCGAGGCTAGGTTGTTAGGGACAGAGTTAGTCCAATATGCCTTAGATAAGGTGAAGGTGATTCAGGAGAGACTTCGCACAGCTCAGTCGCGTCAGAAGAGTTATGCAGACCGGAAGGTCCGAGATGTGTCTTATTCAGTAGGTGAGAAGGTGTTGTTGAAAGTTTCGCCTATGAAGGGTGTTATGAGGTTTGGAAAGAAAGGAAAGTTGAGCCCAAGGTTCATCGGACCTTTTGAGGTGCTTAGGAAAGTTGGGGAGGTGGCTTATATGCTTGCTTTGCCACCCAGTTTGTCGGGAGTTCACCCGGTGTTCCATGTATCTATGCTCCGGAAGTATGTCGGACACCCGTCTCATGTGTTGGACTTCAGCACGATACAGCTAGATGAGGATTTGACTTACGATGTGGAACCAGTAGCCATTTTGGGTCGACAGGTTCGTAAGCTGAGATCCAAGGACATAGCTTCAGTGAAAGTGCAGTGGAGAGGTCGTCCCGTGGAGGAAGCAACTTGGGAGACCGAGCAGAAAATGCGGAGCAGATATCCACACTTGTTTGATGCTCCAGGTATGTTTCTTAACCCGCTCGCGGACGAGCGTTTGTTTAAGTTGGGGAGAATGTAACGACCCGGCCCGTCGTTATGGGAATTTCCACCCCGTTACCTTGCAATTACATATCTTATGCTTTTATAACAGTATTAGAGTATATCGGGTGAATTAGGAGTGATTTGGATTGAAAATGAAACCAATAGCATGTTTGAAGAAAACTTGAATATGAAAAGTCAACCAAGAGTTGACTATTGAGTTAGAGTGCTCGGAACCGGATTCTGATGATTCGAATAGTTCCGGGGATCATTTATGACTTAGGAGAACAATCGGAATTGAATTCGGAGGTCCGGTGTAGTTTTAGGCTTGAATTGGCGAATGTTGAATTTTGGCGAAAACCGGATGGTAGGTGATATTTTGATCCGGAGGTCGGAATGGAATTCCGACAATTTCTGTAGCTTCGTTATGTGATTTTGGATGTGTCTGCAAATTTTCAGGTCATTCGGACATCGTTTGACCGGGTTTTGGATTGAATGTTAGTTTTGAAAGTTTTGAAGAAACTTAGGCTTGAATCCGTGGATAATTGGTGATTTTGATGTTTAGTATGGTGTTTTTATGATTGGAACAAGTCCGCATCATGTTTTGGGGTACGTTGGTGGTTTTCGTTGGGGTCCCGGGGGCCTCGGGATGATTTCGGACCATCAACCGAGCATTGGACTTGGCAAAAATCTGCAGAAAACTGCAGGTTCTGCCCAGGCCCTTAAGCCTTCGCGTTCGCGTGACAAGTGTCGCGTTCGCGAAGGCCAAGCCTTTTTGTGCATCGCGTTCGCGGGAGGGGGAGTCGCGTTCGCGTAGGGTCGTGGTGTTGTGCTTCGCGTTCGCGGGAGACGTATCGCGAACGCGTAGAAGAAATCTGGGCGCTGGAAAAATTATACATCACGAACGGGTGGGAGGCGTCGCATTCGCGAAGGGTAACGGAAATTGTGCATCGCGAACGCGTGGTCAGCGTCGCGTTCGTGAAGAGTAAGGCGGAATTGTTCATCTTGAACGCGTAGAGAGTCACGTGAACGCGAAGAACAGTAGTGTCTGGCAGTGAATTAAATTGCAGAACAGAGGGGTTACGGGTTTACAGCCCCAAAACACACATTTGAGCCCTAGAGAGAAGAAAACTCGAGGAAATCACTGAGAAGTCATCAGGTATTCATCGGAGGTAAGAATTTTGACTCAAAAACATCATTTTATGGTAGTATTAACATCAATCTTCATGAAATTGGGTTGAAATCTTGAAGAAATGTGGCCTAAGTAATGAAAACGGGATTTTGAGTTTTGGGAGGCCATTTGAACTCCGATTTCTATAAATTTTATATGCACGGACTCGTGGCGAGATAAGGATCGCGTTGGTACTAATTTCGGAATTTTCCGAGCAGTGGGGCCCGGGGTCGGGTTTTACCAACTTAGTGTAATTATGCGAATTTCATATAAATTGAAGTGGGTTATGATTATTTGACCCGTATTTGATGTAATTATTGTGGTTTGACTAGATTTCACGCACGAGGGAGCGAAATTTAAAGGAAAAGGCATCGCGGACGAGTCTACGACCGGCTAGAGGTGAGTAGTTTGTGTATATAGTAGCCTGAGGGTTCGAAACCCTGGCTTAGCACATTGTGACGCTAGTAGGCGTGGCTCGCACACCGTGGCAGGTGCGGGATTGATTGTGACTGGGGATTGAGACTTGGTCCATCCCGGAAATGAATAATATGTTATTAGTGTTGGAAATACACTGTATTTGCTATATTTGTGGGCTGTAAGCCTTGTTTGGGGCCTTGTGCCGATCTGTATCGTCCTTAAAGGACAATATTTATGTGATAGCTTTAATTGCTTAAATCACTGATCTCAGTCCTGGAAATTGTAACCACACTTTTGAAATGCTAAGTCACCGGCTTTTTACAAATTTAATAAAGTTAAAGTATTTTTCATAAATTATGAATTGAGAACTGGAATTAAGGAAAATGAACTGTTTTGTGACTTATTTGCTTATTGTGGACTGAGCATGGGATCGGGCTGCGCGCCGCAGTGGTTGATATGAGGATCGGGCTGCACGCCGCAGCAGTATTGCGCTTGGGATGTAGGATCCCCTCCGGAGTCTGTACACACCCCCAGTGAGCGCCGTCGACGTTAAATTGGATCGGGCTACACGCCGTAGCGGTTATGTGCATTGCATTGTATCCGTATTTGTTGAATTACTCTGTGGTAGCCGTATTGTATTGTTGTTGCTAGTTCGTAGGAGATTCGGACTGTAGTGTAGCTTCATATTGTGGTATTTTGTGGATTTCTTACTGTCAGCTACTTATATATATTTGTTACTCACTGAGTACTTAGTACTCACCCCTACTCCCTGCACCTTTTGTGTGTAGACTCAGGTACTCAGGAGCAGTAGACAGGCAATTCCAGCGGTTGCGGTGTCATATCGGGTTGCTGAGGTAGCTGCCTACGTTCGCAGAACCTAGCTTCTCCTCTCATTTCCAGTTGTTATTTTGTATTTTGTATTCAGACTTGAGTACTTCTATATCGTACTCTCTATTTCCCGTTGGGTTTTGTTAGAGGCTCTAGACTTGTGACTCCGGATCTTTGGGAGTGTCAGTACTTTTGTTCAGCATTATTATTATTGGAGTTCTTAAACTCATATATTCTTCTTGGGTTGTCCATTTGGGGACTGGTATTTGTAATAATTAAATTGTTGGTATGGCTGGCCTAGCTTGATTGTTGGGCGCCATCACGACCGAATTTGGGTCGTGACAACTGGTGCCTGAATCATGGGGCGAGGACCCTATTTCTGTGACTGTGTACCCCTCAATCTCGGGCAAGCTCTCCTGATGTGACCGTATTCTCCATACTTGTAACATCTCTCGGAACAATAATACTGGCCCTAACGGTCCGAATGACCTCCACGAACACTCTAAAGAGGTTGTGCATTGGTGGGTTGTTGATCTGAATACTGCTCACGAAAGCCACGATCAACTGAACCACCTTGTGAAGCCTGGAGAGCTGACCGAAAAGGCCTGGAAGACTTTCCCCTATCATAAGAATCCCTGCCTCCAGATGAGGCACCACCGAATCGACCTGAGTAATGGGGCTTCTTGTCTGCCCTATAACCGCCCTATGTGGTAAAACCATCTCGATCATGCGGGCCACGTTGGCCGCCTCCTGAAAAGTAATATCACTACCCGCCTCTCTGGCCATCTAAAGACGAATAGTCTAGATCAACCCATAAATAAATCTCCCCACTCTCTCCATCTCAGTGGGGAGTATGAGAGGGCATGGCGAGCCAGATCGATAAAGCGGGTCTAATACTGCGTGACCATCATAGACCCCTGCTGGAGGCACTCAAATTGCCTTCGATAAGAATCCCTATGAGTAACAGGAAGGAACTTCTCTAAGAACAACTCCAAGAACTGATCCTAAGTCATAGGCGGCGACCCTGCTAGTCTGACTGAACAGTAATCCCTTTATCAAGTCTTGGCAGATCAAGACAAACGAAAAGCTGCAAAATCAACTCCGTTGGACTCCACAATGCCCATGTTCTGAAAAACCTCATAGCGGTTGTATAAGAAGTCCTGGGGGTCCTCAAAAAAAGCTCCGCTGAATATAACAGTGAAGAGCTTGGTAAATCTATCCAACCTTTATAAAGCATCTGCGAACATAGCCGCTCCATCACCGGTCTGTGCAACTACCCCCAGCTGACTTGCCACAGCTGTCTAGACCAGTGGAACCTGAGTATGGGGAGCTACCTGCTCCGGAGTATGTGCAGCAGGCTCCTCCTCCAGCCTGGGGAGTGGCTGGTGCTGCAGGAAGCAATCCTGCTCGGGTGACACTCTCTATAATGCCAACCAACCGGACCAAGGTGTCCTCAAGAATAGGGGTAGCAATAAACCCCTCTAGGACCTAAGCTGGGCCCGCCAGAACTGTTTGGGCTGGGATCGGAACCTCCTCGCCAAGGTTAACCTGAGTATCTGCCACTGGTGTTACTGCTGGTGGCTGGGTTCTGCCCCTACCTCGGGCCCTAGCCTGGCCACGTCCTCTACCCCTAATGGAAGCTGCCTGGGGCTCGGACTGCTGATCAGCGAATGATAAAGCGCGTGTTCTCACTATCTACGAAAGAACAGAGTAGAAATTCAATTAGTATTTGAGGAACCAAAGCGCACGTCAAGAAAAAAACAGATGAGAGATTTTTTCCTAACTCAATAGACTTTAGAGAACAAGTACATATGTCTCCGTACCTACCCCTCAGACTCTACTAAGTTTGTCCGTGAGTTGTGAGACCTATGTAACCTAGTGCTCTGATACCAACTTGTCACGACCCGGATTTCCCACCATCGTGATCGTGATGGTGCCTACTCATGGTAGCTAGGCAAGCCAACTTGCCTACCGTTTTCATTAGTAAAACCATTATGTTTACAATTTATAGCATCAGTAATAATAATATCAATAACAGCGGAATTCTAATTTATAAGTCTGAATGAATACATAATTACTCAACAATATCCTCTACTCAAGATTTGATGTCACATACTCACGAACCACTAAGAATAAACTAAATACAAGGGTCTGAAAGAAATATAACAGTCGTCTGTCTCAAAAACAATGAGGCGACAGTAAAAATGAAAGCATAAAAAGAGATGTCGGCTCTACGGACACATGCAAGGCTACCTCAGTCTCGTGATAATAAAATCCTGCTCCCGAACCACTGCTGCTGCTGCTGCTCAAAACCTGGACCTGTGCAAAAATGCATAAAAGTGTAGTATCAGCACAACCGACCCCATGTGCTGGTAAGGGTTTAGCCTAACCCCGACGAAGTAGTGACGAGGCTAGACAGGACACCACATAAACCTATGCAGTTATAAATATACAGCGAAAAATCGAATACCAAATAATTAACAACATGGGAGGGGGAGCATGCTATGGGAAAATACAATATTAACAGCAATCCAGAGTAACAACTAAAGCAACTTAAAATCCACAGTGAAACAAGAAATCAATATTCAGACATAAATACATGACATCAACAACTGTTGCAGCATGCAACTCGCTTCATAATTACCATTGTTGCGGTGTGCAACCCGCTCCACAATACCACTATTGCGGCTTGCAACCCGACCCATATCATTTATCATTTATCATTGTTGCGGCACGCAACCCGATCCTCAACATCATTTCTTACGGCGTGCAACCCGCTCCTCAATATCATTTAACAGAGTAATTTCCCCGAACCATAGTCAGAATTAAGAGACATGGCAATAAGCAAATATTTGACAAACAATCTCTGCAAGGGAGAAATATTCAACCAAACGTCCCGACAAGGGAATAATTGACAACGCTTTCTTACTTTCTTTATTTCATAATTGGTTTTTCTATTTTTGAGCCAACGCTCCAAATAACCAATTCATCTCATGTACCTTCAATATTCGTATCACAATTCGAGCCAATGCTCCCAAGAATCAAATAATCATTTTATCGTTCACATGTTATTCACAACATTAAAAAATCCTCGAATAAACACGGAGTTCACAGCCAAGTCATGATGATCACATTATAAGGACTCACAGTCATGCTAGACACCAATATATAGATACTCGTCACCATGCCTATACATCGTACTCGATCACATAGCAATTAGCAGCAAGACTCAAAGCCTTGAAATCCGCTTTATCCTAAACTATTGCTTTACCTCGTGATTCAACCTCCAATTCAGTGATATCTAGGCATAATCAATTTAATAATATCAATAAAGACTCAATGGTAATATCTCATGGCCTAGATAGGAATTTCCAAGCATTATTCCAAAAATCTCGAAATTAGACACGGGGCCCACATGGTCCAAACTCGAGGCTCGGACCAAAACTCAATCACCCATAACCCTACGATTCCAAAGATATAATTTGTTTTAAGATTCGATCCCACATTGGGGTACCCAAAATTCTCAAAACCCTAACTCTACCCAAAACCCATGATTTCTACCTTGATTTCATGATTTAGGCTAAGAAACATGCTAATTAATGAATGAAATAAGTGGGAAATTACTTACTCAAGTGGTCTTGAAGGTTGGGGGCTTTAATGGCTTCCTAAATCTTGGGAGAGAAGAGGGCTCGTGATAAAAGTGAAGAATTCCTGTAGCTACTGGTTCTATCTTTGTTTAATAAAATTTAACGGGACAAAATTACCCTATGCGATCGTTGATATTATAAGAAATGCCAATTTTCCGGTTCACAGAACTTTTCTGGACAAAATTGCCCTATGATTCACTTTAAAGGGTTCACACAACTTTTCTGGTTCTATCCCAAATTCCTTAGCAATATATGGGGTTACATAAGATACGGTGGTTCCTCGATCTATAAGAGCATAAACATCAAAAGTGAATATTATTAGCATACATGTAACAACATTTCTACGAGCCTCCGGATTGCCAATGCATACTAGAGATTTCGACCACCGCCTGCATTACTAGACTTTGTTGCACCGCACCCTTATTGGGCCTGAGAGTTATAAGGGGCAGCTGAATTAGTGGACTGATCTACATTGCCTACATTGTTTTGCTTTGCTAATGGATAATCCCTCAATAAATGGCCCTGCTTACTGCACTCAAAGCAACCATTTGTGCCCAAACGACACACCACTGGATGCTTCTTACCACACATGTTACAAATAGGGTACTCAAGGCCTCTGTAGCCCACACTACTATCTGCTTGTGAGCCTGCCATTCTGAAATTTTGATTTTTCTTGTTAAACATGGATCCCTGTACTGGTGCACTAGCTAAAGATGGAGCATGTCCTGATTTTGATTTCCTAAAGAACTGGTAATTGCCTCCTACTTGAGATCCCCCATGACTGGAATTTCCTGCAAACTTAGCTCTCTTACTGAATTCCCTATCTTTCTCTTTCTGTAGGCGATCTTGTTCTTTCAACTTGTCTTCATTACCTTGAATAAAGGCAACCATCTTAGTGATGGTCAT
This sequence comes from Nicotiana noctiflora, assembly GCA_032618575.1. Taxonomy (NCBI): domain Eukaryota; kingdom Viridiplantae; phylum Streptophyta; class Magnoliopsida; order Solanales; family Solanaceae; genus Nicotiana; species Nicotiana noctiflora. Next base: position 511,673 of record JASVEL010007001.1, on the reverse strand, counting down.
GTCATTATTCTGAGCAGCTATATTAGCATCAGCAAACAAATCATCTGAAAGTCCTAACACAAACTACCTAATTCTGGCCCTCATATCACGTACCATTTCCGGAACATACTTGGAGAGAGAGATTAACTTGAGGTAGTACTCATTCATAATTATATCATTCTGTCCGAGTCTCTCAAACTCCAAAGCCTTAGCTTCCAAGACCTCAATGGGTAGAAAATGCTCAAGGAACGTATCTACAAACTCCTTCCAAGTCGCAGGAGCCGTATCCTCCCCTCGGGACTCTTCCCAAGTTTCATACCAAGTGTTAGCAACATCCTTTAGCTGGTAGACAGAAAGCTCTACTGCCTCAGTGTCTATAGCATGCATCACTCGAAATATGTTCTGAACGTCATTAATGAAGTTTTGCGGATCCTCATCCTTTTTGGACCCTATAAAGATGGGAGGTTTCATGTTGAGGAATTCCCTAGACCTGGAACTACCCGTCTCATAAATATAACTTGTTCCCTACCTTTAGGCATGAGTAGAAACAATCTGGGTGAGCAACTGGATAGCTCCCTTAACATCCATGTCTAAAGCACTAGGCACTGAGCCCGGTGCAACCCCCTAGGCCGGAGTGTCCTCCGTCTGAACAACATTAGTTGTGGCCCCCTGGCTAGTAACTGAGGCCCTCCTGGTGTACTTTCTTTTTGCAAGCATCTTTCTGTTATACGCGATTCACATGGGTTAGAAAGATTCCTGAACTCATAGCTCTAACTGCACGATCTAGAGTATGAAAGAAATGGAACAATCCGAGATGTCTTGGTAGTCAACTATTATATGTGTGGCGCACACACACACATAAAAGAGACCCCACTGGACATGGCTTCATAGACTCCCCAGGACTCTTGAACCTAGTGCTCTGATACCAAGCTTTATCATTCCCCGAACCATGGTTTGGGCGTAACACGACACTCGGTGCCTGACTGCATGTGACTGAGCGAACTAACTGTATGGCTGAATCAACATGTGGTATAGCTATGAGCTAGAGGTGAATATAAAAACATGATAATCTGCTACAGAGTCTGACTGAAATATCAAAGATGCGGAAAATACTAAAAGGTCTACAAGTATAAGCAAGTAGCCGACAAGGCTAACACATGAAAGCCTCCTAATATCTGACCGACTGGGCTATAGTCTACGAAGCCTCTAAAGAATACTGAAAATGCTAACTGTTTACCGGAACAAGGTCCCAGGTATACCTTATTAATTATAATACTATAATGACTATAACAAAAGAGAAATAAGGCCCCGAAAGATTGGATCTCACTAATAGCTGATACGAGATTTCCTAACAAGCAGAATCGTCAACCTAAAAATTCTTACCTGCATCGCGAGATGCAGGCCCCAGGCAAAAAGGGACGTTAGTATATTTGAATTGCACTGGTATGTAAAATGGCTAAAGGAAAGAACTGTAAATACTGAAACTAAAATTGAACTGCTAGCTGATAAAATGATAATTGATCAAGAAAGTAGGATATGAATACTTCCTCTTCTAAATGATGAACAATCTGTTTATCTGAACAATCTCTGTGTGTGTGTGCGCACAAGCTACAGCCTCAGACCTAAGTATACGTATACATAACTACGGCTTCAGGCCAAAAAATGCATAAAGCATAAACTACGGCCTCAGGCCCAAATACTGGTGTTCAACATTCGGGAATTTAGGAATAGGAAGTAAGAATCATTCTACAATACATGATACTGAAATAATGAACCATACCGAGTTACATGATACTAGAATAGTGAATAGGATTAGACTCAGATGATTATTCATAATAAGTTGATTTGTCATAACTGAAACTCATAGAATATCGAATTGTTATGAAACTATGCCATCTAGAGAATAGAAATTCTACTACTATTCATTGAACCAAGGCATAATTACTTTCTGAGGAAACTAGTAATGGTCATGGTAAATGGGATGTAGGGAGAATTATAGACATTCCCAAACGTAAAGAGTTAGCCTTACATATCTCAATTTCACCCCTTAGTGATACTACAATGATCCACAATACTAAGAACCTTCAATCTACAATAGACATCCAATGGAACCCAATATTAGTAACAATTCCATAGCTCAAGCCATTTAGGCATATTATCAAACATCTTGTACGTATAAATCTTTTCATCTCATAACCATAGTATTAGTTCATCCAACTATCACAATTAATCAATAATTTATTCTACTATCATTCCTAACCAATTTATAACTTCCAACAACATATGTATGATCATCCATTCACACCCAACCAACAAATCCTATCAAATAATCATCCTTTCAATCTCTACAATAGTTATGAATTTATATTGGAAATTTATGGCTTCCAATCACTACACCAAGAGTTCCAACACATAATTCATACTCATATTCCCATAATATATCTATATATGTAAGTCTAAGGTGTAGGATTTACCTTTTGAAAGAAATCTTGCAAAACCCTCCTTCGAGTTCGTGAATAAATTTCTTGAAAATCTAAGGATTGTATGAGTAGATTTTATCAATACTAGTGTAGGAATTATGGAATTTCACATCAATATAGGGTGTGTTTGGTACGAGGGAAAATGTTTTCATGGAAAATGAGTGATTTTATCACTTATTTTCTCTTGTTTGGTTGGTAAGTGGAAAATATTTTCCGGAAAATATTTTCTGTGTTTGGTTAGAGAGTAAAAAATAGCTTTTTTAGAAAAATATTTTTTTTGCAACTCTCCTACCCCTCCCCCACCCCTCCCCTTCCCGAAGTCTCTAAAAATTGACACAATCTAAAGGAACTAATGTGATGCTTTACTTTTTAACGCAAAAATCGCGTATTTTCGAATCGGTAAATTTATAATTTCTAAACCCGTAAATTTCCGAACTCATAATTTTGGAACTTGTAAAATATTGAGTCTTTAAATGATAAATAATAAAATAAAAAACTAAAAAATATATTTTAAATTTTTTCGGGGTGGGGGTGGGGTGGGCTGGGTGGGGGATGAGGTTGGGGCGGGGGGGGGGACAGTAAATCGAAAAAAAAATAAAAATTTAAATTACAAAAAAAAGTAATTTTTTTTGTGGGGGGGTGGGGGGAGGGTGGGGGAGGGGGTAGGGGGAGGGGGTAGGGGTGGGGGTGGGTGGTGCAAAAAAATAAGAAACCAAAAATTTAAAATTATAGAAAAAAAATTAAGGTAAAAGAATTTATTTTTGCGGGGTGGGGTGGAGGGGTAGTAGGGTAGATGGTAACGGAAAAACTGAAATTTTTCTAAAAAAAAAACTGTTTTTTGGAGAGGGAGTGGGGTGGGTTGGTGAGGGTGAGAATGGTTGAGAAGGAGCTTTGGAAAATGTTTTCCCTTCTTTTGATAAGGAAAACATTTTCCTCCAATCGGAGGAAAATGAATTGATAAGGAAAATGTTTTCCAAAACATTTAAGCCAACCAAACATGGGAAAATTGGAAAACATTTTCCAGAGAAAATATTTTCCTTCATACCAAACACACCCATAATGGAGATTACTTACCTTGAAGATTGGGGGAGTTGAAGGTCTTGAGAGGGTGAAAGAAGAACCCCAAGTTCGCCCAAATAAAATGGGTAAAAACGAACCCCGAAATGAGTATTATAGGCTATTTCGAGCGCATTAGGTGGAGCTGGGCGCTGCCTGTGGCGCTGATTCCAATAGCTCAAAAAATCCTGGCGCCACGGCTAGCGCCGGGCGCTACCCAGGGCGCTGGCGACGGAAGGGACACGAAAATGGTCATAACTTTCTGTATAGACCTCCAAATGACGAATGGTTGATGCGTTTGAAACTAGACTCAAAGACCTTTAATTTGATAGATTGTGTATCATACAAATCCTTATATACATGTAGATATGCTCGGCTAAAGTGAGGTGTTATGCGTACTCATTTGGAATTTCTAGTCTATCATGTAATTTCTAACTTGGCTTAGACTTAGGCCTCTCCTTAGATTCCAAATCACTTATAATATACCTCGTATACTTATCCTCATAACCAATTGATAATCATCACATGAATACTCATTTAATGCATCAACAACTTATTCAAATTTATGGGGTGTTATAAAAAATTAGAGAAAAAAGAAAAAGGCAATTATTATACGCCTATATATCAACATTTTGAATGTTATACGAATCTCTTATATATTTGGGTGAAGCTATGATCAGAGTAAAGTTGTAATTATTGGTTGCTAACTAGGAAAAAACAAAAAGGCGATTAAGCATATGCAATTAATACAAATGTGGTTTGTTCAACATTTCTAGGTTCATTAACTTTACAAACAGATTATTCTCTGCATGCAGCATTTCTGTATGTTAGAATTATACAGAACCAATGGCGGACCTATAGTGTAACTACTTGGTGCTCATGCACCCATTTTCCTTTAACCAAACATTATATATTTACTACTAATAACATACAACAGGCAATCATAAACCGCATTTCGAGATTTAAGGTAATTGAGCACCCACAACTTAAAAATCTTGGGTACAGTTATGCTTCTCCTAGTGGAGCTAGACTTTAGTCCTATAGCACGTTCTATACATGTCGATATGCATACATGTGAGAGAGAATCAAATTTTATATGTTGTTTTAAGGAAAAAATGGAATCACTCTCTGATATGTTTTTTATCTACCTTTGTCGCTCGTGGTCCTAGTTCATGACAACAGAGAACTAGATAGCGAGCGAGTACTTTTGTTCACTTCTTTTAACAATTAACAGCAAGAAAAATCTGCCAATACCTCATGTACCAAATCATTAAGAACCTCAAACTCCAAGTCTAATGTCAACTCTTCTTTTTCCTCTTCAAACTTGTAATTCCATCTCCCTATATAGGCCTCCCTTTTGTCCTCTATCTCCCACTCAAATTCATCATTGTACTCTCCATTGATCAAAGATTTAGCTTCTCTCATTAACATTTCACTTTCATCAACATTGTTTTGAATCAGTTCATGCCAAAAGAAATCCAACAAAAGCTGATCATCCACATTTGCTTCACAAACTTCCGTCCACAAGTTTTCAGTTTCTTTGAAATAGCACAATAATTTCTTTGCGTTTTCTTCAATCTCATGCATTTCTTGTTCTTGTTCTTCTTCATCCTCCTCGTTATAGCTAGTGTTTCCTTCTTCAAGACTCCCAAACGCTTGAATTCTTCCCTTGAGCATGCATTTTCTTCCTGCAATATAGTGACAATGCAAGTAAGTACGAACTTTGCCGCTAATATATCGCTATATAATCCGCTTGTAGCTAATAGAATTTCTTGATAATCTATCGCTATCCATTGCTAAATAGGATTCTGATTTTTAGTTTAGCTATAGAATTTGTCACTTGCTAATTCCTATGGTTTAGATGATATCATCATAACATGCTTCCTAGTAGAAAATGATAATTTGAAGGCATTGGGGTAATTTAATTTGAGTAGTCGTGCATGCAAGTTGACCGAACACCACCCATAAAAAATGGATCTATAATCTTAAGGTAAGATAGGTACCTACTACAATAAGTTAAAGTACATACTTTGGCTAGCTGTCGGTGTATATAAGCTAAATCGTTGAGGTACTTGGAGATTGAAACTTACTATCAGTATCAACGAGGGTTCTATGGTAAGAAAGGTATTCGTCCTGATCTTCACGAAATGGAGATTCAAGAACTGAGACTGGACTATGCTGCTCGTTCTCATAGTGTTCCTGTTACATAAGTCCATCATATATTAGATCAATTTGTAAAGTCGATGGACTACTTCATTGTTATCCAAATTAATAACGAAAACAACTAAAATTGTACAAGTTGTTAAAGACATAAGTAAATAATTAGAAGAATATATATATATATATATATATATATATATATATATATATATATATATATATATATATATATATATATATATATATATATATATATATATGTATAGTAGGACTATATGATGAAATCAACCATATAACCCAATTTTATTTAGTTAGTAACAGATATTATTGAAGCGACGTCAAACTTTATACGAGGCTTAGATTAGATTTATTTCAAAACCAGTGGCGGATCTATGTAGAAAATTTGGGTGCTTGAGCACCCATTAACCTTAACTTGGATAGGTATAATTCCATAGAAAACTTAACGAAATGGATATAAATTATCAGAAAGCACCACATAACAAAATTGCTGGTGGGTGCTTTGGTGAATAAGGGGTCCTGAAAGCTTAGTAATGTTTGATGGCAAGAGTTTGATTCTCAGCGACAACATTTTTTTCAGCCTCTTTCTTTTTTTTTTATATTAAAAGGTTACTTTATTTCTTGTTCGTATTGGTCACTGTTCAAGACGGGCGCAAAAGTTCATGCAATATGATGGTACGGTATTACTAATAAGAAATCTATTAAATCAATTTAGTAGATATTTACGAAAGAAGAAAAAATCCAAAAGAAAATTACCTGGGGTTCCAATTTGATTCCTCTTGTCTCTCTAACGCAACTACCACCGACACCTTCTTCAAGTAAATTGCTTTTACCATAGCATTTGTCAATTTCACCACACCAAGAAGATAAATTCTCAGCAGTAAAATCAGACCTAAAAGGTGAGTAAGCATAATCTAACGGTGTAGATTTCTCCTCCACTAGGTCTTTAGATGATTTCCACCGTAAGATATCTTTGACTTTGACTGTAACTGAAACCTCATGGTTCATAATATAATTATCACTCTCTTTGTGATTTCTTCTTGATAGTTTTCTCGAAATGCTTCTAGGTAAAATGGACGGGTATTTAACATAGGCAAATGGCAAGAACTTAACAATGTTAATGACCTTGTTAATGGCGGATATAGTAGCGGAAGCAGCTCTAGATGATCGACTTCTATGTAGTTGAGATGAATTTTTGTTAAAAAATCTTTGACTTGTGGATTTATAAGATTTTTGAGAGTGTGCTTGAAAACTAATATCGTCTTGGAGGAAATCTTTTAGCAATTTTGGTCGACACTCGAATGAAAACTTTGCATGTGGACTAGGACATGAAGAAGCCATGGCCACAACTTTTTTTTGAACTTGAAATTCGATGCGAACAATTAATCGAAGTAGCAAAGTTTAGAGCTTTTACTATGAAACACGAAAATACAAAAAATGAGGTTGCAATTGTGGGGTTGAGTTGAAGGAGAGAGTGAAGCTATATGCAAATATATAAAAAGGAATGGTTCTAATGATGAAAAAATCAATGCGATGAATCTAGAGAAAAAGACAAACCACACGTAGAAGCATGGATGCTTCTAATAACTAGGATCTTTGTTTAATAATATTATATTACAAAGGTGTTCAGTAGGTCGTCATAATTCAATAACAATTCAACAACTAAAGAATCCGAGGACGTGGCATAATAGTTAATAAAATTAAAATTGTAAAAAATTAGGATTCATATCTAATCAACAGAGAGAAAAGGTGCCTTGGTGAATTTTTGTTATCATAATTAAGTTTTAGTGGACATAGTTTCCACTTACCTCCTACTTATGCTAGTGGAAGAAAACAAATATCAAGAACATAGATTTAAAGGTAGCTGACTTTTTTTTTTTTTTTTTTTAAACCCCTCCTAAATTAGGAGGATCTATAGTGTTTCCACATTTTCCTCCACGGTGACTCGAACCCAGGACCTAACGGTCGTAGATGGAGGTGCTTACCAACTGAGCAAGCCTCACTTGTCAAGTTAGCTGACTTGAATACGTAATTATTAGAAGATAAAAAAATTATTATAAAAACCTAGATTTATCGTGGTATAGTATTTGTGTGTTTGAAGGATGTCGGAAATGAGCCAAAAAAGTAGAGATTTGACTGACTTCGTATTTACACTCTATATATATGCATATCTTTTTCTTGTCTGATTATGGTTTCCCATCACATGTAAAGAGTACTCGAAGAAATTACTACCTGTAGTCTTCATTATCAATCCTGAAAGATTACGTAAAGTTTTAATTTGGGAAACTTAGAAATGCAACCTTTATTAAATTTTAATGGCTAACTGACAAATTAATTAAGCTTCAACACAATGAATTATAAAATAAATTTTGCTTGAAAAGTCTGTCGGCTTGTTAACTAAGTATGTGACATACCTTGATCCCAACTAGAATCTTAAGCAAGATGATAGTGCTTCATTAAATTAATACTGATGGCAAGCTAATCTAATGTCTTAATTTACAGATTTGACTTTGCTAATTTTGACGGTGTGTTTTGTCCATAAAAAAATAGGGGCTTAAGTTAAATAATAAATATGGAGATGCAAAAACTCTTTGGCTGTTAGAGAATAGTATGTTGAGGAAATGTGAAGAAGCATGGAAGACCCTCCCTTTGTGTTTGGTGCAAAAATGTGAGAGTTATAGACCAAAACATTTTGTATTATAGGAGTAGTATTTAATATCTATATTCCTAAGGTATAAAGAAAATTTTTATTGAAAATATTTTACTTCCTTAGTTGACATATTCATGTGAACTCAAATTATTTAAGCCAGTAAGTTTCGAACTGAATAGTTAAACCGGAAAACAACTTAAACATATAATCATAAAATAATATCAACCTTGTCTCCTCTCAATCCTACCTATCGTGAAATTTTGACAAAATGACAAATACTCGTAGGATTATGTGCACGTGCAGTTTGGTGTCTTCCTAGATATTTAAGGCCCAGCTATACCAAAGAATCCAATGTTCATGTGTTTGTGATAAGGAAATTGGAATTTTCAGAAATCACTATAGCTTAAAAGTTTATTTATGCCGCACAGCTATTGATTTTATATTTACTATTCGTAACAAAACATGTATTGCTAATAGCTTGATTTTCTATATTTGTGGTCGCACTTAAAATTGTATTTACTGTATTCGTTATGGCCTGTGTTAACTGTATTTATTTGTGCAACTAATACAATTTGTAAACCATATGTAAATTAGAATATACATATATGATTTATACATTGTGAATAGATACAACCTATAAATACTGGATACAGTTAGTACAGCCTATGAGAGACCAGAGACTGAATATATACAAACTAGAAAATACATTCAATGTGTGAAAATCAGAATACAATTATCAAATAGCCCAATTATACATGATAATAGGTGAATTTTATTATATTCATGCCCTAAATAATCACCTTCTTATGTTGTTTTGATAATATATATGATGACAAAATGCTCTTATTAGTGTTTTTCATGATTCGTAGGTACTAAATGGTTAAGGAAGGCTAAGGAGCAATTTTGGAGTCAAAATAGAAGAAAATGGCAATATATGCAAAATTCCATTGAAGCCACGTCTGTACTGCCCTGAAGATTCAAAGGCACTGTTTGACCGCGGTTCTACCGCGACCGCGGCAGAACCACGGTGGAAGTATGCTGCAGAAGTTCGAAGATCCAGAGGGGTTGTTTGGCCGCGGTTCTACCGCGACCGCTGCAGAACAACGGCGGAAGGCGGAAACTTGAAGAGCCAAAGTATAAAAATGGGATTTTTAAGACCTAAACACTATATAAGACATTAGGATTCGCCCAAAGGAGGCAAGCATTGTATTTTAGAGTACTTTTGCAAGGAAACCTAGTGTGAGAGATTTCTCCAAACATCTTTCTTCTTTTCTTTTGAATTTTCATTATGAATTCTATTCTAGTTTTTGTTTCCATATTATGAGTAGCTAAATTCTTATCTAAGGTTTTTATGAAACCTATTGGGTGATGAACTTCCGATTTATGTGAATACAAATTGTTAGTTAATCTCTATTTATTCAACTTCGTTTTATTGTAGTTAATTGACATGATCCTCAATTAGTTGTGTCTATTTAGTATGCATAACTTGGAAAAGAGTGCATATTTAGGTTATTGTTGAACAACACTACTCCTAGATTATTAGAGAAATCTATAATTGCGGGTTTAAAGGCGAAATTAGGAATAATGAAGCCTTGGGTGTAATCTAATGTGAATTGTGTTAATTAAAGTAAGCTAGTGTAATTCGGAAGAGCGCAATAGTAAATTAGTGTGATTACTCGGGAGAGATTTACGGTAAGATTAGTGTTCATGATTGATAGAGAGATATTGATAAATTTGTATGAGCATAAAAAGAAGGGATTCCATCAATAGGGTAAATCATTACCTTAATCTTTCTCATTATTGTCTACAACATATTTAGTTATTTTACAGTTATTTAGTTCGTTGCAAAAGTAGTTGTTAATAAACACTCAAAGGAGATTTGAATATTTGGGAAGTTGATTCTGAAGAGTTAGTGGTTTTGAAGATAGTAGTTGATAGGTTAACTCTCTGAGGATTCGACCCCGTGTGTAATACTTGGATTATATTTGCTGCGACCGCATTGTATTTTTTATAAGGCATAGTTGCGCGTGATCAAATTTTAGCATTGTTGCCGGGGAGTTAACGGAATTATCAATTGCCATTGACAGAAATACAAGATTCTTATTGTAGTCAGTTTTCTCTCTACCCAACTTTTGATTGAAAATTTGACAGTTGTTGACTTGGTTGCTCAGGTGCATGCCTAGAAATCTACAAGGACTGGAGAACTACTTGAAGGACTCTCAGACCCGAGCATTGAACCGTGCAAACAAACAAATTCAACAATCCAAACAGACACTAAAATTCGAAATTGACATGAGAGACGTGAATAATCCCAATGGAAACGGTATGAATCAGCAAGCTGGGTTAAATGTTAGGGAAGAGGCACCTCTTGTGCCTGAGGGTACACTTTATGATTGGGCACAACCAACTGTTGACAATTTGGCTACTGCCATTGTTATGCCTACAATACAAGATGAATCGTTCCAGATTACAAATAATATGCTACACTTGTTGCAAAACAAGGAACTCTTTTCAGGGACACAAGTAGAAGACCCTTAGCAGCATCTGAAAATTTTCCTACCTATATGCAAAATGCAAAGGCAGCCTAATCTAACTCCGGAAGCCATCAGGCTATTGTTGTTACCTTTCTCGGTGACAGGAGTGGCACAGGTATGGCTTAATTCACTCCTTATCAACTCTATAGAAACTTGGGATGAGTTACTCAAACAATTTCATAACAAGTTCCACCCGCCCAACAAAACTGCTCAACAAATTGATGAGATCGTGAGCTTCAAGAAAAAACCAATGGAGACTTTACATGAGACATGGGGAAGGTTTAAGAGAATGTTGGTCATGTGTCCTCACCACGGTGTTCCAGAATAGATGTTGGGACAAAGATTTTATATGGAGCTGCCTGATAGCATGAAGAATATTGTTGATGCCTCAGCAGGTGGGGCGTTTTTTAGCACGACCTGGAGAGAAGGCCAGAATTTGCTGGATAAAATGGCACAAAATTCAGAGTGGACAACCAGGAATGCACCCATCACTCCGATGGTGCACTCAGTGCCTCTTGATCTGTCCAACACTATGGCGGAAAATATGGCGACTCTCTTGACACAGATGAGCATCCTCACCAAAAAAGTAGAGGAATCAGGAGTTAAGCAGCAGGTACATATTGTAGATACTACCAACGGGGGCTTATGCACATCTTGCATTAGCCAACCAATGGGTAATCCATGGACTGCAGAACATGAACATCATCATCAGCATGAAGAAATGAACTACGTGGCTAACTATGGGGGTCAGCGACAAGTAAATCAGAATTGGGACCAGCAGGCCCCATAATAGTATAGGCCACTTCAGCCACAATACAATGCAGGAAATAAGGGAGGTATGAGACCACCCAAAAATATGACACCATATCCTAGACCACAGGTCTTAAACAATCAGCAGCAAGGGTATCATCCACCTCAACAACAGCATGGGGTAGACAAGAAGAAGGGTTCGTAAGACTGGAAGTTATGATGCAGCAGGTTATTGGGTCCAACGCCAAATTTAATGAAAGAGTGGATGCACATGATGCAACCATTAAAAATATTGAGGTGCAAGTGGGCCAGATTGCTATAACATTGAACAATCGTCCCCAAGGGACATTACCTGCAGATACACAAACCACAAAAGATGAGGTCCCAAAGTAGTTGATGGCGATTAGTCTTAGAAATGGTAGAGATCTTGATGTTGAACAAGAGAGAGCTAGAGGTAATTTGCAGGCTGAGACACTTATTCCAGTACCCATTGAACTGGATGAGTCTACAAGATTGACAGAAGTTATAGTCCAGCCAACACATGAAAATAACAATGTACAGCAGGAGACCGAGAAAGTAGGTGAACCAATGGAAGATCCAATCATCGAACAAGTAGTTGAGAAAGAAAAGTCCCAAGTGATTGGGAAGAAGAGATCTCCTGCTCCATTCCCACAAAGGTAGGCCAAGCACCAAAAGGAGGAGCAATACAAGAAGTTCTTTGAAATGCTCAAGCAAATCGAGGTAAACATTCCTTTGATTGAAGCTTTGAAAGAGATGTCTGGGTATGCTAAAATGATAAAAGATATGATGTCCCGGAAATTCAAATTTCAAGCCTTGGCTATAGTGACACTTAGTCAAACCTGTAGTGCAGTGGTGTCCAGACCCATAGCTGAAAAGTTATCTTATCCAGGTAGCTTTACTATTCCTTGCACTATAGGGAACTTCGCCTTTACTAAGACACTGTGTGGTTTGGGGGCCAGTATCAATCTTATGCCTTGGTGATCTATAAGAGGCTCAGCATCGGGAGAGCTAGACCCACCTCGATGTTGCTGTAGCTAGCTGACATGACTGTGAAACGTTCATTTGGGATCTTAGATGATATGCTTATTCAGGTGGGGAAATTTGTGTTCCCTGCTGATTTTGTGATCTTAGACTGCAAAGTGGATGAGGGTATTCCTATAATCTTAGGAAGACCATTCTTGGCCACTGGTAGAGCATTGATTGATTGTGAAACTGGGGAGCTCAAGATAAGGCTAAATGATGAAGAAATCATATTTAATGTGCAGAAATCTATGAGGCGCCCGAGTGAGTTCGCAAATTGCTCCCTTATTGATGCAGTAGATGTTATTCTAGAGACAGATGATGAGGTGTCGAAGACCGAGGATCCCCTAGAAGCATGTTTAATGAACTTAGAGGAAGTAAATAGGGAAAATTTGATAGAATGGGTGTTAGCGTTGGAAGGTATAGGGTCATGGGATAGAAATCTTGAGTTTGAACCACTACATCTAGAAAAGAGAGAGACCCCTCCAGCAAAACCATCCATTGAAGAACCACCTAAGCTGAAACTCAAGCCATTACCAGCCCACCTCAGGTATGAATTTCTGGGTCTTATCTCCACTTTACCTGTTATTATCTCATCTGGTTTGCTAGATGTGCAGGCTCAACAACTTATACAGGTACTCAAGGAGTGCAAGACTACCATTGGATGGAACATGGCAGACATTAAGGGGATCAGCTCCGCTTATTGCATGCATAAGATTCTGCTGGAAGAAGGGCACAAACCTTCCAGGGAACATCAGAGGAGGCTGAATCCAAACATGAAGGAAGTGGTGAAGAAAGAGATAATAAAGTGGTTGGACGCGGGAATTATTTTTCCAATTTCTGACAGTAGCTGGGTTAGCCCAGTTCAGTGTACCTAAAAAAGGTGGCATGCCGGTGGTGAAGAATGACAATAACGAGCTAATCTCAACAAGAACCGTCACAGGCTAGAGGATTTGCATGGATTATAGAAAGTTGAATCTAGCCACTCCTAAAGACCACTTCCCACTTCCTTTAATTGATCAAATGCTTGATAGGTTGGTAGAGAGGTCACACTTTAGTTTCTTAGATGGGTACTCAGGGTACAATCAGATCTCCATTACCCCTGAGGATAGAGAAAAAACCTCCTTTACATGCCCATACGAAATTTATGCCTATGCCATTTGGCCTATGCAATGCACCTGCCACATTCCAAAGGTGCATGATGGCCATATTCACTGACATGGTGGAGGATATTATGGAGGTGTCCATAGATGACTTCTCGGTGGTAGGGAATTCGTTTGAGGAATGCTTAGTCAATCTGACGTGTGTGCTGAAATGGTGCATCGAGACTAACTTAGTTCGGAACTGGGAAAACTGCCATTTCATGGTACAAGAAGGAATATCTTGGGGCACCGGGTGTCAAGCAAAGGAATAGAGGTTGATCGAGCAAAAGTTGATGTCATAGCAAAGCTGCCTCCACCAACTTCAGTCAAAGCCATTAGAATCTTTCTTGGACATGCCGGTTTCTATCGGAGGTTCATTAAAGACTTCTCCAAAATCGCCAACCCCCTCTGTAAGCTATTAGAGAAAGATCACCCTTTTGTATTTTCTGATGATTGCAGAATAGCTTTTGAGGAGTTGAAGAAAAGGCTGGTCATAGCACCAATCATTGTTGCCTCCAATTGGGAGCAACCATTTGAGCTAATGTGTTATTCTAGTGACTATGCGGTGGGGGCAGTACTAGGCCAGTAGAAGGACATATTGATGCATCCAATCTACTATACTAGTAGAACGCTGAGCGAAGCCCATATAAATTACAAAGTGACGAAGAATGAGATATTTGCTGTAGTGTTTGCTTGTGACAAGTTCCGGTCCTATCTGATAGAATCCAAGGTAATCGTATACACTGACCATGTAGCACTTAGATATCTAATAGAAAAGAAGGACTCTAAACCACGCCTGATTCGTTGGGTATTGCTACTGTGAGCACGTGATTTTTGCCCTATATGAGAATTACTCCCAAAAAATTCAAAATAAAAGAGTTTTGTGTTGTTTGCAATATTTGTGAATTTTGTATTATTTTTCTTGAATTGTTTGCATTTATCTGTGCATATTTATTTGTTTAAATAAATAAAATATAAAAAATATGTTGCATTTGTATATAAAATTCAAGTTTACAATTAAGAATAATTAAGTCTGTTTACGAAAATGAAAAATCAAAAAAATATGTATTTTTTGCATTTTTAGCATTTAAAGTCCAAATTATACAATTTTATATTAATTAATATTTAATTTTGTGTGATAATTATTATTGGGAGTTAATTAGTATTTAAGATAATTTTGGTTTTTATAATTTAATCTTAGCATTTTTTTATTAATTAGTAATAAAAAGAGAACAAAAATAGAAGGAAATTCGAAATTGGACCAATTTTTGAAATAACCCCAAGCCCAAATCAATTATACCCAACCCAAAACCCCAAGCCCAAACTAACCCCCCCCCCCCAAATCTGACCAAAACAAACCATACCCCTTATTTTTTTATTTTTTCATACTAACCCTAAACACATAACAACAAAACAAGCCTCCACACTCACTATTCCCTCTCCTCATCTCCTTCTTCTTCTTCTCTTCTCTCCCAACCCTCCATGGCCGACCCCCCACTGCCCAACCAGCCTGCCTATCGCCTCCATCTTCCTTTTCTTTCTTTTTATTTTTTTTATTTTTCCGGCGGGGGTGGATATATATATATATATATATATATATATATATATATATATATATATATTTGAATAAAGTAATAAAAACCCGAATTATGCATATGTATATACTATGTATATGTTGTGTATATACATGTATATATGGGTATATTATAGATATATACATGTTACGAATAATATATTCGTGTGTATATATGTTTTGGGCAGATTTTATATATATATATATATATATATATATATATGTGTGTGTGTGTGTGTGTGCATATATAAGTCTATTTTATGTGATATATATATATATATATATATATATATATATATATATATATGTCTAAAAGATATTAACAATATCAAGGAATAGTGTCTAAAGGAGCGGGATGTCACTCATCGTATAGGAGCGGGATGGTCGAAGTGGAGGCTTGCATCAGGAGTCCTGTGTGACAAGAAAGTGCCACTGAAACTCAAGGGAAAATTTTATAGAGCTGTGGTTAGACCTGCCATGTTGTATGGGGCGGAGTGCTGGCCGGTGAAGAACTCTCATGTTCAGAGAATGAAAGTTGCGGAGATGAGGATGCTCAGGTGGATGTGTGGACTCACCAGGTTAGATAAGATTAAGAATGAAATTATTCAAGAGAAGGTGGGGTTGGCCCCGGTGGATGAGAAGATGCGTGAAGCGAGGCTCAGGTGGTTCGGGCATGTGCGGAGGAGAAGTCCTGATGCCCCGGTGAGAAGTTGTGAACGACCGGCGGTGGTCGGCGTGAGGAGAGGCAGAGGGAGGCCTAAGAGGTATTGGGGAGAGGTGATTAGGCATGACATGGCTAGGATGCATATTTCCGAGGACATGGCCCTTGATAGAAAAGTCTGGAGGTCTAGTATCAGGGTTGTAGGATAGGGGCCCCTAGAATTTTTTGTACTCCTTCCCCGGGGTTGGGTGAGGCTTGTCAGGGCGACTCATAGATGATTCGTGCATTGGATTAAGTCCCCCTTATGGTAGTTATTTATGGTAGTTACTGTTTGATATTACTGCATGTCATTTTATGTATAATTCTTATGTTTAGATAACTATCTATGCGATTTCTGCCGGAATTACTAATGCTCTTTTGTTTTTGGTTTTTGTTGTTGCTTTCCCTTTCCTTTTCTAAGCCGAGGGTCGATTGGAAATAGCCCCTCTACCCTTTGGGTAGGGGTAAGGCTTGTCTACATATTACCCTCCCCAGACCCCACCTTGTGGGACTATACTGGGTAGTTGTTGTTGTTGTTGTTATATATATATGTATATATATATGTATGTATATTTTCGGATTTAGATAGTATATGGTTGATTTTGTTTCTTACTTGTTGTTCATTATGTTCTTGATTATTTCTTCATTTTTTTTTCTTACTTTAATCATGTGTTTTGTTAAGTTGTTAATATAGAAATGTTATAGTTCAATCATTTTGCATCTTAAATCTTGGTTGTAATGTTGGTAGATTTAAATTGAATTTTTAGATGATTATTGAGTTTATTAGATTGAATTTGGTTCTTTATTTTTGCTTAATTCTAATTTCGGATTTTCATTACAAGATTAAAATAGTTTGTTTGATATGTTAAGTTTAAGTGATTTAAAGTTACTTGTTTGTTGTTATTATGAATCTAGAAACTTTTGTTGTTAAAAATCATGTTGTTCTTGGTTGTTCATCAAGATTGTTAGAATTGTTGTTAAAATTGTTTAAGAATTGGTTAAATTTGCTATATTTTGGTTGTTTGATTTAGGTGAATTGGTTATAGCTGATAAGGGTATAGTAATTTTAGGGTTATTTTGGTCATTAATTTGTAGTCAATTATTTGAATTAAAGTATTTTGTCCATTAGTTGTTTAGATATTGTTAAAATAATTAGGGTGGAAGACATAACATTTGGTAGTGTAGAATAATTTTTTCTTTAATGAAAGAGTGGAAACAAAGTGTAGTGGTGTTAAAAGAATTAATTAAATATACGTAATCATGCTTTGAAATAATTAAAATAAAAATAGTGGGTAATAAAATATAACATAGTGGAATTAAAAGTTAGGATTTAAAATAAAATGAAAGTGGAGTCTTACTTTTAGTTTTTAATTAATAGTGGTTTATTTTTAATTAAAAGGGAAGCTTAAGTCTTGTATATATAAGTTAGAATCATATTTCATTTAAAGGGGAAGAATTAAGAGAAGAAAAAATTTTAGAGAGAAGAATCTGAAGAAAAAAAATCTTAAAGAGTGTTAGCAAATAATAAAAAAAATAAAAAATAAAAAAAAAAAACGAAAATCTGAAAAAAATTAGTCTTCCATTTTTACAAATCTTATTTTGAAGTTCAATTCGGGTTATTAATTCTTATTGCTTAAATCCGGATACTGGGTATTTTTGAGGTTGCTGTTGCTGTGATATTGCTGTGTTGTTATTTGCTCTGTTGATCACCGGTGTTCTTTTATTTCCAATATCAGGTACATACCTAATCATGTTTAAATAATAATATGAATACATGGGAAAGATAAGAATTTTGTTGAAATTTTAAATAGTTTCTATTTCTATCTTCTTTTATAGATTATGTTTCAATAAATTCCATATTAATATTCTGTAAGTTTTGTGATAACTTTAAATAGTTAAGCCTTGTTGTAGTAATAATAATTCACTTCTAAAAATGGTTATTAAATAGTATAATTATAAATGTGTTTTTTTAATGTTCAAATCATTTAGTAAATAAAAGGAAGAATGAATTACTCTTTTTGTTAATCGAATTAATTAGAACTTCTTTAATAAACTAAGTTGTTAATATGTAGTTAAATAAAAATGTGAATTGTAATTATTTTTGCGTAAATTAGGCATTTAGGTACGGTTTAAGTTTTAAATGATAAAAGAATAGTTTCTTCAATTCCATCAAATCTCCCAATATAAGTGTAAATAATTAAGGTTGATTAAGATTTTGAAAAATAGTTGTAAATAGTTAATATCATGGGTTTAAGTAAAAAAATAGTAAAAAAATTTAAAATATGAGTCTAAATTAGTCATAAGATTGGTTTAGTTTGTATATATATATTAGTTGTTGAATTTGCATTTTTATTTTTAGATTTATTTAAGTAATGTCTATTTTTATTAAACATTTATCTAAATATAACAAATAATATTTTTTTCTTTAAGCTTATAAAAAACGAATTTAAATAAAATTAAAGTCAATTTATAATTGCTGTTTTTTCTAAAAATAAGCTTAGTTTTGAACAATTTGGAATAAAAATAATTTTTACCATATAAGTTTTAATATGGTTATAATTTTTGATAGTTTTGAATAAATGATTTTATTTGTTTTTTTATATATTCAAGTTTTAATATTATTCTGAATTAGCTTCTTTTATTATTAAGTTGTGAAATTTTGTATTTAATAAAATAATAAAATAATAATAAAAAATAATAAATAAAACAATTTCGAAAAGAAAAAAAATTCTGTTTCAACATAGATTAAAATCTGTTTCATTAAGCCTTTTTTTTTGTCATAAATTAGATAAGTATTGCATTTTTAATTTCTAAATTAATTATGAGATTTCGTTACTTATAAAAACTAAAAAAAAAATATAGGAAATGTAGTCATTTTAGGATTATATTTTTAATAAATAAGACGAGACTCGCCAAACAAAACCGCACAATTGTGGGGCCCTCAATTAATTATAATAAAATTTAGACTCGGGAAGACCGTTTAGCAAATTTCACGGTCTTTCCAAAAGTTAATAAAGATGATAGACTCTTTAGGCACGATTTGTTAATAAAATTACTTTCCTAAATATGGGTGCGTATTTATGTGACCCAAATCAATCTCTCGGCGAAACTGAAATACATTAAAGTCACAGGCGTACTGTTGCGGTGTGACTCAAAATGTGTTTTCGTGACGTCGCAATTCTTCTAAAATTGAAAAGCGGAACATAAAAGCACATAATTAAAATATGTAAAGAAATCAGATAAAAGCAAAAAGAGCAGTTGAGCGACCGTGCTAAAACCATGGAATCCGGGAGTGCCTAACACCTTCTCCCGGGTTAACAGAATTCCTTATCCAGGTTTCTAGTTTCGCAGACTGTATTACAGAGTCATAAATTTCCTCGGTTCGGGATTAAACCGGTGACTTGGGACACCATTATTTTCCCAAGTGGCGACTCTGAAAAATTAAATAAATTGATCCCGTTCCGACTGTCCTTTAAGTGGAAAAACTCCTTCCCTGACTATTATTATATCCCTTCTCGGGGTGTAGTATTAAACAGTGGCACATTACACGTGTACGTGGAAAAAGGAGGTGTGACAGCTACTGCAAGAGTTTGATCTTGAAATTTGTGACCGCAAGGGCACTGAAAATCAAGTTGCTAATCACTTATCATGACTTGAAGGAGCTGAAATTGTTATAGAGAGTGAAGAAATTCTGGAAACCTTTCCAGACGAGCAACTACTCGCTACCACTCTTCTCGAAGCGCCATGGTATGCAGATTATGCTAATTACCTAACCAGTGATTTTTTTCCTTACGACCTGTCATCGGTCCAGAGGAAAAGATTCTTTCGTGAAAGCCAACTGTACTATTGGGATGAGTCTTATTTGTTTAGAATTTGTCTTGATAACATGATCCAGAGATGCGTCCCCGAGATCGAGCAATCTTCTATCTTGCAGGCTTGTCACGCTTCGGCATATGATGGTCATTTTGGAGGGATCAGGACATCAACTAAGGTTCTAGAGGCCGGATTTTTCTGGCCAACAGTGTTTAAAAATTCTCACTTGTGGGTCAAGGGGTGTAATGAATGTAAATGCACTGGGAACATCTCCCGGCATCACGAGATGCCCATGAACCCAATCCAAGAGGTGGAAGTATTTGATGTCTAGGGGATAGACTTCATGGGTCCCTTCGTCACCTCATACGGTAATAAGTACATTCTTGTTGCTGTAGATTATGTGTCCAAATGGATGGAAGTTGTAGCATTACCCACCAATGATGCTAAGGTGGTGGTTGGGTTTCTCAAGAAGAACATATTTACTCTGTTTGGGACACCGCGTGCAATTATAAGCGATGGGGGCACTCATTTTGTAATAGGGCCTTTGAGAAGTTGTTGGCGAAATATGATGTGCGCTATAAGATGGCTACTCCATACCACCCGCAAACTAGTGGACATGTTGAAGTGTGCAATAGAGAAATCAAGAGCGTATTGACAAAAATAGTAAACGCTACAAGGACTGACTGGTCAAGGAAGCTTGATGATGCGCTATGGGATTACAGGACAGCTTTCAAGACACCAATTGTCATGTCACCATATAAGTTGGTGTTTGGGAAGGCTTGTCACTTACCGGTTGAACTGGAACATAAAGCATGGTGGGCACTGAAACAACTGAATCTCAACTTAGAAGCTGCGGGCACAACAAGAGTCAATGAATTACATAAGTTAGAGGAGTTCCGATATTTGGCTTTTTAAAGCACAAGGATATATAAGCATAGAATGAAGTGGTTGCACGATCAAAACATCATTGAGCAAAGTTTCAAGTCCGGGGACAAGGTATTGCTTTATAATTCAAGATTATGATTGTTCACGGGTAAGCTAAAGTCAAGGTGGTCTAGACCATTTCGCGTGGTTGAAGTGTTTCCATTCGGAGCGGTGGAAGTTGCTACTGAAGATGGCTATCACATATTTAGAGTCAATGGTCAGTGGTTAAAATTATACATGGGTATGGACGAGCCCAAGGAGAAGTCTGGGCTATATTTGAATGATCCACAAAGGTTGGGCGAACCCTTAAATGCGCTAAGATAAGTCGTGTCGCGACGTTAAATCATGTGCCACATAGGAGGCAACCCATGAAATTATTGTATTTGTAACTCTTATAGTCTAGATTATGAAATGAAAAAAAAACACGCAGCTGCTAGGCGTTAGAATCAGAGGGAGTCGTTGATCGCGGTGAAACCACGGCCAAACGGCCTCTCTGAACCTCACTGCTCGCGGTTCTACCGCCCCCCCCCCCCCCCCCCCCCCCCCCCCCGCCCTTCTTATAACTTAACTTAAAATACCATTCCCCCTTATTAGTTACCCCCACAACTGCCTCTCAACTCCCTCTTCTCCTCCATCTCTCTACAAAACTCTCTCATTTCTCTCTTAATCTTCTTCCATTCTCCTTCTCTACCTCCACTAACACTACTCATCTTCTCTCTCTTCAGATCAAGTAAGTATTTTCTCCTCTTCTCTCTATTTCTTTCTAGTTTATATAATCACATTTGATTTATATAATCTTGGAGTCACGTGTTCGACCCCATTGGAGTCCTGCAAGCAATGCCTCATACTAGGCTTCATTGTTAGTTAAAGGAACAATTTTTAACGCATGCCTTAGGGTTTCTTCCGAAGGCGTGATTAGGACCACATCGATCCCGTACCCTTTCATATTGCAAGCGCCATATATGAATAAGATCCAAATTCCTTATGTCATTTCCGACATCATCACCGCCTCTTTCGCAGCCAGAGGCTGTAACCCGGGACTAAAATCAGCCATAAATCAACCAAAACCTGTGACTTGATTGCAGTCCTAGGCTTATACTCAATATAAATTCAGTAATCTCAACTGCATATTTGGCCAGCCGACCTGAAAACTCAGGTTTGTGAAGGACATTCCTAAAGGGAAAGGTTGTCACCACAACGATCAGGTGGCATTAAAAATAAGTCCTAAGATTCCGAGAGGCGACTACGAGAGCTAAGGCTATTTTTTCGATGTGTCGAGAACATGTTTTGCTCTCGAGAAATTTTTGCTAACATATTAGATAGGATATTGTGTACCTTCATCCTTCTAAACTAGAACGACACTTACCGCTACCTTCCCGAACTAGAATGGCACATACCTCTATCACTGAGACCGCTAAGTATATTAGGAATTGTTTGCCTTCCTCCAATTTTGATAACAACAAAGAGCTAGATAGAAAACATTCAGATATTTTAAGGCCTTTTAGCATTCTTGAGTCCATTCAAAGTTGTTCTTCTTCAAAAGTGAAGAAATGATGATATTTTTTCGAAGATCAAGAAATGAACATATTTAAAATGACAAATCTTCTGGTTAGCCTTTGGACTTCCTTCACGTTTGTCAGCTGGTCTAAGATGTCCTCGACGACTTTGATCTTATTTGGATTTACCTCTATCCCTCTTTGTGACACTAGGAAAACTAAGAATTTGCCGGAGCGAATTCTAAAAATACATTTTTTGGAGTTGAGCTTAATGATGTGCTTCCTTAGGATTTCGAAGGTTTCCTGGAGATTTTTTAAATAGTCACCTATTTTCTAAATATCTTGTTCATGAGCCTCTGTTGAGTAGCTCCGGTATTATTCAGCCCAAATGGCATCAAATTGTAATAATATGTGACAAAGTTCGTTATGAACGAAGTTTTTCCTGATCCTTCGGGTTCATCTTAATTTGATTTTACTCGGAGTAGGCATCGAGGAAACTCTTCTAATCTTGTCCGGCCATTGCCTCAATCATTTGATCAATGCTTGGCAGTGAAAACAAGTCTTTTGGGCCCGCCTTATTCGAGTGTTTAAAATCTATGCACATTTGAAATTTATAATTCTTTTTCGGAACTACAACAACATTATCTAGCAAGTTGGAATAATTTACCTCCTGGGTTGAACTGATGTCAAGTATTCGAGTTACCTCTTCTTTAACAAACCTATTTATGATCTCAGCTATTCGGCACTTCTTCTGCCTTATCGGTGGGATGCTTGGGTTCAATCTTATCTTGTGCACTGCTATCGTGTGAAACAATCAATGTTAGTTTTAAGAAAATCAATAAATCCTGAAATGAGTTCGGGGTTGAGGCATGTTCCTAAGTAAAAAATTCTCCTGAGGAATTTTTCGAACAACGCCTACTTGTTTGAGTTCTTTTACTATAGAATTGGTTGCATTTGTTTCTTTTGGTACTTGGATATATCTTGGTACCTGGTGGGATTCCGATGACCCCTACCTTTTGTCATATTTGCTTGGGTCGGGAGTAGGCGTCGGTTATTGTAATTGCTATGTATTGATTTCCTTCCCTTTGTTGCTGGAAACGGATATTGCATTCGTTTCCTTTGCCACTGATTGATCTGGATATTGCATTCGTTTCCTTTGCCACCGATTGATCTCTTCTTATTGTTTGATTCCCTCCCGAGTTGGGAATTCCAGTAGTTGGTGATATGTTGATGGTATAACCTTCATCTCATATAACCATGGTGTGCTAAAAATTGTGTTATAGCCCATATCATCGTCCACTACTTCAAATAAAGTAGTCTTTGTGATCCCTTTGGCATTTGTGGACAACAAGATCTCCCCTATGGTTGTCACACTCGCTAAGTTGAACCTGCAAGAAGCTTTGTTGCTGGAATGATGCTTCCAGTTAGCTTGGCTAGTTCCAATACTCTCTATTGAATGATGTCGGTTGAACTTTCTAGGTCAGCCAAAACACATTTAATCTTGAAATCAAGAACGTTAAGAGATATTACTAGAGCATCTTTATGCATCATAAGAAGTCTATTAGCATCTTCAACCGTGAAGGTGATGTCGTCTTCGATGACTTTTTGGAGTTTCTTTCTCTAAGTCACTGATACTTTTGTCTTCTTGGCTGGCGAGAAAGTTACATTGTTGATCTTGTTTCCCCTAAAAATTAGGTTGATCGTTCATCGAGGAGGGTCTTCCCCTATCTTCGAGGGTTCTACATTGTCTCGGCTGCATCCGTAATTGTTCTTGTCCTTGTTGCTTAAGAATTCCTTGAGATGGTCGTTCTTTAACAGCATTGCCACCTCTTCATGTAGATGTTTGTTGTCCTCGGTTTGGTGGCCATGAGTCCTATGATATTCGCACCATAATCCCTCTAGCTGGGATCGAATCTAGCCGACCTAGGAAATCATGCTTCCTTAATGCTTCTCACTACCGATACTAGCTCTACTATGCTAACATTGAAACTATACTCTGAGAGCCTTGGATAAATGGAATCAGATACCTCTTTGTCCTGCAACGACCTTTTGTTCCTGCAACGACCTTTTGTTTCTACCGTGTTAAGTTCTTCTATCGAGGGCGAACCTATCAACTGGCAGGAACCCTTTGCTGCCATGTCCTTTGGCCCTCTCATAGGGCAAAAATTGACCCAAAGAAGATTGCTTATCAAACTCATCTTTATATTTATCCCTATTCTTTTTTTGATCCCGACCCATGGTTGATGTCGAGAATCTGAGATGATCATCTTTTATCTTTATTTTTTTATTCATAATGGTTATGGACATTCACCCATGTGGTTTCTTGGAACTCGAGCGGGCTTTCTTTTATCTTTTGGGAGGTGCTAGAGCTCCTCGGGTTCAGCCCTTTAGTAAATGCTTCAGCTGCCCATTTGTCTAGCACAACTGATAATAACATCTTTTCTTTCTGAAACATGATCACGAACTCTCGCAACAATTCAAACTCTCATTGCTGAATTTTAAATATGTCTGCCTTCCGGGAATGGACCTTCTTGGCACCGGTATGAGCCTTGATGAAAGAATCTGCAAGCATTTCAAAAGAATCAATTGAATGTTCAGGTAGAAGCGAATAACATGTTACGTCCCTCTTGTGAGGGTTTCTCCGAATTTCTTCAGCAGGACCAACTCAATCTCGTGTTGGAACAAGTCGTTTTTCTTTCATTGTCATTGTATAACTTGTGATGTGATTCTAAGGGTCTGAAGGCCCATCATACTTCGGTATGTATGGCATTTTGAATCGTATTGGAATAAATGCTGGTGGTGTGCTCTCTTTGAATAACAGTTGGGTGTACTTCTTTGAGTCTGAGCCTTTCAACACTGGCAGTGCGCCCAAAATTTGATCTATTCGAGCGTGGAACCTTTTCACGTCCTGATCCATTCGCTCATTCATTACCCTTACGAATATCATGGGTTTAGTTTTGAAATGATCACTATTGTTGTTGTTATTGAATCCACTATGGCCGCTCCGAAGCCGACCTCACCCCTTGGGATATTGTTATCAACTCTTTGAGGTGTTTGATTTGGGGGAGAGCCAAGAGGAATATGGCCCCTTCACGTTGTTGAAAGCGCCTGATAACACTTGCTTTATTTCTGTCATGACCTGGTCTTGACTTGAGAAATGGCCCATGATGGCTTTTTTGCTTCTCTTTTAATATCCATATTATTTTTGCAACTTTCTCGTCATCAGGAGTCATCTCCTGCACATGTCGGAGATATTGTCTATCATGGATCGGGGTTGCTACGCCCCCCCCTCCCCCTCCCCCCGTTTCGGGCGCCGCTGATTGAATCCTCATGTTGAGGCAGATTTTCGTGTGCCTCAACGTTGTACGTGATATTTATATCATTATCTGCCACTTTTTTACTATGAAACAAAGAATCAAACAAGTTAGTAATAGATGTAAAGGTCTCAATTATGCAGTTATCGAAGCCCCACAGTGGGTGTTAAATTGTTTACTTATAAAATGGTACAATTGAATTTGTTACATGATTTATAGAAAAGTGAACTGATTTGATCCCAAAATAATAAATAAACAAAATAAAAAGTAAGAATTAGCATTGAAATCGAAAGAAATAGCAAGACCGATTCGAGGAGCAAGCTTATTGAAGACAACGACAAGAGCAATACTAGACAAAAAAATATAGTTATTTTATTGAGCTTGATATTAAAATGTAGCATAAGTTTTGCGAGAGATTCCAGTGTTACAATGGTTGTTCAAGTCCTTTTTTATAGTTATACCTAAGGAACAAGATCTTAGGATCAAACCCCTCTTTTATAATGGGGGATATTAATGAATGTGTAATAACAGGCCATAAATGCTAAAAAGCTCTGCAACGACTCTATATTTAATACTAAGAAATATTCTTTCATTAAATATCATCTAATGACAAACATTCGTTTGCCTCCGTTGACTGCGTTCCGTTCGGGATCTACCCGATATCAACCGAAGTTGTTGTCCTTGGTCTTGGTTCCCACTTGCTTCGTCTTATCCGATTTCATGTGTCATATAATCATTCGAGCATTTAATATAAACCAATTTTACCCTATACAATGATGTGAGCTAGCTGGGACAAAGGTAGAGTAGTGATTATGAACCCAGTAACTTTTGTTTAGACTCTATACATGTATTAGAAAATCCATTAAATGTGTATAAATATTTAATTGCGAACCTAGTAACTAAGACGAACTATGAATTCGATGGAAAATTCAGAACCTATAAACCTTAAATTTTGACTTCGCCTCTACCGGGATCTTCTCATCGATGAATCCAATTATGATAGGTTTCTACTATACACCGTAAAACCTGAATATTCCTCTAGAAATTCTTCACAAGATCGTAGCCAGGTCATTTTCTGTAGTCCCACCAATTTGGTGTACTTTCTCTATTTAAGTAACCATAATTGTCAAGCATACAAGGATGAAGGTAAAAGCTGGCGTTTGGAGATGGTCAATATAGCTTCAACCTTGATTGAGACATTAAGCTAATTGATGAATAATATCAGAGATCAGCAAGTTGGCCTAAAAACTATCAAGGAATGTGGTGAGATGGTTGAAAATTTTCAACTTTAACTAAAGGTCTTGAGTCGAGCCTTAAAAATTGAGAACATTTTGATAATTAAGGTGCGGATCGCTAACATGTGTGACGTTATGATTGAAATCTCTTAATTCTTAACTAAATATCTCGAGTTCTAGTCCTTAAACCTTCTGGTAGGATATACCTATATCCCCCAAGTTGCACATACACTAACCCGAGTAATCGGCCTAATGAGTTTCGAATATGGGATGATCCAACTGAAGAAAAAAAAACATGTTGGCCAAAGCATCGTTGCATGAAAATTCTAAGATTATGCTTTCTTGGCCTAAAGCAGACCATTGAGCATTTTAACGCGAGGACTTTAATATCACGAATTTCAAATTAAAACTTTGATATTTTCCTATAAATTGTAGATCTTCAAAAATCAAGTACTTTCATCATTTTAAGTTTAGTGTCTTAGTTTAACCAACTCCTTTTAAGGCTAGCTAGAGCTAACGATGTCCTTGATTACATATTTCTCACAGGCATAGAAGGAAAGCTTAATAGTTGGTTTATATTTGTTAATGATGAAATAAAGAATCTGATTAAGAAAAAAAGACAAATTTCTAATGACGATAACGAGGCTAAGAAAAAATATGTTCAAGGAAGTTCTCCCAAATTAATCTTTGTTACATTTCAAAAGCTGAGGATCATGAAAATGAGTCCTTTGACCAAACTAGTATTTCCTTTGTTTTAATTTGATATTTTTTATTTCGCACGGTATTTAAAAAAAAAATTAGAATTATTCAATGACTAAAGCTGTTAAATGGCGAATTTGAGAAGTGTGCAAGAATCTATCTATCTATCCATATCTATCTATATCTATATTATATTAAAAGCACAAAGGCCCTTAGTGAAATATCGTTCGCCTTTTTTACCCTTTAAAATATAGAGTTCACATTGGACAATATAGTAATTTAAGTATTTCATTAATATTTAATAAAAATTGAATAATTTTGGAATGTTCACAATATTATTTGGTAAATTTTTGCCAGAATTATTTGTTATTAAATTTTGCTTTACTTATTTGTTATAATTTTTCTTCATGTTTCTTACACAAGGAAAGTTAATAAATTTTTGTCCCCAAAACTTTCGCTTCCCTTTACTACACTGTAAATGACTTTTTTGTTTGCAATAATTATTTGGTAAAAATTTTCTTCATGTTTCTTACACAAAGGAAAGTAAATAAAAACAATTTTCTACACTTTAGCTACTTGGTTCAATCTCATTAACTAACCGTATGTGTATTTGACTTTGGTTAAATTCCCTACTCTTTGGAGTAGGAAATATTTGGTAATTTTTTTGTACACTAGAATAGTTAATAACTTTTTTTCTATTCTTTTACTACTTTGTTCAACTCTCAATAATGACTAAATATTATACAAGGAATGTAAATACGCACGTACACTAGAGAATTTTATAGTTAGATTGTCCACGAGTATATAATTAATTTTATGTATCAAATTGTGTACCGAAATACTTTTATAAAAGAAGCTACAATGTCACAAACCATCAAACTATGCCTATTCCAACACCGCAATTCCAGGTTTTATCTCATTTACTAATATCAATATTTTTGCTACTTTGTATTTTTCAAGCACGTTTGCATGCACCCGTTTTTATTGATGCATCAACAATTTATCTTTATTATTGCATTAACAACTTTTTATATATATATATTTTTTTGGACGTGACTAATTTCATATCTCATGTAATTTACAGATTTAATACAAGTTATTGAACAATTGCAATTCATTCATCATAGAAAATTGGTTAGACATTCGATCTAAGTCTTATTATTTAAATTAATATTATTTTTTTCTTTGTTGTTTGATTAAAAATACGTATTGCTATGCCAGCTCAAGTTGCTTGATTTAAATAGAATTAAAAATTGGAATATATGCTTTAATTCTGTGTAATATTAATGATTTGCGTTATTTGCAATTGTCATGCTTGAATCACTCAGATTTCAACAATTACATCCGTTCAGGTAAATAATCTTTCTTATATCATAAAAATAATCAAATATTCAATTAGTCACTTTGATAACTTATAAAACTCTTACGCTTTATTTTAGGTACACTTGCAATAGCCAGTGAAAAAGGAATTGTCAGACCAATGTATCCCAATAAATAGTCTAAGATTATCTGATTCATGTTAGGTAATACGAGTATTAGTGTTTGGGAGTGGAATAGTAAAAGAGTTCAACAATAAAATAAATCAAGGCACCCGAAAATTTATGACATTAGTTGACGAAGAGGTAATTATTATTTATATCAATAAATAATAGTATAAATTATGTCTTTTCATTTATAGTTTTAACCATCATATTAATTTAAAGTGAAACTTTTTACACTGAACAAAAATTCATGCTACACTTTTTAATGGTGATATTAAGATGTGAAAAAATTATTTACAATAAAACAAGATATAAAAAAATACAAAAGCTCTTAGTGAAATATCGTTTACCTTTTTTACTCTTTAAGAATAAATATTACATTGGACAAAATTGTATAAATTTACTTTCCTAATATTTAGGATCTTGAAATAAATTGAGATTTTAGTTATTAAATATCCCTTTATTCAACAAGGTAGGAAGTCCTAATACTTAGAATTTTAAGTCAATCAAGATTTTATATATTACAAATCCTTTCCTTGAAAAGTTGGTTATCCAAATATGAGAAAAAGAAAAATATGATTGAACCTGATTATTATAATTTATTATAAAATTAAGATTCGATGTAATTTATAATGCTGATCAAATCTCACTAATGAGTGATTCAATGTAATTTAATTAAAATATAGCATATTAAATTGTTTCTTTATTTAAAACTATAATGAGTTAATATTAACAATTTGAATAAAAAAAATTATAATAATAGTATTTTTGGTTGTATGTAAATTATAATTACAATTGAATATAACAATGAAATTATTCACAAAATATTACCGTATGTACGAAGTCATAATATTTAAAAATTTAAAATTAATATAATATAGATAATTAATATATTATTATTTTCGATGATGACCACTTATCAGAAGGTTTATTTTCCTTCCCATAAATAGGGTTTCCCAACGACAATGAGAATTCTTACTTGTTTTGCATGATTTGGAAATAGAATGGCCGATACTGGATTTACTTCAAAATCTTAAATAATAATTTATTCAAAGTTTACATTATAGTTTTAACCTACAAATAGTAGCTTTATTTAGTTAATCAGATTGTACTGCACAATAGTCTATGAATCTTCACTTAATATTAACACAAAAATAGTAAATTTTAATTACGTGTAACTTATCACATCGCCTTTAATATGAAATAAAAAATAAAGCAAAAAAGCAAAAAAGCAAAAAAAAAAATCTTTATAGAATAATGAAGGTGACAATTACACCTAAAGAAAACACCTACTAACTTTTAATTTATAATCATAGGCTACTTTCTTCTGTTCTTTAATTTTTATTAAATTATAAATACATTGTTCCGTATTATAGTTAAATAATTTTAAAAATTGTATATTCATTAAATTAGGATTCACGCGCAAAGCGCGTACCCTAAGACTAGTTATATTAAAAGCACGAAGACCATTAGTGAAATATCGTTCGTCTTTTTTACCCTTTAAAAATAAATTTCACACTAGACAAAAATGTTACTAATAATATTATTAATATTTAAGACTTTCAAATTAGTTAAAAAAATTGACCATAATATCTTTCCTTATTTAAAAGATGTAAAAACTCATAATATTTATAAATTTAGAATCCACCAAAATATTACTTTATATAAATTCCTTGCCTTATACGAATTAGCAAGTACTTCTTATACCTTTCAAACTTCAAATTCTTTGCAATATTGTGTCCTATACATAAGCTTAAAGTTTTGTAGGCATCCACGTTGAATATCCTATTCGCTTCATATGAAGGATCACGTTTTTTGTTTAAACTGCCACAGTTATTGTTGGGTTATCAAATTTTCTATAGGTAATTTAATTTTCTTTATTGCATGAGTTCTCTCTTAAACTTTAACTACATACAACTATTTCAATCGTGAATAAATTCTGAGATCTTGCATATCCTCTTGCTTTAGTTGTATTATTTATTTATTTTCATATGTCGTCAGTGAATCATTTATTAATATGCTCTAATAATTGTCGTTCATAGAATGTAATCAGTCTTCTAAAGGTAATTTAATTAATTTTATCAATTCAATTAACTATCCTTTGTCAATAACTCCGCCGTATAATTATACTGCTCATTGAGTTTGACATGTGATATTAGAGTAAGGCTTAATATTGTAGATACAAAAATAAGATTTTGAGCTTAAATTCCTTGGAGTATCATGAGCTTATACTTTTTTAATATTTTATTTTACAACCAAAACATATTGTTTAATATGTCTTACATAATTTTATAAAACTATGTATTAGTTGATATAGGTACACACATAAAGCGTGTATCCTACTTCAATTTAATAGTTAACTATAATAACTTAATATAATCTATATTATATTAAAAACACGAAGACCCAAAATGTTATTCGCCTTTTTACCCTTTAAAAATATTTTACAATGAACAAAATTATAATTTAAGTAACTTTCCTAATATTTAGGAATTTGAAATCAATTAATTTTTGTATATTATATCTTTCCTTATTAAACTAAGTAAGAAATCCTAATATTTAAGAATTTAAATAAATAAATATTTTACCTATATAAGCTATTCTAATTGAACATAAATCCTTTATACTGAGAACGTTCTTATATGGTGACTTCAATTGATTTTCAATTAAAAGCTTAAAATACGGGGATATATAAATTAAAAGTATTTAATATAATAACGCCTTAACCAAAAACAATTAAATATGCTTTTTAAAATTTTCTTATTTCAATCAAACAAAATTATTAATCCATGTTCAATTAAGCACCAAAAATAATTATTTGATGCTTTATTTAATCATATTATATAGTACAAGCCTAAATTTATAAAGTATGAAACCTCTACACGAAATAAACTTAAATTTTTATTCTTTAAAAATAAATTTCATGTTGACAAGAGGGGTTGCTCTGATGGTAAGCAACCCCCACTTCCAACCGAGATGTTGTGAGTTCGAGTCTCCCCAAGAGCAAGGTGGGTAGTTCTTGGAGGGAAGGATGCTGGGGGTCTATTTGGAAACAGTCTCTCTACCTTAGGGTAGGGGTAAGGTCTGCGTACACACTACCCTCCCCAGACCCCACTAAGTGGGATTATAGGTCTGCGTACACACTACCCTCCCCAGACCCTACTAAGTGGGATTATACTGGGTTGTTGTTGTTGTTGTTGTTGTTGTTGTTGTTGTTGTTGTTGAATAAAAAAGCAATGCCAGTATTTTACTAATATTTAACACTTTAAAATTAATTAAAAGTTTGCTTCTTATTTGTTTAGGCAATTCAAATATTTAGGACTATCAAATGATTTATAAAATGTCTAAATTAATATGTATACATACAGTTAGATTTCAATAAGTTTTTTTATAGTAATTTGTTCATCCTAATAATTTTTTTTTTTATGTTTTAATGCCCACACACATTTTGATAGAGTTATATAAATAATCATAAACTCTTTTAAAATACGTATTCGATAAATCTTTAAAGAATCAGAATAAAAGTTTTGTTTATGTCTTCTCGAATGAATTTGAGAACATATTTTTTTAAAAATAGAATAATCTTAAACCTTCAAGGGCTATACATTCTTACCGAAACGAACAAAGAAGCACGATAACTAGTGAAATTGAAATGACAAATTATAAAATTGAAACATAATTAAAAGTGAATATATTAAATAATGATTGAGAACTTTATGAAATTTTTTTCTTTTATTGAGTTAGCTATAGAGGATCAATAGTCATCAATTTCAAAAGCTTACATTTTATTATATAACTCAAATATAATTTAAAAATATATGTAATTTTTTTACAAAATATTACTTATTGAGATGGAAAATACGCGCAACGCGCATACACTAAAACTAGTATTATTAAAAATCAAATAGTACTTATGAATTAGAGATAGTATTGCTGTTGTTACCACTGCGAAGCCAAACTATATGAGTAAGATGGCCAACTTAACATTTAATTTTATTGTTAATTAATATTAAAATATTAATTTCATAATATGCGTAAAGACAACTAAAAATTAATTAAAATTGATCAAGGAGTGTAAAGGATATTAGGTAATTTTTTCTTACGTGTCTAAAAAGGGCACGCCTGATTTGACCGTATACATTTATTTTTTTAAAATATTGAAAAGAAATTAATTTTATTTTTTTAAAGTGGAGCAAAGAGCATATAAGTAGTTGTTATATTTTTAATGGTCAAATTAAGATTCATATAATCAGTATTATTATTAATTAATGTTAAACGAAATATTTTTTAATATGCATAAAAATAACTAAAAAAATAATTAAAATAGATCGAAGAGAGTAAAGAATATTAGGTAATTTTTTCTTTATGTGTAATAAATCTCAATGGGCAACATTTATTTGAGATTTTTACACAATACGTCACTTACTTAAAATTATTTGTTTAAATAATATCATTTTTGATTTATTATAAAAATAGCAAATTTATTTACAAGTCTAGCACATTAAAGATGTAGCATTAAATGACTGACAAATAGTTAATCACAAATTAAGGGATTAATTTATATTTTCTCTCTCATCACCCCTAATAACTTCTCTTTATTATTCATCCATATATCTCGATTTCAATATTCTATTAAAGTCTCTCATGTCTCTCCCCACTCCTTCTAGACACCATCATCCTTTTTCCATAACTGTAGGTAGGTTCAAAAAAAATCAAACCGTAATTGAGAAATGGCAGAAGCTTTCTCGCAAAGCTTTTGGCGAGAAAAGAAGGCACTTATATAAATTAAGAATTATACCATATATGTTATTTATACATGTATTAGTGGTATATTTCTGTGTCTTTGAATACCATTTGGTGGTGACTTATTTTATTATACATTATATTCACAACATATTATTGGAATATTTGTGTTTATTTTTCAGAATTTGAAGGCGATATCTGTGTAAGTTTTTAAAATTTATACATATTTTATACGGATTATAAGTGATTGTACCCTAAATACATATAGTATACTTTTTTTCATTGCAGGATTTGGTATTTTAGATTTATATAACATGTGATATATATATATATATATATATATATATATATATATATATATATATATATATATATATATATATATATATATTTCTGGTTCAAACATATGTGATGTATTCATAAGGTATAATTAGCACCGCACAGAGCTATGAATATAAAAGACACAAAGAAAAATTAATAATGTGACTTTATATACCATATATATTTCTAGTATAATATATTCAAATATTTAATTTATACCAATAATACTTTTATACTATATATTTCATAAAATAATTATTTAGTACACAATTACCACTTATACATACGATATGTATTAATTATTTAGTACACATCAATAAATCATCATCTATACCAAAAATCATTATTCGTAATAGAGATAAAAGATAAGAAAAAAATTATTTATGAGTGGAACGTGAAATTAGTTGAGCATTTTAGGTACATAGCAATTTCCTAAAATTTAGGAACATGGGTAGGATAACAGTTACGATTTTTTGTTATGAATGTAAATATGTAAATGCTAGAAATGTTAATCAAGTGCTACTGCTATGACATTGTAAAAAAATTTAAAAAATTGGACAATTATGTTTTTTGCTCAAATTATTATTACTTGTGCACCATCCGATTCAATTTAAAAAACAAAAAATACATATAAAAAAGGAAAAAGAGAGGACCAACCAAGCCCTTATCAAAAATTGTCTCCCAATCTTACCCTTTCTATCAATCATGGGAACAAGATTACAAGATTCAGGCACAGCATTCTACATTTGTACTCTTATTTATTTCGCATGAGAGAGAAAGGAATTGAGAACTTCGAGGCAAAAGAGCTGTGGCACAAACCCCAGTAAGCCCTCTCTCTCTCTCTCTCTCTCTACATATTTATTATACTTGCCTGCTTACATGTGTATTTTCCTGTACAAAATTGACGAACCCCAGTTTTCTGCTTTGGACTATTTCTCCTCATTTGGTATGCTACTTTCTGCTGTAAATATTCTGTTTTCTTTTCCTTTGGGGTTGACCTTTTCTTCATCATTGATCTCAGTTATAAAGATTCTTGTTTTCTGAGGTAAATTCTATTGTCAGATTTTTTTAGGGGAGCTGTTGAATCTTTGATTCTTGGGTTTTAGTTCACTTATCAAAAGCTTGAATCTTATGTAGTTTTAAGCTGAATTTACTTTCTGGGATTCACGTTGGTTAATTGAAATTGATGTTTATGTTGGTGTTTATTTAATGGTCAAATATATGGAATTTGACATTTTGGCCTATCAAAAGCTTGAATCTTATGTTGTTTTTAGTGAATTTTTCTTGTAGTTAGTTCACTTCGGTTAATTGAAATTAATGTTATGTTTGCGTTTATTAATTTATGGAGGTAAAGTTGGTCAAATATATGGAATTGACCTTTTGCCTATCAAAAGCTCGGATCTTTATGTAGTTTTTAGTGAATTTTCTTGTATCTACTTTGTGGGGTTCATTTGATTTAATTTGAATTAATGTTTGTGTTGGTGTTTATTTAGTATCTGAGGTAATTATGGTCAAATGTATAGTATGTGATCCTTTGCCTATCAAAAGCTTGAATCTTTATATAGTTTTTAGTTGAGTTTTCTTGTATTTACTTTCTAGGGTTCACTTGATTTCATTGGAATTAAGATTTTTTTCCCCTTTGTTTATGGATTTCTGAGGTAAAGATGGTCATTTATCTGATATTTGACAGTTCACTATCATCTCATGGTTTTGGTTTTGACGAGTTGTAATGGAAATGATATGCTATAGTTGGGATGAGCTCACGTGTATTAGGTAAGTGTGTTAGCTGGGTGAATTGAAGAGGAATGAGTATGTTTTAAGGGAAGTCAAGCTTGTGGTAGATTCATCCAAATTTAGTTTATGTTCTGGGTCTGCTTGTTTAAGATGTAACAATGGCAACTCGATGCACAGAACTCTGGCCCCTTGGGACAAACACAACATTATGGATTGAATTAGATTTCTTGGATTTGGGGGTGTGGGCGTAATGTGATACCAGATGATAAGTGAAGCAGATTGATCTGTGAGATATTATTTGTAATAATTATTATTTTTCACGTTGCAACTTGAGTGCCTCTGAACCTGCACAGACACAGCTGTAAAAGGTGCGGGGAGAGAGGGAAAGAAAGATAGAGTGAATAGTAGGACCCATAGTTTTGTTAATAAACAAATTAATGGGTTGACCAATGTGAAAGAAAAACTTGATACACAATTTGCAAGAGCTGTTAAAAAATCTGGTGTACAAAGCATCCGCATTCACACAGGGTCAGAGGAAGGACGGGACCCAAGGGTGTGATGTAGACAATCTACCCTAATGCAAGCATTAGTAAATACGTTCACGGTTCGAATCTGTGTGGCCTATAGGTCACACGGAGACAACTTTACTGTTTCTCCAAGGCTCCCCTACAGTTTGCCCGAGTTATTATATTGTGAAAACTGACTCTCGTGAACAAATGGAAAAAGAGAGTTAGCTCACAATAAAGACAGCAATGAGCCACATTTCTGCGTGGACTTCCCAGACATTTTAAGGTGGATGGTTCTTCATCCATACTGTATGCACGCCCAAGATTTTTGGTGTGGGCAAAATGGTATTTTCTGCTTGATGCAAAAGGGAAATGTTGAGGGTCCAGGGCACCTAAAACTAGCTTATTCCCAGTTGGCTCATTGTTACTACTATATCAGTAATCTTGACTTAGGCTCTTAGATTTATTGCATAGGCTACCCCCTCACACTTAATAATACTATATAGTGACCTCTGCTGGTTTATAGAATGCGCTTTTCTTCCCTTGTTTTGGTCTAATTTAAGATGAATATACTTCTCTGTAAACATATGGCTTTGTAATACTACTTCTTCCTCTTTCTCCTGCCTTCAGCTTTCTTTCCTTAATCGGTCACATGCTTCTTAGATGATCTCGATTAATAGTGTCATTTGAGTATATATTTTTCTGTTATGGTCACGATTTTAGTGTGTTATTTTATCATCATCATGTTCAAGCAGGTTACCGTTCCTATATTTGAGTCGTCAAGTTGGTTTCCCCTGTAACACTCTCCTGCAAACCTTGTGAACTTCATCTTCTCGTTCTTGAAAGAAAACATGCAACTGATGGAATGAGCACATGCATGGAGTTGCCTGGAAACCCAGGAACCATAAACATATCGTTGGGAGCTCATCTAATAGTCTTTCTTTTTTTAAGTAAAGAAGCAAATACTCTGGGTTGATGAGAGATATTAACAGTCTTATGCTTCAACCATGTGTTTTTATCATTTTGCAGTATCCTTAGAATAAAATGAGCACCTTAGATGTCGCCCGAGCAGAGCTTGCGCTTGCAGTCTTGTATTTGAACAAAGCAGAGGCAAGGGACAAGATATGTAGGGCTATACAATATGGTTCAAAATTCCTGAGTGATGGACAGCCTGGCACTGCCCAAAATGTTGACAAATCAACTAGTTTAGCAAGGAAAGTATTCCGTCTTTTCAAGGTCAGGATTGAGGATTTAATGAATATTCATGATAATATGGTCTTTTTTATGGGTATCAAAGTTTCTATTTTGTATTCTCATTTGGACGTTCATATGACATCTTATTCTACTACAGTTTATCAACGATCTGCACGCTCTTATTAGCCCAAATGCCCCAGGAACCCCACTTCCACTCATTTTGTTGGGAAAGGTAAATATCCGTATTTTGTCCTTTTGGTTTCTTGTTAATTCCTGTATTTCCTTTCTAACGACACAAGTTGGTTTCAGTCAAAAAACGCATTACTATCAACTTTCTTGTTTCTGGATCAAATTGTCTGGCTTGGAAGGACAGGCATTTACAAGGTATTGAATTACAATCATTAGTCCTGAAGTTCCTAAAGTTATTGTGAAGATACTAATGGGGGAATTATCCTTACGTTCTTTCCTTTGTTTAATACAGAACAAAGAACGCACAGAGTTAATTGGCAGGATCTCTCTCTTTTGTTGGATGGGATCCTCAATTTGTACCACCTTGGTGGAGGTCAGTTGTATAAGCATGTTTTCTTCCCTCAAATTTGATTTATTGCTTTTGCTCCTAAAATTCGTTGTTATGCCAACAATTTGTTTTCTTTCACTCTTTGTTATTCCAGATTGGGGAACTTGGAAGGCTTTCAGGATCGCTGAAAAAGTTGGAAAAGGAACTAAAGAATACCGATAAGCATAAGGTTTGGTCATTTCAAGCATTGTGCACTTAGTTTGAAAATTTTGTGCGTGGAGATTGTTCTTCATATTTTGATGTTTGGTGAATCTTTCATTGCAGAATGAGCTATATCAGAGTAAGATTCAGAAGTCAAACGAGAGATCTCTAGCCCTGATTAAGGCAGGGATGGATATAGTGGTAGCTGTTGGATTGCTTCAATTGGCACCCAAGAAAGTCACTCCTCGTGTGACGGGAGCCTTTGGATTCGTTAGCTCGCTGATCTCCTGTTATCAGGTATGCATTAATTCCTACGAGTTTTACGTTCATCTTCTTTTCATCACCTATGTTTCTTAGAAAATTTTAAGTAGAGATTAGAAGTTATAAAGGGGTCCACCCCAGAGCTTTGTTGAAGTGTTAAGTGCGCAGCGTGACCCATGATTTATGTGTACGTCACAAGTACGAACATCTCCTGGTACTGAGATATTTTATTTGACTTGTGCAGTTGCTTCCATCGGCGCCGAAGATCAAGGCATCCTGATTAAGCTTAGATGCTGCTCAAGAATTTCCCAGATCGCCAGAATAATTAGTTACTATATGCACAGTGGTTATAAAGTTTTTTTAGTTTTTGTAAACATGTTATGGGCATTGCTACCTTGTTTACTGCATCTTTCATTTTGGTACAAAATGTTGAATAATTAATATGATGTGTTTTAAGTCTCTTAGATCTTTTTATCAATCTTAAATAATGAAAGAGTTTAAATTATACACACTAAAACTGTAAATATTTGTAGTACATGTGTATTTTATCTTGTGATAGTAGGCTATTACTCTATTCGTCATTTTACCACATCAGGCTTGATATAAGAGTTACATGTTGTTGGTCAAGCTTTACACTATCAATAGATATAATATAAACTTATTGTAATGCACACTATGAACTATAATCGACACTTCTATGTAATATTTTATTGTCACTTTTATTGGCGTTTATATCTCCTTTTGTGCACCTCTGTAATTTGTATCCTACCACTGAATTCAATATCATTATGGATCATCAATCAAATATTTCAAGGTGGTCTTGAACTTAACAATTAATAAGTATGCAAGAATATTTTAAAAAACCAGCTATCACTTCGATCCCTTTTTACCCATGAGCAAGATGTTAGATAAAGCTAGAGTAAAATTAAGTGAGTTTGACTGGCTGACGTGAAAGAATTAGCGGGCGAGTTGTGGTTAAGGTTGACATGATTAAGGCTGAAAACGAAGCTACTCGGCTCTTCCAGAAATGTGCAGTCCAATAAATAATGCAACAAAGAAGAATTAAGATGAAAAGAACTAATCTAGGAGCTAAAAGTCGAGGAAAATGAGGCTAAATCGGGGACTTTTCCGAGATATTTAGTGAAATAGAGAGAGAAAGTATAGAGAGAAGAGAGATGTTATTATATGTGAATGAATATGTATAATACAATTGTGGTGATACTTCAACTGAATGGAAGAATCTATACTGCTAACTATCACTCACTTTTGCTAAATTCTCATAACAAACTGCAACTAAGTTCAACCGGTACTAACTAACTTTGTCAACTCGGCTTCTTTTCAAAGCTCAATTCTGCAATTACATCAATACCCCCTAATCAAGAACACCCTTGCGCTCAAGGGTAAAGCAAGGAAATCTATGTTGTAAGTCAGTGAGGTACTCCCAAGTAGCTTGAGCAGCATCAACACCTAACCATTTAACCAAGACTTGACATGCAGCCTTGTTTCCTTTCTTGACCAACCTCCTGCTCAAGATGTCTTCAGGCTCAGGATAATAAGGACTGAATAAATGCAATACAGCTGCATGAGAAATGGTAGCAGGAACTTTATGGCACTTCTTAAGTTGAGACATGTGGAATGTTGGGTGAATCAAAACATCTGCAAGTAGCAGTAACCGATAAGCAACAGCTCCAACCTTGGCAGTAATAGGATAAGGACCAAAATATTTTGCTGCCAACTTATTGAATGGACTGGAAGCAACTGAGATTTGTCTCTAGGGTTTTAATTTCTGATAAACCCAATCTCCTACCACAAAGCTCCTATAAGACTTATGCTTGTTAGCTTCCTTCATCCTCTGCTGAGCTCTGGCCAGATGGAATTTCAGTAGCTGTATCACGGCCTCTCTAGTAGCTAATGATCGATCAACCATATCAGTAACAACTTCACCAACTAAATAGGGAAGATGTATTGGAGGTTTCTGACTATACAAAACTTCATAGGGAGTGCATTTGGTTGCGGTATGATATGTTGTGTTATACTACCATTCAGCTAGTGGTAAATGAACTGACCAATCGTGAAGACTATTAGAGTAACAACACCTAAGATAAATCTTTAAGGTTCTGTTCAAAGCCTCTGTTTGATCGCCAGTCTGAGGGCGATAAGCACTGGATCTTTGTAACTGGACACCCTGTAGAGCAAATAGTTCTTGCCAAAATGAACCGAGGAATACAGGGTCCGTATCACTTGTCATTGTAACATGCATGCCATGAAGCTTGTAAACATTATCTAGGAAATATCGGGCCACTGACTGAGCAGTACAAGGATGCTGCAAAGCCATAACATGCCCATACTTACTTACATGTCTACGGTAATAAGAATCACCTCTTTGCCATTAGACTTAGGAAGAACTTCTATAAATCAAGGCAAATATCAGTCCATACACCTTCAGGGATTGGAAAAGGTTGCAACAGTCCAGGATAAGCCGATGCATCATACTTATGCCTTTGACAAATGTCACATTTGTTAATGAATTCTCTAGTATCCTGGGAAAGAGTTCTCCAGAAAAATAGAGACTTCAACCTCTTGATTGTTGCATCCATGCCTGAATGACCTCCCTGGGAAGTAGAGTGCCACAACCTAATTATGGATTACCTGAGTTGATGGTCTGAACCTGCAACGAATCTACCTTTCCACCTCAACTGAAAATTAATCCAAGTATAAGATCTGAAAGGTTAAACTTGTAATTTTATAATTACCTCTGTAATGCACAACATCTAAAGACCAAGTTTCTTGAATCTGAGCATATAAGGGATCATTAGGGGACAACAATGAAAGAGCTAGAAGTTCAGCTTCCTCATTCCTAGATAAAGCATCAGCAATCTTATTCTCATTTCCCTTCTTATACTCAATAGAAAAGTCAAAAGCCATGGAACTTTATATGTATGTTGTGCTCCAGTAGGTTTTTCAAGGCCTTTTAGTCAGTTTTTGACAATAAAGTGCCTTCATAGGAGATAGTGTGACCACTTTGTGACAGCAAAGATGAGAGCTAACAGCTCCCTATCATAAACACAGATGGATTGATGTTTAGGAGCATGTGACTTACTAATATAGGCAATTGGATACCTCTGTTGCATCAATACAACACCAACACCTATTCCACTTGCATCAGTCTCAATAACGAAAGGCTTTGTATAGTCAGGCATGGCTAGAACAGGTGCAGTCACCAGGGCATTCTTCAATTTTTCAAAGTTGTTTTAGCTTCCGCTGTCCAATTGAAGTTGTCTTTTCTGAGCAGTTCGTTTAGAGGTTTAAAAATTGCACCAAAACCTCGGATGAATCTCCTGTAATAACCTGCTAATCCTAAAAATCCTCTTAGTTGTATCATAGCAGTAGGAACAAGCCATTATTTAACAACTGAAATCTTTTTAGGGTCTGTAGCCACTCCTTTTGCAAAAATAATATGCCTTAAGTATTCCACTTCATGTACCCCAAAATCATATTTAGATGGCTTAGCATACAGTTGATGTCGCACCATTAACTCAAACACATCCTTTAGATGCATAATATGATCAGATATATTTTTACTGTAAATTAATATATCATCGAAGAAGACCAAGACTGACTTCCTGAGAAGGGGTTTAATGACTGAATTTGATGCGCGAAGAAATGAAGAAAAAGAAGCTGTACGTGAGGTTTCAATAGTTGTTCCTAGCCGTTAGGAATTAGTTAAGTAGTTAGGAAATTCTAGTTTAGAAAGTTACACTTGGGTCCAATACTTTAATTAGTTTAAGTTTCAGAATGATCAATTAGGTCCCTGAATTTAATGAGCCAGAGCATTTATGGTCCATCGAGTTAGTTATGTCCTTTTGTCCTTTTTGTGTCAGAGAATCTTCTATATTTGTACACCTTCATCAGATGGAATACAACAAGAATTCTCTATCCTTTCCAATTTTTTATTCCTTCTCTGCCATTTACTGTTTTTCTGTCATTTCTGCATTTTTTTCTTCTTCTTTCTTTTATTTCCAGCATTCATTGGAGCTTCATTGTAGTGTTATCCATCAAGGTTGCATCATTTGGTATCAGAGCATCGACTTGGTACCTGTGAAATGTCGGATTTAACAGAAGTAATGAAGTTGTTGCATCAATTATCCACGGACATGGCAGGCTTCACAGCTCGACAGAATCAATTGGAATTTGAACAAGAACAGTCGAGCAAGCATCAAGAAGCAACCTTGAATGAGATTAGGGAAGTATTGAATGAGGCTTTACATGTGGGAAAAAGACCGGAACGAGATAAGGAGTTGTATTCCCCCAGTGACAAACCATTGGAGCTAGGAGAGATGAACACTCCTTCTTCAGTTGGTATCAGCAACATTATACCTGCGGGAACAGGTAATAGTACTGTTCCATTGAATGTTTCTAGTCAATCTCATATTCCTTCTGCTGCCTTACCTGGTTCTACACTGAATGTTAATCCTCAACCCTTCCCAATACACCCCAGCTATAACCCTTCTGTTCCTATTTCCATTGGTAGAGCTGTGTTGCCACAGTTCATTCAAAACCAAGCACCCATACTTGTGTTCTCTCCTCAGCCCAGAGGAGTTAATACCTACTACCCTCCTTACCTCACACCTCCAGGAATGAGTAGGAATACTCAGAATCAACCAGCTCCCTATGCTTCTTATCCCTCAAACTACCACCCTCAACCTACCCATATCTCACCACCATTATATCATCAACAGCCTTATACTCAACCTGCACCTGTACAAGCCCCTTACCAGAACAACCCCTCCTACATGAACCACTCTTCCAACCAAAATGTAACCTATCCTAGCCTACCCTTCACTAAGTATGCTAAAGTGGAATTCCCAAAGTTTGATGGTGAAGACTTGAGAACATGGTTGTATAAGGTAGAACAGTTCTTTGCTGAAGAAGAAGTTACCATACAGCAAAAGATGAAACTTGTATCTCTTCAT
Organism: Nicotiana noctiflora; assembly: GCA_032618575.1. NCBI lineage: Eukaryota > Viridiplantae > Streptophyta > Magnoliopsida > Solanales > Solanaceae > Nicotiana > Nicotiana noctiflora. Next base: position 468,178 of record JASVEL010007001.1, on the reverse strand, counting down.
TTTGAAGGAGATGCACTTCAGTGGCACCTGGGCTATATGAGAAGTAGAGGACAGTCACCTCTACCTACTTGGGATGAATATATCTGGGCTTTGTGTGATACATTTGGGGCTGAGTACACTGATCCTATGACTGAAATCATGAACATCAAGCACACAGGGACAGTTAAGGAGTATCAAAGATCCTTTACCAGTGTGATGACTAGGCTGAACATAGCTGTAGAGCATGCTATCAGCATTTTCTTGAACAACCTCAAACCAGAACTCAGTAATGCTGTGAGGATTGGAAATCCTACCACACTTCCTCAGGCATTTTACTTAGCCAGATTACATGAGGCTAGCTTTGCAGCTCAAAGTAAGGCCATTAAAGCAAGTCACCATGTACCAACTGTGCATAGGGGCAATGCAGGACAAGGATCAGGCAGCTGGACCAGAGGAAATGTGAACACACTGAAGAAACCACCCATAGCCAGGTTTGACACTAGTAGAAGGAGGAGACTAAGTCCAGCAGAAATGGAAGAGAAGAGGGCTCGGGGACTCTGTTTCTTCTGTGATGAGAAATTTGTACCTGGCCATAAATGTCAAGCTAAGAGGCAGTTGTTCTCTTTGGAAGTGGAGATAGGGGAACCACCCATAGAAGAATAGGAAGAGAAGGATGGAGAGGAGGAAGGAGAAGAAATATCTTTACAAGCACTGAATGGGACACTAGGTTATCAAACTCTAAGACTTAGAGGGTTCACAGAGCAAAGACCTCTTGAAATTTTCATAGATTGTGGATCCACTCACAACTTCATAGATGAGAAAACTGCTACCAGGTTGGGATGTAAAGTCACCAAGACCAAGACTCAACTAGTGCAAGTTGCTGATGGCAGAGAGGTGCCTACTGACAGCATTTGCGAAGGGTTTAAATGGTTAATGCAGGGAACTGTTTTCCAAGATGATTTTCTAGTTTTTCCCATTGGCAAGAGTGACATAGTTCTGGGAATACAATGGCTTTACCCTCTTGAGGACATCAAGTTCAATTTCAGGAAACTTATGATGGAGTTTGAATATCAAGGCCAATTACTTACCTTGCAGGGAATCCAACCCAAGTTTAAAACTGTGCAGCCTGGTGCTATCAATAAAATGGCTTTGGAGGGATCACAGCTATTTATGATCAAAGTAAGAGAAGCTGAGGTCAAAGAGACAGATGTGACAGGACTTGGAGAGAATGAAGAAACAGAAGAACTCAGGGAGGTTTTAAAGGAGTATGCAGGAATATTTGGAGAACCAACTCAGCTACCACCTTCAAGAGGGGTGTTTGATCACCATATTCCTTTGAAAGAAGGTAGTTTGCCAGTCAATTCCAGACCCTACAGGTATTCACCTGTGCAGAAGGATGTTATTGAGACCATGGTGAGGGAGATGATGGACCAAGGCATCATACAATATAGCTCTAGTCCCTATGCTTCTCCAGTGGTGCTGGTGGGCAAGAAGGATGGATCTTGGAGGCTTTGTGTTGATTATAGATCCCTCAACAAGATGACAGTGAAAGATAAGTTTTCCATACCTATCATTGAAGAGCTTTTAGATGAATTAGGAGGATCACAGGTTTATTCTAAAATAGACCTTAGAGCAGGGTACCATCAGATTAGAATGACACCTAAGGATGTCCCTAAAACAGCTTTTAAAACTCACTCAGGGCACTATGAGTATTTGGTCATGCCTTTTGGGCTGACCAATGCACCCTCCAGTTTCCAAGGCCTCATGAATCACATTTTTCAGGAGTACCTTAGGAAATTCATTTTAGTCTTCTTTGATGATATCCTGGTCTATAGCAGCAGTATGAGTGAGCATTTGCAACACTTAAGGATAGTTTTTGAACTGCTCTTACAACATCAGCTATTGGCCAAGAGAAGTAAATGTGTTTTTGCAGCTAAAAGGGTGGAATATTTGGGACATTACATTTCAGCTCAAGGGGTGGCAACAGATCCCAGGAAAATTGAAGCAGTCCAATCTTGGCCAGAACCACAATCTGTGACTCAACTGAGAGGGTTCTTGGGGCTAACTGGGTATTACAGGAGATTCATAAGAGGATATGGAATCATTAGTAAACCTCTTACTGACATGTTGAAGAAAGATGGATTTGTTTGGACTGAAAAGAGTAGGAAGGCCTTCAACCAGCTCAAGCTTGCACTCACAACAGCCCCTGTGCTTGGACTGCCTGATTTCTCACTAACTTTTGTAGTAGAGATGCTTGCAATGTAGGGATTGGTGCTGTGTTAATGCAAAAAGGACATCCCATTGCCTTCCTTAGCAAAGGACTATCTACACAACATCAGTCTCTATCTGTGTATGACAAGGAGCTGCTTGCATTGGTCCTAGCAGTTAACAAATGGTCTCAATATCTGACCATTAAACCCTTCATTGTTAAAACTGATCAAAAGGCACTGAAATTCCTGTTAGAACAGAAACTACACACTGGCACTCAGCTTAAGTGGATCACACGACTTATGCAGTATGACTTTGAGATAGAGTATAAGAAAGGAAAAGAAAACAAGGCAGCAGATGCCTTGTCCAGGATTCCACTAATCCAACTGGCTTCTTTGACTCTATCTTCTGTGAGAACCAATTTGTTAGAGGTGATTATGCAAAGTTGGGAACTTGATGCTGAACTGAAGACCATTATCTTATCATTGCAAGGAGGAGAGGACAACAGCAAAGGTTACACCTTCATACATGGACAACTCAGGAAGAAGGGTAAGCTAGTAGTAGGACCCGATGATCAGCTCAAGAGGGAGATAATGAAATTGTGGCATAGTTCAACTGTGGGAGGGCATTCAGGAGTAGAGGGTACTTACAAGAGGGTATCTTCCCTTTTCTACTGGAAAAATATGAGAATGGATATTCAAGAATTGGTTAAAGCTTGTGATATTTGTCAAAGACACAAATATGACAATGCACCTTACCCTGGCTTGTTACAACCTCTCAAGATTCCAGTGGCAGCTTGGAGTAGCATCAGTATGGATTTTATAGAAGGGTTGCCTAAATCACAGGGAAAAATAGTTATTTGGGTGGTGGTAGATAGGTTAACCAAATATGCCCATTTTTTGGCTCTTTCTCACCCTTACTCTGCATATGATATTGCCAAGTTGTTTATGGAGCAGATATACAAATTACATGGAATTCCTAAAAACATCATAAGTGATAGGGATCCTATTTTCACCAGTAAGGTATGGCAGGAGATATTCTCTATGATGGGAGTCACTCTCAACACCTCTACTGCCTATCATCCTCAGACTGATGGGCAAACAGAGGTTATAAACAGATGCGTAGAGACTTACCTGAGGTGTTTTTGCTCAGATTCACAATCAGATTGGGTGCAATACCTGGCTGTTGCAGAATGGTGGTATAACACCTCCTTTCACACCTCTATACAAACCACCCCATATGAAGCATTATATGGTCAGCCACCTCCATTACATTTACCCTACATGGCCGGAGATTCTCAAGTGGAGGAGGTAGATAGAAGCCTATTAACCAGGGAATTCAAGACACAATTGTTAAAGTACCATTTGAAGAGAGCTCAGCAGAGGATGATGGAACAAGCAAATAAGCATAGGTCGGATAGACACTTTTAGGAAGGAGACTGGGTATACCTAAAGATCCAACCTTACAGACAATTATCCATGTCAGGCAGGCACTTTTCCAAACTCTCAGCTAGATACTATGGTCCATATCAAGTGCAGCAGAAGATAGGTTCTGTAGCCTATAAACTTTCTCTTCCACCTCATCTCTTGTTGCATCCTACTTTTCATGTCTCTCAACTCAAGCTTTGTCATGAACTCCCCTCAACCATAATACATCCTCCAGTTATCGATCTTTCTAGTCCATACTGTCCACAACCAGAAAAGATACTTGAAAGAAGGTTAATTCAGAAGGGAAATAAGGCAGTGGCTCAAGCATTAGTTAAATGGAAAGATCTACCATCCGAGGTAGCCACTTGGGAAGATTACTCAGTTCTCAAAATGCGATTTCCATCCTTCCTTCCTTGAGGACAAGGAAGTTCTCAACAGGGGAGAATTGATGCGCGAAGAAATGAAGAAAAAGAAGCTGTACATGAGGTTTCAATAGTTGTTCCTAGCCGTTAGGAATTAGTTAAGTAGTTAGGAAATTCTAGTTTAGAAAGTTACACTTGGGTCCAATACTTTAATTAGTTTAAGTTTCAGAATGATCAATTAGGTCCCTGAATTTAATGAGCCAGAGCATTTATGGTCCATCGAGTTAGTTATGTCCTTTTGTCCTTTTTGTGTCAGAGAATCTTCTATATTTGTACACCTTCATCAGATGGAATACAACAAGAATTCTCTATCCTTTCCAATTTTTTATTCCTTCTCTGCCATTTACTGTTTTTCTGTCATTTCTGCATTTTTTCTTCTTCTTTCTTTTATTTCCAGCATTCATTGGAGCTTCATTGTAGTGTTATCCATCAAGGTTGCATCAGAATTTATAAGTCTTTGGAAGGATGATGGAGCATTAGTTAAGCCAAATGTCATTACTAAGAATTCATAGTGTCTTGCATGAGTTTTGAAAGCAGTTTTATGAACATCAGTAGCAACCATTCTTAATTGGTGATAACTAGCTCTAAGATCAATTTCAGAAAAAAGCAGAGCACCCCTCAATTCATCTAATAAATCTTCAATAATTGGTATAGGGAATTTATCCTTAACAGCCAGCTGATTTAGATCTTTGTAGGCAGCACAAAGCCTCCAACTATCATCGTTCTTTCTCAATAAAATAACAGTAGAAGCATAAGGACATGTACTATGTTGTATCACTCCTTGATCCAACATTTCCTGCACAATCTTCTCGATGACATCCTTCTTTATTCCAGTATATCTATTAGGCCTCTTATTACAGGTATTGCTTTGTCTATGAGAGCAATTCTGTGATCGAAGGAACCTCTATGGGGAGGCAATATGGTAGGAATTCAAAAATGCTAGCATATTGCTCTAATAATGTAGATATGAGAATGCAAGGAAGAAAAATATATTATTTAATAATTTACAATGCTACAATGAGCCCTATATATACACACATAACATATCCTACTCCTAATACATATTGGATTAGGGTTATTTACTCCTATTTACACTACTATTCTAACACTTCCCTCAAGCTGGTGCATATAAATCATATGTACCGAGCTTGTTACATATGTAGTCAATACGAGGACCAGTGAGAGACTTGGTGAAAATATCTGCAAGCTGATCATTCGACTTCACAAACTTTGTAGCAATATCTCCCAAGAGTATCTTTTCTCTAACAAAGTGACAGTCAATCTCAATTTGTTTAATTATCTCATGGAACACTGGATTTGATGCAATATGGAGAGCGGCTTGATTATCACACACAAGTCCCATCTGACTAATCTCACCAAATTTCAACTTCTTGAGAAATTGTTTGCTCCAAATTAGTTCACATGTCGCCATATCCATCGCTCAATATTCCGCTTCTGCACTAGACCGAGCAACCACATTCTGTTTTTTTATCTTCTAGGACACCAAATTTCCTTCTACTAAGACACAATATCCATACGTAGAACGTCTATCAGAAGGTCATCCTGCCCAATCAGCATCTGAGTATCCAACGATCTGTTCATGGCCGCGATCCTCACAATAAACCTTTGCCTGGAGTTACTTTTATATACCGAAGAATGTGAACAATTGCATCCCAATGATAATCACACGAAGAATCCATAAACTGACTCACAACACTCACAGAAAAGGAAATGTCATGTCTTGTCACTGTAACATAATTTAATTTACCAACCAACCGTCTATATCTTGCAGGATTGCTAAGAGGCTCCCCTGTCCTGGCAGAAGTTTAGAATTCGGATCCATCGAAGTGTCAACGGGTCTATAACCTGTCATTACTATCTCCTCAAGAATATCTAAGGCATACTTTCGTTGTGAGATCACAATACCTAAGCTAGACTGAGCAACCTCAATACCCAGAAAATATTTTAGTTTGCCGAGATTCCTAGTCTGAAAGTGTTGAAAGAGATGTTGCTTCAATTTAGTAATACTATCCTGGTCATTGCCGGTAATAAAAATATCGTCAACATAGACCACCCAATAAATACAAAGACTCGAAGCAGAATGCCGATAGAATACAGAGTGACCAGCTTCACTCCGAATCATGCCAAATTCTTGGATAACTGTGCTGAACTTATCAAACCAGGCTCGAGGAGACTGCTTTAGACCATAAAGTGACTAGCGCAAGTGACATACAAGGCCACGAGACTCCCTCTGAGCAATAAACTCAGGTGGGTGCTCCATATAAACTTCATCCTCAAGGTCACCGTGTAAAAAAAACATTCTTAATGTCTAGCTGATAGAGGGGCCAATGGCGAACAACAGCCATGGATAGAAAAAGGCGGATTGAATCTATCTTAGCCATGGGAGAGAAGGTATCCGATTAACTACATAACAAGTTATGAGAACTGCATCACCCAAAAAACGCAGCGAAACATGAGATTCAATGAGAAGTGTGTGAGCAGTCTCAATGTTGTGCCCATTCTTTCTCTCTGCAACCCCATTTTGCTGAGGGGTATAAGGACAATAGGCTTAATGAATAATTCCTTGAGAAGTCATAAACTGCTGAAATTGAGAGGATAAATATTATAAGGCATTATCACTACAAAACGTGCGAATAGAAACACCAAATTGATTTTTAATTTCAACAAAAAAATTCCGGAATATAGAAAATAACTCAAAACGATCTTTTATTAAGAAATTAACAAAATAACGAAACCCCAAGGTTGAACTGAATCTACTAGGACCCCATATATTAGAATGAACTAAAGAAAAAACAGACTCTGCATGACTCTCAATACTACGAGGAAAGGAGGCTCGGGTATGTTTGCCGAGCTGACATGATTCACACTCTAATGTGGATAAACTAGACAAATTAGGCACCATATTTTGAAGCTTGGATAAAATTGGATGTCCTAAACGTCTGTGAATTAGGTCCGGAGGATCTGTAACTAGACATGCCTTGGAGGATTTTAGTGAGTTAAGGTAGTAAAGGCCTTCTAGTTCAAGTCATGTTCTAATCGTCTGCCCCGTATTGCGGTCTTGCATAATAAAGGAATTATCAATAAAATATATACCAAAATGGAGGGCCCGAGTCAAACGACTAACGTATGCAAGATTAAAAGGATAGTCAGGGACATAGAGAACGGAATCTAGAGTGACAGATGGTAGGGGATTCGCTTGTCCAGCTCCTTTTGCTTTGGTTTGAGACCCATTGTCTAAAGTAACAATGGGAAGAGACTGTGAATACGCAATATTTGGCAAAAGTGATCTATTACCAGAGATATGATCAGAAGGGGCTGAGTCCATAACCCATTGTCCAAGAGTAATAGCCTGGAAACACAAGAAAAAGAATTACCAGCAACAGAAGTATCAGTCTGAGCAACAGAAGCTACTTGTGGAGATGTTTGCTTACTTGCTCGATACAGAAGGAACTCATTATACTCTCCTTCAGATAAAGAAAATCCCTAGTTACCTGTAGTCTCAGTCTAATCAACATAAGCATTTTTGGGTGGGCGGCCATGTAAAGAATAACACATATCATGAATGTGTCCAAGTTTATGACAATAAGACCACTTGGCTCTAGATCTTCCAAAACGAGCTCCCCCTCGTCTATTCTCCATTGCATGAGATGCCCCATTGTTCACTGATTGGGATACGAGGATAGATGAGTCAAGTGTCTGTGATGAGCTCACTGGGTGACTTGGTGCTGCAGCAAGGCGAAGTAATCGAAAGAATAATTCATCAATTGTAGGGACAGTCAGACTAGCCAAAATCTGGTCACTTACTGAATCAAGGTCATTAGGGAGTCTAGCTAGTGTAAGAACTATAAACATCTTCTGTCATTGCTCTTGTTGCTTTTCAATACAAGCATAAACTGGCATCAACGTCTCAAGTTCTTCTATGACTGCTTGTACCTGTCCCAAATAAGTAGACATATCCAATTCTTATTTCTTCAAGCTTGTCATTCGCGATATTACATCATAGAAATGATATATGTCATTAGTATATAAATTACAAGCTTTTTCCCAAACTAAATAACATGTATGGAATGGACGAAACAAGGGCATCAACTTGGAATCAATAGAGCGCCACATGATACTACATAACTGAGCATCGACATTCTCCCACAATGTTTTGGCCTTTTCATCACCTTAACTAGCCTTTTTTGTTAAATGATCTTGAACTCCTTGACCTTTACACCACAAATCGACAGATGAAGCCCAAGCTAAGTAGTTTGAACCTCCCATTAAAGGTTCTGAGGTAATCATAACACCGGAATTGCGAGATCCTGGGTTTCTAGACCCAAAATCATCGACTCCTAAAGATATGGTTGGATTATCACCAAATAACAAAAAGAATCAACTAACAATTTGCTGAAACAGATGAAGGAAATATTGTGTTTGCTGGAAAAGTATTGTAGCTGCCGGAAAAAATCAATGTATCGTCGGAAAAAACTCAAACTGGTCGCAATCAAACGAAAACAAGATGGGTAGGGTCGGAATTGATGTGCCACCAGGCTGTACTGAAGAAGCTCGGCCAAAATATGGCCAGAAGAGGCCCCACGCGCTGGCGCGTGACGATGGAGACTCACCAAAAAATATTTTTCGGCGGCGCGTGAGGGCCCGTGGGCGAGGTTCTACCGGAGAAATTTTTGGGGTTTGGTCGCCGGAAGCTGATCTATCTCATGATGGTGTTGGTTTTTGCACAACATCAACGGATATTGATTTTTCTTGCAGACAGTGCTATTTTGCTGAATAATTGGGTTTTTTTTCTTCTTTTTGGAGTCGCGGGAATTTACGCACAACGATAAATATTTTACGATAGCTCTGATATCATGTGAGAATGCATAGGAGAAAAATATATTATTGAATAATTTACAATGCTACAATAAGCCTATATATACACACATAACATATCCTACTCCTAATACATATTGGATTAAGGTTATTTACTCCTATTTACACTACTATTCTAATGGTAGACAATACAGGAGATATCTCATTACCTTGAGAAGCTTATATGTTATTATATTGAATACCCTCTGCCGCATTTGTGATTAAGGACATCATAACAACTGAGTATCGTTCATCTGCTTTTTATTCAAAGTGCTGGTTTTAGTTGATTTCAGCTTGCTGCTAGCCCCTCTCAGCACATGTTTCTTTCCTTGATAGACATATTCAATTGGTCTATTTTTGAGATCAAATAAGATTTTGCCAAGAGTGCCCAGCCATTGTACTCCTAAAACTATATCAACATTACCCAAGGGCAGGAGTAAAAAGTCTAAAGAGAATGAAGTGCCCTATAGCAATCATTGCAAGTTCCTGCATACTGATGCAATTTGCACTCGTCTTCCATCAGCTACACTTATGGATTACTCAGCTGTGGGACTAGGTTTGCACCCTAATTTCCTGGCCACCTCTTCATCAATAAAATTGTGGGTGCTTCTTGTATCAGTCAACACTTGTAAAGGTCTCTTTTCATGATAACCAGTGACCCTTAATTATGATCTGATAACCTGTTAATCCAGTAAATGCCTGCAGAGAGATTGTTATTAGTTCGTCTGATTCTATATTAATCTCTAAACCTTGCTCCAATTCATCTTCACCAGTAACTTCATATTCATCATTCACATCTAACATGAATATATGTTTTCTTGCCTTGAAAACATGCCTTGGTTTATATTTTTCATCGCAAAAGAAACACAGCCCTTTGGCCTTTTTTTATCCATTTCTGTAGTAGTTAGCCTTCTAACAGCAATGTGTTAAGTGTACTAGAATTTGGTTCAAAAGGTTTCTTAATTGTAGGATTTGATATGGGAGGTTTTTGGTGATTATGATGTCTAGAGTAGGAAGGGGTAGGTAATATAGAGTTGTGTGGTTTGAAAGAAGGTTTAACTCCCCAAGACTGAGCTTGTGCTTCGAAAACACCCTCATATAATCTTCCAATCCTGTAGGCTTGCATCAAGGTCCTTGGCGACTGAACTTAACAGATTTATTCAACTCTGATTTCAAAACCCCCAAAAAATAACTAATAGCATTCTGATTTGATATATCGACCTCGGTCAAAAGTCTATCAAACTCAGCTTGATACTCCTTTACACCTCCAGTTTGCCTTAAATTCTTAATTGCCTCCATAGGGTCTTCAAAATCTTCTCCAAATCTTTCATTCAAAGCTAACACATTTTCAGCCCAAGTAGGGAACACTTGTATTTCGCAAGCTCATATAATATCTATGCTAGGCAATGGCTTCCCCATCAAAATGAATTGAAGCCCCTTTCACTCTCTCATCAGAAGAGATTAGATTTCTTCCACAGAAAAAACATGATCCACCTTATACAACCAAGACCTCAAATCATACCTAGAAAATCGAAAAAAATTGGTAGAAATTACTAGTTAGAGTAGAGCCTGCTTGAAATTCTCGAGGTCGATTCAGACAACTCTGGCCCATCGAACAGTCACCGTCAAATGGAGATTCAATTTTCAATTGCTCTGTTTCCTTGCCCTTTTGTTTAATGAACCCAGTGGTCTCCTTGATCTCAAACAACTCCGTTTCAGTTTGTGTATTTCGATTAGTCAAGCTAGTCATACCCTCCATTAATTTCTGCAACTGTTATTGAATTTTTGAAATTTTAGCATCCATTCTGTCAATAGGCCTGTCTTGATTTTTATCCCGGCCCGTATCGATGCCGAAATTGAGCAGCTCTGATACCAATTGATGCAACAAAGAAGAATTAAGATGAAAAGAACTAATCCAGGAGCTGCAGCTCAAGGAAGATGAGACTAAAGCAGGATATTTAGCTAAATTGAGAAAGAGAGAGAGAGTATAGAGAGAAGAGAGATGTTATTATATCTGAATGAATATGTACAATATAATTGTCGTAATACTTATACTTCAGTCAAAAAAAAAAAAAGAATCTACACTGCTAACTACCACTCACTTCCTCTAAATTCTTATAACAAACTGTAACTAACTTCTACCGATACTAACAAACTCTGCCAACTCAGCTTCTTCTCAAAGCTCAATTATGCAATTGCATCACCAAACATCTAAGGTAAAGCTCATTCGTGGCTTACGGCAGAACTTTAAATACATAACTTGTTTTATCTTTAAACTATTAAACAATAGGCTATCAAGAATTCATTAAAATCAACTCATAGTAAGCACTTTCTCTCAAGGATAATGCTTCATTTAGATCTGATGAATTAAATATACAATGGACCAGATTCCACCATCCAAACAGCCTCACGAGTTTGTTTCAAAACCAGGTAAAACAATTTAACCCAAATCGGGAAACGTTTCTCAAATGGTGTTTGGTCGAGATAAAAAAAACTCAAACAAGTAAAAAGATTTTGAAAAAAATATTTCAATACTATCTGGCAACAAACGTTAGTAAAACTCAAAGAAATGGGTACTGTTTAAGGAAAACCAGATAAGAGAATTCACAAAATACACCGCAGAATAAAAAACCAATCAAGATTACAAACAGCTTGACCTGAATTTTTCTAACCAAAAACAGTCGCAATGCACACATACATCTACTGCGCACCTCTTTTTGCTGTTTATTTGCATTCCGCTTGAAATATTCGGGAAAACTATGATAAAAGCAAACCACAAGGGCATGGAAGAAGGCAAAAACTTACCCAAGTGTCTACACCAGATCAATAGATACACATGTATTTTCTCATACACTTTGGTTAATTGACATATATTCTCCTCATTAGTTACTTAACCATGGTAAGTTGACTGGAAGGAAATTTAAAAACTACAAAGGTTCATCCATTTCATCATCGTCATCCCATTCCATGGCTTCGATACCCGGATGGTAATCCCCTACCAGAAACCCCATAAGACCTACATGTTCAACCACTTCTTCCTCTGATGACACCGGAGACATATTTGAGTCTTCTGAAAAGCTTTGCAACATCCATCGGAAAACCTCCGGGTTGTACCTCAACATAAACTTCCCTGATGGTTCAAGGATTTCTATGTCAAATGCAGGGCAGAGGGGCCGCCCGAGAGCTTTCACATGGCAAACGCTGCATATATGAATGAAACAGCATTAGACCACTCAAGAGAGAAATTAGCACTAATCAGCTGCCTCTACGCCATACTTGACCCAGGCGCATGTCTACTCCTACCAAAGGCGGATCCAAGATTTTAATTTGGTAGATTAACTTTTAAGGTTCTTAGCAATGAGTTCATTATAATTCTGAAATTATGCTTCATATTTATATCTGTGGAAATTTTAGTGGGTCAAATGAAACTATTCCACAAAGGCTGCATCTGCCTCTGGCTGCTACATCTTGTTGATGGGTAGAGCAATAGAGAAGAAGTAGACCTTTCAAGTAAGAAAAGCGAGAACAGAAAACTAACCATATGTAAAACAAGTCATCCACTTGTTGCCTCTGAACTCTACCCAACAGTTCAATTTGCAGATATCCACCAATGCAAAGTACCGGTTCTGGTAGCTTGAAGTGTTGTAAGCGGTTTTCCTGCTCATCAATTTTATAATAGGTTAAATCTTCCCATGCAAGTTCTCTATGACAATCCTTTCTAAAGCTCTATGATGAAGCTTAAACTAGTTGAGATTTTACTCATGACACTACTTTGACAAGATAAAAGGTGACACCCGCCTTACCAGCGGGGAGTACTTCTAACAAAAACAAATTAGACATGAGACCATCTTTGTTAGGAAAGAAAGTTATAAAAGAATACCTGTACCATAGGGTATACTTCTGAGGTATACGTCCATATGAAATTGTCATCAGCAGGCTGTTCCTGAGGCACTTGCAGGATATCATTTTCGTCTGATATTTTGGGGTGTCCTAGTCGAAATCGAACAGATTTTGCAGAGTATATAGGCTTGCCGGTCTGGAAATAAGCTGCAAATGAAACATTACATATAAGTCAAGACTCAAGCGGACCAAGTAAAACTTGGAAAATCTGTGAAACTTATGTTGAAAATACAGAATGAAGCTGAAGCAATCACCTTCAAAAGGTTGTACATTGATTTCAGTAATAACACAGAGATCAGCTTTCAATTTGTAAAGTAGTGTCTCGGCAGCATCTGGATCAGCATGTCCTTTACTTGACCAGTATGAAGGTCTATTTAGATATCTGTCCCTAGTTGTTAGAGTATTGACAATACTTTCGCTAGGAAATCTGTCTGTACTCGAAGCACTAACTGCATAACCAATGCATTCACTCTGAGATGAGTTTAATGTAGTAATAGCTTGAAGTAGAGAAGCATAAACATTGTGGTCTCTCTTTAAGATATCCCAACTGGTATTGAAAGGTCCAAAGCCATTTGCTTCTTTGGTTGTTATCCAATCTGGTTTTGATATATGTGATATTCTAGAAAGCTGAGGAAATCTTCTCAGGCATAGTTGCTTGGAAAGTCCATTTGTGATCACTGCAAATAAATAAGTCAGTGTTACTATTCTACTTAATATAAAGCCACTCTTCCCCCAAATGAAAATGAACCTCAAATGACTTCCTAGTATAAAAACATGCATGCCTATTTCTGAAGAAAGGGCCAACTAGCCCTAATTTTCGTGTACAGAAATTGTGACAGTCTGAAGAAATTTATGAGGCATTACCAAACCCAAAAAGGCAGAAAGTTTGAAAACTGATATTCCAATGATATTCAGGATATTTTCAAACTTCTACAAAATAAATTGAATTGGACAGCAGCTTATAAAAGAAATGCTTGAAGTGTCTTATAGAGTACTAACGAGCTACTACCAATAAATTAACAAGTGAATATATACAATGAAAATGAGCACAACAAAATTCAATATCACATGCAACAAAGAAAGCAACGCGTCATTAGATCACATCAGCAATATTTGATGATTAGCCAAAAGAGGAAGGGGACATCATTAGTAGATCAAACTTCTTGACAGAAGATCATTGTGCCATATGGAAACAGATACCTAATTTGTTGTACCCTGTAAGGATCCATTTAGTCCTTCTTCATTCAAAAACGCTTTGTCCATACTCATTCTGAACAATTAAAATGCAGCTGAAGATTAAGTTCTAGCCTCATTGCTTAAAACAGGTCCAGATGCAAACAAAGAAAGAGTTGCGAATTCACAATCCTAAAATGGTTACATCTCCAGCATTAATCTATGATCAACTAAACAAACGGTAAGCCTAAATCGAGAAGATAGACATTGGTCTAATTTTAGCAAGCTATGGCCCTTAAGAAATTACCCATAGGCCACCGAACACTGAATGACGAGATTTCCAGCCTCATTAATTATGTGATGTAATGTGACCAAATATACATAGCATAGGAAACAGGTGAAAGTAACTCAACAAGATGAGTAGATATTACTATGAATAAAAAAATACATTTTCAGTGTCACTGCCTAGAATTACTATCATTGGACTGCTGTAACAGAGATATGCTTGGATAACTCACCAAAGTGGTGCCAAAGGCGAGACACAGAACCTGCATGGACCACATCAGCTGGATCATTCAAACACGCCAGAATATTAACTGACACGTCACTTTGAAGCGACTGTACAAAATCAATCCCAGTCTCCATTATGATTGACAGGCCACTATAAAAGTTAATCCATCAATGCACTCAAAGTTCCAAAACCTGAATCATCACCATACATAAAATCACATGACAAGCACAAACATTTAAAAAAATGGAAAAACGAGAGAAGGAAAAGAATGACAATTAACCAAGCAATTTTTGACAATTCAAAATAAAATAGAAATCCAGGTCTGCAGACAATCAATCAATCAACTATTCCTCAATCCAAAAACAAGTTGGCATCAGTTATGAATCCTCTATATTCATCTCATTCTATTTAGGCGAAATTCATTCTATTTCCAAGTATGTCTTGTAAGGCAAACTAAGGCTTGTCTAACGGTTCTTAAAACTCACATTTATCTCTACGTAAACATAAAAACCCCTAAACAAACTAAAAAAACTCCTAACAAATCCCGAAGCTAAAGTGTAATAATAAGAATTAAAGCCTTAATAGCAAATAGTTGGTATAATATATACGGGTATTTCGCTTCCATTTTGTTCTATTTTCGACCAAATCAATGTCAATTAAGGGAGATTGTATGCTTGTCTAGAAGACTTTCTACCGTGACATTTTAGGTCTACCTCCTTTTTTAATCAAGTAGAGAATATATTTATCAATAGTGGGAAAACATCCTGTATATAACAGGTATACCAAAATAACAGAGAAACCTAAAAAAATTAAATGGTTCTCTACAAAAGACACCCATCCTTTTATTACAGATAGGAACCTCATGGCTGCGCCAAAATGATATTAAAGATAAGAGGCTATTCTTCATATGTAGAAAGTCCTGCTTATTTCCTTCAAATGCTCTCATATTTCTCTCTATACTACCACTCATGCTAGAGCTAACAGAGCAATATCCCCTACACTGTTTTTTCTTTTTTGATAAAGAGGTAAAGTTTCACATGCCTACTTCTCTCGTCTTCTAAAACCTAGGTGAATAGAGTATCCCTTTTATCACGTTCCGTCGTCATAGTATTGCACTTAACAAGTGCATGAGATGTGCATCCAAGGGCATGATCTAATGGTTAATGAAGTGAGTTTTGAAACATTGGAGGCCATGGTTCAAATCTTATCAGACACAAAAAAACCTAAGTGATTTTTTCTTGTCTGCCTTAATGAGCAGCGTTATCCAGTATCTATTATGGTGAGAGAGTGTAGGTACCCGATAAATAGTCGAGGTGCATGTAAGCTGGTTTGAACAGGTGGATAGCACGGTTATTTAATAATAAAGTACATGGGATGTCTATGTATGACATGGCCAAACCATTTCATAAAACTTTTTTTTTTCTTTAATCATTTTATCCATTAGGTGTTTTAGTGATCACCATATCAAATTTAACATTTTCATATCTATGGCATTCATTTTGTGGATAAGTAAGACCTTTTAGGTCCCATATCCAATCTCGCGTAACATAATTCATATCACAACCATTCTAAGGACTTGCCTTTCACTTTTTTAGGTGTTTCCCAATCACATATAAATCCATATAACTGATCCTACTTTAACTCTATTCATTAAATCTCCATCTATCATGCCAATGAAGCGGGCGGAAAACAAGAGGTCTCATATTTAAATCTCGGCGGAGGCAAAAACAAATAAAGCACAAAAAAACTGTGGTTACTTCCTGTCTGCCTAATTTGCTAAGTCTTAGTAGGTACCTAACGGAATAATCAGGTGCGCACAAGTTCCAATCACCATTGTCCTCAAAAAAAGGAAATTGAGCTTACATATCTAAAAAGTATCTTATCAACTGATATCTGAATTGATAATATCAGGCGCTTAAACAAAGGGGAAACATCAACCATGCAGACTGCAGTTACAGTAATAGGGACACTATGGGATACAGTAAATATCAAATGGTGAGGCTAATACTAAAATAGGGGTAAAAATTACCTTTTCAGTTGGAAGAACAGAGCAAATCCCTGGAAGTGGGTTTGATCGTCAATGGCTTCAACAGAGAGAAATTTGATGCCTCAAATTTAGCAGTGAATAGTTTTTTTTTATATATCTAAAATGAAAGTTTTGACGATTTTAAGAGAAGGATATAACGTGTATATCATGTCAGTCCACGGGCCGGGCGTGTCAAAAGAGGAAGCAGCTGGTTGTCGTGAATACTTATGCGGGCTGTCTTTGGACCAAGTGCACAAATAGCAGTTTTCAGGACCCCTATTTAAATAATAGCCGATTTACAAAGTTTTTTTTTGTAATGTACTTGATTGAGAAATGAAATTCGAAAAGGAACTAAGCTTTATTGATCAACAATTCAACGATTGCAATTTGTGTTTCAACTGACAATTCAGAAGAAATAGAATTGGAGTTTAGACGGAAGAAGAAGACGAAGATAGGAGAAGAGATAGAAAGGGAAAGTAGTTGGGATTCTATTGTTGCCAAAAGATACCAACTACTCTACCAATGTTTAACTAACTGACCCAACTATTAATTGAACTAATAATTGGACAAATTGAATAAAGACCACAAGGCCCAACACTCTTATTCTGAAAGCCCAATACGTGAAACCAGTAAGACAACCCAATTCTCCCACTTCAGTTATACCCTATTTCCTTGTTTGTATCGTCAATTTCCTTTTCTTGTCCGAACATTACAATACCTCCCCCTTCGAAAGAGACCTTGCCCTCAAAGTTGTTGTTGAGCGATAAACACAGGAAAATGGCTTTTGATATAGCCCCAATCCTCCCAAGTTGCATCTTCTTTGCGCAAATTTGCCAACTGAACCAAAATTTTGACTGCAACGGCATTGTTCTCCTTAACCACACGCCTCTGTAAAATGGCAGCTAGCTGAATCAACACATGACCTTCACTGTCACAAGCTGGTGGATACTGTTGAGGGCATATTGATGGTCCAATACGCTATTTGAGATGGGACACATGTAAGACTGGGTAGAGGCGTAATTATGATGGTAGATCTAAACGATAAACCACTTCACCAATCTTATGCAAAACCTTGTAAGGATCAAAGAATCGAGCACAAAGCTTGACATTTCTTCTCACTTCGATAGATGACTGTCGATAGGGCTGTACTTTGAGGTACGCCTGATCCCCTACCTCCAAGACTCGTTCAAAATGGAGTCGATCTATATAAAATTTCATCCATGCATGTGCTTGCACAAGGTTGTCACATAGTGCTTGCAGCATATGTTGTTGGGTAAGATTTAACCCGGCCGAGAGCTGATGTGTATGTGGTAAAACTCCCAATGGTAGTTGATTTGAGGGTGACCATAAAGGGCATCAAAGGGAGTGACTTTAAGAGAATTATGAAAATTAGTGTTATACCACCACTCTGCCAGTAGTAGCCATCTAGCCTAGTGTTTAGGATTCTCAAACACCATAGCTCGTAAGTAGGTCTTTAAACAACGATTGAGTCTTTTAGTATGTCCATCCGATTGAGGGTGATAGGCTGAGCTCATATTAAGCTTAGTTCCCATTATTTTGAATAAGCGCTGCCAAAAATGACTAGTGAGAATAGATCCTCTGTCTGAAACAATAGACTTGGAAAGTCCATGTACCCTATACACCTCTTTCATAAATAGTTTTGTCACTTTCTGTGCTGAAAATTGATATTTTAAGGCTAAGAAATGTCCATACTTGGACAGCCTATCCACCACAACTAGCACAACATTCTTTCCTGTAGATAAAGGTAAGACCTCTACGAAAAACATAGATATATCCTGCCACATTTGTTCTCGAATAGAAAGGGGTTGTAATAACCCTAGGGTGTGCACATTTTCAGACTTGATCCTCAGACAAGTATCACATTCACTCACCCATTTAAAGATTTTTGATTTTATGTTAGGCCAATAGAAAATTAGTTGCACCCTCTTATAAGTACCTTGCTGCCCAGAATGACCACCAAGAGGTGATTGGTGCATTGCTTCTAAAATCTTACTCCTTAGATTGGTTCCTTTTCCCATATAGATTTTGTGTTTATACATGATGATTCTTTGTTGTAAAGAATAATCTGAATCACTGCCTAAAGAGGCAGCTAGTTCACCCAACAATGTTAAAGCAATATAATCCTCTTCATAGCTGAGACTAATCTCTTGTAACCAAGTAGGTTGAACATTAGAGAATGCCATTAAGGTGGACTCCTGATCTTGTCTTTTTGACAATGCATCAGCTACCCTATTTTCGGTGCCATTCTTATAATGTACTTGATAATCAAGGCCTAGGAGCTTAATCAATCCCTTTTATTGTAAAGTTGTGATAATCTTTTGTTCTAACAAGTACTTAAGGCTTTGATGATCTACCCTTACAATAAAATGACATCCCTGTAAATAGCGTCTCCATTTTTCCACTGAAGTTAAAACTTCTGTATATTTCTTCTCATAAGTTGATAGTACTTTATTCTGTACTGAAAAAGCCTTGCTCAATTAAGTTATGTGTTGACCTTCTTGCATTAAAACAGCCCTCATCCCTATAGAGCAAGCATGAGTTTCTACAATAAATGGCTTAGTAAAGTCAGCCAAGGCTAAAATAGGAGCTAAAGACATGGCTATTTTTAGCTGATTGAAGGTTGTTTCAACTTCTTCAAACCGCTGAAATGAGTTTTTCTTCAGTAAATTAGTGAGGGTTCTGCTGATAATTCCATAAGACTTGACAAATCTCCTGTAGTAATCAGTGAGACCCAAATACCCTCCAAGATCCTTAACAGATCTAGGAACAAGCTAATTGATCATGGCCTCAATCTTAACAGGGTCAATAGTTACCCCTGGCCTGAAATAATATGCCCCAAATACTCCACTTGACTTTGACCAAAAGCACATTTAGACAACTTACCATACAATTACTCTTTCTGTAGCACATCTAATACCTGTCTAAGATGCGTAATATGACTCTCCACTAAAGGACTGTACACCAATATATCACCAAAGAATACCAGAATAAATTTCCTAAGGAAAGGCCTGAATATATGATTCATTAAACTTTGAAAGGTAGCAGGTGCATTAGTTAACTCAAATAGCATAACCTTGAACTCATAATATGTCAAGTGAGTCCTAAATGCAGTCTTGTATATGTCAGATTCCTTCATTCTAATCTGGTGATAACCAACCCTCAAACCAATCATTGAATAAATGCATGAACCATTTAATTCATCCATGATATCACATACTAGAGGTATAAGAAATTTATCTTTCACAGTCATTTTTTTTAATTCTATGTAATCTATACAAAACCTCTAACTACCATCCCTTTTTAAACCAATAACACTGATGAGGAGAAGGGAGAGTGACTAGGCTGAATGGTACTACTATTAAGCATGTCAGTCACTTGTTTTTCTATCTTATTCTTTTGAAAATGATTATACTTGTAGGGCCTAATTCTAATTGGAGCTGCATCTGATTTGAGAGGGATGAAGTGATCATGACTCATTTGTGGTGGTAGAGACTTTGGCTCAGCATAAACTCCTGGAAATTCAGTCAACAACCTTCTAATTTCTTCAGGTGTGCCTCTTCCTTTTGTAGTAGACTGAGCAATAATTGTGAACAGATGAGCCCATAACAGTTGGCCCTTCTTGAGTAGCTGCTTCACCCCTGCAGCTGGCATATTCTGTAAGTAACCCTCTACAGAAAAACCTTTTAATTCTACTCTCTTTCCCTTTACACTGACCTGTAGTCTATATCCGATAAAATCAAACACTATAGGATTGTGCTTTCTCATCCAATCCACTCCTAAAATCATATCACATCCCCCAATGTCTAACATTCTTAGATTGTGCTCAAATTCAATGCCTTGCATTTTCCATTTGAATTGAGGGCAAGAGTGATAACTCATCAAGTTACTCCCATTGGCAGCTGTAACTCTCATTGGGCATCTACTTGAATCACACACCCCAATTGCTTTGCAGTTTCACTTGCTACAAAACTATGGGTGTTACCACTATCTGCTAGTATCACCATGACTTGCTTACCATACACTCCCTTAAGTTTAATAGTGGTAGAGATGACTGTCCCAGATAATGCATTAAGACTTATGGCCTCATAGATTATTGTCTCCTGATTTGTATTTTCCACAATCCCTTCTTCATCAACATTCATTTCAACCCTTCTTGTTCAATAGACCCAGACAACACATTTAACTGGTTATTCTTACACTGATGTCCAGAGAAATACTTCTCCCCACACTTATAATATTCACCTCTTTCTCTTCTTGCCTCAAACAATTTGTTGCTCACATTATAGGAGTTAGATCCCTCTTCCTTTTATTGAAACCCATATGTTACTCACTTCTGATTGTCCATTAGTATTTTTGTATTGTACTGAATGCCTAGTAGTGTTTACTTTTCCCTTCTTAGCTACTGATTCTAATAACTTTTCTTTGTGCCAAGATTTCTCCACTGCTTGGTTCAAGGAAACAGGATCAAGTATCTTGACTGTGTGCCTGATTTCATCCTTAAGTCCCTCAATATAGAATCTAAGTTTTTGGGATTGTGGGATGTTTAATCAATACCCAAGCCTTCAAATCATAAAATATTGCCAGGTAATCATTCAGTAACCCTTGCTGCTCAATTCTTTTGAACTCTCCTAAAAGATTAAGATTGCTATTACCAGACTCCTCAAATCTCTTACTGATTTCTTCTACAAATTCAGGCCACCACACACTACCTTTGCTCAGATGATAAGAGAAGTACCATGATTTAGCTCTCCCGTTGAAATGAAGGACAAGAACTTCCAACTTCTCTTGAGGATCAGTTATCTTATTAAAGTGAAAGTATCTTTCACACTTGCGGAGCCAAGATCTGGAATCATCTTCTTCAAAATAAGGAATCTCAAACCTATGTCCATGGTTATTTCCTTGCCTTCTACTAATAGAATACTTATTCTGCTCTGCAAACTTGGGTTGACTACTGGAACCCTCAATATGATTGACTTCGACTACGGCATTCCCCAAGATGTCATCCTTGCTCGTGAAGAGCTTATACATCATTACATCCAGCTTTCTTCCCACATCATCGATCTTAGAATCATGCGATTCCAATTTTTTACTCGTCTATTCCATGTAATTTTGTAACTAATTATCTATTTTCTTCACATAATCTTCATTAGACTTCGAACGAGTTTTTGGAACTGTCATTGTAGCCAGAAAATGCTCTGATACCAATTTGTAATGTACTTAATTGAGAAATGAAATTTGAAAAGGAACTAAGCTTTATTGATCAACAATTCAACGACTACAATCTATGCTTCAACTAACATGAATGAACTCAGAAGAAATAGAATTGGAGTTTAGATTGAGGAAGAAGAAGAGGAAGATATGAGAAGAGATAGAGAGAGAAAGTGGTTGGGATTCTGTTAAAGATTTCAACTACTCTTCTAATGTGTTATTTAACTAACTGACCCAACTATTAATTGGACTAATAATTGGACTAATTGAATAATGCCCAAGGCCCAATACTCTTCTTCTGAAATCCCAATACGTGAAGACCAGTAAGTCAATCGAATTCTCCCACTTCATTTATACCATATTTCCTTGTTTGTATCGCCAATTTCTTTTTCTTGTCTGAACATTACATTTTTAAGGTTTAGTCGTCGTAGAATCAACTCAGATATGCAGATCTAAAGTTAAAATTGCACGTATGAAGTTTCAAATTTTAACTTTTATAGTATGAATTAAGCTTTGGCAGAGATCAACTTGATATGTGAAGTTTGAAGAAGTAGCAGCATCAGGAGGTTCAGTATAAAATATGTCAAAATTGGTTAAATTTAAAATATTTTTTAAAGGCAGAATAGCCTAGTAGGCTGGTACTTGTTCCGGTTTGACATCCCGATCCTCCTACTTCACTTATTTTTATCCATCCACTTTAACTTGATAAAAGTCCATATCTTAAACCCCTCTGACCGTTGACCAAGATTTGTGGCAACAAAATAATTGAGCTGGACAATGTGTATGCAATTCACGCAGACAAGAAGCGTACATATGAAGATTTTGAAGAAGAAATAGTTAAAATAAGAATAAAAAATAAATTAAAAAGATAAAGTAAAATAAGTTAAAAAAATATTTATAAAAAAAAAAAAAAGCAAAGCGATATTGTCTCTTTGTGTTGTTCCCCACCACCATTTAATTTCTTTTTCCTAGTAGCTCCATCCCACCCCCACAATACCCACTCTCCCTTTTCGTTATTCTCCCATGTATGCCTTTTCTTCTTCCCCATCCCCCCTTCCCCCATACACATACAGAGACACCATCGCCCCTTCTTCTTCTTCTTCCCCCCCCCCCCCCCCCCCCCCCCCCCAAACTGTAATTTTTAGTTTTTGTCCAATGTGTAATTATAATCAAAATTCAATTTTGTTGCTCTCTTTGTGCATATTGTAGATATGGGCATACATAGGCGAGAGAAGGCACGGGGTAATTGGAGATGAGAAAGAAATTACCGGCAAGAATTCTGGTGGTCGGAGGTGGTCTCTAGTGAAGGTTGTTAAAAGTGGCAGCATAGAGGTGGGGGTTAGTGGTGTTGCTCCGACGGCAATCACATCGAACGACGACAAAAAGCTCAATAAATCCCCGAAGTTAGCTTCATATTGAACATCGTCGGTTATATAAGAGAGTTCGAGATCTAAAATCCATATGATAGTATAAACATAAAATAAGAAACAATGGGCTAAGGATAGGAGGAAACGGGAAAAGCATCAATAGGAATAGATGATTTTTGTGTTTGAATTTTATTTTTATTCTTATTTTTCATTTTAATTATTTTTAATTTATCATGTCACACGGCATCTACACACTGCCATTTTTGCGTGACCAACATGGAGGAGATAGTATTACAGGCACTAACAACCTCTTGTCTTTAACGTTTATTATAAACGGTTTGAAAGAGTATAAGTGTTCAACTAAATATCATATTTTTAGTAGTAATACAAGTGACTACGTAACATTATTTCTACCATATTTCCAATAATACTACAAGTGACTACCTAACATTAATTCTATGTTGTCTTCAGCATGGTATAACGCAGATATTTGAAGCTAATGAGCTCATACGATAATTTCAAATTAATAAAATAATTGATCCTCATTGAATACTATAAATATTTAATACAAATAAATTTTATTATCTATGACTTATAAAGCAGATCTGTTCTTGGCTACAAGAAGAAAGATGGGTATTAGATGCGCATATGCAACTTTTAGCTATAACAAATCATATTGTTTTCTCCATTTTAATTTATGTAACATAATTTGATTAGACTATAAATTTAATAAAATGACTTTCAAAATTTATGATTTAAAAAGTGTAAAGGGTAAAAGTTATGTGAGATCATAATATTTGTGTAACTATAAATATTTCTCACTAAGAATAAAATAGATTAGATAAAAACTTAAAAGTTAAATTATTTTCTAACATAAAAAAATTATATTCATTTTGGAATGGTTTAAACAAAATTATGTCACATATACTGAAGCGAAGAGAGTACTTTTTTCGCATTATTTCCAGGAAAGGACCTTTGGAGTAAATTAGTAATTAAAATAAGACCCATGTGATATAACAATGGAGAAAGAAATTGTAATAAGAAAATTCAAAAAGTAAAATAAAATACAGTGTTACATTTGTTGCTGCACAGTAATTTCAGGTGAATACAATAATTTTTTGAGTATATAAAAAAGAAAAGATCATTTTTGCTAAGTATAATCTTTCAAAGGGAAAGATTCAATTGAACTTCATTTGGACCATATGTAGCTCCGCGCTTGATTTTAATTGGCAAATGAGCTATAAATATTTTCATTAAACTAACAACAAATTGGCTAACGTATAAGACCAACGAAATTAATATTACCAGTGGATAAAAAAAGAACAAAATCAACAATCCCCTAATGTACGTAGGTTGATAAAGATGGATCAAGATCCTTCGCGTGTTAATATTGCCTTTTCCTGGTACTACATACTCCCTCCGGTCCAAAATAAGTGATGTTTTGGCCTTTTTGTTGTGGTCCAAAATAAGTGATGTTTTCGGATTTCAAGAATGACTTAATGATGTTTTTTCCTATATTGTCCTTGGAGTAAATAGTGTTGGAATATGTGTTAGAAGTGTTTATGTGAGATAGTAAGGTTAAAATGGTCAATTCTATTGTTAATAAATGCTAAAATGTGACTTTCTTAATATGTGTGAAAACATCCAAAACATCACTTATTTTGGACCGGTGGGAGTAGCTTATAAAAAATCATTACTACAATCATTAATGTCGTTGAGTGAACGATTAGAACTAGGACTTTGCGGTACCACTATTTATTTTTTGACTCTAATTGTCTCATAAGCGAATTTTAAATTTAATAAGTGTTGCCGTATGAACAATAATTTTAATTTTGACCTTAAAAATTTGGTCATGGACAAACGAGAGTTAAACTATTCAAGAACATTCATTTATAAGGCCATTGGGTGCGTAATTTCCTAAGAATTGCATTAGTCTATCCAATCAGTTCATTAAGTTAAAGATCTTATCCAATCATTAGCCATTTCATTGCTTCACTCATCATGATTCTTGGATAACCAAAGGTAGATTATGAAATTCTAATCCAGTTTCTGGAATTCTCCAGCAAACCTGCATATGCAATTACTCACGCGAAAAAAGGGCAGGTTGGTACCTGAGCCGGGTGTAGTGTAATAACTACGGGTTCAACTGAATCCATAACTTTCGACACGGGGTAAAAAATTATATGTAAAAGTTTATCAAAATTGCAAAAAGAATAGACATAAACACATAACTTTAAAAATATAATGGATTCAATATTAAAATTGAACTCATATGATTTAAATCATGGATCTGCCTCTGGTTGGTACGTCGAGTTCCCCCTATGCACAAGGTCTGAAAAAGGCCGAATTACAATGCGTTTGATGTACGATCATAATCTTATTTTGCATTTTTTACTAAAAGTAAATTATTTTTACGACTTGAACCCGTAATCTCATGGTTACTAGAGTTACTTTTGCCATGAGCCTAATTTCCCCTTAAAGATGGGGATAAGAATGAAAAACATAAGAAAAATATATACAAAAAGCTATAGACACCAAAGAGAGCACTATTGCAATTTTGACTAAAAATAGACTAGCAATCAATCATCAATCTCCACGCTTATGTACAAGAAATATTTTGGACATTGTGGGAGAAACTATACATACCGATTTCTCTACTCTAGGCAAAAACATTCTGGTCTACAAATTGATCATTTGGTGACTATCAAACTATTAAAAGATTTCAACTCTTTATCTAAACTAATAGGGCAAACTAAAACGGAATCTACACAAAGACCACCTTTAGTATGTGTACAATCTATCTGTATCAGTGAAAATTTTATCTTCGTCACAATCGTGGGATCCTCGACTACAAAATCTCCCACATGGTGATGTGTCCATATACCTACATTATCCAAATAACATCGCGATATGACACGTTGGCCATTTGGCATCGTTAATTGGAATTGCACCGGTTTCAAGTCCCAACCATGAACGTGATCGGTGTTACATACTCGACGCCCTAGTCTCTTCGCCACCCTGCCAAGCTGAAGTCTAAAGAATAGACTATATGTTCCTGCTGGGAATTGGAACTCAAGATCCCCATCAACTTCGAGCCACCACATTTGTTGAAGATATGCGACAGTTTGGAACCTAAGTGAACAATAAGGAAAGAGAGAGATCAATAAATCTATTCACTCTGTTTCGAAATAATAAAGCAGAAAGAAAGATACTTAATTGGAATGCCAATGAAACAAGGTACATTTCAATCCAAAAGATAAAGATCCCTAAGGTCTTTTTCATTAGACTACCGTAAAATGTAAATAGCATTCTATAAGTCAATAATTTGATTCAAAATTTGAGCCTTTGCTTATTTTTTTATAGTCCGTGTTTGGTAAGCAATTCTGGAATAAGTTATACCATAATTTTCAATAATTTATTTTATATCATATTTAACGCGAATAAAAATCCCGAAATCAGGTTTCCCAGGTTAAACTAATCATATATAACATAGATGCCCTTCTACATGGTTCTATTCCAAAGTCTATTCTTGGTTAAAATTAAAAATATATAAAAGTTTATCCAAGTAACAGATATTTTATATTATACTCTATATAACAACATGACTCCATTACTCTATATAACAACATGACTCCATGGCCCAATGGATAAGGCGCTGGTCTACGAAACCAGAGATTCTGGGTTCGATCCCCAGTGGAGTCGTTTCCTTCTTCCTATTTTCCTAGACCCTACCAATATTGGATAGCTGTTGTACTCTATATATTCTATTTTTTAATCTTTTTTTTCTCTTTTTCTTGAAATATCTTATATCCAATGAACCATACATTTACATTAAAAAGTGTTCACCAAAAAAATCATTTTATTAAATAATCATGTATTATAACCCCCATGTTGCTATTATCTTTTGCTACTTGAGTAATCGAGCGTCTTTCGAAAATAGGCAGTGGCCGATGCAATATAGAATCATCGGGTTTAATTGAACTCAATACTTTTAACACGGAGTATAACTTTACGTATAAAAGATCGGTAAAATTGCAATAAATAATAGATATGAATCCATAACATTAAATGCTGAACCACATATCTAAATTCCTAGATCCGCCTCTGGAAATAGGTATGCGAACACATTAACTTTCCTAAATGCCATTTATGAAATTATATTGTTATTGCAGTATTATAATCCCCACATTATAATAGTATTAGTATAATTTGACTGCGAATCAAACGATCCTAAAAGCACAAACAACAGGCAAAAATATAATAATATAAAAGTAGATAAACCCACCTTGATTCTTCAGTCGGAATGTGATTCCAGTATCTCCGATCATCAATACCAGTAATGCTCATTCCTTTTGAAGAAATTGCCAAGCAAACTCCACCACTATTCTTGTCAATCCACATTTCCTGCAAATTTTTTCATTTGAAATAATCAAAACTCAAACTCATAAAAACGAATAAATTAAAGAACTCATTAA
Source organism: Nicotiana noctiflora (assembly GCA_032618575.1). NCBI lineage: Eukaryota > Viridiplantae > Streptophyta > Magnoliopsida > Solanales > Solanaceae > Nicotiana > Nicotiana noctiflora. The sequence continues at coordinate 440,586 of JASVEL010007001.1, read as the reverse complement.
TTGAAAGAAACAGTCAAATAAACAAACAAACCTTTGTGCCACCATCAAAAGAATTGGTCTTGGAAAGCCTTGCAAAGATATCCTTTTTATGCATGCCGGCAACGTTCAGGCCAAGTAACTCCTCAAGTAAATATCTATAATTTGACGGCAACTTGGATTCCCAGATAAAATCAGCAGAAGAAGCGGCACGAAAGACCCGATTAATACGGGCCAACTTGCAGATCTCCGCCGGGTCTAAATATGACAATACTAAAGCAACACACGCCTCGGGTATATCCTCGAGTTTATGCTTGAATGTCCCATTGTTTAACACATCTTCTCTCGAGTAAATAGAAGAAGCATTAACACCCATGACTAAAAACAAAGAAAAATTGTGTCAGAGCAGTCGCAGTCAACCTTGTTTCGGACCTTCTCTTTAATTCTATGTGCTTATTGGATTAGGCCAAACATTAGCATCCATGAGTGAAGACAAAGAAAATCGAGTTTAGGAGTTGGTTGGTCGTGTCAGTCAACCTTGTTTCGAACCTTCTATTCTACTCTATCTGCTTATTGGATTGATAAAACTTTAACGTAATGAAAGAGAAGGCACAATAGTGATGTTCTAGTACTAGTAATTTGAGTATAAAGGTATTACAAATGGAGAAGGAAAATAGAGGAATTTTTGTAGGGGGATTCTGGAGGATGAAGGGTTATGGGGTTTACTATATAATTTTAAGAATTTTGAGGAGGTTAAGGTGTCAGTTTCTGGTGGTACACAGAAAGCAAAGAAGAAACTGTGGATTTGATATTTCTTTTTGTAAGAGAGAGGAGAGAAAGTCAGAAAGGAGTTGCTGTGTGTGGGGATTTTGTATTTTGTACAGTATAGTATTATGACTCGGATCTAATGTGGAATAGAAAGAAAAAGGATTCTTATCCAAAATGTCATGGATTATTCCTGAGCTTCGTATACGCTCTTTAAGTGCGTCAATTCACGTACTTAGCGTGATGAAATATAAATAGGCCGTGAATCCGAACCGTGAAAGTAGTCACTAATTATTACTTACATGAGAACAGATAATTTACATTCCTGAGAAAGCAATCCTTTGAACTCTACGTGAACAAAGGTGAATTTAGAGGGGCGAACATTCTTCGCCGAAAAATTACACTGTATATATAAGGCAAAATCTATTTTTAACTTCTATATATTAAGTTTTAAACACCCTTAACACAATCCAAAATTATAGTTTAATATTCAAGGGGGTTCAAAATCTACCTCAAGGTTATTAGTTCAATTTCCACTAGATACAAATTTTTTTTGAACATCTTTCGTGGAGATCCGCCGCTATACATAAATACAAAATATTTTGTACACCGAACTGTTCCTTTTCATGCTAAGAAAGTCAGAATGGACTAGATTAATAAAGGAATTACAATAATGTCCATTTAATGTTTGCTCGAGTTATTGTGACAGGTTAGAAAAACTTAAATTTAATGAGTCATAACTCATCACCATTCTCGTAAAACATAATTTTAGTCTCTCTTTTTTTTAAAAAAAAAAAAATCTAACATAAGTTAACATGATTTTGAAATTTGTTCAAATTGAAATGGTTTTGTAATCTCTAAATTCAATTTTTGTGTGCTTGAATTTGAGTTTGCCTTTGACCTATTAGGACACATTATTTTGACGTATTATAAGAATCATTTCAAGTTTAACTTGTTGGATTAAGTAAATAAATAATCATAATTAGCCAAATTTTATATACATGAACAAATTGGACGTTGGAGTTGGGTTGTTAAATACGTAAATGGGTTAATTTCATCATATATTGGAGTTATGTTGATAGACCCTGATGATTAGGGAGTGGTGCACACGGTCTTAGCAAAGGAAGTGAAGATTTGGAAACAACTAGCCAAGTCGGCTTAGATTTCTTTCAAGAGTTGCCACTTGGCTGAAATAATTATACTAATGAAATACCCACTTGGACAAATTCTTTGAGGATAAATATAAGAAAATTGCCGACGTGTCCCCTCCTGATTGATCTGCTTTTTCAATGTATTATTAATTTGAACTTTCCACAGTCCAGGTGTTTTGCTCTCGTAAGATCAGCTTCTTGCTATTAGTCGTGAATCCCTCAGATAGCATATATATGTCTCCTTTTAAAATAACTTTTATGTTTTTTCCTATTTCTTCTTTTTCTAAATTTACACACCTATCCAGTATCCACCATCTATGGTCTATGTTTTTTATGATTTAAATAAGTTAGATATTCTAAAATTCTTTATATATTCTCTGTCCTCAATAACTTAACCATTTTTAAAATCTTAACCTCGATCACCAATGGAAAAACACACATAGAGACAGTCTAAACATACAAGTGCTTCATAAATGATAGTCATAGATACCTAGCTACGCTAAACAAATGTGAACAAGAATACATAGTTTTTGCTTGTGCAACATATATAAGTGTCTATATTTGCTTTCCTATAGTATTATTGGCAGACCTAAAATTTTCACTATATGAAATTAAATTAAAATATAAAGAAATATGAAGGTCAAGAGAATTCAACAAATACTATATCATAACAATATTTTTCTTACATAGTGTAATCTTCAAGCGAAGAAATATCAATGAAGAAGTGTAGCTCCGCCATTGATAACAATATAACAATTATATCAATCTTACACAACTTGAAGTGACCATGTCACTTCATAAATATCATATCTTCAAAATTCATTACCTCTTGTGGTTAGACTGGCCATATTGTGTATGGCAGAGTATTGACCGATTAAGAATATCTCATATCCAAAAAATGAAGGTAGCTAAGTTAAGGATGTTGAGGTGGATGTGCGGGCACACTAGGATAGATACGATTAGGAATAAAGATATTCGGGAGAAGGTGGGCGTGGGCGTGACCCCTGTGAATGACAAGATGAGGAAAGCAAGGCTCAGATGGTTGGGCACGTGCGGAGGAGAAGCCTTGATATTCCGTAGAGGTGGTGTGAGCGGTTGGCTTTAGTGGATATGAGAAGAGATAGAGGGCGGCTTAAGAAATATTGGGAAGAGGTGATTAGGCAAGACATGGTACGATTGTAGATTTTGGAGGACATAACCCTTGATAGGAAGGTCTGCACGTCGAGCAATAGGGTTAGTGGTCGAGCTTTTCTACTCCATATCGGGGTAAGGCTGGTTTGATAGGGCTGATGTTGATGGCTAGTGTTTAATGTTCTATACACACTATTCTTTCTCTTTTCCATAGCTCTGAGCCCTAATTACAGGTTATTTTTATTATATGTTATTTATTTTATGGTTTTATGATACTGTTACTAATTCTATGGTTTCTACTAACGATAAAAATATATTATCTCTTATTGTCTTTTCTTGTTTTCTTTCTGTCTTCCTAAGTTGCGAGTCTATCAAAAATAACCTCTTTGCTCCATCGAGGTAGGGGTAACGTAAGCATACACACTTTCCTTCCCAAACCCCACTTTATGGGATTTTACTAGGTCGTCGTTACCGTTGTTTTGGTGCATGGCTAGATGATAAACTTGTTCCAATGAATGCTATTATGAAATTTTTTGTAATGACCTGACGCTCGTTTTGAGCTCTGGCGCGTCACTCGATGGTTTGAGGCCATGAGTAGCTTCACTTCAGGTATTATGACTTGTACGCATGGTCAGAATTGAATTTCGGGAAGTTTGGAGTTGATTTGAAAAGAAAATTCTAAATTCGGGAGCCTTAAGTTGGAGGTATTGACTTAAGAGAAATTTTTGAGTAAACAATATCGGAATCGGGATTTGAAGGTTCCAATAGGTTTGTATGATGATTTTTGATTTGGGTGTATGTTCGTATCGGGTTTCGGATGACCCCAGGAGTGTTTCAGCACCTATTGTAGAAATTGGCATTTTGGAAGAATTTCATAAATTTGGATTGAGGTGTATTTCAATGTTATCGATGTCCTTTTGGAATTCCGAGTTTGGGAATAGATTTGTATAGTGATTTTGGTATTGGGGGCTCACGTGGAAGTGGATTCGAAGGTCCATAGGTCATTTAGGGGTCATTTGGTAAAATTTAGAAATTTGAAGGTTTTTGAGAAGTTTGATCGGAAGTGAACTTTTTGATATCAGGATCGGATTCTGATTTCGAAAGTTGGAGTATGTACGTAATATCGAATGTGATTTGTGTGCAACATTTGAGGTCAATGGGACCTGATTTGATAGGTTTCAACATCGAATTTATAAGTTTGAAATTCTAAAGTTCATTAAGCTTTAATTGGGGTGAGATTCATGAATTCAATGTTGTTTGATGTGATTTAAGGCCTCGAGCAGGACCGTGTTATGTTATGGGACTGGTTTATGTGATTGGACAAGACCTTCGGGGCCTCGGATGTGTTTCAAGGTCTATGGTTCATGTCGTTTGACCCTCGTTAGTGCACAATTTACATTTATGTTCGATCGGGCCGAACGTCCTCGATGGAATTTATATGTGATAATAGAATTGAAAATCCTTTTATAATTTGTATAAATACATTGTTCGAGAAATCAAATATTTTAAATGAAGGAAGTGCTTGGGGTTCTTTAATATGATAAAAGAATTGTCCAGTTATTTCATGTTCCGAGTTTTATTGTTATCTCTATAAATCATGCTTAATTAGAATCTCACATTATTATATTCGGATCACTAGTAAGTGCGAAGTCCACATTTCGTCGCTATTTTATCGAGGTTAGACTGGATACTTATTGGGTATGTGTTATTTTTGTACTTATACTACACTTGATATACATTTTGTTGTACATGCATATATATACATTTTGTGGCTTTGTCAACGCAGCGGCATGGTTGATATGGTGACTTGAGGCGAGCTGCATCTTATGTGTGATCCACAACCAGTAGAGTCTCCTTCAGAGTATTGCTATTTTCCTTTCAATCCAAATTTGTATTCCAGACAGTTATCGTAGTTATTTTATTCTTTAGTAAACACTCATGCATTTGTGACACCGGGTCCTGGGAGAATTATGGAATATTCAGTATTGAAATTGAAAAATATTAATATTTTTCTGTAAAGTTCTTTAGTAGTTAAATTGGAGGATATTTATGATTTCAAAAATATTAAACTGAAAATTAAATTAACTATTTGTTGTTGGCTTGCCCGACAATGATGCCCGATATTATCATGACCTTTAATGAATTTTGAATCATAAAATTTTTTCATAAAGTAAGTAGTGGTACATTGATCGTCAACCTATCATAATCTTCTTTCTTTATCTGAATATTAGATTGACAATATCAACAAGCTTATACAAATGGAGATAACTAAGTAATATATAATATACAAATAAACTAAAGCAACTTATTAACTTGCAAGTAGTTTTTTGTCCAAAAAATGTAAACCTTTGATTAAACTAATTAATTTTATGTAATTAGGGATTGAACCTAGCTAGTGATAACTACCCTAGATCTATAATCGTTTAATTTTGTAGAATAGTGGTGGTACGAGATTTGATAATATGTGCATTCAATATCTCAAAATGATTAATGGTGGGTGAATATCAAATAATAAATAGCAATAAATGACATTAAAGTAAATAAGGAGAAGAATTCACCCAATATTAAATGTGGTGGAGGTTTCCTCCTTCTAACAAGGATGAATGATAGAAAAATACTAGAATATTGGGACCCTTGTTGGATCTGATGAAAAAGTGTGGAATAATAGACAATTGAATCTCTTTATAAAGGTAAAGTTTGCATTTTATCTAGAGAGAGTTTGCATTTCGAAGAGTATTCTTATTAGAGAATGTTACATGCCTTTCACCTTATATCTCTATTTATTTGTGGACTATCCTCCCAGTCAACCCTAAAGGTACAAATGCAAAGCATATTCAATAGAATATTCTCCTAGAGATCCTATTACAAAACTAGCCGTTACTATTTCTCTTGATTCTTGACCTCGGCCGTTATTGACTGCTTGGCTATGAGCCTCACTGTTCGCTAGTCGACCTCGGCCATGTTACTTTTCGTAACACTACTTCATGTTAAATTGTTGAAGGCAAATTTTGATCCATCCAATTAGTCCCTTCGCTTATTGAGGCCCACCATAGACGACTTCAATAAGCGAACTTTGTTCATTGCGGTTGAGAGATTTAGGCGAGCAAGTTGAGTAGTAACATTTTAGATGAGGTGGTAACGTGGCACTTTGTGAGCCATAACCTATGTTTATGTTGATTTTCAGAGTCACATCATAACATCATGTATTATTATAATATATTTTCTTGATGCATTGCATCATTTCCCGTGCCTCTGTCGTTTTGATACCTACGCTGGGAATTGATGGCTCGTTTTCTCGATACTAATGCCTGGATTGTTATAAATATGGATATGAAACCCTTAGTCTCACTTTTTTCATTCTCTCACATTGGAAGCTTCTATCTCCTTCTCCCATATTCATTCAGAGTTCCTGCTCTCATTACCCTTACTCTCATATCCATGTATTCGCGAATTTTGGTGATTTCTGCTACTCATACATCTTTTGTGCTTGTATCTTCTTCATATATAAATAAATAAAGATGGTTAATGCATCTTTTAATTCTGGGGGGAGGGGGGTATCTGAACCGGCTCCCTTGGCAGTGAACATGCCTCTCCATGATGATGGGATCGCCTTTTTTGCGGAAGATGAAAGCTTTACTATGGGGGAGGAAATAATTTCTTGTAAAAAGAAGGCTAGATCGGACTTATCAAATGACCCGAGGATGAACCTAAAGCCGTGGAATCTGAGATGGATGCGGCCTTTGCTGACTTTAGGGCGAAGTTCAAAATTCCGGCCCACATCGACCTGGTCCCGGATGGTCGTGATATGGTGTAGATTCATCACCATAAATTGCGAGTTCTATGCATATCTATTCTATGTAGGCTATTATTTTCCTCATCCCTACTGGCGGAGGAATTCTTGCGCTACTATGGCGTTTGCCCAGCCAAACTTTCTCCTTACATCTACAAACTCATCCTCATGCTGATGAAGTACGCAAAATTGGCAGGCCACAAAATCTCTCTTTTCCACCTGATACATCTCTTTGTGCCCAGTTTTCATAGGGGGATGATGTTGCACCTTCGTCACCGTGGAAGTAAGAGCCTGGTAGTAAAGATGGATGATAAAGCAAATCATAAATTCTGGCTAAATTATTTCTACTTCAAGACTGAGGACGTAGTGACTAATACAACTAGATTTCCTGAGGCGTAGAATTATGTCCGTAAGTATTTTTTTAAGTGCTTATTTTGCTTGTTTTTGCCGTAGTTTAATCATTCTGTTGTTTTTTTCTTTGTTCAGCCGAGGCCAAGCCCCCTCCATTGGTTGTAGATATTCATGATTAGGTTAGCTAGGTCTTTCCCTATACAACGGGGATTCATGAATGGTCGGGTTTTCACAAGAAGTTTGGGCTCAATCCCCCAGCGATCATAAGTCATTCGCTTTAAGTTTTTGTTGATGTGACCTTCTAGTCGGCCGCTTCTTATTGCATTGTTGAGGTTGAACTCTTAACTTTATTTTTTTTGTTAGGTTGGTAAGCTTCGAGGAGGTCGAGCGCTCCTACTTTAGCATTCCGTGAAGTGAGTATTACGAGAGGAACTGCCCTTACTACGATCGCGGACAAGCCAACCCAGCAGACCACTTCTATTCAGCCTTCAACTTTGACTAGATTTAGATGACAGTCAGTAGCCTCAGCAATAGGGACTCCAGCCTTTCCCGTGCTGTATTTAATAGATGAATTATCACTGAGTGAGAAAGATCTAATTCCTCGTAAAAGGAGGTTGGTGGATATTGGTGATGGAACCATCCGAGCAGTGGATTCTTCAAGGGAAAATCATGAGCCAACCATTGCCGTTTTTAAAAGCAACGCTGGCTTACTATCTGAAGTCCTACTATCAGCAGGGGCTGTGGAAGGCGTGAATATGTCTGAGGTTAGAGTTGGCGGGTTTCCCGTGGAAGTCATGGGTACTGTATTAAGAGATGAGCCATCGTCCTCGAGGACAATCAACTTTCACACCTTATCTACCCATTAGAGAGGCGAATAGGTTACTAAGGGCGGATAAGAGATGGGGTCCAGTCTTGATCCAGATGAGGTCTGTATGCTGAGCGATGGGTTTACTCGCATTGAGGTTAGGTTAGATAAGTCATCGTGGACCTTCGTGGTTCCTATGGATCAAGACTTACTAGTGAATACAGAGGACATGGTTTCCTTCTTAGGTCCTCTTTGCTCCAATATGGAGGACAGGATCCTCGAGACGTTGGTCGATGCCTCCCTATCATCGGGCATAGCCGCCCTCGCCCTTAGGCTAAGTTTTTCGACCTTTCCAATGACCATGACTTGCACACTCAAACCATTATTTTGGAGATTAAGAGCGCTCACCGAGAGTAGAGGCGCAAAAACATTTTTAAGAAGATGGAGAGGAAGTACCATGAATACCGCAATAAGCACCATGAGATCTATATGCAGTTTTGCGAGAGAGGCAATTTCAAAGCCATCAGGGACGAGTTGAATCAGAATAATGATAATTTAATGAGGGTCATCGGCAATTGCAATGTCCTTGAAGTGGCGTTGGGGGACAAAGAAGAGGATCTCGATGTGAGCCAGGTAGCCAAGGCCCAATATACACACCTTTAGGCCCAAGTAATATCTCTGTGGGCCGAGCTTGAGCAATGTTTGGTCAGGCTTGATGCTTTGAGTCGTGAGGTATCTAAAAAGGTGATAGATTTGGAGAAGGCCGAATTGGCTCGGTCGGCGGATTCAACAAAAGTCGAGGCTTTGGAGGCCGCAATCCGTATTCTCCGATATGAGTGGGCAAATGATTTAGAGACGACAAACCTCAGAGAATAACGGCTTGAAGAGCGGATATGGGGGCTAGAAAAAGAGGTTTCGAGCTTTGGTGACCATGTCATCATTCTCGAGGCCGAGAAGACACAATTGTTGGCTCAACCGTCCTCCTCTCACACTTCTTCTTATCTTGATGGTACGTCAAATTTATATGAGAAGTTCATCCACGTCGAGCCCAACTGGATATACTTAAATATTTGATAATGGCGAGGAAAGTTCCTGGGACCAATTTTGAGGATGCCCATACTAAGGCACGTGCAGCCCAGATCGCCTATGGCTATAACCCTGCTACACTGGAGGCTGGAGATGTCAAAGAGGACTTGGATGGGATTGAGGAGGACTCCTGGTATGAGGACTAATACCCTAATAGCGATGGCGATGATAGAGATGGCGCTGCTGAGTTGGGTGGCGAGTAATTATTCCTTTTGTTTGTAATTTCTGTACACATTTTTGTGGGCGTCTGTTTAGCCCTTTTAAAGAATAATTTTGAAGTATGAAATGCTATATTCGATTCTTGTGACTGAATTCTTTTCTGTGTTTGGTCTTGTGCAATTCTTTCTTTTGCTTTGTTATTTGGTTGCCTTTATCGTAGAATTTTGATTTTGGTCATGGCCGAGGCCGGTAGTGAGTCAATTTAAACGAGGTTGACTATGCTTCAATTCAAGCGAAGTAGAACATTAGTAAATTCAAATGAGGTCGAATGTGAGATAATTCTAGCAAGGTCGAATGGCACTTTTATTTAAATCAAAACGAGGTCGAATGTGTTACTTCGAGCAAGTTCAAATGTGAGTTAATTCGAATGAGGTCGAATATAATGTAGTTAATTAGAGCGAGGCTGAATGTGAGTTAATTCGAACGAGATCGAATATAATGTAGTTAATTCGTGCGAGGTCGAGTATAACTTTTACTTAATTCAAAATGAGGTCAAATGTAGTGTAGAATTTGAGCGAGGTCGAATGTGAGTTAATTCGAACGAGGTCGAATATACTGTAGTTAATTCGAGCGGGGTCGAATATAACTTTTACTTAATTCAAAACAAGGTCGAATGTAGTGTAGTTAATTCGAGTGAGGTCGAATGTGAGTTAATTCAAACGAGGTCGAGTGTAACCCATAGTTAATTCAAACGAGTCAAATATAATATGTAGTTAATTCGAACGAGGCCAAATATAACTTTTTTTTTTTCATTGATGCATCATTTCTTTGGCAAAAACGTGGGTGAAATTCATGTATTTGTGCTTTATTTATATATATTGGAGAAATTTACATGTTTTTCTGGATGGCATTACAGTCTCAGTCTATCTAGTCCTTTCATTAGACGGCCTGGAGAAGTATTGAGAGGTTGAGCAATGAACTAATTGACCTATATCCCATCTGTTTGCACTTTAACATGAAATGTCCTCCTTGTCACCTCATTAAAAACCTTCCCAAGAAAACCCAATTGGGACAAAACTCAAGTGAGGGAAAACGAGTACGACTTGGAGAATATTTTTCCTTAGAAGTGGAAGTACTTGAGGTGGGCGATGTTCCAATTCCTTGGTAGTAGTTTTCCTTCGATTGTTTCTAGTTAGAATGACCCTTTGTTTGTTGTTACCGTGACTTTGTATGGGATGTCCTAAATTGTTCCCAGTTTCTCTTCCTGTAGGTCTTTACTTGCTTGTGTTTTGTCTTTTAGCACGTAATCCCCGACTTTGATCGATCCGACCTTAGCCTTTTTGTTGTAATAGCATTCTTCCTGTTGACTTTAGGGGATCATCCTTATGTATACCATGTCTCTCCATTCTTCGGCTTCTTCCAGCTCTTGCTATCTACTTTAATCATTCCTTGGACCGCTTTTATGGGAGTATCTCAAACTGGGTTATTCAACTTTGACTGGTATTACTGCATCAGTCCTATAGACTAGTGAGTAGGTTGTTTCTCCTACGCTCATCTTTGGCATTGTACGATAGGCCCAAAGTACTTCTGGTAATAGCTCCTCCAATAGTCCCTTGGCGTCCTCAAGCTTTTTCTTCATGATGTTTAGTATCAATTTATTGGAGGATTCTGCTTGCCCGTTGTTACACCCCATTTTTTACCAAAAACAAACCTTTCCACTAAACCCTCTTAAATTAATAAAAAAGATTTTAGTAAAAAGGCTTGAAAAGAGTTTTCAATTTTGAAAGTGACAAAAATGGCATTTAAAAGGAAATAACTCAGAGTCGCCACCTGACATTGATTTCGGTGTGCCAGGCCACCGTTTTAAAATGATTTTCCTTTAAAACACTTTAGACTCCAAAACTAGGTCTGCACCAGAGATTCGGGTAAGGGGTTCATTTGACTCGGGGAGAAGGTGTTAGGCACTCCCCAAATCCCGTAACTAGCACGGTTGCATACTTGATCAAGTTGGCTTTCAAAACATTCAAATTGAGGTAAAACACACAAAAAATAGAATAAACACACAAGAGGCTCGAGGTCGTCCCCACCTAATAAAAGAAAAATAAGAATATAAATAAGAATAAAATACTACACTATGCCTCCTTCACAAGCTCGTCACGGCCTCCAAAATATTTACATAGTTCTTCAGGGCATACCCCGGATAATAATATATACAAACTTCGCGAGGCATTCCTCAAATAAATTCAACTATGGGAACGACCTCTCGCCTCGAATCAACGAAAATCCTAAAACTTGCCTACCCAAATGTTATCGGCCTAAGCATAATATTAACGGGTAAACATTAAAAAAAAGAAATAAATAAAGCTAAATAAAACATTCATTCCATGTCTTCCTAATGACCTTTCACTTTACTTAATTGAACCATGCACTGTTCATATAACGTGAAAGCAGATCAAATACTACTCCCATGACCCAAGACTTTTCAACAATTCGAGCAACAAGTCAAGCTACTTAGTTTTTGTTGACTTAATTCTTTTGCCATAAAGATATGGATTGTAATGCTTTAAACATCATTTAATGAAGATAATGAACCATGGAAACCAGAACTCAATTTAGTTATGTAAACTTATCCAAGCAATACACAACCAATAATCAAGTAATATGATAAAAACACAATCACCAAGTTTATGCTCATAAAAAAAATCAAGATTGAGAGGAAAAGAAAGGAAACAAGGCAAGAATTGAACCTGTTAAGCAAGGTTTTTTAGAGCAGAAATTGAGATAATTCAATTATAAATTCCGACTCCAAAACTCGGCAAAAGAGTGGCAGCAACTTAGCTCGACGACAAAGGCGAAATCTGCCAAACGAGAACCAAAATGTGCGCTTCGAACATCGACGGCATTTAACGAGCATCCACGTATTCGAATCCACCAAGATAACAGACCGCACGGCACCGGAGGACTCGAAATCAAATCGACCTCAATCCTAAGTTGGCTTTGAAGCAACCGGAACTTTTAACGCCAAATTACACACACTGAATCGCACAAAAAGACACGGATATGGCTTTGATTTATAGACTTAACATATTGTAATAACCAACCAACAAATAAAATTGAGGGTATGACATCACTGTTTGTCTACTTTTGATTCACAAAGGAAAATCGAACAGAAAGGTAAACACAATATTCAGGATAAGCTTAGGATTGCCTCCTTCACATATTTAATTTCTCCACATCTTCCACATTGGCTTTTGAAGAAAGCTCTCCGATTAATTTTTTTGCAGTAGTGATTTACGAAGCTAACTATTTGAAACCACCAAGAGCTAATGGATTTGGGAATTTGAAAATGGTAAAATGGGAAGTGGGCGGTAGTAAGAGTGGTCGGCAGCGACTAATCTCTCGGTTGATGAAGAAGGAGGGGGCTGATGCTGGCGGCGGGTTGCTGGTTCGGCGGAATTGGGGTTGTCGTGGTGAGCAGGTCGGCGGCTGGCTTTTCTGGCGGTGGCGGCTATGGAGATTGGGGGGGGGGGGGTGACGGCTGTATTAGTTCCTAGGGTTTTTTCATTGTCTTCTTCTCTTATGTTATGAATGAAGAATAATATGAACAGTGGGGGCCTTTTTTTTTTTAGGTTTTTTTTTTTGTTTTTTTCTTTTTTAGATTATTCAAGAAGATAAGGGGTTTTGGGTTTTAGGTTGTGTGGGCTTGAGAATAATGGGCTATATATGAATTGGGCCAAATTTACCTTTAAAAAGTGGTCCTTTAATGCTACTAGACTAAAACTATGAATTCCTAAAATAATAACTACAAAATTATGAAATCATTCCTAATTAATTAAATTAAAATTAAAAACTAAAAGTGAAACTATTTTTGTATTTTTCAATTTTGGATAAAAATAATGTAAAAGAGTTAAAATTAGTGAAAATAACTATATGAGACCTAAATTAATTATTCTACGCTAAAACGGATGAAATTTCGGGGATGATCAAAAATTACGTGTCTACAGCTGCCCCTCTTTGACTGAAAATACAAAGTATTTTCAGACAAAAAACGACTAGACATGATTTTTGACCTGACCCTTATTTAAAAGACCAACTAGAAGAAAAGAGAATGTGACCGAGCTCTGGTATCTGAGCTGCCTACATATCCTCGGCTATAGAGGAATCAGGCCACGTGTAGTTCAGAAGTGAATGAGATGATGGAGTGTACCGAGGTGGACAGTCGAGTCGAGTGCCGTCGAGGTTCCAGTTCGCGGTTCCAGCCGTTACATCCAAATCAGAAAATGAAAAAGGCTAACTAAACCTATTAGCTATGAGTTACAAGATTCCTATCTATAAGTCTTCTGAAGCTTGATCTTGATTCTTGAATGGTTCTTCATGAAGACTTCAGATCCGAACCTTGATGCTCGCTAGATGCAGGTGTTAGCTCGTTTTCTTCTTCTTTTCGAATCAAAACTGGACATACAATGCTTGTGACTTTAGTCATGTCTTTAGCGATCCACCTCTTGTCCCGGCCTCTGCATTTTGGACTCACCTCCCTTTTCTCTTTTTTTTTTTCTTTTCTTTTTCCTTCTTTTTTTGTTTTTCTTTTCTATTTTGGATTGAAATTACTTATGTTGATCACCCCAGATTGTTGACTCGCATTCTTGCCGCAAGCTTCTGCTACTTCAGCATGAACTGATTTCTGAAATGATTTCCCTCGTTGTCCAGGTGGGTGCCTGACATTACAACAAAACAGACAAAACAAAAGAAATTTTTCTGCCCCAATTTTGGATTCGGGCATAAATGTGAATGTTAATTAGATCATGCTACCTACAGAGCTCTTAGAGTTTGAAAGTTAGATCCCATTATCCAGGATAACCTGAAAATTCTACAATTAAATCCCATTATCCAGGAGGGTCCTGAAAACTCAAAAACTAAATCCCATTATCCAGGAGGGTCCCGAGAATTCTAAAACTAAATCCCATTATCCAGGAGGGTCCCGAAAATTCTAAAACTAAATCTCATTATCCAGGAGGGTCCTGAGAATTCTAAAATTAAATCCCATTATCCAGGAGGGTCCTGAAAATTCTAAAACTATATCCCATTATCCCGGAGGGTCCTGAAAATTCAAAAACTAAATCTCATTATCCAGGAGGGTCCTGAAAATTCAAAAATTAAATCCCATTATCCAGGAGGGTCCTGAAAATTCAAAAATTAAATCCCATTATCCAGGAGGGTCCTGAAAATTCTAAAACTAAATTCCATTATCCAGGAGGGTCCTGAAAATCCAAAAATTAAATCCCATTATCCAGGAGGGTCCCGAAAATTCTAAAATTAAATCCTATTATCCAGGAGGGTCCCGAAAATTCTAAAATTAAATCCCATTATCCAGAAGGGTCCTGAGAATTCTAAAATTAAATCCCATTATCCAGGAGGGTCCTGAGAATTCTAAAACTAAATCCCATTATCCAGGAGGGTCCTAAAAATTCTAAAACTAAATCGCATTATCCAGGAGGGTCCTGAAAATTCAAAAATTAAATCCCATTATCCAGGAGGGTCCTGAAAATTCAAAAACTAAATCCCATTATCCAGGAGGGTCCTGAGAATTCTAAAATTAAATCTCATTATCCAGGAGGGTCCTGAAAATTCTAAAACTAAATCCCATTATCCAGGAGGGTCCTAAAAATTCTAAAACTAAATCCCATTATCCAGGAGGGTCCTGAAAATTCTAAAATTAAAATCCCATTATCCAGGAGGGTCCTGAAAATTCAAAAATTAAATCCCATTATCCAGGAGGGTCCTGAAAATTCTAAAACTAAATCCCATTATCCAGGAGGGTCCTGAAAATTCTAAAATTAAATCCCATTATCTAGGAGGGTCCTGAAAATTCAAAAACTGAATCCCATTATCCAGGAGGGTCCTGAGAAATTTAAAAACTAAATCCCATGAGCCACGCTCCCATCTTGGATGATTCTCAATATAATTTTGCTCCATGAATAATGCTTTTCCCATAGGAGGTACCTGTGGACTTAAAACAATTCTTGCTCCTGCTTCAGACAAATAAAATCTTGTTAGTTTGAAAATGTGGTGGTTAGTTTGTGGCATTATTCTTGAGCATCTGCTTCCACCACTGCCATGTTTCATCTTGATTAGCTTCTTCAGGCTAGCAAGGAGTTGTTTGACCTTTTGATCTGAATTAGACCACATAACCTCTGACTTGAATCTCTCACATTCACTTGTTGCATTGTGTTTTTTCATTCTGAGAGTTGTTGAATCTATGTATCTTCTCAAAATTCAAGATCCACTCAATTTCCTGAACCCCAGTTATCACCATACTTCTTACTCTAAATCATGTTGTGATGTGCATGGCCGAACTCTGCTTTGTGCAATTGAAAAGCTGGTGGCAAATTTTAAAGTCATTTCTCACTTGTTTTGACCAAACAGACTCAAGAAGGAACTTGAACAAAACGAGAGGAACAAAACAAGGGACAAGGGAAAGAGACGATACTTGACAAGAACATTACGAAGTAGAAACTTATCAGATATGGATACCAAGTCCAATGACCATAACATGCACCTTTGGACTAAGTAGACTAATCTCTCAAGCAAGTCTAATATTCAACTCTTGTTGTACCTCTTCGCTGTGAAACTGAGCTTCAGCGCTTCAATTGTCCCATTTGATCCACAATCCTCAATCGACTTGTAGTGCCCTGAAGGGTTTTCACCATCAAGCCTCTCTCATTTTGCTTTTTTTCTCAACTCACCGTCGCCTTACGGTGCCCCGAGGGTTTTCACCGATAAGACTCTCTCATTTTATCATTTTCTCTCATTGTTCTGAGAACGAAGGTATTACCCATGATGCAGGGAGATCATACTTTCACCAACACTTGATATAGCATCCTCAATGATTGGTCGGAAGGTCTTCCTTTGGACCGTAATGTAGGCTTTTGGACAGAGTTAGAAAGAAAGGGTAGCATGAAGGCTCAAAATAATTCAAGATTAAAGGGTTCAAAATTACAACTTTTGGAATCAGGTCTTTTGGCAAAATTAAAACTTGCGCCCCAGTTTCGTGAAGTTTGGGGAATTTTTTTGGATTTTTTCTTTGATGGGATTTGTTAAAAAATCTGCCCCAGTTTTGATTTCGGGGGATTATGAAATATTTTATTTGGTGCGACCGAACCGTAAGGCTGCCTACGTATCTTGTTGGTGACAAGAATCAGGTCGAACGTAGTTCAAAGGACTACTTTTTGTTACTATTTCTTTTTCCCTTCTTTTTTTCTTTTCTTTTTTTTTCTTTTCTTTTTCTTTTCTTTTATTTTTTCTCTTTTTCCTTTTTTTTCTTTTTTTCTTTTTCTTTTATTTTCTAGGTCCTGACTCTATTTCTGATTCTAAAAGAGGGGTTTGAAACAAAATATTAGGGCTAAAAATGGGTAGCAAAGGATAAAAGCGTTTGGTTAGCGGAATAAAAGCCTTCGTCATACCAATCTTTGAGAATGCCAAGTACAAGCGTGCAATTGAAGATAACAAAGAAATCATGCACAACATCTACTGATGGCATCATCACAAATAGAAAGTGCCGTCAAGCAATACCTTTGTCCCACTGAATGATCCTTGCCAACTCAGAACAAACTTGATTCAACCTTACCTTGATGTGGAAAAATGTTTTCAACACTGACTGATTTACCTCAAACTGCTTGAGAAACATTTCCTTGTTGTATGCTCTTATCAACCTATTGATTTCCAGACTTGCTGCCTCAGTTTCACTCAATTCAAGCTTTAGTTTATCTCAGAATGCATGAATCCTTACTTATTTCCTCAAATGCCTCTTTTGTCATGTTCAAAAATGTGTCATTGCTTCACGATCAGACTAGCTTTCAAGATCAGGCTGAGAATTATGTGTGCATGTCATATCATTTGAGTTGGGATGAAGAGAATAAGAGAAAAAGAAACCTAAACAAAAACTGACCAAAACTAATAGAAAACATGAGATTGCATTAGATAGATGGTGAAAAGAGTTTGAACAGAACAAGAAAAACAGACATGGGTTGCAACCCTGGAACAATCCTAATGCACATTAGACGAGTTACTATAACTAAACAAACTAGACAAAATGAGAAGAAGAAGAGTTTGAGCCACAAGATAATATCCGGATTACAACCCTAAAATAACCCTGACAAGCAGAAATGACAGTAAAATAAACCACCAAAACTCCTCCCGGGCCAACCAAGAAAGGAGTGTCTTTCCAATTACCAAGCTCAACATATTAACCCCTAGATTGCACATCAATATTACCGGGACCTTCACCAATTTCAACATCATTAACTTCAGTCAACAACTTCCCAAGAGGATTCTCATACTCCATGTCACCATGCATCTTTTCCACAAAGCTTACATCATCATGTGCAGGTAAAGAATTTTGTGCAATGTTTGGGTATCTGGAGCTGGGAATGCGGTTGTTTTGACTGGTGTAGCATGGAAAGTTTGGGAGGAAACTCCAGGGTAATTGTGGTAAGGGGTGAAGCCTGATGCGTGTTGTGGAGAAAGATCAACGGTAGTAGAAAATGAAGGTGGAGGATGTTTTGTTAATCCAGGCATAATACATTTCTGCATCTGTTGTTTCAACCTTGGACCTCATCTTTCAATTCAGACCCCGACTCCACAAACTCCCTCGACGGGTCAACAACTCTTATGTCCAAGTCTTTGCTAGCCATGCGTACCTTGCCCTTTGACCTTGTGTTGTCCAGATGAATCGCTGAAGTGCCACAAACTAACCACCCTCTGTTATGGCAACAATGAAAGTAACAAAGAGGAGCAAAACAAAGTCAACACGTTAGCGTTAGAGCATTTATCACATAAAAATATCACATTGCGTGCAATACCCTAGCAACAATTAATGGTTCTAGAATGGCTTCGAGGGTCAAAAGATCGTTTAGCATCATCCCAATTTCGTTCACTTCAACCTTCTTTTTCTTTCTTTTCCAGCACTTCTTGGATTGTTCATTTTACTTCCTTTCCTTTTCTCTTTAATTGCCACTCTTTTCTTTCCTCTCATTGCTCACATCCACATTTCATTCTCTTTTTTTCTTATTCTTTTTTTTTAGTTTTCAGAAAAAATGATTCGATCGAACCCTATGTAGGTTGCCTACGTATCATACCCCATGAATCAGATCAAGCGTAGTTCTTGAAAAGTAATGGATAAAATAAACTAAGAAACAAAAATCTTTTTGGGAATTTTTCATTTATAATTTTTTTTTTCAAATACAAAACTAGAAGTACTATAATAAAAGACCAGATAATCTCAACTAGACTGACAGACTTGATACTATTGTACAAGACTAAATTGTAAAAACAACATAAGATGGACCAAAATAAATGAAAATTCTCAAGCAGCTCGTGCATTTAATAGTTTTGACTAGAATCACGAGGTATTTATCATGCTCAAACTCTATATAATTGCTCCATGTCTGAATGGGAAAAATAAGATGAAATAAAGTTAGTGACTCAAGACACATGCAAGAAATGATTGGACTATTTTTGAAAATTAACCACATGGTTAAGAATGGCTATTAGTGCAAACTCAACAAATATGACCTCTAAGACATGAAAATATACCTCATTAAGGCTTATATGAGCTCAAACTCCCAATGATCATGACCCAAAAAATTAATTTGAAGAAATAACTCATTTTGCAAAAGTGGCCGATATAGCCAAAAGTGGCTAAAGACGCAAACTGAAAAAGGGAGGACCTTAAATTAATATGACTCCTAATTACACACTCAAAATCCTAATATGTGAGTAATTGAACCACTTTTGCGAAAATAACCCCATTTTGCAAGAATGACCGATGTGGCCGAAAGTGGCTAAAGATGCAAACTGAAAAGGAAAGACCTTAAATTGATATGATACCTAATTGTGGACTCAAAATCCTAATACATGGGTTTATTGAACCACTTTCGAAAAAATGGCCCTATTTTGCAAGAATGACCGATGTGGTCAAAAGTGGCTAGACATGCAAGATTCGGCTTAGACCCCGCAAAGCCAAGAACCTAAGACACTAGGAAGACTGGACCCTCTGTGGGTTGCCTACGTATCTCGCTCCGAGAGACGAGAATCAGGTTCGCGTAGTTCGGGAAGATGAAATTAATTTGTAAAAAGCTATAGTTTATCTTTTTGAAAAAAGATGGAAAAATATAAAATCTTTTTGGATTTTTCATTTTCAATTTTTTTTTTGAATTTTTGGAAAATAATGGAAAAGTGTAAAATCTTTTTTGGATTTTTCATTTTCAATTTTTTTTTGAATTTTTGAAAAATAATGGAAAAGTGTGAAATCTTTTTGGATTTTTCATTTTCAATTTTTTTTTTGAATTTTTGAAAAATAATGAAAAAGTGTGAAATCTTTTGGATTTTCTTTTTCTTCTTTTTTTTTTTGGATTTTTCTTGAAAAAGTTGTGAAAGAAAAATGCAGTCGGGCCCTATTTTCTTCATTTTTGCCCTTCTTTCCCAAACATCGATCCGCCAAATAACCTTTTTACCCTCAAATATGTGACATTTAACACAAAGGATGATTACTTGTCATTTTGGGCCACGGGCCCATTTTGACCAACTTTGGACAAGTTTCCTACCAAGGGACACGGTACCTGGGACCGAACCCTGCTAGGTTTAAATGATATGATGCACATAAGTATGACCTAAAGGCTGACCTACGGTTAGGGTTCACTAGACAAGGCAATTCGGGGCGGCACGTGGTCGATGGCGGCTGCTCTAGCTATCCGCCCACTCCACGCTCCCACGCCACCCCCTAAATTAAGGGTGACTCAACAAAGATTTCGTGCACGCGACGCGTGCTCCGAGACTTGTTTCAGAAAGAATTGACCGGGTAATGCGTATGTTGACAGTTATAAAGCAATAAACACATAAAGCAAAAACTATAAACAAATAAACAACTAGCAAATAACAAAAATATAAAAACATAATAATAAAAATCATCAAGTAAAGATAATAAAAAATAAAAAATAAAACATAAAAACCTCAACCAAACATTCGAAAAGCCAACAAAATCAAGTACTAGCTCGAACCCGCAAAGTCCCCAGCAGAGTCGCCAGAGATGTCACACCCCATTTTTTACCAAAAACAAACCTTTCCACTAAACCCTCTTAAATAAATTAAAAAAGATTTTAGTAAAAAGGCTTGAAAAGAGTTTTCAATTTTGAAAGTGACAAAAATGACATTTAAAAGGAAATAACTCAGAGTCGCCACCTGACATTGATTTCGGTGTGCCAGGCCACCGTTTTAAAATGATTTTCCTTTAAAACACTTTAGACTCCAAAACTAGGTCTGCACCAGAGATTCGGGTAAGGGGTTCATTTGACTCGGGGAGAAGGTGTTAGGCATTCCCCAAATCCTGTAACTAGCACGGTTGCGTACTTGATCAAGTTGGCTTTCAAAACATTCAAATTGAGGTAAAACACACAAAAAATAGAATAAACACACAAGAGTCTCGAGGTCGTCCCCACCTAATAAAAGAAAAATAAGAATATAAATAAGAATAAAATACTACACTATGCCTCCTTCGCAAGCTCGTCACGACCTCCAAAATATTTACATGGTTCTTCAAGGCATACCCCGGATAACAATATATACAAACTTCGCGAGGCATTCCTCAAATAAATTCAACTATGGGAACGACCTCTCGCCTCGAATCAACGAAAATCCTAAAACTTACCTACCCAAATGTTATCGGCCTAAGCATACTATTAACGGGTAAACATTAAAAAAAATAAATAAATAAAGCTAAATAAAACATTCATTCCATGTCTTCCTAATGACCTTTCACTTTACTTAATTGAACCATGCACTGTTCATATAACGTGAAAGCAGATCAAATACTACTCCCATGACCCAAGACTTTTCAACAATTCGAGCAATAAGTCAAGCTACTTAGTTTTTGTTGACTTAATTCTTTTGCCATAAAGATATGGATTGTAATGCTTTAAACATCATTTAATGAAGATAATGAACCATGGAAACCAGAACTCAATTTAGTTATGTAAACTTATCCAAGCAATACACAACCAATAATCAAGTAATATGATAAAAACACAATCACCAAGTTTATACTCATAAAAAAAAAATCAAGATTGAGAGGAAAAGAAAGGAAACAAGGCAAGAATTGAACCTGTTAAGCAAGGTTTTTTAGAGCAGAAATTAAGATAATTCAATTATAAATTCCGACTCCAAAACTCGGCAAAAGAGTGGCAGCAACTAAGCTCGACGACAAAGGCGAAATCTGCCAAACGAGAACCGAAATGTGCGCTTCGAACCTCGACGGCATTTATCGAGCATCCACGAATTCGAATCCACCAAGATAACAGACCACACGGCACCGGAGGACTCGAAATCAAATCGACCTCAATCCTAAGTTGGCTTTGAAGCAACCGGAACCTTTAACGCCAAATTACACACACTGAATCGCACAAAAAGACATGGATATGGCTTTGATTTATAGACTTAACATATTGTAATAACCAACCAACAAATAAAATTGAGGGTATGACATCACTGTCTGTCTACTTTTGATTCACAAAGGAAAATCGAATAGAAAGGTAAATACAATATTGAGGATAAGCTTAGGATTGCCTCCTTCACATATTTAATTTCTCTACATCTTCCACATTGGCTTTTGAAGAAAGCTCTCCGATTAATTTATTTGCAGTAGTGATTTACGAAGCTGACTATTTGAAACCACCAAGAGCTAATGGAATTGGGAATTTGAAAATGGTAAAATGGGAAGTGGGCGGTAGTAAGAGTGGTCGGCAGCGACTAATCTCTCGGTTGATTAAGAAGGAGGGGGCTGATGCTGGCGGCGGGTTGCTGGTTCGGCGGAATTGGGGTTGTCGTGGTGAGCAGGTCGGCGGCTGGCTTTTCTGGCGGTGGCGGCTATGGAGATTGGGGGAGGGGGGCGACGGTTGTATTAGTTCCTAGGGTTTTTTCATTGTCTTCTTCTCTTATGTTATGAATGAAGAATAATATGAACAGTGGGGGCCGTTCTTTTTTAGGTTTTTTTTTTTTTCCTTTTTAGATTATTCAAGAAGATAAGAGGTTATGGGTTTTAGGTTGTGTGGGCTTGAGAATAATGGGCTATATATGAATTGGGCCAAATTTACCTTTAAAAAGTGGCCCTTTAATGCTACTAGACTAAAACTATGAATTCCTAAAATAATAACTACAAAATTATGAAATCATTCCTAATTAATTAAATTAAAATTAAAAACTAAAAGTGAAACTATTTTTGTATTTTTCAATTTTGGATAAAAATAATGTAAAAGAGTTAAAATTAGTGGAAATAACTATATGAGACCTAAATTAATTATTCTACGCTAAAACGGGTGAAATTTCGGGGATGGTCAAAAATTACGTGTCTACACCCGTTGCCTACGAGATAGTACGGTATGGAGAGTATTCTTTTGATATGCCATTTCTAAAAAAATTCGGCGATCATTTCTTGTTCGCGTATCTGGGCGAATGCTTCTGCTTCTACCCATTTAGAAAAATAGTCAGTTAAAATCAAAAGAAATCGTATGTTACCTCACCCCAAAGAGAGGGGACCGATGATGTCCATCCCCACTTGATGAAAGGCAAAGGGGAGGTGACCGAGTGGAGGTGCTTGCCCGCATGGTGGATCAATAGAGCATACTTCTGGCATTGCTCACATTTTTTTACGAAGTCAGCGACCTCTTTTTTCATAGTGGGCTAGTAGTAGCCTGCCCTTATAAGACATCTGGCCAGAGCTCGATTGCCGGAATGAGCCCCGTAATGTCTTTCGTGGGCTTCTTCTAAAATACTACGCATTTGATTCGGGCCTAAGCATTTTGCTAGGGGGCCGCCATACGTCCTCTTATATAGGTTATTGTGGATGATGCTGTACCTGGCCGCTTGAATCCAAAGCTTCTTGACTTTTTTTTGTCATATGGGAGCCTACCCTCTTGCAAGTATGTAACAATACGGTTGCGCCAGTCCCATGTTAGATTTATAGTCCTTACATCAATTTGATTGATCAATGAGTGGAGGAGGGTGACCACATTTCCTTCTTCGGGTATGAATTTTGTGGTTGCTGCTAACTTGGCAAGGCCGTCTGCTTCGATGTTTTGCACTCGAGGGATCTAGTCGAGCTGCCTATCATCAAATATGAGTACTAGTTTGCAAATCTGGCCTGGTATTTTTGTAACCTTTTCTCTTTGATCTGGAAATTCTTTGTGACTTGGTTGACAATGAGTTGGGAGTCACAATGTAGGACAACCCGTCTCGCCTCGTACTTAAGTGCTAACATTAATCCTGCAATCATGGCCTCATACTTGGCCTCGTTGCTAGTCATATTTGGGCACCTTATGGACTGACGAATCACTTTGCCTGTCAGGACTTCGAGCACGAGTCGCAATCCGAACCCTGACACATCAGAGGCACCATCAGTGTACAAAATCCATAGATCCTATATTTGTGGAGAATTGTGGGTGTCTTCTCTTTCGACTTCGGGCATTATTTTTGCACTGAAGTTGGCGATGAAGTCGACAAGTACTTGCGACTTTATTACAGTCCATTGTTGATATTTGATATCATGCTTACTTAATTCTATGGCCCATTTGGCCAACCTGCCCAATAGTTTGGGCTTATGCAAAATACTTCTCAAGGGAAAAGTTCTAACTACAGAGATGTGGTGGCAGTGGAACTAGGGTCTAAGCTTTCGTAAAGTTACGACCAAGGTCAGGGATAATTTTTTGAGGTAGGGGTACCTCGTCTTGGTGTCTACTAAAGTTTTGCTAATGTAGTAGAAGGGATATTACGCACCTCTATCTTCTTGGACCAGGACCGCACTTACCGCCACTTTAGGTACGACGAGGTAGACGAGGAGGCGTTCTCCGATCTCCACTTTGGAAAGTAGCGGTAGTGATGATAGGTAAGCCTTTAAATCCTTCAGGGCTTCGACATACACTGAGTTCCACTGGAGGCTGTTGTCATTCTTGAGTAGGCCAAAAAACTTGTGGCATCTGTCGGATGATCATAAAATGAATCTCGATAGGGCGGCGATACGACAGTCAGTCTTTGAATTGAATTTTTGCTAGATAAGAGTTCCGACATCCCCTCTATAGCCTTGATCTGGTCGGGGTTGACCTTATTACATTATTGTGATACTAGGAAGCCTAAGAATTTTCCTGAGGTCACATCAAATTCACAATTTTCTGGATTTAGCTTCATTCTGTATCACCTGAGCATATCGAAAGATTATTTCAAGTGGTTGGTGTGATCTTCTTCTTTTTGGAATTGTCCAACATATCATCTATGTAGACTTCCACGGTCCTGCCGAGTTGATCTTTGAATATTTTAGTGACCAACCTTAGTATGTTGCCCCGTATTTTTAATCCGAAAGGCATAACTCTGTACCAGTACATTCCTTGGTGGGTGATGAAGGTAGTCTTCTCTTGGTATTCCTCTTGCACGAGGATCTGATTGTAACCCGAGTAAGCATTTATGAAGCTTAACAGTTCATGCCTAGCCATTGCGTCAATGAGCTAGTCGATTTGAGGTCACGGGAATGAATCTTTGGGGCATACTTTGTTTAAATCCGTAAAATCTGCACACATCCACCATTTTCCATTCTTTTCTTCACCATGACCACATTGGCCACCCATTGAGGTTATTTTGATAGCCTAATGGATCTATTTTGCAATAATTTTTTGACCTTCTCGCAGACCGCATCGTTTATTGTAGAGATGAACTTTTACCTAACCTGTCTCACCAGATGGTGGAATGGGTCGACGTTCAATTTATGTGTAGCAATCTCCTTTTGGATACCTGGCATATCTACATGGGAAAAATCAAACAAGTTTACCTTAGCGGTTAGGAATTGACAAAATTTACCTAGTTCTTAAAATTTGCCGCCGATGTAGGCTTTCTTGATGTGGTTGTTGTTGTCCAGTTGGACAGGATTGAGGTCTTCTATGATTGATTCCACGACCTCCACCATTTTGGGCTCTCTAATGACATCTTCCCTTTCATCTCAGCTCAACCTCAGCCCTTTTACTTGCTATGCCTCCTTTGCTTTGACTTTTATTTGTTGGGAAGTCGTACAGTTTAGGGCGATGCATTATCATTCTCGAGACGTATGTTGTTCTCCTCGTATGTTGAATATTCCCCACAAGGTTGGGAATTTGATAATTTGCTATAAGTTAGAGGGGATGGCCCTCATGGCTTGTATCCAGGGTCATTATATTATAGCATTCTATGCCATATCCTGATCCATGATATGGAATGTGGTTTCCAAGGTGACTTCGCTGGCTCAGACATGGAGTGTGATTTCTCCCGATGTTTGTTTAACTACATTGTTAAAATCTATTAGCGTGTCACTACCATATCCCCAAGTTTCATCTGTGTGAGTACTCGAGGGTGGATAACACACGCGCCGCTCCCATCGTTTACCATAATGCGTTTTATATCTGTATCTAATAATTGTAAAGATAACAAGGATCATAGAGAGGGAAAACCAAAATGTGGGTATCCGACTTATCATAAATGAAACTTTCTTCGAGTTCAGCATATCGTTCATAAGTGATAGACCGCTTGAGTTTGTGGGTTGTATTGAATTTCACGTTGTTGATTGATGCGTCATTGCTGCCTCCGATGATCATTTGAATTATGCGAGTTGGTGATGTTGTTTTCGACGATCACATCCTCGGGCAAAGTTAGTCCTCCCTCGATCACTGAGAAATTTTTTGAGGTGTCCTTGCTGAAGCATGTTTACGACCTCCTGCCTTAGGGCGATGCAATCCTCAGTTTTGTGACCTTGCTTTTTGTGGAACTCGCAGAGGACTTTTGATTTTCGGGTGATTGGGTTCGACCTCATCTTTTGCGGCCACTTCACTTTTGGTCCGCATTTCTCCAGTGCATAGACTATTTCTGAGGGTGACACACAAAAATTATGAGTTGATAATAAATGAGGCATACTTCTCTCGTTCCGACGAGTCTCTGTCCTTGGCGTAGATGGGCCTTCTTCGTGGCGAGAGAGAGACATGATGGTGCTTTAAATATATGGTTGATGTCCTATTTGGTTGGGTTGATAAGCTGTAAGGTCTCTCCTGACATCGTTTCTTTGGTTTTTCCTGGATTCAACTTGTACCAAGGTCAACTGATAGGTTGGCCCATTCATGTCGTCTTCGTTAGCACAGATCTGGACACAATAGGCATTGTGTATTTCATCCCAAGTGATTGGGGGATATTTCATAAGCAGGTTCAATAATGTTTTGGTCTTCCTCGAGCTTTTCCTGGTCAACCTATTTTGGAAAGCTGCTACAACCATGCCTTCTGATATATTATGTAAGGTCATCCTTACTCGGTCGAAATGAGCGAGAAAGTCCCTCAACCCCTCTCCGGGTGATTGTTTGATGGCAAATATATCGTTTACTCTTGCCTCCGCTTTTTTGGCCCCAGCATAGGCCGCTACAAACTTATCGGCCATCTCTTCGAATGTTTCAATGAAGCGTGGGTGCAATTGCGAGTACCAAGTTAATGCTCATCCGATGAGTTTTTCGCCGATCTTTTTTAATAAGATGGAGGATACTTGTTTTTTGGCGAGATCATTACCCTTTAATGCAGTGACATAGTGTGTCACATGGTCCTCTGGGTTAGTCGTATCGTCGTATATCTTTAAATAAGGCGGCATCTTGAAAGTCTTTGGTATGGCATGCGCGACAGCTTCATCACTGTAGGGTTGTTCAACGAACCGATCAATATCTTTTTTCGACAAGAGTTTTAGAGCACTCAGTATTTTGTTGACTCTTTCTTGGTGATCTCTCATTTGATCCTGAAGCATTTTATTTTTATTTTTCATTTCTTTCATCTTCCTCAGAATGACTGTGAGGGTGTTGTCATCTGCGTTATTAATATTGTGAGTGATACCTGTTACTGGAGGGAGAGTGCTGTGCTGCTCGGCTGGTGTAATGCAAGTCCTTGTATTTTCTCTAGCCGCCTTATGGATGAGCTTGTCGAGAATGCTGGTAAGCATATTTGTCAGCCACACCTCAAGTAATTTTTTTCATTGCTAGTGGAGCATATTCCATCGTGGACATGTAAGCTCCTTTATCAAGGGATGCCGTGATAGTGGCATATGGAATGAGAGACCCGCCTCGTCTGGGAGAGATGTTGGGCGTTATATCTTCACCTTCCATTTCAGAAACGTCATTGTTGGTGTTTAAGAGGTTGGTGGCGAAGCTGGCTAGTGTTTTATTCTTTCTTCTCTGTTACCTGCCATGTCAGATCTGTGTACAAAGAAGTAGGAGTCTGTTTCTTTAAACATGCTAGTTATAAATCTAAAAGAAACTAAAAATTTAGCTAGAAAATCCCACAGACGGCGTCAAATTATTTGAACAAAAAGTGTAAATCTTTGATTAAACTAATTTGGCAAAATACATACTTTACCCATCAACCTTGTCAAATCTCTCTTACATACTTGTTAAATACGGAAATAGTATTACACACCAAAACTTTTAAAAGTATGTCAATTACACCGATGTTTGACCATATCTGCTTAAATATTATTCTTACACGCGCCAATCAACATCTGACACATGTCAAAACGAGAGATAAAAAAACTAAAAATAACATCTGCCCCCTCCCTCTTCCCCCAAAACCCCCTCTTCCCATTTTTCCAAAGAAAAAAAATACATAATAGAAACCTCCCTCCCCCTCCTCATCTTCCCAACCCAATCATTTTTTCCACCACCATCATACTCCCACCAACTCTTCCACCACGAGAACCTTCTTCCTTAACTATAAATTCAATTCTTTATTGATTTTTAACAAGTTTTAATAACATCTATCACAAATCCTTATACAAATTTTAAATTCAAGCTCAAACCAAAGCTTCAAACTTGTTAATGGTATTTTTTAAATTTTATCAAAATTAATTACATAAGTAAATTTTTACTCAACACACGAATTCAAACTAATTTTTTAGGTCATGGAACATCGAAATAAACAAGACCCGACTAAATTTTTAAGTTTTTTTAGAAGCAATGATTATTTTTACAAGACCCAATAGCTCCTATGTTTTTTCCCCCTTAGTCATGGGGGTTGGAGAGACGAAACATGAGGTAGATAAATCTGGGATGGGGATTGGGGAAGAAGACAAATGGGGGGAAGGGGGAGGAGAAGAAACACGGGGGTTTGTTGTTAGGGAAGAATATATGGGTTATATTTTTTTTCTTTAATTTGAAAAGGAAATAGTAAAAAAAGGAAAAAATAAAATAAAGAATTAATTTCAAGTGAATTTTTCGTTTTCACGCGTCTCTTTTATGTGTAATACATGCGTAGGACACAAGGCAAAACATGTGTGTAATTGGTACATTTTAAAAAGTTTTAATGTGTAATATTATTCCTGTGTTTAACAAGTGTGTAAGAGGAATTTGAGTACAAGGTCGATGAGTACAATATGTAGTTTGCCAACTAATTAGTTTCATGTAATGAGGGGTTGAACCTAGTAAGTGATAATTACCCTAGATCTATAGTCGGTTAGCACGAATAATGTAGAATAGTGATAGTAAGAGATTTGATGATGTGTGCATTCAATATCTCAAATGGTTAATTGTGGGTGAATATCAAACAATAAATAGCAATAAATGATATTAAAGTAAATAAGGAGAAGAATGCACCCAATATTAAATGAGGTGGATGATTCTTCCTTGTGACAAGAACGAATGATAGGCAAATACTAGAATATTGGGGCCCTTCTTGGATCTGATAGAAAAGCGTGGAATAATAGACAATCGAATATCTTTAGAAAGGTAAAGTTTGTATTTTATCTAGAGAGAATCTACTTTTCGAAGAGTATTCTTATCAGAGAATATTGCATGCCTCACCTTATCTCTCTATCTATTTATATGGGTCATTATGCGGTCAACACTAAATGTACAAACACAAAGAATATTCTCCTAAAGATCCTATTACAAAACTAGTCATTGTTATTGCTCTTGATACCTGACCTTAACCGTTATTAGCTGTTCGGCTATGAGCTCCGCTGCTCTCTAGTCGACTTCGACCATGTTACTTTTCGTAGCACTGCTTCATGTTAAATTGTTGAAGGCAAATTTTGTTCCATACAGTAGTATTATATAATACATTGAGTACTACTATTGTAT
The DNA here is from genome assembly GCA_032618575.1 of Nicotiana noctiflora. Classification (NCBI taxonomy): domain Eukaryota; kingdom Viridiplantae; phylum Streptophyta; class Magnoliopsida; order Solanales; family Solanaceae; genus Nicotiana; species Nicotiana noctiflora. The sequence goes on along the minus strand of JASVEL010007001.1, from coordinate 411,210 downwards.
TACTTAATAATTGCCCGTAACGCACATATTTGTTCCATTGAGATGCCACAAACACCACATATATTTTGGCCATTGTTTACCAGAAGATTCCATAGCTAGAAGAATACAATCCTATGGTGAGTTTTGGGGAATGGAAAAAGCAACAAAAATGCGCCAAATATTTCTAGAAGAACTGAATATTTCATGGATATATATAGACTCTATCCAAAAAATATAAATAAAATTAAATAAGACGATTTCTTATAGTGGCCGGTAATCAATAATGAGAATAATAAGTACGAGATGGTCCACTCTTTCATTTTCACCATTGCACTTTTGAATCCATTCGAGAATAAAGTGCTACTTTTTATTAGCACTAAAAAAGTGATTTATGCCTCAATCACTCTCCTAACCACTAATTTTGTAGATTAAACAAAAACGAAAAGCAACAAAGCAATATTTTAGCTATCCTAATAGCATAGATTATGTCGCTAATCTTTTACTAATTCTAACAATTATATGAATTAAATTTATAAATTGGTTCCAAAACACTATTATTAAAAATGCCAGAGACATGCACGTAAACAACATATTCATTCATACAATTCTAGTCAAAATGTATATAATATACCCTGGATAACTATGTACATAAAACATAATTTTTCAACACTCTAATGTAATATTACAAATTGTGATACAAATCTTTTACAAAGTAAAATGAGTTAGGGGAGAAGTCGTTGGTTACGAGGGCCCGAATGAGTAGGGGACTCGTCTAGTATGGGAAGAAATTAAAAAATAGCTAGATTTGCAAGCGGTCATTAAAAAATAGCTCAGTTTCAAAATTAATCGAAATTTAGCCACTTTTCATATAAAGATAAATCTGAGCGAAAACACTATTCAAAACCCAGAAAATACGCCGGTATATTATTCTGTAGTTCCAGCATAAGTATACTTGAACTCCAACATATTATACTGGAGTTCCAGAATAAGTATGCTGGAAATCCAGCATAATATGATAGAGTTCCATCATAAGTACACTAGAACTCTAGCATAATATACTGGAGTTCCAGCAAAATACAATGGTCTAGTATAATATGCTGGAAGTTCATATACAAGTGCTCGAATCTCCAGTATATTATATTGGAACTTTCCGCGTGTAGAGTTCCAGCATAATATGCTGGAAGTTCATACACAGGTGCACCAAATTTCAGTATATTATGCTGGACTGGTCTCTATTACAGCAAAATAGTAGTTATTTTTCATTGACTTAGTAAATACTGGCTATTTTTGAATGACTAGTCCAAAAACTGGCTAGAACATGCTATTTTTATTATAGTATGTGGTTTACGATTGCGAATTGCATTAGGGTAGCTGCCAGAGAGGTCTTAGGGGTCACGAAGGGGACCTGTGGTGGAATGGAGAGGTTCAAGGTAAAGTAGAAGCTAAGAAAGCTGCTTATTTGAAGCTAGATTAGAGTACAAACTAGGAGGAAAAAATGACTTACCGAAAGTGTTACAGAAAGGCAAAGAAAGAGGCGAAGTTAGCAGTTACGACGGCTAAAAACACGATGTTTGCTCGTTTCTATGAGGAGCTCGGGTGCACAGGCGGGGATAAGAAGTTGTAACTATTAGCCAAGGTGAGGGAGAGGAAAACACGCTAATTAGACCAAGCAAGTGCATCAAGGACGAGGAAGACAAAGTGTAGATGGACGAGACACTTATTAGGAGAAGATGACAAATTCATAAACTGTTGAACGAGGAGAAGGGATAGACGCACTGTTCTAGGTGAGTTGGAGCACTCCGATAGTTGGCAGGATTTTGGGTACTGTACGCGAATTACGATAAAGGAGGTGGAAGGGGCGATGCTTAGGATGTGCAGAGGCAGAGCGACAAGGCCAGATAAAATTTAAGTGGAATTATGGAAAAGCGTGGGCCTTGCAGGTTTGGAATGTATCACTAGGTTGTTTTATATTATTTTTAAGATGAAGAAGATGCCCAAATAATGGAGGTAGTGTACGATGGTTCTACTTTACAAGAACAAGGGTAATATCTAAAATTTAACAATTATTGGGGTATCGAGTTATTGAGTCACACTATGAAGGTATGAGAGAGGGTGGTAGAGGCCAGGGTGAGGATGTGCGTGTCTATTTCTGAGAATCAGTTTGGATTCATACAGGGGAGTTTGACTACGAAAGAAATTCATCTGGTAAGGAGATTAGTGGAGCAGTACAGGGAAACGAAGAAGGATTTGCATATGGTATTTATTCACCTTGAGAAAGCGTATGATAAAATCCCGATGGAGGCCCTGTTGAGGTATTTGGGGGTTAGCAACGTATCAGTAGCGTACATTAGGGTGATTAAGAATATGTATGTGATGCTAAGATTCAGGTGAGGACTGTAGGTGGTGACTCGGAGAATTTTTCAGTAGAGATGGGGTTGCACTAGGGATTGACTTGGCGATGGATGTACTGTCGCGACACATCGAGGGGGAGGTGCCTTGGTGCATGCTATTTGCCAATGATATAGGTTATTGACGAGACGCAAAGCGGAGTTAACATGAGATTGGAGGTTTGGAGACAGACCTTGGAGTCTAAAGGTTTCAAACTATTTAGAACCAAGACAAAATACTTAGAGTGCAAATTCAGTGACGCGACCTATGATGCAGACGTAGAGGTTAAGCTTGATGCTCAATTTATCCTCAAAAGAGCAAGTTTTATGTATTTCGGGTCTATTACCCAAGGTAACGAGGAGATAGATGAAGCGTCACACATCGCATTGGAGCGAGATAGATGAAGTGGCGGCTCCCTTACGATGTTTTAATTTATGTGATAAGAGTGTGCCACCAAGACTTAAGAGTAAGTTCTATCGAGTGGTGGTTCGACCGACTATACTATATGGGGTCGAGTGTTGGCCAGTCAAGAACTCCCACTTGCAGAAGATGAAAGTAGCAGAGATAAGAATGTTGAGATGGATGTGTGGGTATAGCAGGAGAGATAGGATTAAGAATGAGGCTATACGGGACAGAGTGGGAGTAGCCTCCATGGAGGACAAGAATGCGAGGACGAGGTTGAGATGGTTCGGACATGTTAAGAGAAGAAGCATTGATGCTCCTGTCAGGAGGTGTGTGAGGTTGGCCATGGAGAGTTTGAGAAGAGGTCGAGGTAGGCCTAACAAGTATTGGGGCGAGGTGATTAGAGAGGACATGACGTTGTATCAACTCTTTGAGGACATGATCCTTGGTAGGATGGTGCGGATGTCGAGGATTAATGTAGAAGGTTAGTGGGTAGTTTTTAGTTGTCTGCCGATAGTCTTGCATGTCACTTTATATTTTTACATTTTTATTACGTTATGTGATTTTGTTCAACTCAGGTATTGGATTTCTCGTTGCTATTATTTGGTACTACTTATCCTTTGTCTCTCCCTTTTTCGTTTCTCTTCCTTTTTTTCTTCCTTTCTTGCTTTTCTCTTCTTCTTCTTACCCTTCCTAAGGTGAGGGTATATTGAAAACAACCTCTCTATCTGCTTTAGATAAGAGTAAAGTCTACGTACAAACTAGCATCCCTGAACCCCACCTATTAAAATCAAACAAAATAAAAGGAGACGTAAACATCAGCGTGAAGCAGGGGTTGCCGAACAGTGGCAATAATAAAAACAAGATGGTCCTTTCTTTCCTTTTCACCTTTGCACTTTTGCTTCAATTGGCAAAAAAGTGTTGCTTCTTAAATAGCACTTTAAAAGTGATTTATGCCTCAATCACTCACCTAACCACTAAATTTGTTACATTTAAAAAAATGAAAAGCAACAAATTTGATAGTTTACTAATCCTATAGGTCATGTCGCTAATATTTAACTAATCCTAATAGGTTATATCGCTAATATTTAACTAGTTGGTTGTGCCACTTTTTAGTTTTTCCGATTGCATCATTTATACTAATCCTAATAATTGTGCCCCTTGAAAGGTTCAATAAGCTAGCTAGTGAGACATTCACTAATAGACAATATGCATTGTTTGTGACATATATTGTGTTACGCGTGTATTTGACTCAGCATTCGTCCAGACCAGAAATTATTTCCATTCTCATCCATAACAAGAAATAAAACAAGCTGGTGGCGTATACACATACACGTATGATATATGATTTAGATTTAGAATGCTTCGACGTTTTGTACATGTATATAAATATGTCTAATGCTATGCCTTCTATTTGAGTATTTACCCCAAATAGTCCCTCATGTTTGCGGATAAGTCTATTTCGCCCCAATTGTATTACTTTGACCACATATATAGAGCATGTTTGGATTGGTTTAAAAAAAGTGACTTTTAAGTGCTGGAGCTTGTTTTATAAATAAACAGTTATGTGTTTGGATAAAAATGATAAAGCTAAAAAAAAGTTATTGAAATGTTTAGACCTTAAATCGAGATTGAAGCTGAATATATCGTATCATCTATGTGATGTCTTATCCATGCTTAAATTGCTCTTGTGTGCATCTGCTTCCCTAAATGGCTAAGCTAATATTGAAATTGGGAATAATGTAAAATATGGCCTAGTTCCAAGAATGATGTGATAAGTACTGGCCCCAAGTGCCTACAAAATGATATATGTGAAACAAAATGATATATGAGAAGGGAACAATGCCTTGGTAAGGCGGCCTAACCGATCAGGCCGAGATCGGACTCCACTCAAGATAGCAGTGGTATTGTGAATGAATTCTGAAAAAAGGAAGAATGAGATTGTGATTGGAATGTATGTCTCAAGTGAGGCGACCTAGCCGATTGGGTCGAGATCGGACTCTATTCAAGATAGCGGTAGTATTGGAATTAAATGATAAATAGTATGGAATGCCCTAAACTAAAAGCTATGAAAAAACGATGTGAAAGTTATGCGATTCTTTGATTGATAATGTGGTGATCGTTTGAAGTTTTGAGTTATATTTGTTAATTCCTATTCTTGTATAGTTCTTTATAACTATAAGGTATTTACTTATACATACTAGTACTATTCCATGGTACTAACGTCCCTTTTGCCGGGGGCGCTACATTATTTTAAATGAATTTAGGTGGTTCTATAGCGGAACCGATCACGCAGAGCGAAGTGTCCTCTCGAAGACTTTGTGATCCCTTTTTTCCTTTCAGAAGGGTTATATTATTCATCTTTTGTTGTAGACTTTTACTTTTGAGGTATAGCCGGGGCCTTGTTGCTGGTGTTGTCATATTACATCTTTTGTATCTGTAGAGGCCCTGTAGACAATGTGTGGGTTATGTAAGGGTGTTGGATGGGTCTACCAGCTATGTTGTAATTTCAATTCCCACTTCTCTAAAGTGTAATTGTATGGGAACTTGGAACTTATCGACGATTTAATGTTGTGATTTAAAATGAACTAACATTATAGGATGTACTGCCTTTCCTCGTCTAAATAAATGAATGGATGGTTTACTTATTCGTATCGAGTTGGGTAGGAAGTGGTTGATAAGGCTTGCTTAGTTGGGTTCACTCGATTGAGCGCCGGTCACGCCTCCCGAGATAAGGGCAAGACACAATCACTATTTTTCTCTCAGTTGCTTCGCCAATCGCCGGTATTAGCCCCAGGTAAGTTACTTTCTCTTTCTAACCCCTTTTCATAATTTTATTAGTGTTTTATTAGTGAGTATTATTTTTTTAATTTAGGTTAATGAATCTTATTTGTTGTTTCTTGATTTTTGATTATGTGGAATTTAGTACAATAGTCTGTAGGTTATTGAGAGCAATCATGTTGCTGGGGATGATTTAGGGGACGAAGGGTATTCATCCAAACCACCTTCGTCGATAAAATTATACTGTTTATATAGGGGTAATTTTATTTATTTATTTATTTATATATATAATATCTTGAACACTCTTGACACAAGGCAAAAGCGTGGTGATCAAGGGGTTCAGATTTTGTACAAGGTTTGTAGGTTCCATTCTTGTTAAAGGAAATCTAACACTTATTTACATCAATATTTTTTGTAATTTTATAATTTTAAGCCAAGTAAAACGACGTCGTTTCCCTTTAAATTAGAGTTTACCCAAAAACGTTACAAATTGGGATTTGAGTTAAAAATCCCTAACTCTCTCTCTCTCTCTCTCTCTCTCTCTTTGTCGCCTCACTCATGTGCCACTCCCTTTTTGTCTCTCCGCTACTACTCACGCTGCCTCAAGCGCTCAACCACTATTCTTCTCTCAGTTGCCTCGCCAGTCACCGGTGTTAGCCCCGGGTAAGTTACTTTCTCTTTCTGACCCCTTTTCAAAATTTTATTAGTGTTTTATTGGTGAGTATTATTTTTTAATTTAGGTTAATACTCTTATTTGTTGTTTCTTGATTTTTAATTATGCAGAATTTAGTCCTACAGTCTTTAGGTTATTGAGTTTCTTAGTGCATTTGCAAAAAATATGGAAATTAATCGTTGATTTTTAATTTTAGAATTGAGATTTTTGTCGTTTTTAATATTCATACTTAAGCACTAGTGAGTATGTTTTCAATACTTCAAGGAAAAAGTTATTATTTTAGCTTAAAAATAAATCTTAGTTTATATTTATGTTCTTAATTAACTCAATATATATATGTCATGCTCCAAATTCGAGGCGAAGCGAACCTGGGAGCCTTTCCTACCCACGTATTACCCCATATTTTACTTACTCATTATTTCAAGAGCTGGCCATATAATTAATTTAGAACACCTTTTTGCAAGTCGTACATACATACACATTAGTTCGTGAAATTACCAATTCGTTGCCCCACAAACAAATATGGATATACATAAACTTCTAACCCACATCCACTGTCTATGGAGCCTCTAAAAGTACAACAGGATAATACAGAATTTGCCGGTAACAAGGCTCCAGCTATATCTTACACAACAACAAAATAAAACTACGGAAACAAGAGGCCTAAGTCATGCAGGGCCCCGAAGGGAATGGGGCTCACCAAAAAGATGATAGAAGGCGAAGGGAGAGCTACGAAGATAAGAGCCATTCTCGCCAGCTAAGCAAGACTACGTGCCACATATCAAAAGGTCTCTACGATAAAAAAAACATAAGATCCATTGTCGCCAGCCAAAATTGACAACTTGAGAATTATAGTGAGCTCGAATTGTAATTCGATTCGGAGACCGGATCCAAAATAGTTAACTAAACAAGCCTACGAGTCATATATCAAAAGGTCTCTACGACCAAAATGCATAAGAGCCCTTTTCGCCAACCGAAACTGATAGCTTAAGGGTCAATTAAAGCTCGAATCGCAATGCGACTCAGAGACTGGACCAGAAATAAAACTATAGCATGCCAAAGGGCACGACATAAGTGCCACTGTTGCCATCCGAGTGAAGACTCTAGGCTACCTACCTGTAAGGTCATTTTGACCTAAATAATGAAAGGCCATCACTTTCTGCCCATACAGGCAGGAAAAAACTTCAAGGTCAATTAAAGCTCGAATTGCAATGCGACTCGGAGACTGGACCCAAAATAAGTTTAAATAACCAAATGCCTAAAGGCGAGAAATAAAAACTATCATCGCCAACTCAGACGAGCTCCAAAATTAAGGGTAAATTATGCTTGAGTTGTATCCTGACTCAGAGACTAAACCCGACAAAACTTAAAGAATACAAGCCTTAGGGCAAGTCCGGGATAGAATCAACCAAATTGAAATTTCAATAAGTAGAAATACAGAAGCTATAAGTTGTAGGGTTTCCCCTCTTATTCCTATATATGCTGACAACAAGGCACAGTCCCGGGTTGCATAGGATATTAAAAGCTATATACACATAACAAAGAAGGCAAGAAATGATCATTCTGCGTTTTTCCAGCAGGCATAGCCCAACGATCTCCGATTCATCATCCACAGCATTAGACATCAGGAATTTTGCATCGTGCTCCTCTCTTTATGCTTGCTCGATATCCCTCGAAAGATCAAAAGCCCCTGGCATGAATCTCCTCAAAGATTTCCCTCCAGGATCTGCACCTCATGTACTCTTTGCTACTTCTGACACGGTCATGGGTCTTTTACGACTTATCTTTAGCGGTAGTAGCGCTCTTCCAATAAACTGCCATTTTCTGCCCTGACCTGGTATCATTCATAAGAAACTAGGCTCGAACATTCACCCGTACCGGCACAAAAATACCAAAGAATAGGTAGGCTCGACAAAAGCCTGACTTAAGGTCTAAAATAGGTGGACAAAACGTGAAGGTTCTGGCGCTTGCTCATGCCAGCAAACTACACTCAAAATTTCCCTAGCCTAAATAGATCAGTTCTGAATCCACGAGGGTCCCGCCGAAACACGAAAACTAGTCCGCTAGATCGAAAGCAATACAAAGGAGGTAAAAATTCATGAATCATCTCATTTTTTATGTGTATATATATGCGCGAGAGACGAACTCTCCATAAATAGACATGTTCTATATATATCTAAAACAAAGCAACAAAATGACATAATCTATGATCCATTCTGCAAGGCTACAGCTTGCCGGGCTCACTCCCTATCCCGTCAGCAAGAAATGACCACGCGTCACGCTCGTCCTCCCTTGCTCGATCCAATTCATTAGAAAGAATGAAGTCCTTCGCCCTCTTTCTCCTCGCTAAGCAGCCTAAGAGATTCTCCCTCACCCTGAACTTTCTGAAGCTTGGCCCCTTGACAGACTAGCTCAGACATTAGCCTGTCACAAGCCTGCACAAGGAAAACTCAATGATGGATAAAAGACACGGAATACAGAGAAACCATGCCTAAACTCACCACAAAGTGAAGCCAGTAGACTTCCTCAAAGTCGGATCATACTCCTCTTGATCCTGCCTCTTCGCCATTGGGAGAACCGGCCTCGGGAAAAGCATATCCAATCGAAGGCACCACTGACCTAGAATCAGGTGCTTTGTGGGTAGCGGACTCAGACAATGCCTTTTCCTTGGAGACACTAGCATGTTCAATACCATTAGGAGCTCCATCGCCTCAAGGGTCGATAACCGCAGTTAACGAATCCTTCCCTTCTTCAGGAGAGCACTGTCTCATCCCAAGGAACTGCTCGATGTCTGCAAACGGCAAATCAAATGTAAGTAAAAAGGGGAAAATGTTACCTCAAATATATAAAGGCCAATGCAATGGAAACATGTGCACATACCTTGGTATTTCGCTCCATACCTGATGCGAAACATAGCTCGCCACCGACGCTCATCGCAGGCTGATCAGGTCAGTAGCCTCTCAACCGGTCATATCAGAGACTTCGCCCGACGTCCATGAAGTTGCTACAACAAGGTAAAATAACTATTATTTAACTAAATTCCACTACAGGTACGACCTGAAAAAGCACCAGACGCTCCACTCAAGTACGTATAATTCCACCCCTCGTGAAATGGCAAAAGCTCTACGGGGTTAATGTCAACCGTTCAGACTCGTATGAAATAACCGACCCACTCGAGACCCCTTTCTCCTTGTCATCGACAACAAAGGATGTGGATGAATGACATTTCAGGGTAGAAGGCCCTGGTGACGGAAAGTTCGATACAACCGGATGAGGTGATAGAGCGTGAATTCAAGATTGACCTTCTGTGCAAAGACCCTCATCATCAGCACCACCTGCCAAAACAACGGATGTATTTGCGCCAAAGTAACCCAATACTTCAAGCAAAAATCAAGCTCAACCATATCAAGGGGGCCAAATGCGAAACGATACGGGTATACACTCAATAATCTGTCAGTGGAATCTATAATACTCTCTCCCAAAGGAAGCACCTGTAGCGCTATACCATTACTCCATCCGTATTATTTTATCACCATCTCCCAATGCTCCCCCGTTATCAAAGATACAGTCTTTAGAACAAAATCCCTCGGCTCCCGAGCGCCGGGAACAACACTCTCCACTCTCTACCATGCTGTCCCCGAAGTGGTTGCCATGACTATGGTAAAACTAATAGAACAAATCAAGGGCGCGCACCAAAACCTTTTGCACCTGAGGAAATGAGGAACCCTATGCCAAAGCGGGAGTATTGCTACCTAAATATAGTGAAGTCCCGCGAAGAAGACGAAGCCGCCAAACTTATATGCTAAGAAGCGGTAATGGTTCGCCTACCTGTAGTAATACCCGAGGAGCCAAAGACATCGATCTAGTCCAAGTCTAATAGGATGATACCTGATCCTGAAGGTGTCCTTTGACAAGAACCCAAGACGCGAGGAACCATTCACATTGTCTCCAAGCTTGAGATAGCATCCCACCTCATGGATCCCCACCGAAGAGAAATTGGAATTTGCGAAGCTTTCCACACCATCATTCAATGTGAGGTAATTTTAGATTTCGTTATTCCCTTTCTAAAAAAGAAAGAATAAATGCAAGAAGATCCAATCACGAAAACTCCGCAAAGGTTCAAAGAGGTGCCTCAGTGTAGGCAACCCTTAGCAAAAAATCTACCTCATATGTATCTAAAAGAAGCTGTCTGCATTGAAAATCAAAGGGCACCCCCAGTACCCAAAGCTAGCCTTTACCCAGGATAACATCCTTGAAGGCACCAAAGTTCGACACAATATCTCCATGCAATTTGAAGGGCCTCGGCAGCCCGATCCTATCCGTTCAATCCATGATTGCTCCGAGGTACAACAATGGCCTTGAAAGGGAGCCATGTCGATCAGTAGTGGAGCAGAAAGGACGCTCCCACCCCAATTAAATATCAGCAGTCAAGAAGTAAAATGAGGCATTCAAAGGGCCTCGAGGAGTATGAACACATGTAGTTACTAGGCAAAAGTCAAAAGCAGAAAATTAAAGGAATATATATATTCATGTTCATAAAAATCCATGTACAAAAGCCCCCGAGGGGTCATGGCATACATTTACAAAAGCCCATGAAGGGTCTCTACACAGAAGTAAAGAAGCAAAATGGTACATATAGTGAAGGTCCGGGCCCTAGTCTAAGCGGTTGATGATCTACCGCGGCGTCAACACCACAAAATTCCATCTTCCATGAATGCATGACAACAACAACAACAACAACAACAACTACCCAGTATGTTCCCACAAAGTGGGGTCTGGGGAGGGTAATACGTACACAGGCCTTACCCCTACCCGAAAGGGTAGAGAGGCTGTTTCCGGCCGACCCTCGGCTCAGAAAAAGAGAGAGAAAATCAACAAACAAAACAAAACAAAACAATGTTAGTAAATCCGGGATAAATCAAATAAATAATTATCTAAACATAAAACCAAAAGTAGAATGACATGCAATAATACCAATCGGTTACTACCATAATAGGCACAACACAATACATTAATTAACTATAGAGATTGCTACCAAACCTCACTCAGCCCCTAAAAGAAGTGCTAAGAATTCTAGAAGGCCCTACCCTACAACCCTAATACTAGACCTCCAAACTTTCCTATCGAGGGTCATGTCCTCGGAAATCCCCATTCTAGCCATATCCTGCCTAATCACCTCACCCCAATACCTCTTAGGCCTCCCTCTGCCTCGACTCGCGCCAACCACCGCCAGTCGCTCACAACTCCTCACCGGTGCATCAGGGCTTCTCCTCCGCACATGCCCAAACCACCTGAGTCGTGCTTCTCGCATCTTCTCATCCACTGGGGCCACCCCCACCTTCTCCCGAATAACTTCATTCTTAATCTTATCCAATCTGGTGAGCCCGCACATCCACCTGAGCATCCTCATCTCCGCAACTCTCATTCTCTGGACATGAGAGTTCTTCACAGGCCAGCACTCCACCCCATACAACATGGCGGGTCTAACCACCGCTCTATAAAACTTCCCCTTGAGTTTCTGTGGAACTTTCTTGTCACACAAGACTCCCGATGCGAGCCTCCACTTCAACCACCCCGCTCCTATACGGTGAGTGACATCCCCGTCAATCTCTCCGTCCCCTTGAATCACTGATCCAAGATATCTGAAACTGTCCCTCTTGGCTATAACCTGAGATCCCAGCTTCACGTCCCAGCCTACTTCGCTCGACTCGGCGCTAAATTTGCACTCTAGATATTCCTGTCTTAGACCTGCTTAGTTTGAAACCCTTAGACTCGAGAGTCTATCTCCAGACCTCCAACCTCTCATTAACACCGACCCTCGTCTCGTCTATCAAGACTATGTCATCAGCAAATAACATACACCATGGCACATCCCCTTGAATATGGCATGTTAGAGCATCCATCACCAAAGCAAATAAGAGAGGGCTTAGCGCAGATCCTTGATGTAGCCCCATAACCACCGGAAAATGGTCCGAGTCGCCACCCACCGTCCTAACCCTAGTCTTAGCTCCATCATACATGTCTTTGATCACTCTGATGTAGGCTTCTGGCACGCTCTTCGCCTCCAAGCATCTCCACAGAACCTCTCTAGGGACCTTATCGTACGCCTTCTCCAAGTCGATAAACACCATATGCGGGTCCTTCCTCTTATCCCTGAACAGTTCCACCACCCTCCTCACAAGGTGGATAGCTTCTGTAGTAGAGCGACCCGGCATGAAACCAAACTGGTTCACGGATATAGATGACATCTCCCTCACCCTCGCCTCGATCACCCTCTCCCAGACCTTCATGGTGTGACTTATTAATTTGATACCCCTATAGTTGTTGCAACACTGGATATCCCCTTTGTTTTTGTACAAGGGAACCACTGTACTCCATCTCCACTCCTCCGGCATCCTCTTGGTCCTAAAGATCACATTGAACAACCTGGACAACCACTCCACTCCCGACCTACCCATGCATTTCCAAAACTCCACCGGAATTTCGTCTGGCCCAGTCGCTCGACCCCTACTCATCCTACGCAACGCCCTCGAGACCTCCTCCTCCTTAATGCGCCTGCAGTGCCCGAGGTCTCTAGGACACTCTGAATGCCCCAGCTCCCCTAGCTCTAAGACTCGATCCCCTCTTCGTTAAGAAGGTCTCGAAAGTATTCCTGCCATCTCCGCTTGACTTGCGACTCCCCCGTCAGAACCCTACCATCCTCGTCCTTGATGCACCTAACTTGGTCTAGATCCCGGCGCCTTCCTCTCCCTCACCTTAGCCAACCGGAATAACTTTCTGTCCCCGCCTTTCTCCCCCAATTCCTCGTACATGCGCCCAAACGCGGCATTTTTAGCTTCCGTGACCGCTAGTTTCGCTTCCTTCCTCGCCACCTTGTAGTTCTCCTTGTTCGCTCTCCTTTCTTCTTCGCTTGAGCTCCCTGACAACTTAGCAAACGCCGCCTTCTTCGCCTCCACTTTTCCTTGGACTACCTCATTCCACCACCAGTCACCTTGGTGCCTGCCTGAATAGCCCTTGGCTACCCCAAGCACATCTCGCGCAGCCTCCCTAACCAAGTTCGCCGTCACTGACCACATTGCGTCCGCTTCCCCAGAGCTACTCCAAGCTCCCCCATCAACTAGCTTCCTCTCCAGCTCCCGGGCTTTCTCCTTAGTCAAAGTTCCCCATCTAATCCGCGGTCGGCCCCGAGAACCCCTCCTCTTCCTCTTCACCCAGAGACCTACATCCATCACTAGGAGTCTATGAAGAGTTGAAAGGGACTCTCCCGGAATAACCTTGCAATCCTTGCACAGCCCTCTATCGCCCCTTCTGAGGAGGAGGTAATCAATCTGAGTCCTCGCCGTGGAACTTTTGAAAGTAACCAAATGCTCCTCCCTCTTCTGGAATGACGAGTTCGCGATCAAAAGCTCCGAAGCCCTAGCGAAATCAAGCAGCGAAGTGCCCCCTCCGTTCCTAACCCCAAAGCCAAAGCCGCCATGCACCTCACCGTAACCACCAGCCTCCGCCCCAATATGACCATTAAAGTCCCCTCCAATAACTAACTTCTCGGATTGGGGAATACTACTCACCAACTCATCCAAGCCCTCCCAAAAACGCCTTTTAACCTCCTCAGCTAGGCCTGCATGCGGCGCGTTAGCGCTAATGACATTGAGAACACTACCGCCAATAACCAGTTTAATAGACATTAACCTATCATCCACTCGCCTAACCTCAACCACGGACTCCCTAAGATTCCTATCTACCAAGATACCTACTCCATTCTTACCCCTCTCGACCCCAGAGTACCACAACTTAAACTCATCTGCATCCCTCGCCTTCGTCCCTTTCCACCTAGTTTCCTGCACACATGCTATGTTGACCCTCCTCTTCCGGAGAATCTTTGCCAACTTAATTTGAATCGCTTTAGTTTAGTAAATTCCAACGTAGCCTGATCAGTTTGTTCGACATGTCCCCACCCAAACCTCCCGCCCTACCCACAGGACCACTCCATGCCCCCCTGCTCACCTCCTCCCCCACCCCCCGAGGACATGACCTTACAGTACCATCCTCCGCCGCGGCCACTATCCCTCCAACAAACTACGGTAAAAGAGACGAACTTTAATAGAATTACGCAAAAAGATGCTTGCTAGATAACGATAGAGTAAACCACACACAAGATGCTAGTTAAAATACGTAAAAAGACGTACAGAATAAACAAGAGATCGGGAGGTACCAACTCCCGGTGGAAAAACCTGAAAGTAAGCTTTGATGCGCCCGGGTCAACTGCCGCCAAACCTACTCGTTTTGGCCGGTGTAGCTTTGCTCCTCGCTTCCAAATGCCAAAAGCTCTTCCAGCCGAAAACTCTCTTTTTGGTTAAATCTGAATTATAATCGGAGATGTCCGGACACACTTCCCAATCCGCTGAATGTTGTTGCCTCGCGAACCCGTGTGATTAAGCCTGGCTAAAATTGTCTCTCCCGCCCTGTCCAAGATATAAGACAAAAACCACAAATTGCATGGGTCGCCGCCTTGGGCGACTGGTCTTGGCAATAAAACAGGACAGTAGAAGAAAGGAGAAGGAGCAGAGGAAGAAAGGAAAAATAAAAGGGACTGCCGGACAATAGCTGTCGCTGGCAGTTTAGGTAGTTTAAGTTCGGGAGCCAAGAGAAGAGAGAGAGGCGGGAGTGAGAGAAATGGGGGAGATGCCTGGGACCTAAGGCTACCACCGGCGGCAGGTTATTTCCGATGAAGGACGACTGCCACCAAGAAACAGGGGAAAGGGGGAAAGGGATCGAGAGAAAGAGGAGAGTAGGGAACAAAGAAAAGGGGAAGAACGAGAAAAGAAAAGAGAAAACCTTACCTCACCTGCGTCGATGCGTGAATTGTCGTAGGAAAAACGTGGCCGGCAGAAATTTTCAGCAGCTAGCGTTAGAGAGAGAGAGAGAAGTTACCGTTAGAGAGAGAGAGATGAACTCGATTCCATCGGGAGCCCTGCCCCAGCCTTCCACACCGATATCCCTAAAGGATGAACTAGGGATAGGGGAGGGATGACAAAACATAATATCTATGAGATGCTCGAGGACCCTCTTTGTCAAAGGAAGCCTCGGAGAGACAGTAGACTGAACAACCCTCAGTCCGGCTTGCATGGCTACTTTGAATTCACTTCTTTGAGCATCAAGCTGTGCAAGCTCTCAGCTTGGAATAGAGTTCCACGTTGAGCCGAGATATGAAGGTGAGTAGCGGTGTATAATTCGAGCCCCATTTTGAGCAGCGATGAATAATCCGAAGGACTGTTTACATAAAAGGGAGACCGACGATGCCAACAAAGGCCAACATACAAACGACCATAGCGGGAGAACACGATTATGATCAACGAAGGGCCAGAATATAACTTAAAGGGGCTCCTCCTAATGGCCTTGAGGCCATGAGCCCCAAGCATGACGTTCAAAGATTGAAGAAGATGACAAGAAAGGATAGGCATGCATGCCGGCGAAGGTACATGGATAGGAAAACAACACCAAGGCACCTCATTTATTGGGGTGATGACACAACCATCGGGGATCTGGAAGATTGACCGACGAATGTAATTACTACATCATTGGAAAACCATATCGACATTAGTATTTTTACATTGAAGAACAAAATTGATAATGTATTGAGCATGAGTCTATGGGATATGCCATCTATGGCAAAAGATTGCACCACGATTCGAATCACCAGTGTACTGTCACCATGAGGAGTTCGAGGAGTCAATGGTCATAATCGTTTCCCATCGCTTCATTTTGAGAAACGCGGAGACTTTCTATACTCGGTGAAATCAGAAGGCCTGATTTCTCACCATTAAGCCATCTCGGGGATGTACCTCGAGACCCCGAGGACGTGAAGCCACGACTTAGTCGTCACCATCGGGTCTTGTCAAGACCCGATTCAAGGCCGAGGTCAGGATAAAGAGGGGAAGCTCCAAAGACATGCAGTTGAGTCTGAGAGGGCCGGCCTAGCGAGAGCCTACACTGAGGCATATCATCAAACCATAACATCTCCATATTTTGTAACTAAATACACATGTATTTGTAACTGAGTTCCCCTCCTATATAAAGGGGACTCACCCTATCTTGTAATGGACTGACGTTGCTCCAATTCTCCACAAGTGCAATAATCTCTCTCTCTTTCTCTCTTTTCTTTCTAAACCTATTTGCTCTGACTGACTCGAGGATACGTTGATATCCTTCGCTTTTATATGAGTTCTTCATCGTATAACTTGGTTTTGATTATAAAGAGCTTTGGTTGATTATATCTTTAACTGTTATACCATCCTAGATTATCCCCGATAGCCCAAGCTCGACCTCGAAGTCGACCCCGAAGTTCCCATCGGCCAAGCCTACATCCGGGCAACAGGCTCTTCGGTTCAATCATTATCCCGTTTTAGCACGCACCCCATTGTTAAATTTCATATTACTAGCATCCTCTGCTCTAACAACTAGCTGGAGAATAGATCACGTATTTTTAGAGTTCCATTTTATAAATTTAATTGCCGTTACCATTTTCACGGTAGACAATTTCTCTAATTATTATTCGTAGAAATATTTACCTCAAGAGATATTTATTTTGTAAATTGAAAGATTTCTTAAAGTATTCCCTTCATTGTTTCCCAGTTGGACATTTTACTCGCTACCTTATCTCTTCATCGCTTTCTTCGTACATTTTCTCTGTAAAAATAAATTCAAAAGAAAAAAAAAAAAGAAGTTTTTTTACTTACTCATTAGAAAGAACCTAATTTATTCTGAATCCAAGAATTCTAATAAAGATACAAAAAGTAAGTAGCCAGTTAAATTATCAGGATCACCAGTAATACTTCCTTCTAATAAGGATCTGAAGCAGAGGCGGAGCCAAGATTTAAAGTTTATGGGTTCAGATTTTTAACTAGTTTAAGCTATTGGGTTCTAAATTACTAATTCAATGAATTTCTCAAGACAAACACAATGTTTGAACCAAAGCTATTAGGTTCTGCCGAACCCGCAATCGCAAGGCTAGCTCCGCCCTGCTCTGAAGTAGTAGTAGTACTCAACAGAAATATTAAAAGAGAAATAAATATGAAAATGGCCATCAGTCATTCAATATTGTTGCACAATATTTTTGTCAAATATAGTATACTGTTACTTTTTAATAAATCAGTTACACTTACTTTTTCTTTAACCACAACTATTCAAATACGTCTTCAAAAATTTTCGGATCACAATGATCACGTGGATTACAGTGATTGGAGTAGTAAACTATAAAAGCAGACCTAAATGTCATAATCTAAAGCAATAAAGATATTTTTGTTGAAGCCTTTCAATTAATTCCCATTATCTTAGACTGTTTTATTTACCAATAATTTGATCCAAAGATGCCTTACGGACAGCTTGAAGTTTATGTTGCAAATGCAAGAGGCCTTGATGACGAAAATTGGCTAAGTAAGTTCCTCACTAATTCTCTTACGGTCAGTGTATTCCCAGAGTAATTCAGGCAAGCAAATTTTGATTACATAATATGTAAGGGGAACCTCAATCAAAATCTTGTTTTAAATTTTTCGTGTTCATTGCATGGCCCAAATCTTTTTATTAATTAAGTAGATGGAGGAAAAAATAACATAATAAGAGCACAAGTATAAAGATCTTTATTGATGAGTAAATTAATTGAAGACCATCATTGATAAACACCGAAATAAGCGATATTTATCGGGCAAAAAGCATTCCTTCGAGGAAATGCTAACAAAAAATTAGGATAATATTCGATGGACTATCAAACAGATCTGGTTCGTTTCATCACTTTCAAGGTTGATATAATTTGCCTCGTCTTCGTTATTGTATAATACATGTGTTACTCCTTATCATTTTTTTGTAATTTTCTAGAAAATTTTTTTGAGGTTGTCCGCACATTCCTGTTGTAAATAACCTGAATAAAATAAAAAAAACACATAAATAAATAAATTTAAATATGAATCCAAGTGTTCCAAAACGCAAATATTATATCAAGAAGAGTAAAAATGGAACGACGAATTTCTTTCCTTTCCTTTGCATGAGATATTATGTCGACTGGTCTAACAAATTCGCTCACTGACGATACAATAAATTTTACATCTGTCTCCTGCTGTAAAAAACAAAACTATTTCAAAGATATTACAAATGATTGTTTAATATGGAACATGTAAGTAATCTGTTTTCCCCTAATTCTTTATTTTATACGTTATTGATCCTTCATCTCATGGGTTAAAGAATTTAATTAACTTTTTATTTCAAAATTTCAACAGCTGATATGAATCCTTATGTGGTTGTCACCTGCCGTACAGAAGAAAAGAAAAGCAGTACTGCATCAGGTTCGTAATTAATTAATTAACTTCTATAAAACCATGATATATATGTTGTTATATCCGACATATGTTAGTAACAAACAACAACAACAACAACAACCCAGTATAATCCCACTTAGTGGGGTCTGGGGAGGGTAGTATGTACGCAGACCTTACCCCTACCCTTGGGTAGAGAGGCTGTTTCCAAATAGACCCCCGGCATCCTTCCCTCCAAGAACTTCCCACCTTGCTCTTGGGGAGACTCGAACTCACAACCTTTCGGTTGGAAGTGGGGGTTGCTTACCATCAGAGCAACCCCTTCGGTGTATATAAATTAAAACTCATAACTCAATAATGCAAGCGGCTTTTAACAGGTGAAGGATCTGACCCTGAGTGGAATGAGTCCTTCCTCTTCAGCATCACTCGTGGTTGCGATGAGCTTCACATCAAACTAATGGATGAAAACACATTCCAAGATGACGATTTCCTAGGAGAAGCAACGTTAATAATCTCCCTGATTATATTCCTTAATATTCATTTTTTTTATTATGCAGTTAAACAATGTTAATAATGTTATTTTTTGTTAATCGAAAATAGAATTTCCTTGGAGGAAGTGTTTCGTGAAGGAGAAGTAGGATCAACCTCTTATCAACTTTACAAGGATGATGAAGAGTGTGGATCCATCAGACTTAGCCTAATTTTCACTCGTGAGGAGGTAATAGATTCGTCAATTATAAATTTATGATTTTCACCATCTGCTGTAATTCAGTACGTTATAGCATATTTCTAGCTACCATGTAAATGTGTACTATTTATTCTAAGTTACCAATTAATGTTTATTACAAGATTAATTTGCAATAAGCTAAGTGACTTGATTATATAATTTTTTTTATATTGTCAATGTAAGAAACTTAAACCTTTTTAATGTTTTCTTTTTTCATTACTTGCAGAGGGATGAATGTGACGACGACTACTAATATTTGCTGTCTAGCCGAGGAGTTTGAGTTTATGGAAGGGCCGTTTGGTTATCCGTACTATAAGAAATATTAGTCATAGAATAAATTATGAAATGATAGCGAATTGTTTTTGTTCGTTATCATGTTCTTGTATTCCTGCGAATAATATATGCATTTAGTTATGCGATGATTTTTGTATTATTTTATATTGAATGTAACGTGAAATAAAGATGCACGTTTTAGTAAACATACCGTTTGTGTCATCATGTTGTTAATTAGTTGACTATTGTTGCTTATTTCTTTTGCTTATCAGTATTCCATTTAGCCAAAGCGTTCGCAACTTAATTGGTTTTTTATAGCTAGAATAAGTTATGGTGGTTTTTCCGATTGGGAAGGGGAAGCAGGAATTAGACCAATAGGGCACCCGCCGCCCACCCGAAAGAGACGAGGAAGACTAGAAGAGATGTCTTGGGTACACAATCCATGTAAGTTGTGCAAGGTAATGGATTCTCTTAAGTGCCATATTTTACTGCATACCTAGCCTTCAAAATAATATCATCAAAAAGACAACTTTTGTTGTTTAATCCTCAATCATGAAAAGGACAATTAAAAAGGGATATATTTTTGCCAAATCTTCTTTTAGAAATGACACTTAACACTATTTTGCCTGATCAAATTCCAAGCTGAAGCAGTGGTAAAAGAACCAGTACTACTTGGAACCCAAATAATTATAAGTAAATGTGGACAGTTAGAAGGTACAATACCCGAGTAAGTAATATACAACAACAACTACCCAGTATAGTCCCACATAGTGGGGTCTGGAGAGGGTGATACGTACGCAGGCCTTATCCCCGCTCGAAAGGGAAGAGATGCTGTTTCCAGTGGACCCTCAGCTCAGGAAAAGAAAAAAAAACAAAAACAAGACAAAAACAACAGGGCATTAGTAACTCCAGCAGAAATCACCTAAATAATTATGTAAACATAAATCATAAATTGCATGGCATACAAAAGGACAAGATACACAAAAATAACACTAGAAACAAAGGCATTAGTAACTCCAGCAGAAATCACATATGTAATTTTGAAACCATACATCATAAGTATAACGGAATGCAATGCAAATACGCAAATCTACTATGTAAAGCCCTACCAAACCTCGGCCCTGCCCCGGGGAAAAAGTGCATGAAATTCTAGAAGCCCTTAATTATCCTACAACCCAGATACTAGACTTCCAGCCTTTCCTTGACCAAAAGGATGCCGAAAGAGTGGATGTGGACTACGATGGTGCCTTTGTACAAGAACAAAGGGGATATCCAATGTTGCAACAACTATAGGGGTATCAAATTAATAAGTCACACTATGAAGGTCAGGGAGCGGATCGAGGCTAGGGTGAGGGAGATGACATCTATATCGGTAAACCAGTTCGATTTCATGCCAGGTCGCTACACTATAGAAGCTATCCACCTTGTCAGGAGATTGATGGAACAATTTAGGGATAAGAAAAAGGACCTGCACATGGTGTTTATTGACTTGGAGAAGGCGTATGACAAGGTGCTATGGAGGTGCCTGGAGGCGAAGGGCATGCCGGAAGCCTACATCAGAGTAACCAAGGACATGTACGATGGAGCTAAGACTAGGGTTATGATGGTGAGTGGTGACTCAAACCGTTTCCCGGTCGTTATGGGGCTCTATCAAGGATCGACACTTATCCCTCTCTTATTTGCCTTGGTGATGGATGCTATAACCCGACATATTCAGGGGGATGTGCCTTGGTGCATGCTATTTGCTGATGTCATAGTATTAATAGACGAGATGAGGGTCGGTGTGAATGAGAGTCTAGAGGTATAGAGACAGATTCTCGAGTACTCTAAGGGTTTCAAAATAAGTAGATCTAAGACCCGGAATGCAAGCTTAGCGCCGGGCAAAGTAGGCAGGGACGTGAAGATTGGATCTCAGGTCATCGCCAAGAGGGACAGTTTCAGATATCTTGGTTCGGTGATTCAGGGGGGTGGAGAGATTGACAGGGATGTCATACATCGTATAAGAGCGGGGTGGTCGAAGAGGAGGCTTGCATCAGGAGTCATGTGCGACAAGAAAGTGCCACTAATACTCAAGGGGAAATTTTATAGAGCTGTGGTTAGACCTTCCATATTGTATGGGATGGAGTACTGGCCAGTGAAGAACTCTCATGTTCAGATAATGAAGGTTGCGGAGATGAGGATGCTCAGATGGATGTGCGGGCTCACCGGGTTATATAATATTAAGAATGAAATTATTCGAGAGAAGGTGGGGGTGGCCCCGGTGGATGAGAAGATGCGTGAAGCGAGGCTTAGGTGGTTCGGGCATGTGCGGAGGAGAAGTCCTGATGTCCTAGTGATAAATTGTGAGCGATTGGCGGTGGTCGGAATGAGTCGAGGCAGAGGGAGGCTTAAGAGGTATTGGGGAGAAGTGATTAGGCATGACATGGCTAGGATGCAGATTTCCGAGGACATGGCCCTAGAGAGAAAAGTTTGGAGGTCTAGTATCAGTATTGTAGGATAGGGGCTCCAAGAATTTTTTGTACTCCTTTCCCGGTATTGGGTGAGGCTTGTCAAGGCGATTCATAGATGATTTGTGCATTGGATTGTGACCCCTTATGGTAGTTATTTATGGTAGTTACTGGTTGATATTATTGCATGTCATTTTATGTGTGGTTCTTATGTTTAGATAACTATTTACGCGATTTATGCTGGAGTTACTAATGCTCTTTTGTTTTTGTTGTTGCTTTCCCTTTCCTTCCCTTAGCCGAGGGTCGATTGGAAACAGCCTCTCTGCTCTTTCGGGTAGGTAAGGCCTGTCTATATATTACCATCCCCAGACCCCACCTTGTTGGACTATACTAGATAGTTGTTGTTGTTGTAAATTATCTTACAATGTGGCTCCATGGCCAAAGTATGACAATGTATGTTCAGATAGGCTGATTAAGTGAGGCACCGGGTGACGGTCTCGCCCCCCAGGTTCGGGTCATGACACAAATCTAACAAAAATAACTTAGTATTATAAATAAAACCATAGAAAATAATTTTGGATAATAAAGCTTCAATCTTGAATGAAAATAAAAAATCAACACCGCACCCGCACTTTGAAACCTAATAAAATTTATAAAATCCGGAAGATCCTTTTAGATATGAGTCCAACCATAGTAAAATTAACCAAGTCCGACATCAAATTGGCCTTCAAATATTCATCTTAAATTTTAGGAAGTTTTTACAAAAGTCTCCAATTTTCTCCAATTTAAATTACTAATTTAATGATAAAAAATGGAATCATGAAATATAATCAAATATGTGCTAAGAAATCCTACCTCAATCCAAATAGTGAAGAATCTCTCTAAAATGGCCCAAAACCAAAGTTTACAATTCAAGATGTGATAAAATAACCAAATTCTCATTTGCGCTCTCGCGTTTTCGACCCAACACCCGCATATTCAGTTTCCAGACCAGCTACCACACCTGCGCAAATGAGGCCGCTCTGGCAACGCTGCAGATCCACTCACACAAATTCATAGGCAGATTCTATTGCATATATATGCGACTCATTACTCGCGAAGCGGCCACCGCATCTACGATCCCTCAACTGCAGAAGCGGAAAGCCTCACTATACAAAATCTTGCAGGAGCGACACAATTTCACGCAAAACGGATTCCGCACATGCACTCCCACTTGCACAGATGCGAGACACCAGAACTAGGCCTACACAAAAACATAAAATTAATTCAAAACATGTCCGAATAACACCGGGGCCCCCTGTCCAATCATACATACCAATCCCAAAATATAAGGCGGACCTACTCGAAGCCTCAAATCATATCAAACAGTATAAAAATATGATTTACACCTCAAATCGAACTTAGTGAACTTATGAATTTTCAACTTGTACAACTCACACCGAATCATATACAATCTACCCGGAATGATGTCAAATTTTGCATGCATGTCCCAAATGAGTTAAGAAAATTATTCCAACTCTCGAAATTGCAATCCGAATCCGATATCTATAAAGTCAACTTACAGTTAGACCTCTCAACCTTCAAGATTTTAAATTTCGTCAAAATACAACAAATCAACCTACCAACCTCTAAATCCAAATACGGACATACGCCTAAGTGCAGAATCATTATACGAAGCTACCGAATCATCAAAACACCTTTCTAGAGTCTTCTACACAAAATTTCAAACTCCAATCCACTCTTGCCACTTAAGATTCTAAAACGAGAATCATTCTTCCAAATCAATACTGAATCATCTGAATATCTAATACGACCATACACAAAAGTCATAATGCACAATACAAAGCTACTCGAGGCCTTAAGCCGCCGAACGGGACCCTAATTCTAAAAATAACTCATTGGGTTGTTACTGGTAATTATATTGCCCTTTTCCTTCAAGAGATAGGAAAACCAAATATGGTCAGAAAATTATGGCAAACATCTAACAAGAAGTACTTACTCCCTTTTCCTCGAAAGCCGGCCTTACTCAACAAGCACCTTTCTTAATATGGTTTTCTTTTATGTCAAACTTGCCGATTTAGTTTCCAATTCCACCGGACATTGTGATCGATATCAGAGATGAAAGAAACATTCAGTAGTGAGCCTACTACTCTTCAACCATGGTGGGAAATTTATTTTCTTTTAGTATTTTGTGCTTGTTATGTCAGGAATCAGAATGTATTCCATGTGAACTTATAAATGATCCTACGAGTGTGTGGCTGGGTTTAGACTTGTGTATTTATCGTTATACATGTTTTCATTCAAATTGGATTTTTCATTTGGATTGTCGTGCCCCGTTTTCTCGCGAAAGTGAGTTCCGACGTCGTGGCAAATCCTTTTGGAATGGGAGATAGAATGATAAAGAAGAAGAGTCACCACATAACGATTATATTAAGGTGCGTTAGGGTACCTATTTGCAAATAGCTCTATTTTAAATATTATGCAAAGTACTAAATTATTTCAATCTGCTAATTTTGATATAAAGATCTGGGTGATGTAAATACGATATTGTGAGTTAAAGTTATAAGGAGTAAAGATGGCACAATGTTGTCACAATAACATTGTGTTGAGAGACTTATTAAGAACTTCGATTTTAATGTCACACATATAAGCACTCGTTTTGATGCTAACTCTCAATTGAAAAAGATTAATGATGACCCAGCTGCTCAGTATAAATATGATCAGATTATTGGGAGTCTGATACATTTATATGCCATGTGTAGGCTGAGTAGATATACTCATATTCCCAACAAAGAGCACTGATATGCATTAGTTATGATATACTTGATAGGAACCATAAATTATGATATCCTATATAGTGGATTTGCTTCTATTTTAGAAAGGTACATTGATGCAAATTGGATCTTTGATTCAAATGAGGCAAAATTCAGTAGTGGTTATGTATTCATCTTTGATGGTAGTGCAATATCGTGAAAATCAGCTAAACAGATGATCATTGCTAGATCGACTATGAAATCAAAGTTCGAAGCTCTGGAGTTACTTGGTTCTAAGGTTGAGTGGCTAAGAAACTTCTTAGCTAATACTCTTTTAATAAAGGATGTATTGCCTCATGTGTCTATGCATCACATTTGTCAAGCGAGAAAAGATATTGCAAAGAATAAATCTTATAAATGAAAAAAAAAAAAAAAAAGCAAATCATGTTGCGAATGCCTTGGCGAAATGAATTATTAATAAGCAGAAAATATTTTCTCCTGCTTCTGAGTTTCCGGAATGTGCTAAGGGACCTTGCAATTTGGACTCCATACATCGTAATTCAATTTATTTTATAAGAAGTAACAATAGTCAAGTAATTAACAACTTGATGGCACAAACGGTATGTTAGCTAACACGTGTATCTTTATTTCACGTTACATTTAATATATATAACATAGTACAAAATTTATCGCATAACTAAATGCGTATATTAATAGTTGCACTAATACAAGAAAATGATAACTTAACAAAAACAATTCACTATCATTTCATAATTTATTCTAGGACTAATATTTCTTGTAGATGGGGTAACCAAACGACCCTTCCATAAACTCAAACTCCTCGGCTAGACAGCAAATATTAGTAGTCGTCGTCACATTCATCCCTCTGCAAGTTATGAAAAAAGTAAACATTAAAAAGGTTTATGTTTCATAAATTGACAATATAAAAAAAAATTATATAATCAAGTCATGACTAAGTATACATTTACATGGTAGAAATATGCTATAACGTATTGAATTACACAGATGATGAAAATCATAAATTTATAATTAACGAATCTATTACCTCCTCACGAGTGAAAGTTAGGCCAAGTCTGATGGATCCACATTCTTCATCATCCTTGTAAAGCTGATAAGAGGTTGATCCTACTTCTCCTTCACGAAACACTTCCTCCAAGGAAATTCTGTTTTCGATTAACAAAAACATAAATTTTGTTTTTAATCGTGTAACGAGAAATTATATTTATTAAGGAATATAATCAGAGAGATTATTAACGTTGCTTCTCCTAAGAAATCGTCGTCTTGGAATGTATTTTCATCCATAAGCTTGATGTGAATCTCGTCACACCCACGAGTGACGGTGAAGAGGAAGGACTCATTCCATTCAGGGTCGGATCCTTCACCTATAAATTTATATAATGTATTTTAATTAACATAGGTCGGATACAAGAAAATTTTAAGGTATAATTCAAGTTAATTAATTAATTAATTACAAACCTGATGCAGTACTGCTTTTCTTCTCTTCAGTACGACAAGTGACAACCACATAAGGATTCATATCAGCTGTTTTGGAATTTTAATAAACAATTAATTTCAGTAACCGATTCATATACTAAAAGAGAAAGCATAGTTGAATAAAATATATATAATCCGCAACATTTTTTTTAGACAATCACCTATATTTATATATATGCGCGCGCACACTTAATCTAATTTTTGGATTAACAAGGTTATCACCTTTGGATTTATCTAATTGAATAAATGAATTTTAATTTCACGTAATCAGTAAAATTTAACACGTTAGTGAGGAACATACTGAGCCAATTTGCGTCATCAAGGCCTCTGGCGTTAGCTACATAAACTTCAAGCTGTCCGTAAGGCATCTTTTTTTGGATAAAATTACGTTGATAAAACAGAATAAAATAATGGGAAGATAGTAAAAGGTTTCAAATCAAATCTGTTTACAGTTCTGAATAATAGCATTTAGGCCTGCTCAATTTATAGTTTACTAATCCAATCACAACAAACCACGTGGTCGCTAATTTCATTGGTAATTCCACTTTTTCCGTTTTCTTAGCATTTTATTATTTATCCTTCTTGAATAATTCAGTAAAAAATTTAACTATTCATTTTAAGCAGCAGAGAAAGCGCTCTTTACTGGATGTGATACATTCTTATTCAGATAATCCCCTTAAATTTTCTGTGGAGTACCATTTTAGATTATTTTTGTTAAATAAAAGCCATCAGGATGGTTGATTTCATTCAATGAAAACGAGACAAATTAAAAAAAAAATTAATAATAAAAAAAAAATGAGGCAAGAGCATTTCTAACCTCAGTAATACCAAGATTAGTGAGATATATCGTGATATTTGTGTGTAATTACAATATTCAATGACCTCTACATATTTTCTAGCGCCAAAATTAGCTTGCAGTGAGGTGTACTGGATTTGCGGGATGGTTTTCTTTTAAAAAAAATAAAAAATAAATGTTGGCTTTAAGCCCAGCCAATCTATTGCACTTCCAAAAAATTACAGAGAGAGGGAGGTTGGATGTTTGTCCAATCCACCTTGAGTAACACGAAAGGATGAAGATTTAATCCTTATACAAAAAGAGTCTTCTAAGAGTTGCTATTACAATAGTAAGGAAGTTCTTTCCGACGATGTGGGGAGGGTAATGTGTACGCGCATCTTACCTTTACCCGAAAGTGTTTTCTAATGCAAATACGTAAGAGAACTTGATAACTTATGCCTAAATTAACCATAATGAAAAGTAAAGTCCTTTCGCAGTGGACTAAGACGAAAAACAAGAATTCCTTCTATATTATTCTTCAACAAGTTTTTAACTTCTAAGGGAAGAAATAATCTCTTTTGAAGAAATAATCTCTTTTGATAGAATTCTCTTGTGTTGTTGGATTTATCGTCATTAAAGGTTTGCTTTGATAGCTTCCGCATGACACCTGCTTTTTTCGGTCCTAACAAGTGGTATCAGAGCAAGGTTCAAGACAGGTTCATCTTGGCGGGTTCAGTTCTAGCTGCAACATATTTGACGGTAATCGTGATTTTTGACTGATAAATCTGACCAGTGTGTTACGCACGTTAATACAAACTCTGTGGCGGAGATCTAGAGATGCGACCTGTTGAATGCTATGTGAAGAAGGGGGATCAAGTTTATTTTGTCAGAAAATTCAGGCCAAAGGGTAGAATTATTAGGTGTTTGCCATAATATTTTTACCATATTTGGTTTTCCTATCTCTTGAAGGAAAAGGGCAATATAATTACCTTAACTGGGTTTTCCTTTTTGTATAAGAAAATTGTAAACTCTTCCATATTTGGCTAGTCCCTTCTCTTGTAGGAAAATGTTTGGACTTCTATAAATTGAGGATCCTTCCTTCTCATTCACTAGCATTCACAATGTAGCCATAGGGGGCTTGAGAGTAGTGTTTAGGGGGAGAACTTTTCGGGACAAGTGTTAGTGGGTTACTTGTGTTTGCCTTTTCGTGAGGTTGTCCACTCGATATTTTGTACTCTCTTTTTATTATTGTGGATTGCTCATCTCCGTTGTGGACGTAGGTCAGTTGACCGAACCACGTTAAATGTTTGTGTCTCTTTTGGTAGATTTCTCTTGTGTTGTTGGATTTATTGTCGTTAAAGGTTTGCTTTGATAGCTTCCGCATCACACCTACTTTTTTCGGTCCTAACACTTCTAATGTATAAAGAAAGTAATACTCTGCTCTGTATACTATTTCTGAAAACCATATGACTATAGATATCATTATGCTAAAGTACATAAAGATATAATATTGGATATCCATGCAAATAAAGTCTCACACTAATAAGTGAAAATACAAGGTGTAGGAATACTCTTAATCGTGCGAGGCTCTTTATGAAAAAACCCTAAGAGCTTGGTCGAAATATTGATAATATCATATCATATTTAGAGTATTCTTGTGATGATTCATCCAAACAGACTGGTTACAATGCTAATCGTTCGTCAACGTGAATATGAAGATGGCAGAGTAATGATGTTACACTAAATTTATCTATCTTGTTCTTATTACACTAACATAAAAGGACATATCTGGTAACAAACATGTTGGATCAGGTCAGTACCTTGGTGGGTCGCTAACCGAGCCATCATCGGTCTCGATCTCCTCAAAAGTTAAAGGATAACTATCAGCTATGTCCATTTATAAGTACTTCATTACAAAAATTGGCCAATTAAATATTATTAATATTAGCCAATTAGCTATTTTAGCAAAAAAAAAATCAATTTTTTGTTTTTGTTAGTGGGTGTTATTAGAATAGATTGGATACATCTTATGGAGCTTAAATCTTACATTTGGGATGATTTAGTAAAGTGTTAAGGTGGTTTGAATTGAAATTTCGAAGTAAAAATTAAATATGAAAAAAATAATATGTGTATCACATATGTATTATATTTGTATCAATTGTGTATCACGTGTATATCCATGTACACCAGTGTGTAATATATACATGCGTGATACATGTGTCGCATAAGAACTTTTGAACTAGATTTAATTAAGAATTTTGATACAAAACTAGTCCAAAACACCTCCAATCTTCTTCAAATTTTTTGTATTGACTTATCTATATGTTTTCAATAAATTTTACTATTACCCATTGAAATAGTTACTTTAATTGCTTAGATTTTTGGAATATTATTTTTTTTTTTTTTTTGTGTTTCATCACCTTATTTGTTACATCATCCATGTTAATCATGCTTAAAAAATATGGAATGTGATTTTGCATGTGGTTCTTTGAGAGAAAGAACCTTATTGATTTGGGTTTTTAATTTTTGTATGTATTTAGCTAGTTTTGATAAGTTTATACTTAATGGCTAAAAGTTGGTAAGTTGAGATTTATCCGAGATATTTGTATAAGTTTCCCAAAAGTAAAAGTATACTAAGTGTACGTACGCTTGGCACCCATTTAAACATTTTTCAAATTTAGAGTATTTTTTTCTCTTTCTTCTTCCTCCTTTTGCCGAAACTTCCAAATCTTCTCCCTCAATTCTCCTTTCTCTGCCTTATTATTTTTAAACATTCATTCACATTTTGCGCTAGGTCTGCTTAATCTGACGCATTGGGCTAGTTTTCCTGACTCTTCACGCTACCTATGGTTTTTTTCTTTTAGTTTTCGGTAATAATCCATTTTCTTGATCTTCTAAGAAGTAACATATTACCTACTGTTCTAGCACATAGGTGAATATCGCGCCATGGCACATATTATTGTTGATATTTTCTAGGTTCAACAGTTCTTTTGTGATTTTCACATCTATCATCTAGACCATCCTCTTATTTATTGTGATAATATTAGTAAATTATACCTGATCGTTAATCCTCTCTGCCATTCACAGACAACATTTAGTTGTGGACTTTCATTTTGTCAGTGAACGGGTTACTTGTGGTTTTATTTTTGTATGCTGTTTACCAACAACAACTTGCCAATATTCTTACTGAAAAGGTTCTTGTTTCCCATAGGTTTAAATGTCCTAAGAGAGAATCTTCACATGTTTAAGGGAGCGGGTAAGAATTGGAGTTATACTCTTGTAATTATGTACATTTCATTAGGCTGTTGTATATACTATTCTATAGTGCATATCTATAAATTTAAAGGCTTGTCGTATTTATTACACAATTGCATAATTCTAACACGAGTACCATTAAATAACCATTTTGGAATTTGAAATGGAATCTTGCCTTACAATGAATATGTAGCATTTTCCATTACTCTTGATTTTCCAAAAATATATTGGATCGCAACTAAAGAATGGCAGATTCAGGTTCAGGATTTTAAAATTATGAATGCTCCATTATTTTTAATTTGAGAATTAATATTTTGACTGTGTACTCAATTAATGTATTTGTATGAATTATTAATTTTTACATATAAGTAAAATACGGCTTGGCAAGTCCTGCAAAAGGTCAGCTAAAAAAACTTTATCAATAGGATACATATGCCTACCTACGCCACTAAATTCAATACTATATATTGGGGTTTAACGCATCAAGGGATGTGCTGCACTCAATGTAAAATAAACTACCCCAACACTGCCTACCAACAGTATCCCAAACACCCCAATATGCTTGGACTGGAAAACTCTGGTTACCTCCAAAATTAAAATGTTCTTAATTATGGCTTATAATGCACAGCAGTCTACCGCTATGAGGCAATATTTGCATCATATACTTTTATACGATCATTGCAAAATTTGTAATAGAGCACACAAATCAATTAATCACATATTTCAGCACCAACTACAAAACCTACTATTTTTGATGTGCCACCAGATTTTATCAGCACCACATTACAATTGGATCGGGAAGGAGCCATACGCTATAGGAAGACAACATGCATAACAACTGAAAATGCCCTGGATATGGAAACAACCATTTTTGTTGCCCATGATGACCGATATGCAATCACAACTATCAATGGCGTTACTATAGTAGAGAACTCCGTGAACTGATCAGACTTTTTTTTGGAAAAAACTTAAGTGAATCATCATCAGTGTAATAACCAACTATCTAGCGCTACTAATACGATGCACATCATACATCCCCATATCTGTAGTAACTCTTGTATATAGTTTTAATGCAGTACTATCTTTTATACCAAAAAACAAAAAAAAAAAAACAAAGTTCAATTGATAACATTGTTGGTATTATTTAGGTTGGACTTGAGGTCGAAATGAGTGGTTAATTAGTTGTGGTAATTCTTTTAAGTGTCTGGTATACTTATGGCACGACTAATTCAGATTCTCATCCTATAAGACCCACTAAAGGCTGTGAAGCACTTTTTCGTAAGGTTTTACTTTTCAAAGCTCGACGAAGAGGTCGATGAAGGAATTTCATATATCCAATGACTCTATTTGATAATTTAAAGTGTGTTGTTTGATTGTTATTAAAAAGGACATTTTGGTTATTACTAAAAGTTGAAAATGTAATCAATTTTTCCTACAAGTTTTGAAATATCTGTCAAATATTCTGTTCTTAAACAACGACCACGTGGATTGTAGTGATTGGGGTAGTTAATTATAAATTGAGCATTGAGCAGGTCTAAAGGGCCATCATTCACAACAGGAAATAGGTCTCAATTGAAGCCTTTACATCTTTCCACTATCTTGTTCTATTTCTGTCAAAGTAATTCGCTCCAAAAAAGATGCCAACTGGAACGCTTGAAGTTATTCTTGGAAATGCCAAAGGCCTTGAAGATCAAAATTGGCTCAGTATGATTCCTCATAAAAGCCATTTTTTATTCTATTTATCCTGATTGAGGGAAGGGGAATATAGCGTTTGAGCTTTTCGTCTTAGATACTTTCACATTAAAAAAAAAAATAATTGGAAGAGAAAACGAACAGTAGTTCTCTTTCACCTTGGGTCCCCCAAATGGTTCTTGTTTAGATCTTAATTTTGTATATGCAAATATATAATGTACATATGTATGTATATACAATATATCTGCATGTATATAATAAATCGCATCAACAGATCGCTAGTAGCAAGTTCAACAACAACAACAACATACTCGGGGTAATTTTGTAAGTGGGGTCAAAAAAAGTATGATAGGGTAGTATGTACGCAGACATTTCCTCATAAGGGAAAGATTGTTTCCAATAGATTGTTTGTTCAAAGAAAGCATGATTAAAGCTACTTTAATTATCATGTCATTTACAGCACGCAGCCTATTTTTATCCATGCAACTTTGATTTGTCCTTTAATTTGGTAGACATATGCATGCGCCCCTCGTCCTTTATTTTCTACGTTACTAATCCTTCAATCTCTTTGTTAAATGAATTTGATTGATATTTGGAATTTCAACAGCTAGTATGAATCCTTATGTCGTCATCACCTGCCGGACTCAAGAGAAGGAAAGTAGTGTTGCATCAGGTGTGTTTATTGATTACCTGTATTAAAACTTGAATGTTACATATCTTTAGGGGTATCAAATGGGCGGGTTGGGCTGAATTTTGGTGGGTCAAGATGGGTTAGTCAATAAATGGGTCATTGTCCAGCCCAACCCAAAGTGAATTTGAATTAAGATGGGCTGGGTCAAGATGGGCTAAACAATGGGTCATAACCCAACCCACCCAACATGACCCATATTTTAAAAATGCTCATCTTGCATACAATTTTTTAGGGGGTTTGCGCCCGGGGTGGGGGGGTGAGGGGGAGGGGGCATGGAGGGGTAGGGGTAGAAGGTGTAGAAAAATAAAATAATAAAAAATTAAAATTACAACAAAAAATTATTAGTACAACAAAAAAATAATAATTTTTTTAGGGGTTTAGCACTGTGGGGTAAGGTGTGTGCGTGGGGGGTATTGATAGGATGTGGTGGGGTGTGGTGAGGTGGGGGTGGCAGAAAAACTGAAAAACAAAAAATAAAAATTTAAAAGTAAAAAATAAAAAACAAAAAATTTTTAGCAGGTTCGCGCCGGGGAGGGGGGTTAGATGGGGTTATGATGGAGTGGGGTGGGATGGCAGAAAAACTGAAAAACAAAAAATAGAAATCTAAAAATAAAAATAAAAATAAAAAGTAAAAAATTTTTAAGGGGTTTGCACCGGGGTAGGTTGGGGGTATGGGTATTAGGGGGGAGGGTATGAGTAGGATGGGTGATGTAGAAAATAAAATAATTAAAAATTAAAAATACAACAAAAAATTATCTTTTATAGGGGTATTGCGCGGGGTGGGGTGTAGGGGGTTGGGTGGGATGTGGTGGGGTGGGTGAATGAGCGGCGTAGAAAAACAAAAGAACAGAAAATTAAAAATATAAAAAATAAAAAAATTGGAGCAACTAAGTAAATTTTTCTAAATAAGTTAGGTTGAGATACTTTGTTTTGGGTGAGTTTCATGGGTTATATTTGGGATGTTAAATGAGTTAGAATGTGCTATAAAAATAATGGGTTAACTTGAGCTCAACCCAAATTGACCCATAAACTAAAATGGTTGTAGCCCAACCCATTAATCTCTGGGCTAGTTGGGCGGGTTTGATGGGTTTGGGCTCAAATTGTCACCCCTGTGATATCTCTATGATATATTCAGATTGAATATTATCCAATCTATTATCCAAAAATTTATCAATATTTATTGGCTACAGGTGAAGGATCCGAACCTGAATGGAATGAGACTTTCCTTTTCACCATCAGTCAGGGTGTCGAAGAGATCACCCTCAGGATTATGGACAAAGATACATTCAGTTCGGATGATTTTGTTGGAGAAGCAACGTTAGTAATCATTCTTATTCTTTTTCCTCTTATATGAACATTATTTTTTTTTTTTTGACATTAATGTTATATATCTAATCGTACATGTTTTCGGTCTATGTTTTGTGGTTTTGTTAATTGAAACAGAATTTCCTTACATGAAGTGTTTCGTGAACGGGAAGTGCCGACACGTTCTTACAATGTTGTCAAAGATGAAGAATATTGTGGAGAGATAAAACTTGGGCTCACTTTCACTGCTGAGGTAAGAATATTATGTGACAAGAGTTTCACTTATATATATCAAGTATACTATCGGACTATTATTAAAAAGATATCTACAGATAATTCGTCATGAAAAGTAAAATTGTAATTTTGTAAATAAGATAGGTTATTTGCTACAACGTCATAAAAAGTGAAATTGTAACTTTAAAAATAAGATACGTTATTTGCTACAACTAGTAAAGGTAATCAATAGTGTAGTTTTCTTTATGTATCAATGAATTTAAGTTACTCACATGACAAAACAATCTTGAGTATGATTATACCAGGAGTTTAACTTCTATATACCAAAAATGAAAAATAAAATTTACTATTCGATCACCTAAAAGATATTTCCTCCGGTCCAAAATAAGTGATTTTTTGGATGTTTTCACATATATTAAGAAAGTCACCTTTTAGCATTAATTAGAAATAGAATTGACCATTTTAACCTTACTATCTTACATAAACACTCCTAACACATATTCCAACACTATTTACTCCAAGGACAATGTAGGAAAAACATCATTAAGTCATTCTTGAAATCCGAAAAAATCACTTATTTTGGACCACAAAAAAAAAGCCAAAAAATTACTTATTTTGGACCGGAGAGAGTAACTACAAATATGAGTCTATATATAGTAAGTGTGATCTGCAAAATAAGACAACTGATTTGTTATAACAAGATAATATACAGTAGTAATTAATTGTGTAAAGGTTGTTACACTATCAGTTTATTTAAGCTTAAAAAAAAAGGAGCTAAAAAAATACTTTTCGCTTGCAGTTGGACTCTAAAAGAGGATGTGATGAAGAAGGCTATGGTGGACGTAGACAATCACGCGAAGAATACAGGGAATGTGATGAAGATAATAATGTAGGAGGTAGAAAATCTCGCGACGACATCAATGGAAGTGATGAAGATAATCATGGTGGGCGTAGAAAATCACGTGACAATTACAATGCAAGTGATGAAGATAATCATGGTGGACTTAGAAAATCGCGCGACGATTACAATGGAAGTGATGAGGATAATCATGGTGGACGTAGAAAATCGCGCGACGACTACAATGGAAGTGTTGAAGATAATTATAGTGGACGTAGAAAATCGCGCAATGATTACAGTGGAAGTGATGAGGACAATGATGGTGGCCGTCGAAAATCCCGCGACAATTACAGTGGAAGTGATGAGGATAATCATGGTGGACGTAGAAAATCACGCGAAGACTACAGCGGAAGTAATGAAGATAACTATGGTGGATATAGAGAATCACGCGATGACTACTAATCCAGGGAGTTGAATTTATTTAGTGCTCGTTTGGTTACAGGAAATAATCCTAGTGATAATAAACTCTAAATCAATTGTTTGTTGTTTGTTACATTCCTCAACCTTCTTTCTGTCTATATCAACATGAAGTGTTGTCAATGGCTTGGTCTCCTTAACCCTGTTATCAGTAATCATCCAAGTAAATAGTCTTGCTTTGTTTCTAGGTTTTTTTATGGATGGAAACGAGACCCTACTAATGTTTTGCCATGTTTCTTGCCCCATTTAGCTCCTCATTTATGTGTTCTTCATTTTCGTTCCACGTGAAATATGAAGAAGTATATTGGTTCTTTGCCTTGAGATGCCTCTCAAATTTTATGGTCAAATCGAGCAAGATCTCCAAGTTGTCGTAGGGGTATAACTCTACCATATTGGCACTGTTCTTGTTCAATCTGTTGTTAATTTTTGTCTCTGTATGCAGAATATATGTGCAAATTATATTGTAATTATTAGATTATTCTAAATGAAATTCCTCATCGAATTATAGAGATACTAGTATTTGCAAAAGAGCCATTGATCATATCATGTTTGTTATATACAATTCATTCTTAAATTTCAAAAGTATATAAAAAGGAAAAACCGTTATGGCCACAATGAGCGTGGCCAAAATGGGGACAATTAAGATATTTCATATGGGCTTCCAGGGCATTATGGACACTTAACTATTTTTTCATGCCCGCTATACCCCTTTCTATAACTGCTAGAGTGTCACGACCCATATATCCATCTAGTCGTGATACACCTAAGTTAATGCTAGGTAAGCCTAACATAGAATAACATAACTCAAGTGAAAGATCAATAATAACAAGAATAAAATAACTTAATTTTGTACAAGTTTTCATGGACTGGTAATACAAGTCAAGAGGAACTACGAATATGATTACAATCTTAGTTTGAGGAAAGATATCTCATTTTGTTGAATTTTATATAAAGAAATATAAATCCCAAACTATCGCGAACAAATGGTAGATTAAATCTTGAGTGCTCATACGTCTTCAATGCTAGGCCCACGAACTCCGTAGCTGCACCTCGCTGAATATCTGCACGCTAGGTGCAGAAGTCTAATATGAGTACAATCAATCCCATGTACTCAATAAGTATCTTGATTAACCTTAGTTAAATAGTGGTGAACTTTTATAGTCTCAATATACTTACTGATATAATGTATTTTTATACGGTCAAAATCATATGACCCCGATTTTGTAGGCTCGAGAGGTCGCATCTCGAGCTCGGAGGAAAAAAACGAGGTTCGAAGATCTAAGTGCTCGAGGAATATCGAAACAATGTATACCAACCCCGAGATGATGTCGTTATGGATTTGTAACAGAAAAAGCAAGATTTCCACCATCCCAAAAATCATGGCATAAATACCGAAATTGATGTGTATGAGTTAGTACAAATCTGTACTAAACGGTTAGACACTAGGGATATGGCAAATATGGATGTGCCAAATGTTAAACTAGTTGATGTTAGCTCTCACATTGCTCTAAATGCAGATCTAGGCATAGACCACAGAGGAAGTCTACGTAGGGAAGTCCGATCAGATGGCTAAGGAACACCGGATATAGGATATGGATGAGGTAGCCTTCAAGTAATATTCGAGATGTTATAAGCTCAATTGGTTATCATTGCTCAACTTCAAAGTCAACATAAAACTCCAAGTGTGGTCGAGCCAAAAATCACTCGTCGTACTTAGCCGGTGCCTGAACGTGCAGTGGAGAGGTTAGCCCTTGGATGAGGCAACTTGGGAGATTAAGTAGAAGACACGGAGCAGATATCCACACCTGTTTGAGACATTAGGTATGTTTCTTGACTCATTCGAGGACGAACATTTGATTAAGAATGGGAGGATGTAATGATCCGGTTGATCGTTCCATAAGTTACATCCCCGCTTCCGCCTTTCCTACTTCCTTATGTGTTGTTCAACTGTATCTCATCATATCGTATTGGTTGTTCTACGTTCAGAGTGGTCTTAGAGAGGGTGATACACTTAGTCTCTTATTCTGAAACTTAAGTTGGAAAAAGTCAACCAGATGTTGTCTTATGTATAGAATTTCTTGGATGTGAATCCTGATGGTTCGGATAGTTTTTCAAGTGATTTTAGACTTAGGAGCGCGTTCGAAATGTAATTATGAGGTTCGTGGTAGATTTAGGCTTGAATTCAAAAAATTGAAAATTTGGCATTTTTCGGTCGGTAGTGAAAATCTTGATATCGGGATCGAAATGGAATTTCAAAAATTAGAGTAGGTCTGTTGTGTTATTTGTGACATGTGTGCAAAACATCAAGTCATTCTGGTTAGGTTTGATAGGTTTTGGCATCCTTTGCTGAATTCAGAAGTTTGAAAATCCTTAGGCTTGAATGTGAGGGTGAATTGGTATTTTTATGTTGTTTTGAGTCTTCGGAAGATTCGAGTAAGTTCGAATCTTAATATGTGACTTGTTGGCATATTTGGTTAAGGCCTCGAGATGAATTTAGGTGGTTGACGGAAAGTTTGGCATTGTATTGATGTTGCTGATTTTGCTGCTTCTGTCATTTCCGCACCTGCAGAATAGAGACCGCAAGTGCGAGGTCGCAGATGCGATAAGGGGATCATAGATGCGGAGTTTTGTCCGTCAGGAGAAGAACCGTAGATGCGGTTATTGGACGCATCTGCGGCACCGCAAGTGCGGTTACTAGGGCGCAGATGTGGTCTTGGTCGTTTAAGTGGAAATCGCAGGTGTGGTTTGGTTGACCGCGAAAGCGGTTGCACAGGTGCGACATTTGGCCCACAAATGCAGATGTTCTGGGCAAAAAGTATGTAAGTTCCCCACTGCAAATTTAAGTCATTCTTCCACCTTTTGGGGAGATTTTGGAGCTCTAAGCAGTGGTTTCAAGAGGGAATCAAGGGATTTCAGTGAAGTAAGCAACTTGAGCCTTGTATTTTGTGTTTGTAATGCTTTTTCCACTACCTAATCATGAAATTAGTGGGGAATTTGGGGTCAAGTTGAAGGTTTAGGGCTTGAGTTATGGAGAGTTTTGATTGGGGATTTGAGGGGCAATTTGAGGTCCGATTTTGATGCTTTTGATATGTTTAGACTCGGGAGTGAAAGGAGTTTCTAGTTTTATAATTTTGTTAGATTCCGAGATGTGGGCCTGGGCGCCGGGTTTGAGTCTAATTCGGATATTTGTAATTTGATTATTTTCTTATGAAATTCATTCCTTTAGTGTATATTGATGATAATATACTGATTTTTGTCAGATTCAGAGCATTTGGAGGCCGAGCCTAGAGGCAAGGGCATCGCGAGTTTGAGTTTTGTCCAGTTTGAGGTAAGTAATGACTGTAAATCTTGTCTTGAGGGTATTAAACCCATACTACACATCATTTCACTATGTTGAGGTGATACACACGCTAGATAATGAGTGTGAGGGTGTGCACAGTTGGGGATCGTGACTTGGTCCGTCCTGTAGCAACTATTAAGTTGCGTATTTGACTAGAAACTATTTGATACTTATGTATTTTAGAAATCATTACTATGTTGTGGGTTGAATGCCATATTTGGACCTTGTGCCAAGTTGTTTGGACCCTTTGGGGCTTTTTACTACTGTTCATCATTGTTTTGATTTAATATATGTACCGAGTCATGCTATTTTTTAGTGATTTCATAACTCAGTCATATTTTTTCTGTTTGAGCTATAAAATGATATCTTGGGCTGAGCACCCTGTTTTACTGTTAGCCTGAGTGGCTAGCGAAGTTTCTAACTGAGTGAGGCTTAGGGCCTATATTGTGAGGACAT
Source organism: Nicotiana noctiflora (assembly GCA_032618575.1). Taxonomy (NCBI): domain Eukaryota; kingdom Viridiplantae; phylum Streptophyta; class Magnoliopsida; order Solanales; family Solanaceae; genus Nicotiana; species Nicotiana noctiflora. The sequence continues at coordinate 371,904 of JASVEL010007001.1, read as the reverse complement.
CATGGGATTGGACTGCACGCCGCATCATGTTGTACTTATTTATGATATATGAGAGGCCGAGAGCCTGGGTTATTATGCCAAGAGATGGCTTGTTATGGCGTTTGGGCTGTAGCAGCCCTTCCAGAGTCTGTACATGCTTAGTGAGCGCGAGTACTCCGAGTGAGTGTTATGATGTTGCCCGATGGGCTGTTCTTGATTCATGTTGTGCCCGAGAGGCTGATTAAGAGTGGTTGTAAGATTGCACGAGGGGCTGATTCTGAATGATTTTATGCCCGAGAGACGGTTTATGATACATGTTATTTATGATTTTCACCAGTTTTACTCTAGAACTTTATTGAACCTCGGTTGAAACTGTTAGAGAATTATTTTCCAAGGATTTTTACGTAAAATTGGATTTTTACGAGATGATTTGATTTACAAACTGATTTGGAAATATATTGTACTTAGTGAGGTGTTATGATAGGGATTTATGTGTTTCTTACTGTTGCGTCTTTATTTACTTTTATTACTTACTAAGTTGGCATATTCACATTACTCCTTGCACCTTATGTGTAGATCCAGGAGTTGCGGGTCTTTATAGCGAGCGTTTATCCTTCATCTCTCCCGGATATTCGGAATCGGCAAGGTAGCTGCACGACAATTGTAGCCTTGCACTTCTTCCTCTTATCTTCCTTATACTATGTTAGTATTTTCTGGACTGTGATAGTCTTATTTGTATTCAGACTGTCCTTAGTAGATGCTCGTGACTTGTGATACCCCGATGCCGGGCTTATGTTATTTTTCGCATTTATTATTTAGACTCATGTTATGGAATTTTATTGATTAATAGCTTAAAACGTCTTTTTATGAAATATTGGTTTGATTTGGGATTGTGTCGGGTGGCCTAGTTTCATGACAGGCCTCGTCACAATCGGATTGGTTTTAGGGTCATGAGAATAGCGTATAAAAATTGTATTTAAGTTGTATGATATTGTAGTTGTATATAACGAGGTAAAAATAATGTATGAAAATTGTAGATAAGTTGTATAATATATAATTTGTTGTATATATATATGTGGATTGTATATATTTTGTAACTAAAATATTTTTTGGTCAGGTAAATATCGAAACATGAACATTTTCATAATATGGTTTTAAACAAAGTATGTAAAAATCCCATAAATGCAACTAAAGGTCCACATTTTTTACCGACAATAAAGTAGATAATTACAAATCTTAAACAAAATGTTATGGAAAATGACTAATATGGGGATAAATTGTGTCGCCATTTTAGTTGTTGCTAAAAGATATTACCTTTATTGGTAATTACGTTGGTGTTTATCGGCAATAACAACTACTAGTATATATATAAATCAAGCATGTTTTGATAGGTTTTTGTGGCAATTTTATTTTCACAAATAAATACCACTCACGTCGGACTTTTTGGCGGTTAATTAATATGGTGTTTGTAGGCACTCAACTTAATTGTTGCTAAAGCCTATAGCAACTAGCCATAAGGGATACACTGGCAAACATCTAATTGCCGAATAAAAGCTTTTCTAGTAATTTTTATTGCCGTTGAAGAGGGCCTAATTTTTACCGAATTTTGGCTGATCCTCATCTTCCATTCGGGTTGGATATTTTATCTTACTGTAAATAACATGTAACGTCCTACAATGTAATACTACTAGAACTCCACAAAATAGAAGGAAATGGACTGATAGACTCGTGACCAATACTCATGGCTTCGCGGTGATTTTCTGGTTTATTTTTTGGTTTTTATGGGTCATGTAATCCGAATTTATAATTATATCAACTTTTTCGTGCTAATTTTGTTGAATTTTTTGACAAACTTTAATTTGCCTGAATTTTTGTAGGCTCATAGGAAATAACCCAATGACAAATACTTACTGTTTTGCTGTGACTATCGGGTTCAATTTATGGCATTTTGGGATCAAGTAGTATAAAGTTATGAGCATATCTACTTTTTGTGTGTGTTATCATATGTTAAATTTATAGAATTTTGTTACATACCCCGATTAACCTGAAATTTTGTAGATCTATAGAAAATGGCTTACTAACCAATATTCATTGCGCTGTCATGACTTTTTGGATCATTTTATGGCATATCGTAGTCATTTAACATAGGTTTATGACGTATCCATTTTTTTCGTGTGTATTAGTATATTTCGTAGAACTTTTTTGTGATCTCCGCCTTAAATTTCTTAGATCCATAGGAAACAGTATAGCGACTAATATTTATTGTTTCGACACGTTTTTCAGGCTCAGTTTAATTTTATAATACTAGAAGCAAGATATTTTGCCGCTTAGTTTAATTTTTTCTATGCGATGAAATTAGAAGAAATCAACTAGGGAACCCGTTACTTAATGATGGATTTTCAAAATCGTTGCTAAATTCTTAGCTACGCTGGTATATTGTCTGTTGACTGAAATCCATCGCTAATCCATCACTGAAAGGGGTTTTAATAAGGGAAATAACCTTATATAGCCGCTATCAAAATATATAATAGTTGAAAAATTATATTTTATATTCTTTTTGTGTATGTATACACAACATGGATGTTATATATAAAACTAATACAAATTTTATACATTTTTTCCGCTGCTGAACATATATAATTTCTAGCAATGGCTAAAAGTGAAAAAATCCCTTTTAACATTCTGTCGCTCCATCAATATTTGTATAGTGAAATAATTCTAAATGTGTTCTGGTCACGGTACCTTTTATAGATAGCTGAGTAATATAATCAATATATCAAACAAATATTCCTTTATTCGTTGTGTGAAAAGCATGTATAAAGATTTAATTATATATTAATAGAAGAAATAGAGAACCTGTATTGCGATAAAATCACAAATTATTGAATATCAGAATGAAATAGGTGCAATAATAGTAAAATGAATAGTGTTGTGATTCTTATAACAACAACAATAACTTTCCAGTGTAGTCCCACAGGGTGAGGTCTGGGGAGGATAATATGTACGCAGGCCTTACCTTCACCCGCAAGAGCAGAGAGGCTGTTTCAAATAGACCCTCGGATTAGGTGAAGGAAAGGAAAAACAAAAACAAAAACAAAAGAAAATTAGTAATTCCACCAGGGATCAATACATAATTATGTAAACATAAACCATAAATAACAAGACATGCCAAAGGAAGTGATTCTTATACATAAACAAATTATATTAAAATTGAGATGTAGAAAGTAGTTACCGCATTATATGGATTGCTGAAAACAAAGAAATGTTCGCCCGTAAAGTTAAAAACATATGAATATAATTACGAATCACCATCTGATATTTATTGTTTAGGGAAAATCCTTTTAACCACGTCATTTTTGGCCAGATTGACCCAAATATAGTCATTAATGTATTTTTACGCCTCAATTAGGGTGTCAGGCGTATTTCTATACCAATAATGTCCTTTCAGTTAATTTTGGATGTTTCTCTCCTACTATTTAATAGTTATCTTCCCAATACATGAAAGATCTCAAAGGTTCAAACCATATTTTTCATAAAGATTTTCTTTTATTTTTATTTTTGTCTTTTTACGTATTTCCATCCATTTTTTTTGTAATATACACATATATATTTAAAAATTATTCATCTATATACATGTACTTGAATTTGCATTTCGTATATTTTTAGTATTTTATAGTGTATTTTGTATATTATTATTAGGTATTCAAAGCCCTACTATTTAAACAAGCGTAGATGGCTGAAACCTTACTTAAACAACAATGGTCAAGGTAGGTGGAATAACAATGATGGTCAAGGTAATCGGGGGCAAGGTTCTCAAAGGCCTCCTATGTACCAACAACCGAACAACCCACCCCCCTTTTCTTCTCAAGGCCCAAGTTCTTCTAGGAGTGATATGGGGAGAATTGAGAGCATGTTTGAACAAATGATGAAAAAGAGCCAAGACTCCGAGACATAAATATCTTATCATAACACCTCTATTCGGAATTTGAAGGTGCAACTAGGGAAACTTTCTCTAGCTATGAACGCTTGCCCTAAGGGTGCGCTACCAAGTGACACGGTAGTGAATCTTAAAGGCGGAAATAACAACCATGTAATGACGATGACCACTAGATGTGGAAGCTGCTGTGATGTGCACGCCTCAAGAGATACATGAATTGTAGAGGATAAAGTTGAGTTGCCTAATAATGATGTGCCCTTGATTGTTGATAATGGGAATGAAGAAAATGTGACTAATGATTTACGGATTGATATTGGTGATGAGGCCGGGATTGAGACTCAGGATGTCGTGAACCCGTCTAGGGAACACATGATTGACATGCCCGAGCCGGTTGTCCCCAAGTCCAAGGCACCCTTGCCTAGTCCAACTTCACCTTACCCTCAATGTTTGGCTAAGCAAAAGGGTGACAACCAATTCAAGAAATTTATTGAGATGATGAAGAGTCTAACTATCAATGTGCCATTAGTCAAGGCACTCGAGCAAATGCCGGGGTACGCAAAGTTCATGAAGGATTTGGTTACGAAAAAGAGGTCAATGCAGTGTGAAACAATCAAGATGACTCATCAAGTGAGCGCAATTGTACATTCTATGGCTCCAAAACTTGAGAACCCCGGTGCATTCACTATCCCATGCACAATTGGAAGTGCCGACTTTGCAAAAGCCCTTTGTGACTTGGGGGTGAGTATAAATTTAATGCCATATTTGGTCTTCAAGACCTTGGGACCCAACTTTAATGAGGCTCCGAATGGAGGATCGGTCAATGAAGCGGCCTTTGGGTATAATTGATGATGTCCATGTTCGTGTTGATAAATTCATCTTGCCGGCCGACTTTGTTATATTGGATTGTGAGGTGGACTTTAAAGTCTCGATTATTCTTGGGAGACCTTTTCCTAGCTATGGGGAAGGCTTTAGTCAATGTTGAGGCGGGAGAGTTGACCTTTCGTTTTGGTGATGAGAAGGTGGTGTTCCATGTGTACAATTCTATGAGGCAACCAAATAGCGCTGAGGTGTGCTTATTTGTAGACATTGTCATGGCGGTGACAGTGGATGACACAAGCGCGATGATTAATGTTAAAGATCTACTTGAGGTCATTCTTCTAAATATGGATATCAACAAGGATGCTAGAAGAGTGCAGTGTGTGGATGCATTGCATGACATGGGTTCATATTCATATGAGCCTAGAAAGTTATCATTGGATCTTGAAAATCGCAAAACTCCACCAATTAAGCCATCTATTGAGGAGCCACCGCTGTTGGAGTTGAAATAACTTCCTCCTCACCTCAGGTATGAATTCTTGGGCTCTAATTGTACTTTGCATGTTATTCTTTCGTCTCGCTTAACTAACATGGAGGTTGATTCCATTTTGGCAGTTCTTCAAAAGCGCAAAAAGGCGATTGGATGGACATTGGCCGATATTTGGGGTATAAGCCCCGGCTTTTGCATGCATAAGATCATTTTGGAGGAAGATTCTAGGCCTTCAATTGAACATCAAAGAAGACTAAATGAGGCTATGTAAGAAGTGGTTATCAAGTGGCTTGACGCCAGTGTGGTGTATCATATCTCTGATAGTTCTTAGACTTCTCCGGTGTAATGCGTACCAAAGAAGGGTGGGATGATTGTGGTGACCAATGCCAACAATGAGCTTATTCCTACTAGGATGGTGACGGGTTTGAGAGTTTGTTTGGATTATCGAAAGCTTAACAAGGTGACTAGAAAGGATCATTTTCCGTTCTTGTTCCTTGACCAAATTCTTGATCGTCTTATTGGTTCTATTGTGTTTTAGATGGGTACTCGAGGTATAATCAAATTCTCATTGCCCCGGAAGACCAAGAGAAGACGACATTTACATGTCCTTATGGAAAATTTGCATTCTCGGGGATGCCATTTGGATTGCGTAATGCTCCGACGTCCTTCCAACTATGTATGAGTGCTATTTCACCGACATGATGGGAGATATATTGAAGGTCTTCATGGATGATTTTAGCGTGGCTGGGGATTCATTCGATAAATGTTTGGTAAATCTGGATCGAGTGTTGGCTCGATATGAAGACACGAACGTAGTTCTCAATTGGGAAAAATGCCATTTTACGATAGAAGAGGGTATTGTGTTGGGTCACAAGATTTCAAGCCGGGGATTGAAGTTGAAAAAGCCAAGATCAAAGTTATTTCAAGGCTACTTACCTGTACTTCTGTTAAAGGGGTAATGAGTTTTCTTGGGCACGTGGGTTTCTACCGAAGGTTCATCAAAGATTTTTCTAGTAGTTAACCCACTGTGCAAGTTCCTAGAAAAGGAGTCCAAGTTTGTTTTTAATGAGAAATGCATGGAGGCTTCCGACCTTCTAAACTTGACAACAACCCCTATAATTACCACGCCAAATTGGAGCTCTCCTTTTGAGCTTATGTGCGATGCTAGCGATATTGTTGTTGGTGCTGTTTTGGGCCAAAGGATCAATAAGATCTTCAATCCCTTGTAGTACACCGGTAAGACAATAAATGAAGCCCAAAGAAATTACACTATCACCAAGAAGGAGTTATTGACTATTGTTTTTTCCATGGAAAAGTTCCGACCATACCTTTTGGGGGTCAAAGTAATTATCCATACCGATCATGCCACCCTTAGGTATTTGATGAAGACTCCAAGGCGATATTGATGAGATGGGTGTTACTTCTTCAAGAATTTGATCTAGAGATAGTGGACCAGAAGGAAAGTGAAAATCAAGTTGCGGACCATTTGTACCGGTTGGAGGAAGAACGGAGGCCATGTGACGGCCTTGAGATAGATGATACATTTCCCGATGAGAAACTTCTTTCTGTTTTTATGTGTGACATGCCTTGGTTTATGGACATTGCCAACTTCATTGTGACCGAAAATGTCCCGTGTGAGCTCTCTTCCAACTAAAGGAAGAAACTCAAGCGGTATAGTTTTTTATTGGGATGATCCATATTTGTTTAAAATTTGCACGGATGGTATGATAAGAAGATGTGTCTCGGAAGGTGAGCAATTGGGCATATTGGAGGCTTGTCATTCCTCTCCTAATGTTGGTCATCATGGAGGGGTGAAGACGGCCTCAAAGGTTTTGAGTTGCAGTTTCTATTAGCCGACGTTGTTTAGAGATGCTAGTGATTTGGTGAAGATATGTGATGCTTGCCAAAGAGCTAGCGGTATTTCAAAAAAAGATGAGATGCCCCTAAATACAATTTTAGAGGTAGATATTTTTGATATTTGGGGCGTCACTTTCATAGGTTCTTTCATGAGCTCTTATGGGAATACTTACATTCTCGTGGCGGTGGATGATATCTCGAAATGGTTTAAAGTGGTAGCTTTGCCAAACAATGAAGCCTGAAGTATTGTGGAATTTTTGAAGTGTATCTTCACAAGGTTTGGCACTCATCATTCTATCATTAGTGATGGGGGGTCTCACTTTTGCAACAAAGCTTTTGATTCATTGCTTGCTAAGTATGGAGTAAATCACAAGGCGACTACCCCCTATCACCCTCAAGCTAGTGGTCAAGTGGAAGTATCTAACCGTAAAATAAAAAGTATCTTGTCCAAGACGGTTAATGCTAATAGGACTCATTGGTCGAAAAAGTTGGATGACGCTCTATGGGTATACTAGATGGCTTATAAGACCCCAATTGGTATGTCCCCTTACCGATTGGTATTTGAAAAGCTTGCAATCTTCCTGTGGAATTGGAGCACAATGCTATGTAGGCCTTGAGGAAGTTGAACTTGGAATGGGATGTTGCTGCGAATCTCCGTGTTGAGCAATTAAATAAGCTTGATGAATTTAGATTTCATGCCTACTCCAGCTCGTCCTTGTATAACGACAAGATGAAGTATCTTGACGACAAGTATACTCGGGGTAAAGAGTTCAAGGTTGGGGATATGGTTCTTCTTTTCAACTGCCGGTTGAGGTTATTTCTAGGGGCGGGCATCGGTCGGTTCGGTTTGGTTATGAATGTTATCAGTTTAGCATATTGGTTATCAATTTACAAATTTAATAAAACAATAATCAAACAGATAATATATGAGTTATCGGGTACCGTTTTTCGATCATTATCAGTTCGGTTATCGGTTTACCCGATGAGATAACTCTATCTAGAGTTAAAAAAAAGACAATTCACTGGAGTTAAGCAAAAAAGAGACGAATTCACATATAATATACTAAAGACTTACGCTATGAGTAACTAGTAAGGTCTATGAAAAATGACGAAGAAAGAACTGAAAAGTGGGGTTGATAAATAATAAGAGAAAAAGAACTGAAGCCCTAGTATTTGTATATACTAAGGGTAAAGTCATAATTTTATTAATTCTTATTGGGCTATCGGTCAACCCATTAATAAAATTGGCAACCGAGGCCTGAACGGATAACCCAATAGTAAAAGAAAATCAAAATCGTTACCGAACCATTAATCCAATAACCCAATATCGATAACCCAATAACCAATTAACGATTCAGATTATCGGTTTACCTGATATATGCCCAACCCTAGTTATTTCCAGGAAAGCTCAAGTCAAAGTGGAGTGAGCCATTTGAAGTGGTATGTGTGACTCTTTTTGGTGCTCTTGATCTCAAGAAAAAGAATGGTAAAATATTCCGGGTCAATGGGCCTCGTGTCAAGAACTATTTGGGAAAGTTTGATGACAGCCACGTGGTGGCACTCATTTAATTGAAGTAATTTGATGGTAACATGAGTCATGCCGTGACGTTAAATCAGGCGCTTCTTGGGAGGCAACCCATGTCTTATTTCTTTTTCTTTGATTTTTTTTTGTAGATTAGGATTTTTGAACTAATTGTCTATGAGATGTTGCAGGGATTTTATTGAAACAGTGCAAATCAAAAAGAAACAAAAATTGAAGTCTATGACATTTTCCAGTACGGTCGTGGTGCATTTTTGTGTTGTCCGCACTGGCCTGATCCAAGATTAATCAGTCTATGAAGTTTGCAGCGTAACTGTCGTGCATCATTGCGTTGTTCGCACTCCCATAATCCTAGATTGCTAAGTCTCTGAAGCTTTCAGCGCGGCCGCGGTGCATTTTTTCTCGGTCCGCACAGAGAGGACCAAAAATTTGATCCTCTCTAAAGTTTCCCACACGGCCGCATTGCATAATTGTGCGGTCCAAATGGAAAGCTTGGTTCAATACTGCTTGACACAAACCCAACACGGTCCGCGATCACTTTGGAGCAACCGTGTTGATAAGTTTGAGGGCCCCACAGTTTTCTATAAATAGGGACACTAGACCTCATTTTACACTTTCCACCATTTGAACTCCTGAACCCTAATATTCTACTATTCATCTTTGAGACTATTCTTGTGTGTTTGCCTCAAGTGCTTTAACTCTTCCTACACCTGGTAACATTTCTTACAAGTATTAGTAATTATTTTGTATTTTTCATTTTTGTTTGCTTCCCAGTAGTTGTAGCTTCTTCTTTCTTCCCATTTTTCTTAGTTTTAATGATTAGGTTAGTTTTTATGATGGTTTTGCATGCTGGGCATGATTTTCATGTTAGATAATTGAGTAGGGATAACTAGGACTGAAAAACTTGAACAAAAATGGACAATTTGTCAAACCCTAACCCAGTCCCTGAACATAGTTCAACGCGGCCGCGTGACATTCTTGTGCGGCCAGCGTCGATTTTTCTATTGAGCTTAACTTGTTCCCAGCGCGACCGCATCACACTTTTGTACGGTCTGGGCTGGACCAACGCGGCCGCGCACCCCTTTTATGCGGTCCGCATTGGGAGATTCAGAGAGTGAGCTTTGGAAGCTCTTTGCCTAGTGTGGCCACGATCCACTGTAACGCGGTCTGCAGTGCCTCCAGTGCGACTGTGTGACTGTTTTGCACGATCCTCGCCCCTATGTCCTATAACCTGTACTGCTTCTGTGCTAGGCAATCAATTATATTTTCCTTTGTGTTATTCATCTATTTCACTGAATGTGCTTAAACTAACAATGTTAGATACGTGTTTTTGCAGATCATGGTTAGACAAAGAGGCGGTAGACAAACACAACATCCCGAGAGAGTTGGTGCCTCACGAGGGGGTAAAGGCAAAAAATAGCCATACTCACTCCCAGGCTCGGGAAAATATCAAAAACGACTCGTAAATTGATACGGGCTGCTGATAAGGCTTCTGAACATTCTTTGGGGGGTGAGTATGCACCCTCCAAGAGCATCTCTTGAGATTCTGTCCCGACTTACAAAATCGACCCCCTCTACCTAACTGATACTTCTCCACCTTCACCCTCAACCAAAAGACAAGTCAACGTAGTCTAGGATTCGTCTAATGAGTTCGTAGCAGGTAGTGGTAAACAATACCCCACCTCCCCTACAGCTTCATTATCTGGAGAGAGTGCAGTCCATGGTGAGAGAGGTGAGCCTCAGATTGGGGGAGTTGATAGAACCAGAAATCTTGAAGCTTGGGAAGATCGATTCGTTAGTCAGCTGGCATTTCACAAGTTTAGGGAGTGGTGGCCCTTGAGAAAGTTGATACCAGAGAGAAGTTTCATTGTCAAGGACCTTTTACCCCACAGCCCAAATGTGCAAAGGGAGTTCCGAACTAGATATGGCTGGGAATGTTTCAAGGAAAGATGCATTGATGCTAATGAGCACATGGTTCGTGAATTCTACTGCAATGTGCATCACATAGTCAAAGATACGAAGGTGACCAAAGTGAGAGATAAAATGGTGTTGTTTGATGGAAAGTCCTTAAATGATTACTTGGGCTTCAAGGAGGAAGACGAGTCACAGTATTTGGCTAAATTGGCAATGTTTGAGTAAGTGCGACCTTGGTTGGTCGAGTTCTTGGCAGTCCCAGGCATTGTCCCTAAATGGTTGAAAGTCGGAGAGAAGATTTTCAAGAATACCTTCAACTTTGAGGCTAGAGGGTGGTTGACCTTTGTTTGTAGCCAGCTTAATGCTTCTACCCACGATCATACTGTTCTACCTATCGGGGCCATTCTTGTGGCATCTATCATGGCAAGGTTTCCTATTAATGTGGTAATATGATCTTAAGGGTGATTTCTATCGTAAAACAGGAGACAACCGCAAACTACCTTTTTCCCAATACCCTGTCTCTGTACTTTAGGGATTTGGAGGTCAAAAAGAAACGATTTGATGTCAAGACCAAGCCGGTGGCTGCCTACTCATGGTACAACATGCTGGGTTCGGACAACCCAAAGTCAAAGAAGTACCAGCCACCCATCCCTACCCCAACTGTCATGTCTGAGGAGCAAGTTGTGGTAGAGCCTTCTACCAGCCCTTCCACCATTCCTGCTACTACTACTAGTGAAACCTTGCCCCCGGGTCCTTCTTCTGTTGCTGGCCCAAGTACTTTAACTAGCCCTGGAGTCCCACTGTCAAAGACTCATCCATTTACATACCACTAGTTGAGTTAGTCCTTAGCTAGTTTGAACAACTATATGTCAGCTGCGACATCCAAGTTGTCCACATTGGCTACTTCAGTTGAGGTCCAGTCAGTGCCAGCCACTATTTAGATTCCTCAGTCTATTGAGGATACATTGAAGAAGCTCCTGGCCGGCAAGGAGAAGATTATGTAGCCTCAGGACGCCTCGACTAAGGCGGTAGATTCACATGCCAAGGCTCTCAAGAAGCTTGCCAAGGAGCACAAAAATATGAGAAAGTCAAGGGCGTCTAAGGAGTTAATGAAGGTACTTCGATCGGATGTGAACAAGCTATTGGTAGATCAGCTGCCTTTAGACTTGTTATTTTAGGAGTCAGCCCCTTCGACAACAGCAGTAGTGCTAGAGCCACAACAGGAATAGGCACCCAAGCACCCGAGGAAGAAGAGGAAGCTGCCCAGCACTAAAGGTGTAGTGATTGAGCATGCAGAGATTCAGGAGATTCCCTCCGGTGATGCACTCAGCACTTAGGCAGTCCATGATCAGGCCCTAGTCCCAGCAGCCGAGCAGTAGGAGGCTGAGCACCAGTTTGTAGTTCCCGTCCACACAGAGGACCAGGGGACCTCTAAGGATCATATGCATACGGACCAGGCATAGGGAGCTCCTCTATATCCTTTATTTTGATATTTTGTTCTTATTTGGTAGTTGGCATTGAGGACAATGCCAGCTCTTATTCATGGGGGTGCGCCCCACTATTGTTTGGATGATTGTACATATTGATACTTTTACACAATTGACTCCCAAAAAGCCCTATAGGATCTTGAGTTGAAGGGAACCTATATTAGTGGATACTTACATAAGGGGCAAGCATATAGTACCTGGAGCCGGACTTGTGACCTTTTTCTTGAGAGAGATGAGTGAAATTTCCATCAACCTTGGTTTGTGTGTCAACACTCTAAAAGGTGAGGCTCACTTATAGAGAGTTGAGAATGTGTAAGTTTGGGCTCCATAATGACCAAGGTATTTGAGAAACGTTCTTTGATGAAATGTGTCAATTCTTGATGCTCATATGTCACATTTGATCCATAGTTTTCAAAGTATAAAATGTGTTAATAATTCATTTGTATTGAGGGAAATTATTAGTCCCAATTGATGCTTGTTGAGGTTACTTTAGGATTGCTGAAAATTCTTGGATTGCTCTTTTAGGGGTGGATCTTATTTTGTTTGCTTGAGGACAAGCAAAGGTTTAAGTTTGGGGAAGTTGATAAGTTAGGATTTTTCCATGATTATGCACCTACTTGATATTTCTTTAGTTACAAATTGATATAGAATAGACCCAAAATTCTTACAAGTTTTGCTTGATTGTAGGTTGAGGGACAAGGTGGCAAATGTCAAAGATCGGCTCAAAACGGAGTGAAACCTGCCCAAATGTCAAAGACCAAGTGAAATGAGGAACAGGAAGGCCTAGCGCGAACCGCACTGATATGCCACGCGGCCGTGCTGTGAGATTCAGAGAGTTGCAAAATTAGGCTAGAGGCAACGCGGTCGCACTACTTTTTTGCACGGTCCGCGTCAAGGACATTCAGAAACCATGACTTTTGGGAGTTAAGGCCACGCGGCTACGCTACCTTTTTGCACAGTCCGCGCCACTGAGGTTCAGAGAACCAGAGGATTTAGCCAAGTCATGCCACGCGGTCGCGTCACCAAGGTTGCGCATTTCGCGCTGACTTCCACTACGGCTGCGCTACACTTTTGCGCGGTCCGCGGTCCTCAACTTCAGAGAGTTACAATTCAAGAGTTCAAGAGCCAACGCGGCCAGGCTACACTTTGCGCGATCCGCACTGACCCCGCGGGGGTATTTTTTCCCAATTTTTTCAGCCACTATAAATAGAATATTTTACCATTTTTAAGTTAAGTTGTATTTACAGAACAGAGCTGCGCTCGTGAGGACGAAATTTTTAGCCTATTTTGGCATTTTAGAATTAATTTCTCAATAGATTCTTGTAGTTTCTCTTTAGTTATTAATTAATATGGTTATTTCTTCTTCTATTTCTTCTCTAATTATGTCTATCTAAACCCCTTAGCTAAGGTTGTGGCTCAACACTAGCGTGAGTAATTGATGTGTGTTGCTTTTTAATGATAGACTGATATTGGGTATTTGTTATTTGGGTCAATTTTATGCTTTAGTTAAGGATTGGTGATTGCAAACATTGATTCTAGCTTAGTAGGTTTTGACTCTTCTTGAGAAAGCGAGTCCATGACCCAAAAATTGACCCAACAAGGAATTTGGATGGACCCATAAAAATGGGTAGTCCCAATTAATGAGTTGAATCTCGAGAGAGTAAACACCCTACTTGAACCCTAGTTGCATGGTCTAATTGCCCTACCCAATTGGTCGGGCAAAATCACTTTCTCTATCGATAGGTGTGAGAGTGGGTACAAATATGCAACTGTATTAGCATAAATCCAAAATATATCAATTTATTCTTAGTCGTTTCTACCCATTTGTTAACCACCTAGGTGATGCCACGACCCTAGTGCATTTCTCCCTATTAATTACAACCTAGCAATATTTCCTAGCATAATTTAGCTTTAATCTTTAGATTACAATAGTAGTTTTAAATATAAAAAACCCAAAAATGTTAGGAGTGCAATTAGAAGTACAAATGCAATTCTAGGCTAAACAGACAATACAACTCCACTCCAAGTTCCCTGTGAAAATTCGATCTGAACCACTATTTGGTTAAATCTACAGCGACCCGCTCTCTCTACATTCGTGTAATATTGACATGGCAGCAATTAAGTATCATGGTGATCCATCACACGTGTTGAATTTCAGCTTAGTCCGACCGAAAAAGGATATATCTTATGTTGAAGATCCAGATGCAATATTGGAAAGGCAGATTAGAAAGATGAGGTCAAAGAACATTTCATCAATAAAGGTTCAGTAGCGGGGCCAACCGGTCGAGGAGGCGACCTGGGAGACCGAGCAGGATATGTGCAGTTGTTACCATCATCTTTTCTCTACTTCAGGTATGTCTCTGTTCTCGTTCGAGGACGAAAAAATATTTGAGTTTGGGAGGATGTAACGACCTATTCAGTCGTCTTTAGAATTTATACCCTGGTCCCATATTAACTGCTTTCCCCATGTTTTTTTCTGCAATTTTGAATTTCTGGGATGTTCGATTTTGAGTTTCGGAGAGTTTTGGTATACTTAGTCCCTAAATGAGAGCTTAAGTCTTGGAAATTTGATCATAGTCAGAACTATGTGAAGACGGCCTCAGAATGGGATTTTGATGGTTCCGTTAGCTCCATTGGGTGAATTCAGGATTAGGGGTGTGATAGGATTGTGTTTTGGTGGTCCGTGGCTAATTTAGGCTTGAAATGCCAAAAAATAGATTTTTGAAGTTTACGGTTCGATAGCGAGATTTTGATCCGAGGGTAAGAATAAAATTTCAGAAGTTGGAGTAGCTTCGTAGTGTTAAATGTGACATGTGTGCAAAATTTTAGGTTATTCGGACGAGGTTTGATAGAAGTTTTGATCGAAAGCGTATTTTGAGAAATTTGGATTTCTTAGGCTTGAGTCCATGGTTATTTCGGGGCTTCGATGTTGTATTAGGTGTTTCAAGCATTGATACATGTTTGGACAGTGTTATTAGACTTGTTGGTGCGCTTGGTTGAGGTCCCAGAAGCCTTGGGATGATTTCAGATGGTTGATGGGAGGTTTTGGAATGGTTTGAAGCAGTTGAAGCTGCTGATATCTGTCATAACCGCACATGCAGTTTGATTTCTACAGGTGTGGCGCCGTAGAAGCGAAAATGGGGAAGTTATCCAGGGACCGCATAAGCGGTAAAAATTCTGCAGGAGCGGTACCACATCTGTGGATGGGCAGTCGCAGATACAGAAATGAGTTTAAGTGAGAAGTCACATATGCGACCCTTGTTCCGCAAAAGCGGGACTGCAGATGCGGTAAATGCTGGGCATAACATAAATACTTGACTTCGAAAATTTTAGTTATTTTTCACCTCTTTGCAAACCGGAAGAAGCTTTTGGAGCATTTTTCAAGAGGGATTTTCAGATGAGTCCATTGGGGTAAGGTCTTTGGTCCTTAAACTCGTTATTTTAGTTATTTTCATCATCCTAAGCAAGAAAAATTAAGGAAAATGAGTGGTAATTCATGGGTTAGGGCTTGACTAATTATAGGCCTTTGAGTGATGATTTGAGTGACCAGTTGAGGTCTAACTTTGGTACTTTTGGTATGACTGAACTCGTGAGAGTGTAAGGATTATGGAAATATAAATTTTAGCTAATTTCGAGGTGTGAGCCCGAGGGTCGTTTTAGTTATTTTACCTAATTTCACGTATTAGCTTAGAACATAATTGTAGAATCAGTTACCTGAAGTGTTATTTACATTATAAATTTTAATTGAATAGATTTGGGCCATTTGGAGTCGAATACTCGTGGCAAGAACGTGGTTTCGGGTTGTTAGTTGATCCGATTCGAGGTAAGTGGCTTGTCTAACCTTGTGTGGGGACCTTCCCCTTAGGATTGAAATAGTGATACTTGAAATACCTTGTACGTGAGGTGACGAGTATGTACATGTGCTAATTGTTGGAAATTAATTTTTCATTAAAAAAAATACCCTTAAATTGTGTTATACCGTTTCTTGCTTACATTATTTGGAAACTTAGTCTGTTGTTAGTCTAGAGAAGCATGTCTATTTGACTAAATTGCTCCATTTATTTTAACTACCTTATTTGTATTAAGTGAAGCATGCAAGGTTAGAATTACCCGTATTGCCTTGGTATGAAGCTGAGCTTAATTGAGCATATCTTTTTTCTGTTATTGTTGTGCATTTCATTTTGGGGATACAAGAAGGCATCTCGGAAGATCTCCCGTACGTATTTATGACCGAGTTAAGGTGCGGGATACCGAGAGATCCCTGGCATATATATTGAGGATACTAAGAGATCCTCGGGATACCAAGATAACCCTGATATATATATTGAGGATAACAAAAAATTATCGGGATACAAAAAGATCCCTAGCATATATTGAGGATACCAAGAGATCTCTGGATATACATATTGAGGATACTAAGAGATCCTCGGGATACTGAGAGATCCCCGGTTATTATCCATGTGATTGTTTGCCTCTATATCAGTTGTAGTTGCTTTATATCCTGCGATTTTTTTACTGGTGTACTTATTTATACTGCTCGTATCTACACTATCGAACTTTATATTATTATATATTCTCAGTAGGACCCTGACATTCCTCGTCACTACCCGATCGAGGTTAGGCTTGGCACTTACTAAGTACTGTTGTGGTGTACTCATGCCATTCCTATGCTTATTTTTTATGTGCAGATCCAGGTACCTCTACTCAAACTTACCATCCCTGAGGCAAGGCGATTCTACGAAGGCTTCGATGTATATTTGCCGCGTCTGCAGACCGAGGAGTCTCTCCCCATTCTTTCTTATAGTGATTAGCCCTTCTATCTTTATTGTTGATGAAGACTTTTCAGATTTAGAGCATTTTACTATATTCGTAGCTTGTGATTCATGGGTTTCCGGGTCTTGGATTTATGTATTAACTTTGAGAGTTAAATATTTTGTATGCCAAGCGACACATTTAAACGCTGTTTATTTCTTTATTCCTGTTTTAAATTTGGTTTCTTTTCGCAATATAGGCTTACCTAGTCGTAGGGACTAGGTGCTGTCACGATGATTCTTGGAGGACGAATCGGGGTTGTGACAACGTGCATCCCTTATGCTCGAGTTTACCCCTATCTGTGTACATTGTGTATGGACATGGTTCATGCTTGAGTTCCTTTGTCAATCATCAAAATAAACTTCACTTGGGCCAACAACAAGTATTTCCAATGTCTTGGGACATAATTAATAGTTAATGATAAGGATAAATCAGAAAAAAGAAAATTTTCAGTCTCTTGATTTAGTATAATAGATAAATAAAAGTAAAAATATATTTTTAATATAATGAACAAATAAAATTGAACGAAGGGAGTACAAAGGAACATATGGAGTATACTATAAGTTGAATTGTAGAGAAAGATAAGGAAAAACAAGTGGATGTAGTTAAAGCAGCACCAAAAGCTATGTGCTAGTTAAAGAAGTTACTCCATATGTTTTAGTTTATATGAACCTATTTTTTTTTTTTGTTCCAGAAAGAATGATCCCTATCTGAATTTAATCAATATAGCTTAAACTTATTATTATATCTTTAAATGAGAAGTTTTTGTAATCATACAAATACTCAAATCCTTTTTGACTTGTTTAAAACCACAAATTTTAAAACTCTTTATTTTTTTCTTAAATTTTGTGCCCATTAGTTCACACAAATTAAAACCGATTGAGTATGTGCTATTTGCTCAATAATGCCTCTGTAAAAGTGTTACTTGCCTCGAAAAGGAGCTAAGTTCATAGAAGTCCACTAGTAACCGCAGTACCCAATGTTTTTTGTCTCTCTGCAACGCTGCCTACTGCTGCTCAATTAACCGCAGTACCCAATGTTTTTTTGTCTCTCTGCAACGCTGCCTACTGCTGCTCAATTCATAGTATTAACCCTCACTTGAAATGATATGCCCATACCTCTGTCATGAGTTTATTACTCCTTCTCCTTGCCATTTTGCACGCACTCATATATACTTGTCTGTGCATTTCCATGCTTACATACCATTAGCATCCTCGCGGTAAAATCTGTAGCTAACTTTTGCTTTCTAAATTATCATTAGCATTGGTGCTAAGAATGCCACCTCTTCTGCTAATGATGTTGCGAGTTTAACTTTTATGCATAAATATGTTTATACTATCAGATATATATATATATATATATATATATATATATATATCACTAAAATACAAAATGAGATAACAAAAATGGGTAAAATGAGCCATATTACTCGCTAAAACATGTTACTTCCTCCTTTCCATTTGGCTTTGTTCGATTAGGCATGGATTTAAGAAAGAAAGCCCGAGTTTTGAAATATGTGATCTAAAACAAGATAACGAACGAGCCGTCTTTACAGCAGGAAATGCAATTTTAATAAAGGCCGATAACGCATAAGTACCCCAGCTTCGTGTATATAATGAAATTTTGAAAGAAATCTATGAAAAGGCTGAGAAATAAAATACGAAGAGGGGCAGCTAGACCGAGTAGGGGTTCGAATCTACCTCTTCGAAAGGGTTGAACACCGTGAAGTCCACCCTTTTAATCTAGAGGAAAATTTTAATCAACTTAATTTATGATACACGGGGATGTCACTTACCGTATAGCGGTGGGGTGGTCGAAGTGGAGGCTTGCATCAGGAGTCTTGTGTGATAAGAAAGTGCCACAGAAACTCAAGGGAAAATTTTATAGAGCTTTGGTTAGACCTGCCATGTTGTATGGGACGGAGTGTTGGCCGGTGAAGAAATCTCATGTTCACGGGATGATGGTTGCGAAGATGAGGATGCTTAGGTAGATGTGCGGGCTCACCAAGTTAGATAAGATTAGGAACGAAGTTATTCGAGAGAAGGTGTGGGTGGCCCCAGTGGATGAGAAGATACGAGAGGCGAGGCTTCGGTGGTTCGGGCATGTGCGGAGGAGAAGCCCCGATGCCCCGGTGAGGAGTTGTGAGCGGCTAGCAGGTGGTCGGTGTGAGGCGAGGCAGAGCGAGGCCTAAGAGATACTGAGGAGAGGTGATTAGATAGGACATGGCCAGGATGCGGATTTCCGAGGACATGACGCTTGATAGGAAAGTTTGGAGGTCTAGTATCAGGGTGGTAGGATAGAGGCTTCTAGATGTCACACCCCTTTTTTATACCAAAAACAAACCTTTCCACCAAACCCTCTTAAATAAATAAAAAGAATTTAGTAAAAAGGCTTGAAAAGGGTTTTTCTATTTTGAAAGTGACAAAAATTGTGTTCAAAAGGAAATAACTCAGAGTCGCCACCTGACATTGATTTCAGTGTGCCAGGCTACCGTTTTTTTTAAATGATTTTCCTTTAGAACACTTTAGACTTCAAACTAAGTCTGCACCAGAGATTCGGGTAAGGGGGTTCATTTGATTCGGGGAGAAGGTGTTAGGCACTCCCCAAGTCCCATAACTAGCACGGTTGCGTACTTGATCAAGTTGGCTTTCAAAACATTCAAATTGAGGTAAAACACACAAAAATAGAATAAGCACACAAGAGGCTCGAGGTCGTTCCCACATAAATAAAAGAAAATGAAAAAGAAACAAAAAGAGAAATCCTAAGCTAACCTATACTACGACTTCTCCGTCATGCTTGCCAAGGCCTCCAAAATATTTACATAGTTCTTCGGGGCATACCCCGGATAATAACATATACAAACTTCACGAGGCATTCTTCGAATAAATTCAACTACGGGAACGACCTCTCACCTCGAATCAACAAAAATCCTAAAAGCTTGCCTACCCAAATGATAACGGCGTTCAGTTAATTGAAACAAAAATAAAAATTTTAACTAACTTTTAACTTTCAATTCAATCATGCGACCAAATACTTGTTTTACTATCTAAATCATCACCCAATTTTAAACATCTATTTCTTAATGTATAACTGAAATGTCAATTAAAACTCGTCTAACCATTAAATCTATCGGCACATGGATTAACCACCTAATAAAAACACATATAGGAGACAAATAGTAAAACTTTATCAAGACAGAGGCATGAAATGTTAACATTAAACAAACAACGGAGAAATAACAGATTAATGACATTAAACCAAAACAATAAAAGAAAGAATGAAATAGACCTCAAACCGATGAACTCCAGGCAGAAGTCGAACCGGGAACCATCGAACGACAACCTTGACTTAACTCAATTTCAATACTGATGATTTGGTGCTGCTTTGAGAGCCACTTCAATTTTTTTCCTCACATAAGAACAGACCCGCAATGAATCTTCTTCGGCATTTTATTGCTGGAAGGTCACAAGCAAACCAACAACGACGAACTCGACTCCCTCGGCTGATAAACAGGATCTCCGATGGAAAACCAACTGGATAGTGAATCTGAAGGAAAAGAGGTCGTTGAGGGTGGTCGTTTGATGGCAGAAGGCTAGCAGCGGTGTTGCTATGTGAAGAAGACGACCTGGTTGCTGATTCTCTTTTGGAGGTTGTCGCCAGATTCCGGCGAGCTTAGTGCTGAAGAAGAAGACGACTCGGGGATGTTTTCTGTTCTAGAAGAAAAGGGGTTCGTTTGTGTGTGATAGAAGAAAGAGCAGGGGTCGTTTTGGGTTCCTCACTGGTGGTGGCGGCTGTCTCCTCTAGGGTTTTTGTTTTCTCATGATGAAGAAGGAGATGGCGGCTGGTGTATTTGTTCAGCTAGGGTTTTTTGTGTGCTTAAGGGTTATGAAGGAGATGATCCATAGTTGGGCGGCTGGGTTTGTTTTTTTTAGGCTATGTTTTTTCCTGATCTCTAATGTTGGTTCTTGAATGGTTATGTTGTAGAAGATGTGGGCTAGGGTTATGGGGTATGGGCTGGGAGGTGGGCTACCTGTTTTGGGCCTTAATATTAGGTTAAAAACAAATACTCAAACCTTAATTAAATTACTTTTAATATAAGATAAATATATTACGTAATGCAAAACTTAATTTAATTAATTAAACTAAATTATAAATATATAATATGAAACTATTTGTTTTTGTATTTTTTTCAATTTTATGATAAGAATCATGTAAAAGAGTTAAAATTAGTGTAAATAACTATATGAGACCTAAATTAATTATTCTACGCTAAAACGGGTGAAATTTCGGGGATGGTCAAAAATTACATGTCTACAGCTGCCCCTCTTTGACTGAAAATACAAAGTATTTTCAGACAAAGAACGACTAGACATGATTTTTGACCTGACCCTTATTTAAAAGACCAACTAGAAGAAAAGAGAATGTGACCGAGCTCTGGTATCTGAGCTGCCTACATATCCTCGGCTATAGAGGAATCAGGCCACGTGTAGTTCAAAAGTGAATGAGATGATGGAGTGTACCGAGGTGGAGAGTCGAGTCGAGTGCCGTCGAGGTTCCAGTCCGCGGTTCCTGCCATTACATCCAAGTCAAAAAATGAAAAAGACTAACTAAACCTATTAACTATGAGTTACAAGATTCCTATCTCTAAGTCTTCTGAAGTTTGATATTGAGTCTTGAATGGTTCTTCATGTAGACTTTAGATCTGAACCTTGACGCTCGCTAGATGCAGGTGTTAGTTCCTTTTCTTCTGCTTTTCAGATCAAAACCGGACATATAATGCTTGTGGCTTTAGTCATGTATTGAGCGATCCACCTCTTGTCTCGGCCTCTGCATTTTTGAACTCTCCTCCCTTTTCTCTTTTTTTGTTTCTTTTTCTTTTTCTTATTCTGGATTGAAATCACTTATGTTGATCACCTCAGATTATTGACTCGCATTCTTGCCGCGAGCTTCTGCTACTTCAGCATGAACTGATTTCTGAAAATGATTTCCCTTGTTGTCCAGGTGGGCGCCTGACATTACAGCAAAACAGACAAAACAAAAGAAAATTTTTCTGCCCCAGTTTGGGATTCGGGCATAAATGTGAATGTTAATTGGACTATGCTACCTACAAACTCTCAAAATTCTAAAATTAAATCCCATTATCCAGGAGGGTCCTGAAAATTCTAAAACTAAATCCCATTATCTAGGAGGGTCCTGAAAATTCTAAAATTAAATCCCATTATCCAGGAGGGTCCAGAAAATTCTAAAAATAAATCCCATTATCCAGTAGGGTCCTGAAAATTCTAAAATTAAATTCCATTATCCAGGAGGGTCCTGAAAACTTAAAATTAAATCCCATTATCCAGGAGGGTCCTAAAAACTTAAAATTAAATCTCATTATCCAGGAGAGTCCTGAAAACTTAAAACTAAATCCCATTATCCAAGAGGATCCTGAAAACTTAAAATTAAATCCCATTATCCACGAGGGTCCTGAAAACTTAAAATTAAATCCCATTATCCAGGAGTGTCCTGAAAATGCTAAAATTAAATCCCATTATCCAGGAGGGTCCTGAAAACTTAAAATTAAATCCCATTATCCGGGAGGGTCCTGAAAACTTAAAATTAAATCCCATTATCCAGGAGGGTCCTGAAAATTCAAAAATTAAATCCCATTATCCAGGAGGGTCCTGAAAACTTAAAATTAAATCCCATTATCCAGGAGGGTCCTGAAAACTTAAAATTAAATCTCATTATCCAGGAGGGTCCTGAAAACTTAAAAAATTAAATCCCATTATCCAGGAGGGTCCTGAAAACTTAAAATTAAATCCCATTATCCAGGAGGGTCCCGAAAACTTAAAACTAAATCCCATTATCCAGGAGGGTCCTGAAAACTTAAAATTAAATCCCATTATCCAGGAGGGTCCTGAAAACTTAAAATTAAATCCCATTATCCAGGAGGGTCCCGAAAACTTAAAACTAAATCCCATTATCCAGGAGGGTCCCGAAAACTTAAAACTAAATCCCATTATCCAGGAGGGTCCTGAAAACTTAAAAGTAAATCCCATTATCCAGGAGGGTCCTGAAAATTCTAAAACTAAATCCCATTATCCAGGAGGGTCATGAAAACTGAAAATTAAATCTCATTATCCAGGAGGGTCTTGAAAATTATAAAATTAAATCCCATTATCCAGCAGGGTCCTGAAAACTTAAAAGTAAATCCCATTATCCAGGAGGGTCCTGAAAATTCTAAAACTAAATCCCATTATCCATGAGGGTCCTGAAAGCTGAAAATTAAATCCCATTATCCAGGAGGGTCCTGAAAGCTTAAAATTAAATCTCATTATCCAGGAGGGTCCTGAAAACTTAAAATTAAATCTTATTATCCAGGAGGGTCCTGAAAACTTAAAAGTAAATCCCATTATCTAGGAGGGTCCTGAAAATTCTAAAATTAAATCCCATTATCCAGGAGGGTCCTGAAAACTAAAAATTAAATCCCATTATCCAGGAGGGTCCTGAAAATTCTAAAATTAAATCCCATTATCCAGGAGGGTCCTGAAAACTTAAAATTAAATCCCATTATCCAGGAGGGTCCTGAAAACTTAAAATTAAATCCCATTATCCAGGAGGGTCCTGAAAACTTAAAATTAAATCCCATTATCCAGGAGGGTCCCGAAAATTCTAAAACTAAATCCCATTATCCAGGAAGGTCCTGAAAATTCTAAAATTAAATCCCATTATCCAGGAGGGTCCTGAAAATTCTAAAATTAAATCCCATTATCCAGGAGGGTCCTGAAAACTTAAAATTAAATCCCATTATCCAAGAGGGTCCTGAAAATTCTATAACTAAATCCCATTATCCAGGAGGGTCCTGAAAATTCTAAAATTAAAGCCCATGAGCCTCGCTCCCATCTTGGATGATTCTGAATTTAATTTTGCTCCATGAACAATGCTTTTCCCATAGGAGGTACCCGTGGACTTAAAAACATTCTTGCTCCTGCTTCAGACAAATAAAATCTTGTTAGTTTGAAAATGTGGTGGTTAGTTTGTGGCATTATTGCTGAGTGTCTGCTTCTGCCATTGCCATGCTTCATTTTGATTTGCTGCTTCAGACTAGCAAAGAGTTGTTTGACCTTTGATTGGAAATAGACCACAAAACCTCTAACTTAAATCTCTCACATCACTTGTTGCATTGTGTTTTTTTCTCTGAAAGCTTCTGAGTCATTGCATTTTATCAAAATTCAAGATTCAATTGATTGCCCGAACCTCAGTTATCATCATACTTCTTACTTTAAATCATGTCAATTGTGATATGCATGGCCGAACTCCGCTTTGTGCAATTGGAAAGCTGGTGGCAAATTTTAAAGTCATTCCCCACTTGTTCAGACCAAACAGACTCAAGACGGGACTCAAACAAAACGAGAGGAACAAAATAAGGGACAAGGGAAAGAGATGATACTTAACTAGAAACTTACGAAGTAGAAACTTATCAGATGTGGATACCAACTCTAATGACCATGACATGAACCTTTGGACTAAGTGGCTTAATCTCTAAAGCAAGTCTAATATTCAACTCTTGTTGTACTTCTTACCTGTGAAACTGGGCTTCAGCACTTCAATTGTCCCATTTGATCCACAACCTTAGTCGGCTTGTAGTGCCCTGAAGGGTTTTCACCATCAAGCTTCTCTCATTTCGCTCTTTTTCTCAACTCACCGTCGCCTTACGGTGCCCTTGAGGGTTTTCACCGATAAGACTCTCTCATTTTATCATTTTCTCGCATTGTTCTGAGAACAGAGGTATTACCCATGATGCAGGGAGATCATACTTTCACCAAACACTTGATATGGCATCCTCAATGATTGGTCGGAAGGTCTTTTTTTGGACCGTAATGTAGGCTTTTGGACAGGGTTAGAAAGAAAGGGTAGCATGAAGGCTCAAAATAATTCAAGATGAAAGGGTTCAAAATTACAACTTTTGGAATCAAGTCTTTTGGACAAATTAAAACTTCTGCCCCAGTTTCATGAAGTTTGGGGAAACTTTTTTTTTTTTTTGGATTTTTTCTTTGGTGGGATTTCTTAGAAAATCTGCCCCTGTATTGATTTTGGGGGATTATGAAATACTTTATTTGGTATGACCGAACCGTAAGGCTGCCTACATATCTTGTGGCGACAAGAATCAGGTCGAACATAGTTCAAAAGACTACTTTTTGTTACTATTTCTTTTTCTCTTTTTTTGTCTTTTTTTTTTCTTTTTCTCATTTCCTTTTTTTTCTTCTTTTTCTCTTTTTCTTTTTTTATTTTCTAAGTCCTGACTCTATTTCCGATTCCAAAAGAGGGGTATGAAACAAAAAATTAGGGCTCAAAATTGGTAGCAAAGGATAAAAATGTTTGGGTAGCAGAATAAAAGCCTTCGTCATACCAAACTTTGAGAATGTCAACTACAAGCGTGCAATTGAAGATAAACAAAGAAATCATACACAATATCTATTGATGGCATCATCACAAATAGAAAGTGCCGACAGGCAATACCTTTGTCCCAATGAATGATCTTTGCTAATTTAGAGCAAACTAGATTCAACCTTACCTTGATGTGAAAGAATGCATTTCAGCGCTGACACATTTACCGCATACTGCTTGAGAAACATTTCCTTGTTGTATGCTTCTTATCAAACTCTTGATTTCCAGACTTACTGCCTTAGTGTCACTCAATTCAAGCTTTAGTTTATCTCAGAATGCGTGAATCTTTACTTGTTTCCTCAAATGTCTCTTTTGTCATGTTCAAAAATGTGTCATTGCTTCACGATCAGACTAGCTTTCAGGATCAGGTTGAGAATTATGCGTGCATGTCATGTCACTTGAGTTAGGATGAAAAGAACTATAAGAGAAAAAGTAACCTAAACAAAAACTGACCAAAACTAACACAAAACATGACATTGCATTAGACAGATGGTGAACAGGGTTTGGACAAAGCAAGCAAAACAGACATGGGTTGCAACCGTGGAACAATCCTAAGGAACATTAGACGAGTTACTACATCTAAACAAACTAGAAAAAATGAGAAGAAGAAGAGTTTGAGCCACAAGATAATATCCGAATTACAACCCCGAAATAACCCGGACAAGCAGAAATGACAATAAAATAAACCACCAAAACTCCTCCCTGGCCAACCAAGAAAGGAGTGTCTTTCCAATTACCAAGCTCAAAATATTAGCCACTAGATTGCACATCAAAACTACCGAGACCTTTACCAATTTCAATATCATTAACTTCAGTCAGCAACTTCCCCAGAGGACTTTCATACTCCATGTCACCATGCATCTTTCCAACAAAGCTTGCATCATCATGTGCATGTAAAGAATTCCGTGCAATGTTTGGGTATCTGGAGTTGGGAATGCGGTTGTTTTGGCTGGCGGAGCATGTAAAGCTCGATGCATGTTGAGAAGAAAAATCAACGGTAGTGGGAGCCTAGGCCTGTGATAGTGGTGAAATGGAGGCAGGGTTTTCTGTATAGTTGATAGGGAATGAAGGTGGAGGATGTTCCTTAATCCAGGCATGATACATTTCTGCGTCTGTTGTTTCAACCTTAGACCTCATCTTTCAATTCAGACCTCGACTCCACAAACTCCCTCGACGGGTCAACAACTCTTATGTCCAAGTCTTTGCTAGTCATGCGTACCTTGCCCTTTGACCTTGTGTTGTCCAGATGAATCGCTGAAGTGCCACAAACTAACCACCCTCTGTTATGGCAACAATGAAAGTAACAAAGAGGAGCAAAATAAAGCCAACATGTTAGCGTTAGAGCATTTATCAGACAGAAATATCATATTGCGTGCAATGCCCCCTAGTCACAATTAACGGTTCTAGAATGGCTTCGAGGGTACGAAGGTCATTTGGCATCATCCCCACTTTGTTCACTTCAACCTTCTCTTTTCTTTCATTTCTTGCACTTCTTGGCTTTCCCGTTTTCCTTCATTTCCTTTTCTCTTTAATTGTCACTCTTTTCTTTCCTCTCCTTCCTCACATCCACAATTCATTCTATTCTTTTTTCTTTTTTCTTTTTTTTTAGTTTTCAGAAAAAAAAATGATTCGATCGAACCCTATGTAGGTTGCCTACGTATCATGCCCCTCATGAATCAGAGCAAGCGTAGTTCTTACAAAGTAATGGATAAAATAAACTAAGAAACAAAAATCTTTTTTTTTTTAGAATTTTTCATTTATAATTTTTTTGGTTTTTCAAATACAAAACATGAAGTATTATAACAAAAGACTCGACAATCTTAACTAGACTGACAGACTCGATACGACTGTACAAGACTAAAATTAAAAGACAATCATAAAATAGACTAAAAAAATTAAAAAGTTTCTTCAAGCAGCTCGTGCATGCAATGGTCTTTGACTAGAATGGTCCTGGGAATTTATTATGCTCAAACTCTTGTAAATCGCTCCATACCTAAATGGGAAAAAGTAAGATCAAGTGAATCAATGACACAAGACATTAAGCGACACCACGACACCTTCTATTGGACACATGGAAGACACGATTGAGCTATTTTTTAAAATTAACCCATGGCCAAGAGTGGCTATCAATGCAAACCCAACAAAGGTGACTAATCTTATATGAAAATGCCTTACTAATGCTTATATGGACTTAACTCTCAATGATCATGGCCCAAAAATTAATTTAAAAAAAACTCATTTTGCAAAAGTGGCCGATATGGCCAAAAAGTGGCTAAAGATGCAAACTCAAAAAGGACGGACCCTAAAGAAATAAGACACCTAGTTGTAGACACAAAATCCTAATATATGAGTAATTGAACACTTTTGCGAAAATAACCCCATTTTGCAAGAATGGCCGATGTGGTCAAAAGTGGCTAAACATGCAAACTCGAAAAGGAAAGACCTTAAATTGATATGATACCTAATTGTGGACTCAAAATCCTAAGACATAGGTTTATTGAACCACTTTCGCATAAAATGGCCCCATTTTGCAAGAATGACGAATGTGGCCAAAAGTGGCTAGACATGCAAAATTTGGCTAAGACCCCGCAAAGCCAAGAACCTAGGACTTACTAGGAAGACCGAACCCTATGTGGGCTGCCTACGTATCTCACCCCGAGAGATGAGAATCAGGTTCGCGTAATTCGGGAAGATGCAATTAATTTGTAAAAAGCTATATTTTATCTTTTGAAAAAGGATGGAAAAATGTAAAATCTTTTTGGATTTTTCATTTTCAATTTTTTTGGATTTTTGGAAAATAATAAAAAAGTGTAAAATCTTTTTGGATTTTTGAAAAATAAGGAAAAAGTGTAAAATCTTTTTAATTTTCTTTTTCTTCTTTTTTTTTTTGAATTTTTCTTGAAAAGTTCTCAAAGAAAAATGCACCTGGCCCTATTTTCTTCATTTTATCGCCCTTTTTCTGAACATCGGTCCGCCAAATAACCTTTTTACTCTCAAAGATGCGACATTTAGCACATAGTATGATTACATGTCATTTTGGGCCACGGGCCCATTTTGACCAAATTTGGACAAGTTTCCTACAAAGGGACATGGTACCTCGGACCGAACCCTGCTAGGTCTAAATGACATGATGCAAATAAAAATGACCTAAAGGCTGACCTACGGTTGGGGTTCACTAGACAAGGCAATTCGGGGCGGCACGTGGTCGATGGCGGCTGCTCTAGCTATCCGCCCACTCCACGCTCCCACGCCACCCCCTAAAGACACGGGTGACTCAACAAAGAGTTCGTGCACGCGACGCGTGCTCCGAGACTTGTTACAGAAAGAATTGACCGGGTAATGCATATGATGATTATTATAAAGCAGTAAACACATAAAGCAAAAACCGTAAACAAATAAACAACTAGCAAATAACAAAATATAAAAACATAATAAAAATCAAATAAAGCTAATGAAAAAGCACAAAAACCTCAATCAAATATTCTAAAAGCCAACAAAATCAAGTACTAGCTCGAACCCGCAACTCCCCAGCAGAGTCGCCAGAGATGTCACACCCCTTTTTTATACCAAAAACAAACCTTTCCACCAAACCCTCTTAAATAAATAAAAAGAATTTAGTAAAAAGGCTTGAAAAGGGTTTTTCTATTTTGAAAGTGACAAAAATTGTGTTCAAAAGGAAATAACTTAGAGTCGCCACCTGACATTGATTTCGGTGTGTCAGGCCACCATTTTTTTTTTAAAATGATTTTCCTTCAGAACACTTTAGACTTCAAACTAAGTCTGCACCAGAGATTCGGGTAAGGGGGTTCATTTGATTCGGGGAGAAGGTGTTAGGCACTCCCCAAGTCCCGTAACTAGTACGGTTGCGTACTTGATCAAGTTGGCTTTCAAAACATTCAAATTGAGGTAAAACACACAAAAATAGAATAAGCACACAAGAGGCTCGAGGTCGTTCCCACCTAAATAAAAGAAAATGAAAATGAAACGAAAAGAGAAATCCTAAGCTAACCTATACTACGACTTCTCCGTCATGCTTGCCAAGGCCTCCAAAATATTTACATAGTTCTTCGGGGCATACCCCGGATAATAACATATACAAACTTCACGAGGCATTCTTCGAATAAATTCAACTACGGGAACGACCTTTCACCTCGAATCAACGAAAATCCTAAAAGCTTGCCTACCCAAGTGATAACGGTGTTCAGTTAATTGAAACAAAAATAAAAATTTTAACTAACTTTTAACTTTCAATTCAATCCTGCGACCAAATACTTGTTTTACTATCTAAATCATCACCCAATTTTAAACATCTATTTCTTAATGTATAACTGAAATGTCAATTAAAACTCGTTTAACCATTAAATCTATCGGCACATGGATTAACCACCTAATAAAAACACATATAGGAGACAAATAGTAAAACTTTATCAAGACAGAGGCATGAAATGTTAACATTAAACAAAAAACAGAGAAATAACAGATTAATGACATTAAACCAAAACAATAAAAGAAAGAATGAAATAGACCTCAAACCGATGAACTCCAGGCAGAAGTCGAACCGGGAACCATCGAACGACAACCTTGACTTAACTCAATTTCAATACTGATGATTTGGTGCTGCTTTGAGAGCCACTTCAATTTTTTTCCTCACATAAGAACAGACCCGCAATGAATCTTCTTCGGCATTTTATTGATGGAAGGTCACAAGCAAACCAACAACGACGAACTCGACTCCCTCGGCTGATAAACAGGATCTCCGATGGAAAACCAACTGGATAGTGAATCTGAAGAAAAAGAGGTCGTTGAGGGTGGTCGTTTGATGGCAGAAGGCTAGCAGCGGCGTTGCTATGTGAAGAAGACGACCTGGTTGCTGGTTCTCTTTTGGAGGTTGTCGCCAGATTCCGGCGAGCTTAGTGCTGAAGAAGAAGACGACTCGGGGATGTTTTCTATTCTAGAAGAAAAGGGGTTCGTTTGTGTGTGATAGAAGAAAGAGTAGGGGTCGTTTTGGGTTCCTCACTGGTGGTGGCGGCTGTCTCCTCTAGGGTTTCTGTTTTCTCATGATGAAGAAGGAGATGGCGGCTGGTGTATTTGTTCAGCTAGGGTTTTTTGTGTGCTTAAGGGTTATGAAGGAGATGATCCATAGTTGGGCGGCTGGGGTTGTTTTTTTTAGGCTATGTTTTTTCCAGATCTCTAATGTTGGTTCTTGAATGGTTATGTTGTAGAAGATGTGGGCTAGGGTTATGGGGTATGGGCTGGGAGGTGGGCTACCTGTTTTGGGCCTTAATATTAGGTTAAAAACAAATACTCAAATCTTAATCAAATTACTTTTAATATAAGATAAATATATTACGTAATGCAAAACTTAATTTAATTAATTAAACTAAATTATAAATATATAATATGAAACTATTTTTTTTGTATTTTTTTCAATTTTATGATAAGAATCATGTAAAAGAGTTAAAATTAGTGTAAATAACTATATGAGACCTAAATTAATTATTCTACGCTAAAACGGGTGAAATTTTGGGGATGGTCAAAAATTACGTGTCTACACTAGATTTTTCGTACTCCTTGCCCGGGGTGGGTGATGCGTGGTAGGGCCACCCATAGATGATTAGTTGTGTTCTGTTGTGGTAGTTATTTCTGGTAGTTACTGTTATGATATCATTGCATGCCTCCTTATTTATGGTATTTATGTCTCTTATGTTTAGATAATTTTTATGCGCTGTATGCTGGAGTAACTAATGCGATTTTTATTTTTGTTTTTGTTTGCTTTTCCTTCCCCTACGCCGATGGTCGATTGGAAACAGCTTCTCTGCCCTCTCGGGTAGAGGTAATGCCTGTCTACATATTACCCTCCCCAGACCCCACCTTGTGGGAATATATTGGGTTGTTGTTGTTGTTGTTGTTTAATTTATGATAAATGGCGGGACAATGAGATACTCTGTGACTATGAATCATCTCACCAAGTAATGAAAATTTAGAGTAAAGGAATTGTTACATAAACTGAAATAAAGAAATTAAATAAAGTTGCAATAAAATACACTAGTATAAAAAAGTTTTTTTAGTCTATCAAAAATAATATCTTTACCTTTTCAGGTAAAGATAAGGTCTATGTATATACTATCCTTCCCAGACCCACCCGTAAGATTATACTGTTGTTTGTTATTATAAAAATATTTATACTGCCAAATTATATGAGTTAGATTGGATTATCATGATTGCTTTCATGATTAGTGGCTTAGAAGAAAGAGGATAAAAAAGACAAAATAATGGGCATGATGAGTTTGTTTGGTTTAAGGCTCGATGAATTGTAGCTTTTTTGCGAACCAAAAATATAATGTATACGTAGCTTTATTGCGAACCAAAAATATAATATGTACCTAGCTTTATTGCGACCCAATGACATAGTGTACGCCCCGGCTTTTTCATGCAATAAGTGGGATTTGATCCCTAGTCCTTTAGGTAAATAACTCATCATTAGCCTTTTTGGAGCATGGGTGCGAGCAGTATGAATTCACGTGTGCCCGTTAATTTGCCCACAAATCTACCCGTGTTACCATGGTCGGACAACTTAAGGAACAAAAAAGGGAAAATAAACTGAGAGAGGGAGACACAATTATGAGCAGTGGTACGGTACTGGGGTTCAAGAAAAAAAACACTAAAACGGTAGTAGCTCGTGAGAATAGAACCAATGATCTTACACAAGTTTTATCCTCTTGTCTACTAAGCTCTGCTTTTGGAATATTAAGGGAATTCAAAATATAATATATACATATAAATATTAGATTTTGCCATATATAGGAGTATAATTTTTAGGAGAATCGAATTTGGGTGAACACCATTCTGCTCCCTAAAACAGCCCCTGATTACGAGTGAATTCCCAATTTTTTGCCAAGTACTTCATCTTACAATACCATCAGAGAAGAGAAATTTCATTAACTGCAAGCACTGTTGTCATAAAATGAAAAACAACAAAGAACTGTTGAATTTATACATCTGTTGCTAATGAAGAAGTAGAAATACTAGTAAAACAGAATTATTAACACCATAAATCAACTACTACTTGCCAAAGAGGTGATGCAAACTGAGATCCAAGTAGTAATGGAATTGGAGCCATGTCCTTAGAAAAGTGCAAAAAGAATTAAACCTAAATTTAACTTTCCCATTATTGTCAATAAGGAGAACGCCCTGAATTTTCCCAATAAGCCTCGCCTTGTGATTGACTTGAATTTAAAAGATTTGGAGGTAATCCTTGGAAAGAAGCATTAGACTCACTAGCTATAATTTGCTGATCTTGTTGCTGGATACTTGCCATTCCTTGCGCTGCTGGTGATTCTTCATCCTCGAGAGGAAGTTTTTCGTATGCGGCATTCCCAAAGGAAGCCGCCATAATCACTACTAGACCAGACGTCAGTAGTGGTCCCACCACTCCACCGCCAACTACTTGGCCTTGGCTTCCGGCCAAGTATATCGTCAGCCCTGAAGCTGCTGATGGTGCCGGCGGTGGTAAATAAGAACCACAAAGGGAGAGAATCTCGAACCTTCCGTGTAAAGTCAGCACAGCTCCCGGAGATGCCGGTTGCCTCAGCGTGACGTTTGTGACCGTCCCACTACCGCTCAAAACACAAATGCCTCGCTGGCGTTTCGTCGCAAAAGTAGAGATACTTTCTTGGATATCACAACCGTCGGAAACTTCCATAACATGAGATCTTAGGGTATTGGCACTATCTCGAGTAATTATGATAGGCGGCTTTGGCTTGTTTTTAGAGCCAGATGGTCTTCCTTTAGGTCTTCTAGTACCTTCACCACCACCCTCTCCTGTATTCCCAAAGCTAAAATCGTCATCTCCACCTCGTTGATGGCCTCGATGTTCATTTTGTTGTTCGTCCTCAGTATGTTGTTGTTGTTGCAAATGATGGAATTGGTTGGAAAGATGAAGATTTCTTGTGTGAAAAGGAGGTGGTAGTGGACGACCATGATCCATCCTTTTAGTTTGTTATGATCTTCTTTTCCTCCAATTTGAGCTTAGAGCTTTCTTGAAACTTGAAAATTTGATGCTGAAGTTTACAGTTGTGTAAATAGATCTGAAAAGGCAACGTGAACTCACCCAAAAGAAATATTCAGCTGAAGGAGCTCACTAGTCAACCATATTTCTAATCTCCAAGCTCATGTGATAAGTCATGTACTATACATATTATTTGGTGTTGCACACCTACTAATCTTTTCTCTTCTGTTCAACAGTTCAGATTTGGAGCAGTAGATGAATAGGGAAAATGAAGAAAGAGAAGAGATAAGTTGGGTGAAGGAGATCCCTTTAAATTGGGGAGCTTTGGTTTTTAGCTAAGTTGTGTTTGGATTAGGGTTTTGGGTTAGGTCCAGACTGGTCAATGAAGGCTTTAATTGGATGAATGATATGGGTTGGATTTTTGGTATAAGACAATCCGCAGGGTGGTAACAACATGCCCCATTTCCTCCTTTCTACATTGTGTGTCATGTCTTTCCCGGTGAAGAAGTTAAGAAAATTCAATATTTAATATATATGTATAAATATAAAAAGTTGACCAATGAAGGAACCCCATTCTCCTGTAAATTGTAATGCTGAATACAACAGATAAATATGATAATGAATTTTGAGTTAAAAAGTTCTTTCTAAAATTAGTATTCACTATATATGTTCTAGTACTAATATTTAGAAAGTCAAAGAACCTTTTTTTACCACTATTTTTTTTTTAAAAAAAATATTGAAGTAGTAATTATTGAGATTATGCTACTCTTAATGTAGTTTATACATATTATATATGTATGAATTTTCACTAAATTAAATAGTTTTTGTTATAAATAGAATTTTATTGACGATGAATCAGAGGCGGACCCAGGATTTAAAGGTAGCGGGTGCACTATAACAGTACCTTAACAATATTTATAGGCAGTATGGTCACGACAGAAATAATTACTCAATGACTTTAGGCGGACTAATAACTAGTGGTTGCATATGAGCTTTAAAAATTAAGGAAGAAGTTTTTTGCGTGGAGAGAAATAGTTGTAGAAGAAGCTTTTGACGTAGAGATTTAACTAAAAGTAAAAGAGGTTGATGCATTGAAAAAAACTAAATCAAATACACTATAGCACGCGTGTTGAAATTCTCTCAAAGAGAGAAAAGGTTACTAGTAGGCATGTTGGCAATGAGACCCAATCAAAAATATTAGTATTATTGTTGAACCTGAGATTTGAACTTGGGTCTTTAAAAAGCCAACTACTCCATAAACCAATTGTTCTGCCCATTCTTTATGACTAAAGGTGCAGCATAATATATTTATAGGGGTCCTTCTTGTATTAACTTATATATATAGAATATATATACAATATTTTTACCGAGGCCAACGGGTGCCCGTGCCCCCCACCACAATGCATAGGTCCGCCCCTGCGATGAATGTGTGTGATTAGAGAGATTCTAGGTTTCATTACTTGGTGGTTAAGTCATCCTCTCCCTATAAATAGAAGGATTCTATTCCATTGTAATGGATCCCAAGTCAATAAGAATTCTCTCTCTATATTTTTCTTGCAATATTCTTCTTTTCTTTTATTGTTTGATAACACGTTATCAGAACGATATTCTAACCAATTGATTAGAAGCTTAGGGATTGAGCATAATGATTGTCAATTGTTCCATCAACTTCCTTCGTGAATAATTTTTTTATTTAAGATAGGTATTTTACTTTATTTTCTCTTTTAAATTTTTAAAATTCTATAATTTGATTTTATATACAAAAAGACAACAAAGTATTATTATGTATGGTGTATATTTTGATTAACACAATAACCCACAAATAAGGATTTCCAGAGTTGAGGAAGCAAGTTAGTTTTTCTAACATGATGGGGAGACATGATAAATATAGTAGATAAAACGTTACATAGAATGAATTATCATGACCATATCTAGATCCTCGAATAAAACAATATAAACTTGAGGTTCGTAAAAGGATAGTTCATCTGCAATATATTGCAACGCATGCCACACGCATTTGCTGATCCAAAAAAAATAACTATACTCTCACTGCAAATGCTCCTATTAGAATAAGTTCTAGAAGAACAACGTCTATGGTACTCTTAAAGCATATAGACAAATGAGTTTCAAATGAACTTCTTGATAAGGGAGATGAGCAAATGATTAAAATGATCATAATAAATGAGACAAGCGATGTAGAAGATTACGTGACATAACACTTCAAGAAATCTCATGAGAGATTCAGGTACCTGAATATATGAATGAAGAGATCTCTATATTATATATATCTTTATGAAAAATATTGAAACCAATATAAAATGTTCGTCGACGAGATCTATGATAATGCTAAATATATATGAGTATCTTAAGTTCGGAGAAACAAGATCATATGAAGACAATACATCTATCAAGGGTGATGATTTCAAGGTGAAACAAATTCGTTGAAGTTAATATGGCTGGTTTGTTTATCAAATATCTACCAACGATCTTTTGAAGATGGTGCACAAGACTGGAATGTGAAAGCTCAAGGATGTGAATTGATGCTCTCATCAGGGGGAGTTAATACGTATTGTACTCTTTTTCCCTTACAAGGTTTTGTCCCACCGGATTTTCCTTGCAAGGTTTTTAACGAAGCAACCAAAAGGAGTATTGTTAGATATGTATACTTTTTTCCTTTAGTAGAATATTTTTTTTCACTGAGTTTTATTTTAGTTAAGGTTTTAACGAGTCACATTATCTGTTGAATAGAGATTCAAAGAGGAGTGTGACAAATAGAATTTTAGTTATGGTTGAATGACCATAATTAAAGAGATTCTACGGTTTATTACTCGGTTACTAAGTCACTCACTCCCTATAAATAGATGAGTTATATTCTAATGTAATTGATTCCAAATCAATAGAAATTCTTTCTCTATTCTTTTTCCTGCAGTACTCTTCTTTTCTTTTATAGTATTTCATAACAGTTTGACAATTATACTCTAACTCCGGTGACATAAAATCAACTGAAAGAAGAATTTAACATTATTAGTATTTGTCTCTCGAACACATATATGGGGTTCGACCCATAATTTACGGATCTATTGTTAAATATACCTGCCAGGAATCCCGTTGTGTGGATGGGGATATATATATATATATATATATATATATATATATATATATATATATATATCTTCTTCTATTTTTCTCTTCAGCTCTCAGTTTCTCAAATCCAGTGCCAAATAACCCCGCATGTAAAGGAGCTAAGACAAAAATATTAATATATAAAATGAAAAAGAAAAATACTAAGTTTCATTCTGCAATTCATGTAAATTAGTAAGTGCCACAATGACGGAAATCCATCTCGTTGTTTAGCACAAATAAAGTGAGGGATTCAAGCATAAGGAGATTCAAGATTTGAATTAATGATAAGTTCAGCTTTTAAAGTTTTTAACATTAATTATTATTATATATTTTTAAAATTAAAAAATCAAATATATAAGATTTTATTAAGTGTTCACACTTTATAATGTATATTTATCCTCATCGATCATAATTCATATAAAAAGTATTAAATTCGGTTAAACTCATAACCAATATGCTACATTGTTACTGAACTCAAAAACTCAACTTTATAGCAACGCCGAAAACCAAAAGCAGCACGCATACACACCGTCTTCAACACCCCGGAAGACACGGTCTGATCATCTTTATTAATTGCTTTATTGTTTATTCAATACTCCATCCGTTTCAATTTATGTGAACTCATTTAACTGGGTATGAAGTTTAAAAAAAGAGAGAAGACTTTTGATCTTGTAGTGTAAAATGAGGTATTTTTATTTTGTGTGGCTATAAATCATTGCATAAAGGTAAATTATTTCCAAATAAGGAAAGAGGTCATTTTTTTTGACACGGACTAAAAAGGAAATATGTTCACATAAATTGAAACGGAGGAAGTATTTGGCTTCTTCGCAACACCCACGTGAAATCCTCCAAATCTTTTCCCGAATTAAATTTTCCTATACGTGTACTGTTTTTACGAGTGTGACAAAGTAGGAGTTAATGATTTCGATATCATTTGACTCTACATTAGAATAGCTTATTTTCTCCTGTTAAAACTTTTTATATATTTTCACACATATTAAAAATTCACTTTGTAATACACCTTCCGTTTCAATTTATATGAACTTATTTCCTTTTTAGTCGTGCAAAAAAGAATGACCTCTTTTCTTATTTGGAAACAATTTACCTTTACGCAATGATTTATAGCCACACAAAATAAAGGTGCCTCATTTTACACCACAAGATCAAAAGTCTTCTCTCTTTTCTTAAACTTCGTGCCCAGTCAAATGGGTTCACATAAATTGAAACGGAGGGAGCATTAATTAGCAATAGAATTGACCATATTAACTTTTATTATCTCACATAAATACTCTTAACACATATTCCAACGCTATTTATTCTAAGGACAATGTCGGAAAAAAATAATTCATTCATTTTTGAAATATGAAAAAATTATTTAATTTGGACCACAAAGAAAAGGCCAAAACCTCACTTATATTGGACCGGAGGGAGTACTAATTAACCGCATTTATTAGTAATAAGTTATTTGTCTTTTTATTTTGATAATTTAAAAAACTTCATATGAGAACCAAATAAGAAACTTAATACAAAGCCTCAACGTGTTCAGAACAGCACGCCACATGTGTGGCACAAGTTCCAATTATATCTATTAATTAGGGAACAATAGAGGAAATCGGTCACAATACAAGTCAACTCTTTACAGTTGTTAGAGTTGTTGCACTGCAGATGCAACAGTGCAGCAGTCACTGTTGAAGCAAGTTGTGTACTGAATACTTGCTTGCATCATCCTAGTGACCTCACTTATATATTACCAACATGAGGCAACGAAGATCATACACTTGCAAAACCTAAAACATATTTACTGTCACACCTCCTTTTTTCCACGCACATAACGTAAACGTATATGTGCCACTGTTTAATACTACACCCCGAGAAGGAATATAATAATAATCAGTGAAGGAGTTTTTCCACTCAAAGGACAGTCGGAACGGGATCAATTTATTTGATTTTTTCAGAGTCGCCACTTGGGAAAATAATGGTGTCCCAAGTCACCGGTTTAATCCCGAACCGAGGAAATTTATGACTCTGTAATACAGTCTGCGAAACTAGAAACCTGGATAAGGAATTCTATTAACCCGGGAGAAGGTGTTAGGCATTCCCGGATTCCGTGGTTCTAGCACGATCGCTCAACTGCTATTTTTTGCTTTTATCTGATTTCTTATATATTTTAACTACGTGCTTTTTGTGTTCCGCTTTTCAATTTTAGAAGAATTGCGACGTCACGAAAACGCATTTCGAGTCACACCGCAACCAGTACGCCTGTGACTTTAATGCATTTCAGTTTCACCGAGAGTAAGATTTGGGTCACATAAATGCGCACCCGTTTTTAGGAAAGTAATTTTATTAAAGTCGTTCCTAAAGAGACTATCGTGTTGTTAACTTTGGGAAAGACAGTGAAATTCGCTAAACGGTCTTCCCGAGTCTAAGTTTTTTTTTATAACAATTAATTTGAGGGCCCCGCAATTGTGTATTTAGTGTGGCGAGGCTCATCTCACTTTATTGAAGGCCAATCCTATCATAACTATATTTTCTACTTATTGGTTTTTAAATTTGAAATATAATTTGCTCCTTATAGTTGATAATCCGGACATATGAGTTAAAACTATCTATTTCGGATTTGGGCCACTTATAACAACATTCAAGGCCCAATCTTAAATCTATCGGTCCAACCAAATTGATCCTAATGTTTTGTTTTGGCGTCCGGCAGTAGTATAGAAAGCATTGTCCATATATATCACATTAATAAACCAATACTTGAATGAAACCCATACTTTCATGAATCTGTTTTTTTTTAATTTAGATTTGAACGCATGTTCTAACTATTATTCTGACAAAATACCTTTAATCAAATGGACAAATCATGAGTCAAGCTTTTGAGCTGTTATTCGACCGAAGTTTACAGGAAAACTATTCTAACCAGTCCAATTAACTAGACCTATTGATTCAAAATACAATAAAACCCCTAGTTGGTAAATGAGCTGTTGTTTGTCAAGATTATCTAACTATTGCAAACTCCGAATCCATAACTAAGCAAAAATTAACAGAATTGAACCAACTTAACAGTGAGGGGCAGCTGTAAACACGTGATTTTTGACCCTCCCCGAGATTTTCTATATTTTTAGCGTAAAATATTTAGTTTAGTTTTAATATAGCTATTTTAGCTAAATTTGACTCTTTTACTTTATTTTTACCTTAAAATGAAAAATAACAAAAATATAGTTTTATTAATGTTTCGTAGTCATTTTAAACTTGAAAAATGCAAAAATAGTACTTTATATTTTTATCTTTTTATAAAAACGAAAATAATAAAAAAAATAGTTTCATTAACATTTTGTAGTTACTTTAATTTTGAAAAAATATAAAAAAAATAATTTTGTTTTAATTATTAGTCTTATAGTTATTTTGCTTACGTAGGATTAATTAATAACACCCTGTTCTCATTCTCGGTTCCGGGAAAAGAATAATATTCGGGTTCAAACTACCCGGTTTTATAATTTTCGGACCTAGCCCATAATAATCCGAGCCCACCACACGTGGGGGACACGTACGAATCAGACCCATCATATTTTTGTACACAAGATGATGGGTCTTAAAATACTAAACTAATATAAAGAATAATTAAAAATAAAAAGTAAAAAAGACAAAAGAAAAGAACAAAAGAAAAAAGACAAAAATAAAAAGACAAAACAAAATAAAAGCATACAATATAGATGACATGTAGTATATTTTAAAAGACAACCAAATGGGGGTCACGTGGGGAGCTTGGGTTGATTTTTTAAAAAAAAAAAAAAAAAAAAAAAATTCAAAAAGGCAAAAGAAGGAGTCTTTCACGGATGGGAGAAGATAGAAATATATATACATAGTGAAGTTATCTTCTTCAGGGAGACAGAAGCAAAGATCGGCTATCATCTTCTTCATTGAGCAAAATAACAAAAAAATACACCTACTGCCTTAGCGTCGAACCAGCCAGCCATCCTACGACCATCGTCTTCTCTCACGACCCATTACCATCGGCCGCCAGTTGCTCCAGCGAACCAGACGCCATCCTAGCTCGCTCGCCCTTTTCTTCAGTGGCTTCATCTTTGAAGATTTTGTCAATCGCCATTTGAAAGAAAAATGGAGATGTGAAGCCGAAACCCAAAAGTTGAACCTTAACAACTATCTGAAATAATAATGTCGTCGACTGTGGTGGCGCCGGAAAAGCTACTGGCGCAAGCTACGTCGAGATCGTTATCCAATGGTTTCCGGTTCGGGTACTGTCCGTAGGTTGCCGTTCGAGGTCTCCGTCAATGGGTATCGTGTTTGAGTTTAAAGTCGCCTCATGAGTAATGTGCTGATCCATTTTTAAGGTTCGGTCCCTCGGTTTCTCATACTCTGTTTTGCT
The DNA here is from genome assembly GCA_032618575.1 of Nicotiana noctiflora. Lineage (NCBI taxonomy): Eukaryota > Viridiplantae > Streptophyta > Magnoliopsida > Solanales > Solanaceae > Nicotiana > Nicotiana noctiflora. The sequence goes on along the minus strand of JASVEL010007001.1, from coordinate 331,124 downwards.
TAAGTTTGCTTTATGTAAATTTGTTATTTTCCGATGTATGAACTCAGTAATCTCCTTCAGTGTCATGATCATTGTCAACTCGGATTTCTTAGTTTTGAAATACTGTAGCCATCATGATTTTATGAAGAATGTTATATTTGGTCCTACAACCTTTAATAATTTTTATCATGATATTGCGTGTGTCTTATTTTGCATACTGATTTGTCTTTGCTTTTGTTTATTTGGTCTCATTTTGTTTGTTTTCTTTGCTTTTGTATTGTTGTGGTATAGCCACGACTCCTCATGAAGGTATATGTAAAAACATTTAGATTTCGAGATGTGCCGTTTCTTAGCGAATTTCCGGCCTTCTCAAAAATGTAAATAAGTAATCGCTCTAGGCGCGTATTTTAATAATTTTACCTTCTTAAATACGGGCGTGCATTTCATGCGGCCCAAATCCAAATCCCAAAATGTTGAATAAGAATGTGTCGAGGATCCGGGTGCATTTCATGTGACGTGATTCGAAACATATTTTTAGGCAACATTCTCTTTCGTAAATAATAATAATAATAAAAGCGGTAAAGGGATATTAATTTGCATTAAGTATATAACTGTAAAAATCAGATAAATAAGCCGAATATGACAGTTAAGCGATCGTGCTAGAACCACGGAATTCGGGAATGCCTAACACCTTCTCCCGGGTTAACAGAATTCCTTATCCGGATTTCTGGTTCGCGGACCGTTAAATAGAGTCAAACCTTTCCTCAATTCGGGTTTCAAACCGGTGACTTGGGACACCATAAATCTCCCAAGTGGCGACTCCGAATCTCTCAATAAATGAATCCCGTTTTGGTTGTCCTTTAATTGGAAAAACTCTCTTTTACTCTTTGCACCCTCGCGGGTGCGTAAAAAGGAGGTGTGACAGCTCTGGCGACTCTGCTGGGGATGATAAACCCAAAACCACTGGTTCAGGGTTTAAGAATTCGAGCTTGGATTAATTGTTGTATTTGGCTTATTTATTATCTGATTTTATTATATGTTTGTATTAATGTGCAAAATGATATTTTTATCGCTTTGATATTTTTTTTGAACTGTACATATAAATTATGCCGAAACCAATCTCCTCTCTGAGTCTTCTAAATCATGAAGAAGGGTGCACTTCGTGTGACTTCTTTTCCGTATAGTGTCTAATTCCCACCTTAGAACGAGGTTTGGATAAGTTGCAAAACCGGTGAAGCTTCTGTATTCCCGGGTTGCTGCCTCCTCCTCGGCTCGAGTTGTCCGTTCGGGTAAGCCAGGTCTAGAACAATAAACCCGGGTTTTTAAACCTAGAATAACAAAGCTTCATGCCGGATCCCTAGTAGGAACGTTTATTTGCATCATGTTGCATTTGACTTAGGGGACTCAACACAGGGGTTGAGTCCGTCTAGGACAGGTGACCTGAAATGAAAAGACCATCCTGCTGCATCCTGTTTGTTTTATGCATATATTTGCTTCAGACTTGCAGGCTAACCGTTTTTTTATGTATTGAGGAAAATGAAAAAATAGTCTCAAAATAGTTTGTTTTTTTTTACTTACTCAAAAAAAAAAAAAAAAACGTTTGTTGTAAAATAAAAAATGTTTGATCAAAATAAAAAAAAAAATAGTTTCAAAATAGTTTGTTTTTTTTTACTTAAAAAGGAAAAAAAACGTTTGTTGTAAAATAAAAAATATGTGATTTCAAAATAGTTTGTTTTTTTTTACTAAAAAAAAAAGAAAGAAATTTTGTTTTAAACTTAAAAAAAAATGTGTGAAAAAAATAATAAATAGTTTGTTTCTTTTAAAGATGTAGTTTGTTTGACCGAACTACGCAGGTTTGATTCTCGCCATTAGGTGGGATACGTAGGCAACCCTCATCGGGTCCAACCACCCCTTCAAAAAAATTAAAAAAAAATGTCGAAGTTTTAGTTTTTAAAATCAAAGTGATGCCATTTTGAAAAATAGCCGAATGTTCCGAAAGGACGCCGGAAGGCTGTTTTTGCAAAAATAGCCACTTTGAATCATTTTTAATAATTTGCGGGCACAGCCTTGAAATATTCCTTGTGGAAATGTTGCAAGGCCATAGCCGCAAAATCAAGTTCGGGTTCACACCCCGTTTGCAAAAATAAAAAAAATAAAAAAAAATGTCAAAGTTTTGATTTTGTTATAAATAAGTCGGGTGATGCTATTCTCGCTTAAAATAAGCCGAACGTCCCTCAAAAGACGTCGGAAGGCCGTTTTTGCAAAAATAGCCACTTTGAGTCATTTGTAAATAATTTTGGACACAGCCTGGAAATATTCCCTCGCGGAAATGCGAAAGGATGTATCCGCAAAAAATCAAGTTTTGAGTCATCACTCAACTTTACAAAAATAACCACTTTATCAAATAAGCCATTACATGGCCGGAGTTTTGCTTAAATAGCCACATTTTTGCATTTTAACTTCCTCAGTCTTGTGTTGGCCTGTGTCGGTGCTGAACGATGCCCCATAGGCCCCAGGATAAAATTTTTTTGAATTTGCATCTTCTTAAATAAAATTTTGCAAAAAGAGCCACTTTGTCTAAATAAGCCATTACATGGCCAATTTATGAAAAATAGTCTTGTGTTGGTTTATGGTGATGCCGAACGATGCCCCATGAGCCACAAGATAAAAAAAAAAATTTCAAGTTTATCTTTCTTAAATAAATTTTGCAAAAATAGTCATTTTGTCAAATAAGCCATTATGTGGCCAATTTTGTAGAAATAGTCATAGTTGACGCCAAAAATATTCTTTTTCTTGTAGAAATTTCCTACACAAGTTTGTAGTTGGAGTCGGCTTCTATAGTTTTCCTTCAAAAAAAAAATTTAAAAAAAAATCAAATAAACGTTTCTTTATTTCTTGCATTAATTTGCAAGAACTACGCTCGGTCTGATTCATGCGGGGTCATGATACGTAGGCAATCTCCATAAGATTCGACCACAACTGTATATGTATATATATGGAAAAAAAAATGAAAAAAAATGAAAAAAAAAAGAAAAAAAAAGAAAAAAAAAAGAAAAAGAAAAAGAAGTAAGCAAAAAATATGGATAAGGACTGACTGAGTCCATTTCTACCATATTTTATTTTGAATTGTTGAGAATTGAAGTGGTTGGTTTGTGGCGAACCGGAAGCAGAAGGTCCAGGAAAACCTGATTATGATCCAAGATAGTGACACCAAGAATATCGCATAGAGTCCTTTACTTGCACGCCATGATGGACGCTTTGTGGGGATGTATTGACTAAAGCTGAAAATGTCGAAGCAAATAAGTGGCCTTGGTAATATTGATGCGAAGCTCAGTGGCCAAAATATCGTGCTTGGCAATCGGGAAGACTCTCCATTTCTTGGTCAACCAGAATGGAGTTTTTGGTGGCTTATTTTGTTGTCATTTATGTCGTCCAGATTATTTCAGGGTTGTAATCAGGATATTGTCATGTAACTCAAACCCTTTCATCGTTCTATTTTGTCCAGTTTTCTATTGGTCATAATACCTCATTTAGTATTGTGTAGGTTTGTTCCAAGGGTGTACCCCGGTTTATTGTGTTTGTTTTGTCGTATTAATTCATTTCTAGTTCGTCTAATGCAACTCTCTTGTTTGCCATTATTTCGAGTCATTTTTCTTTGATTTAAGTCTTTCTTCTTTATAGTCATTTTTGTTGTCAACACTAGTGACATGACATGCACGCATAATTGTGGCCTAATCTTAAAAGTTAATCATGAAGGAATTGGAAGATAATCATGGCATTTTAAAAGAAATAATGATTTGAGATTATTTGGAACCCGAGTCACGTGAAATTTGGGGCGGGTAAAATACAAAGAAAGCCTTAAGGGCAAAATGGCCATGCTCACATGGGGTTCGCTCGTGATACCTGAAATGGAAGTGTCGTCCAGCAATACTTTAAAAATGATGGATGAAAAAGGCGAATGGACGATATGGTTATCACTCCTAGCACAACCAAAAGGTGTCCCGAATGTGTTGTTTGTACTTGGCATGTTTTGAAGATTGGAATGACGAAGGCATTTTGTTCTGCTACCCAAACACTTTATCCTTCGTTAATCCTTCGAGCCTTATTTTGATTTCTTTCATACCCCTCCTTCGGAGTTAGTTGCAAAGACTAGAAACACAGGCTTGAAAGACAAGAGAAAAATAGGGAAGAAAAGAAAACAACAAAAGGAGATAAAGAAAAGAAAAGAAAAAGAAAATGTGTGAAAAAAGAAATTTGAAAAAAGAGGAATTGGGAACTACGTTTGACCTGATTCCTTAAAGAGGATACGTAGGCGCTCCACAGCTCGGTCATAGTGTAAAAATCAAAAAAAAAAAAAAAATCCCCAAGCAAAAACTGGGGCAAAGAAAAATTGTGTTGATTATAAATAAATTTAGGTCCGAAGGTTGTAAATTTTGAACCCAAAATTGATTTTGTTTTGAGCCTTCAATACCCTTTCTTTCTAGCCCTACCCAAATCCCACATTACGGTCCAGAAAGACCTTCTGATCAGTCTTCAAAAGATGCCACGTCAGGCGAGTGAGAAAGTCCTATCAGAATATAACACTCTGATTCTCAGCAGAAAAGACTCTGATTCCAGCAGAAAGGAGATACAAGAGAGTCTTAGCAGTGACACCCCAATCCTCAGCTAAAAATAATACAAATGAGAGAGTCTTACCGGTGAAAACCTTCACACGCACCATAAGGCGACAAAAGCCGAGAGAAAATCAAAATGAGAGAGGCTTGAAAGTGAAAACCCTTCGGGCACTACAAGTCAAATAAAGGGGATAATCAGATGGAAATCACGAGACCGAAATCGTGAAAGGCAATTAACGACGGAGGATAGGCCATATGTGCATGTCATGACCAGTAGAGTTGGTATCCGCGTTTGATAAGTTTTTATAGTTGTTTCTGGTTAGAGAGTCAGTCCTCCCTTGTCTTCTATTTGTTGTTTCTTTTTATCTTTCTCCTTTTGTCAAAATTCTCCATCAAAGTCGGTCTAGTCAAAACATAGTGAGAAATGACTTCAAAACTTGCCACCAACTTTCCAATTATTATGCAAGGCAAGAAAATGCCATTGACGGCAGAGAAGTACGGTGCAAAGAAGATTATTAAACTGGGGCAGAAAATTTTCTTTTCAGTTTGAAAATTTTCTGGAAGTCAATACCCACTGGGGGAAGAAGGAAAGTCTTAAGGGAAATGGTCTTCGAACCAATGTCGTCCTCAACAGCCTTCAAGAAGAGTGAAACACCAATTTTGAGGAGATCAGTATCCCCCAGCAATGCTATCTTCAACAAGTTCCGAGGTGGTCGGACAACACAGAGTGGTAAAGGAAGCAAAGAAATCCCATCTTCAACAAAATAACCCCCGGCAAGTTGAGAAACACAGAACAGGGAAGGGATAAAAGGAAAAACCCATCCCCAGCAGGAATATCATCTCCAGCAAATGAAATCATTCCCCAACAAGTTTTGGGAACCCCGAGCGAGGGAAAGGAGAAAAGGAAAAAACCACCACAGGAGCGGCACAACCGCTCACAATGTTTTGAACTAACAAAATTTTCTTTGATTTGAAACAGGGAAAGAAAGTGCTATTGATAGCAGAAAGTCATGCCACAAGGAAGAACACCAATACTGGGGCAGAAAATTTTCTGACGTTGTTGAAAATTTTCTCGGAGAAATGAGGAAGGCAATTCAAGATGACGTGTCAGGTTTGTCCACCTTCAAATAGGATGTTTCAGGTTTGTCCACCTTCGAACAGGACGTCTCGGGTTTGTTCACTTTCATACATTGATATCATGGGAGTATTCGCCCTCGAATAGAATACGATGGGAGTATTCGCCCTCGAATAGGATACAATGGGAGTATTCGCCCTCGAATAGGATACAATGGGAGTATTCGCCCTCGAATAGGATACAATGGGAGTGTTCGCCCTCGAATAGGATACAATGGGAGTGTTCGCCCTCGAATAGGATACAATGGGAGTATTCGCCCTCGAATAGGATACAATGGGAGTATTCGCCCTCGAATAGGATACAATGGGAGTGTTCGCCCTCGAATAGGATACAATGGGAGTGTTCGCCCTCGAATAGGATACAATGGGAGTGTTCGCCCTCGAATAGGATACAATGGGAGTATTCGCCCTCGAATAGGATACAATGGGAGTATTCGCCCTCGAATAGGATACAATGGGAGTGTTCGCCCTCGAATAGGATACAATGGGAGTATTCGCCCTCGAATAGGATACAATGGGAGTATTCGCCCTCGAATAGGATACAATGGGAGTATTCGCCCTCGAATAGAATACAATGGGAGTGTTCGCCCTCGAATAGGATACAATGGGAGTATTCGCCCTCGAATAGGATACAATGGGAGTGTTCGCCCTTGAATAGGATACAATGGGAGTATTCGCCCTCGAATAGGATACAATGGGAGTATTCGCCCTCGAATAGGATACGATGGGACTATCCGCCCTCGAATAGGATACGATGGGACTATCCGCCCTCGAATAGGATATTTTACGTTTGTTTTATTTTACATTGTCCTTTGCATATTTCATAAATTATTGCCAGAATGTATTTTTTTTTAATTCAAAAGTTGCTACTAAAAGCAGGCGCCTACCTGTATAACAAAAGGCAAGTCTTCAGTCTTTACATTGCAGGTCTTGAAACCAGTAACCCACCATAAAGCAGAGGGTCACAACAAGAGATCCCAGCGCAAATTCAAGCGCATGAGTCAAAGGGAATGAGGGAATGAAGGAAATTGTTCCCAGCATCATTATCCTCAGCAGGTAAGTAAACAATTCCAAAGATATCCCCAGCAGTCAAGGGAAAAATAACACGACCCAGAGGGGAAGGCAATTCCAAGACAAGATAATTCAGGAGAAAATGGTACAAAAGGCAAAGGAAGGTGATCATGGATATGATGAAATTAGTGAGTTGTAGTCGAAGTCAGGGAGCCCGCCTGGAGAATGGAGTGGCGATTTAGTTTTGAAGTTGTAGTTGAAGTCAGGGAGCCCGCCTGGAGAATGGAGTGGCGATTTAGTTTTGAAGTTGTAGTTGAAGTCAGGGAGCCCGCCTGGAGAATGGAGTGGTGATTTAGTTTTGAAGTTGTAATTGAAGTCAGGGAGCCCGCCTGGAGAATGGAGTGGCGATTTAATTTTGAAGTTATAGTTGAAGTCGGGGAGCCCGCCTGGAGAATGGAGTGGCGATTTAATTTTGAAGTTGTAGTTGAAGTCAGGGAGCCCGCCCGGAGAATGGAGTGGCGATTTTATTTTGAAGTTATAGTTGAAGTCAGGGAGCCCGCCTGGAGAATGGAGTGGCGATTTAATTTTGAAGTTATAGTTGAAGTCAGGGAGCCCGCCCGGAGAATGGAGTGGCGATTTAATTTTGAAGTTATAGTTGAAGTCAGGGAGCCCGCCTGGAGAATGGAGTGGCGATTTAGTTTTGAAGTTGTAGTTAAAGTCAGGGAGCCCGCCTGGAGAATGGAGTGGCGATTTTATTTTGAAGTAGTAATTGAAGTCGGGGAGCCCGCCTGGAGAATGGAGTGGCGATTTTATTTTGAAGTAGTAGTTGAAGTCAGGGGAGCCCGCCTGGAGAATGGAGTGGCGATTTATTTTGAAGTTGCAGTTGAAGTCAGGGAGCCCGCCTGGAGAATGGAGTGACGATTTAGTTTTGAAGTAGTAGTTGAATTCAGGGAGCCCGCCTGAAGAATGGAGTGGCGATTTATTTTGGAGTTGTAGTTGAAGTCAGGGAGCCCGCCTGAAGAATGGAGTGGCGATTTTATTTTGGAGTTGTAGTTGAAGTGAGGGAGCCCACCTGAAGAATGGAGTGTCGATTATATTTTGAAGTTGTAGTTGAAGTCAGGGAGCCCGCCTGGAGAATGGAGTGGCGATTTTATTTTGGAGTTGTAGTTGAAGTCAGGGAGCCCGCCTGAAGAATGGAGTGGCGATTTTATTTTGAAGTAGTAGTTGAAGTCAGGGAGCCCGCCTGAAGAATGGAGTGGCGATTTAATTTTGAAATTGTAGTTGAAGGCAGGGAGCCCGCCTGGAGAATGGAGTGGCGATTTATTTTGAAGTTGTAGTGGAAGTCAGGGAGCCCGCCTGAAGAATGGAGTGGCGATTTATTTTTGAATTTGGTTGAGGAAAGCGGTTGAATGTAACGGAAATCCCCAGCATGAATCCAAGTTCATAATCGGAAGGAAAGCAACAAGGATCAGAAAGATAGATTCAGACTTCGAAGCAGAATAGTTCGAAAAAAAAAAAAAAAAGAGGCATGAAGCCAATCCAAAATGCAGAAGTTGATGAAAGATGTGGCATGCTCAAGACATGGCCGAGGTCACAAGCATTGTATACCTGGTCTTGATTCGAAAAGCAGCACCTGCAACTAGCAAGTATCAAGGTTCAAATTTAGAGTCCGCATGAAGCACCAACCAATACTCAAGATCAAGCTTCAGAAGACTTATAGATAGGAATCTTGTAACTAGTAGCCGATAGGCTTAGTTAGTCTTTCTCATGTTTTGATTTTTGATGTAATAGCAGGACCACGGACCGGAACTTCGATGGAACAGAACCTCGACGGAACGACACCTCGACTGGCTCTCCACCTCGGTATACCCCTTCCTCACTCACTTTCGAACTACACGTGGCCCGATTCCTTTATAGCCAAGGATATGTAGGCAGCTCAGATACAAGGGCTCGGTCACATTCCTCTTCTTTTAGCTTTCTCTTTAAAAGAGATATTCACCACATGGATGTTGATGAATCTATGGTAGTACAAAATTAATTGAGAGCTTTGGAAGAGCCAATTGTAAACACGTGATTTTTGACCCTCCCCGAGATTTTCTATATTTTTAGCGTAAAATATTTAGTTTAGTTTTAATATAGCTATTTTAGCTAAATTTGACTCTTTTACTTTATTTTTACCTTAAAATGAAAAATAACAAAAATATAGTTTTATTAATGTTTCGTAGTCATTTTAAACTTGAAAAATGCAAAAATAGTACTTTATATTTTTATCTTTTTATAAAAACGAAAATAATAAAAAAATAGTTTCATTAACATTTTGTAGTTACTTTAATTTTGAAAAAATATAAAAAAAATAATTTTGTTTTAATTATTAGTCTTATAGTTATTTTGCTTACGTAGGATTAATTAATAACACCCTGTTCTCATTCTCGGTTCCGGGAAAAGAATAATATTCGGGTTCAAACTACCCGGTTTTATAATTTTCGGACCTAGCCCATAATAATCCGAGCCCACCACACGTGGGGGACACGTACGAATCAGACCCATCACATTTTTGTACACAAGATGATGGGTCTTAAAATACTAAACTAATATAAAGAATAATTAAAAATAAAAAGTAAAAAAGACAAAAGAAAAGAACAAAAGAAAAAAGACAAAAATAAAAAGACAAAACAAAATAAAAGCATACAATATAGATGGCATGTAGTATATTTTAAAAGACAACCAAATGGGGGTCACGTGGGGAGCTTGGGTTGATTTTTAAAAAAAAAAAAAAAAAAAAAAAAATTCAAAAAGGCAAAAGAAGGAGTCTTTCACGGATGGGAGAAGATAGAAATATATATACATAGTGAAGTTATCTTCTTCAGGGAGACAGAAGCAAAGATCGGCTATCATCTTCTTCATTGAGCAAAATAACAAAAAAATACACCTACTGCCTTAGCGTCGAACCAGCCAGCCATCCTACGACCATCGTCTTCTCTCACGACCCATTACCATCGGCCGCCAGTTGCTCCAGCGAACCAGACGCCATCCTAGCTCGCTCGCCCTTTTCTTCAGTGGCTTCATCTTTGAAGATTTTGTCAATCGCCATTTGAAAGAAAAATGGAGATGTGAAGCTGAAACCCAAAAGCTGAACCTTAACAACTATCTGAAATAATAATGTCGTCGACTGTGGTGGCGCCGGAAAAGCTACTGGCGCAAGCTACGTCGAGATCGTTATCCAATGGTTTCCGGTTCGGGTACTGTCCGTAGGTTGCCGTTCGAGGTCTCCGTCAATGGGTATCGTGTTTGAGTTTAAAGTCGCCTCATGAGTAATGTGCTGATCCATTTTTAAGGTTCGGTCCCTCGGTTTCTCATACTCTGTTTTGCTTAAGTTTGCTTTATGTAAATTTGTTATTTTCCGATGTATGAACTCAGTAATCTCCTTCAGTGTCATGATCATTGTCAACTCGGATTTCTTAGTTTTGAAATACTGTAGCCATCATGATTTTATGAAGAATGTTATATTTGGTCCTACAACCTTTAATAATTTTTATCATGATATTGCGTGTGTCTTATTTTGCATACTGATTTGTCTTTGCTTTTGTTTATTTGGTCTCATTTTGTTTGTTTTCTTTGCTTTTGTATTGTTGTGGTATAGCCACGACTCCTCATGAAGGTATATGTAAAAACATTTAGATTTCGAGATGTGCCGTTTCTTAGCGAATTTCCGGCCTTCTCAAAAATGTAAATAAGTAATCGCTCTAGGCGCGTATTTTAATAATTTTACCTTCTTAAATACGGGCGTGCATTTCATGCGGCCCAAATCCAAATCCCAAAATGTTGAATAAGAATGTGTCGAGGATCCGGGTGCATTTCATGTGACGTGATTCGAAACATATTTTTAGGCAACATTCTCTTTCGTAAATAATAATAATAATAAAAGCGGTAAAGGGATATTAATTTGCATTAAGTATATAACTGTAAAAATCAGATAAATAAGCCGAATATGACAGTTAAGCGATCGTGCTAGAACCACGGAATTCGGGAATGCCTAACACCTTCTCCCGGGTTAACAGAATTCCTTATCCGGATTTCTGGTTCGCGGACCGTTAAATAGAGTCAAACCTTTCCTCAATTCGGGTTTCAAACCGGTGACTTGGGACACCATAAATCTCCCAAGTGGCGACTCCGAATCTCTCAATAAATGAATCCCGTTTTGGTTGTCCTTTAATTGGAAAAACTCTCTTTTACTCTTTGCACCCTCGCGGGTGCGGTAAAAAAGAGGTGTGACACTACTAGCAGTGAAGAAATGACTGTCCAAATATACATTCATCCAAATTTACTACCAACAACTACAACTACTAATACTACAAAATTAATCTCAAGCTGAATAGATCAAAAATTGCAAATCCCAGCTTCATTTTCATTCAATAGGATTTACATTGATAGGAATGTGTACCTGGAAATTGCAATGAGAAGAAGTCAGTTGCAGCAGCACACAAACAGCAGCAATAGAATAACAACAGGCAGTAGCAATTCACAACAACAAGCATCAACAGTATACACAGCAGCAGAACAAAACCACCAGCAGCAGTAAGAAAAACTATATCCTATATATCTCTCAAGTGTGTTTGTTTTAGAATCCTCTCTAGTGTCTATCCCTCTCCTGTTTTCTCTGTTCTCTCAATGTTTTTGTCTGAGTGTATGTGAGTGTCTATGCTGTGAATGTGTCTGTGTGTATCCAGTGTTTTTTCTGTCTCTTTTTCTCTTCCAGAGAGATCCCTTTTTATACCCGAGAACAGGACAACCCCTTAACCTTTTCATTTCATGCTTTTCTACCTTGCACATGTATCCCTCTACCCTTTAATCATTCCCCATCTGTTCTCCAGATCTGTTTTGCCTATTTTAACATTTAAAACTTATTATAAACAGAAGCACCTACCTGTTATTCTCTGATCCCACTTAAATCTGTCTAAGTATGTATTTTAACACTTAAACAACTAACTAAAGGCAGACACTACCGGAATATACTGCTGTCTAGCAGTTCCAGCAACCCAATCCATGTGGAATGCACCCTAATGCTTATTTCTTAAGCATTTAAACAGATTAAACAACCAGCAAATATCACAGACAATCCTAATTCTGTCCAACAAGAGTTATGGACACAAATGAGGATCAATGTCTGTCTAAAAGTGATAATAACAGACCTACGAACTAATCGACAAACATTCAATCAAGCTATTACGATATGTACATTTGGTATTCAAATCATTGCAACAAAACAGTGAATCAAGAATGCTCGGCCAAGTGCCGGGGAATACAAAGCTAATCGTTCGATGACGCTAATCGATGCGAACACGTATTCGACAACATACGTAATCAAACAAACAATCACAACATTAGAATTGACCAACAAATGGTCTTTGAGAACGAAGGGATGAAACAGGGACGGCAAACAATCAAAAATCGAATCTACTTATTCGACGACCTTAAACGAAGTAAACATATAATGCTATCACAACAAACACATTCAATCGGACAGAAAAGAACAAGAAATGCTTTCGACCGAATAAAAGGGTCATTTGAGAAGAAGCGAATGAAAATTTGAAACATATAAACATTGATTTTAAACAACCAATATAAGAATAAATAAAAAAAAAAGAAAGAAACAATACCTTAAGAAGAAAAATCAAAATCGGACGGACTCGGCTCCAAAGGCTTCGAGTTTGCACCCTTTTGAAGTAAACGAACTTTAATTGAAGTGTTTTTCAAACGAAAAACACTCCAATTAAAGTCTATTGCCTTCAAATAATGTTGACTCGACGAAATCCATGATTTTTGGGTTCTAGGGTTCTTGAGAGGGATTTTGGGGTTCGAACGTTTCTAGCCGGATTCGAACCAAACCAAGTTTGGTTCGGTTACGAGGAAGGTCCGGAGAGCAATTGGTACGAGTTTGGGGTCAATCGGAGTTGGTTCGAGTTTAACTCGAATCTTCAAATGAAGATTCGAGAATTTCCTGATTGATTCGAGATTAGTGATTGCCGGATTCTTATAGAGGGGGTTAAGCTGGTCGTGTGGTGTTATTTTGGTGGCCGGCGGCGTTGTTGCCGCCGGGTTTCCGTCGATGGGGTGGGGTGGCGGCTAGCTAGGGTTTTGTTTGGTAAGGTCTCTGAAAGAGACGAACTGGGGCGGAAGCTTTTTGGAAAATGAGAGGGATTGGGGGTTTGGGTAATTAGAATTAGGTGATTAATCCTGGACCGTTGGATCATGTAAGATGGATGGTTTGGATCAATCAAATTGAAACGCCACCGTTTGGATTACAAGGAAACTTGATTCGGCCGTTCATTTGATTTGATCAACGGCTTGCCATAGAGAAGCCAATGCGGCGTCGTTTGGCGCTGTCTTTGAAAGACTTTGTCTTGGACTGGGTCACTGGGATATTTGGACTGGGTTGGGGCGTTGGGCCTGGTTTTGGGTCCAGTTAAGTGGCCCAGTTCCGATTTGTTCATTCTCACTTGTTTTCTTCTACTTCTTTTATTTTCCTTTTGATTCTTAATTAACAAAAATTCTAAGATAATTTGTAAAGCCAAAATATTAATTAACTCTTACTAATCTTTATCGCAGATGATTAAACACCAGTGTTATACGAAAATCACACAATTAAATACTAAAATGTAAGATACAATATTATTAATATTTTCCACTTTATAAAATACTTAGTTTACTAATTAATTCCAAATTGTCCGATTAAACTGTAACTACAATGACACCGTCTATATATATATATATATTTGTATTTGTTTATTTAAACAAAATAGTCATGTACATACAAATGCAACCAACAATAAAAGTAACACAAAATCCACAATATCGCAAACAACACAAAAAATTATTTTAGCTTGAATTTTGGGAGTAATTCTCGTATAGGGCAAAATCACGTGCTCACAGCTGCCCCTCTTTGCGCGGAAACATGAAGAGTTTTCGTCCAAAGATAAATGAGAAAATATGAACGATTTTTGCCCGTTTGAATACTCCGTGGGAAGCATTTTGAAAGAGTTTGACCGAGCCTTTGCTTCGGAGGCCTCCTACATATCCCGGGCTAAACAGGAATCAGGTCAATGTAGTTCGGGAAGTTTTGGTAGCTGGGACCAACGTGGACTGACACTTTGCTGTTGCTGCTGTTGCCACTGCTTAACTGATCTCCTTATTACACCGTGCTAAACAAAGATAAGAAGCTAGACTAAGTTACAGTATTGCAAACTCTTATCTATCTTTTTAACTTGATCTTGTCATGTTCCTTGCCATCCTGCTGGCTCTGATGTTTCTTCACATGCTTCTTCTCTTCTGACAATCGTTATTTCGGCTTATCTTGATTGCCGAACTCCGAGCATTGGTCTCTTTTTTGTGATCTTTGAACTATTCTCCTTCGAAGTCTGAACCTATCTTTCTGATCCTTATTGCCTTCCTCTCGATTATGAACTTGGATTCATGTTGGGGATTTCCGTGATACTCTACCGCTTTCCTCAGCCAACTTCCAAATAAATCGCCACTCCATTCTTCAGGCGGGCTTCCTGACTTCAACTACAACTTCAAAATAAATCGCCACTCCATTCTTCAGGCGGGCTTCCTCTGACTTCAACTATAACTTCAAGATTAAATCGCCACTCCATTCTTCAGGCGGGCTTCCTGACTTCAACTACAACTTCAAAATAAATCGCCACTCTATTCTTCAGGCGGGCACCCTGACTTCAACTACAATTTCAAAATAAATCGCCACTACATTCTTCAGGCATGCTCCCTGACTTCAACTACAACTTCAAAATAAATCGCCACTCCATTCTTCAGGCGGGCTCCCTGATTTCGAATACAACTTCAAAATAAATCGCAACTCCATTCTTCAGGCGGGCACCCTGACTTCAACTACAATTTCAAAATAAATCGCCACTCCATTCTTCAGGCGGGCTCCGTGACTTCAACTACAACTTCAAAATAAATCGCCACTCCATTCTTCAGGCGGGATCCCTGATTTCGACTACAACTTCAAAATAAATCGCCACTCCATTCTTCAGGCGGGCTCCCTGACTTCAACTACGACTTCAAAATAAATCGCCACTCCATTCTTCAGGCGGGCTCCCTGACTTCAACTATAACTTCAAAATAAATCGCCACTCCATTCTTCAGGCGGGCTCCCTGACTTCAACTATAACTTCAAAATAAATCGCCACTCCATTCTTCAGGCGGGCTTCCTGACTTCATGTACCATTTTCTTCTTCCTGCATCGTCTCTTGGGCCACCTTTTCTTCTGAATTACCTTGTTTTGGAATTGCTTTCTTCCTGGATCGTGTTATTCTCCTTTGACTGCTGGGAATATCCTTGGGACCGTTTACTTACCTGCTGGAGATAATGCTACTGGGGAAGTATTCTTTACTTCCTCTTTTTCTACTTCCTTTAACCTTTATTCTATCCCGAGCTCGCTGGGGGTTGAATTTTCATTGACTGAGGATTACCCTGGCAGGGACTCCCTTTTTCCTTTTTCCTCTTTCCCAACCTCCTTCGGGACTTGCTCTTCGCTTCCTTGAAAACTTATGGTATATATATTGTTGTTGGGGAAATCTCGAAGATCAGTGTTTCATTTCTCCAAGAACTGCTGGGGATAATATTAGGCTTAAAGATCACTTTCTCGTGTTGTCTGGCCTCTTTCAAAACTATTCTGCTTGGAACTGGTATTTTCCAAAATCTTGCGTTGCTTTCTATCCTTATCCACTAGGTATTTGCTTTCAAGAAAATTTTCGCCATGGGAGAAAATTTTCTGCCCAGTTTGATGACCTTCTACGTGGCATGCTTTTCTGCCGACGAACCCTCTTTTCCTGCTTTAAATCAAAGAAAAATTGTTAGTTTCAAAACATCGTGAGTGGTCATGCCGCTCTCGCTGGGGCAATTTTCCTTTTCTCTTTCAGCTGCTTGGCCTCCCTCGAACTTTTGGGGATGACATTGACATTTGCTGGGGAGGGTGCTCTTTCCACAGATGGTCTCTCATCTCTCATTTTATTCCAACCTTCGGTTTGGTCTGACCCTTTTAGTCGATGATCTGTTGTGAGAAATCATCTTCCGGATGTGTAATATTTGTCCATCGTACTCCATAATTCTTGTGAACCTTCCAATCAACATATCGTTCCAATCTTAATATCGGAACGACTTTTGCCTTATTGCCTCGTTCCACACCTATTCATCTTCATTGTACCACTTCGGGAGACTTGGTAGTAAGCTTTGAAAAGTCAATTTTTGAAAACAAAAGAAAAGGAAAAATGATAGAAAAAGAATGCTGACCACGAATGATAAAAGAAAGGGAAAACTTTTCTGAACTCAAAACTGGGAAAAACTTATCTGAATGTATAACTGATCCAATGGTTATGCCGCGCCTTTGAGATTAATCTACCCAGTCTATTTATGTCAATCACTTTCTGACGGCTGTGTTTTGCTAGAGGCAAATGAATGTCTCAACCTTGTCTCATGCAGACACCTTGTAACCATCTCACCTTGTCACCTCATAGTGCCCTTCAAAGGGTTGGTCGAGGAGGCAGGGAAGAAAAGGTTATTCGCTATTTCACTAATGAGATTCTCTCATTTCTCTCAATCTCTCGTCGCCTTAGAGTGCCTGTAAAGGTTTTCACCGTTAAAACTCTCTCATTTTGCTTTCCTTCCATGCGGTGGGTTGGGGTATTATCCATGAAATTTCCTCTAAAGGGCTATCCCTTTTCAGCTTGTGAGTCCTAGATTCAGTCGAGGATTGAAGTGTCATTCATAGTTTTCATTCGCATGACTTGGCATTTCTCCAATACTGATCAAGAGGTCTTTTTGGTCATTAATGTGGTTTTTGTGCGTGAGGCTAAAGAAAAGGGGTTTAATCTCAACGGTTAGCTCATTACAACTTTCGGAATCCACACTATCTTTTCAAACGAAACAATGACTTCTGCCCCAGTTTTGTTACTTGGGGAATCTTTGATTTTTATTTTATTATGACCGAGCCGCGTGGCGCCTACGTATCCTTCTTGAGGAATCAGGTCGAACGTAGTTCACTTTTTCTTGTGTCTTTTCTTTGTTTCTTTTTCTATTTTGTTACACATCTTCCTTGATGATTCTGAAAGAGGTATATGAAAGAATAATTAAGGCTCAAAGAGGAAAACAAGGGTTAAAGTGTTTGGGGTAGTAGAAAAATTGCCTCTGTCATTTCATTCTTCGAAAAATGCCAACTACGAACAAACGAAACCAAACGTTGACAAATGCATTAAAGAATTACACATAATATCTCTTGACTGCATCAGAATTGATAGCCATATCAGTGCATCTTCCCTCAATATCAGTTAGACATAGAGCGCCGTTGGATAATACTCTAGTCACCACAAATGGTCCCTGCCAATTTGGAGCGAACTTGCCTTTCGCTTCGGCCTGATGTGGTAGAACTCTCTTCAGCACATGCTGTCCCACTTCAAATTTCTTGGGACGTACCTTCTTGTTATATGCTCTTGCCATTCTCTTTTGATACAATTGGCCATGACATACTGCTGTCAATCTCTTTTCATCGATCAAACTCAATTGCTCCAATCGGGTTTTGACCCACTCATCATCGTCAATCTCAGCTTCAGCGACAATTCGGAGGGATGGAATTTCAACTTCTGCGGGTATTACTGCTTCAATCCCGTATACCAACAAGTAAGGAGTTGCACCTACCGAAGTCCGGACGGTAGTGCGATAACCCAACAATGCGAATGGTAACTTTTCATGCCATTGCCTAGACCCTTCTACCATCTTCCTCAATATCTTCTTTATATTCTTGTTTGTCGCCTCAACCACACCATTTGCTTTGGGACGATATGGTGTGGAATTTCGGTGTGTAATCTTGAACTGTTGGCAGACCTCTTTCATCAATCCGCTGTTAAGATTGGCACCGTTATCCGTGATGATTATCTTCGGAATTCCAAACCTGCAGATGATGTGGGAATGTACGAAATCCACCACCGCCTTCTTGGTCACTGATTTGAATGTTTTGGCCTCCACCCACTTGGTAAAATAATCGATCGTTACCAGAATGAACCTATGACCATTGGAAGTCGCAGGTTCTATAGGTCCAATAACATCCATACCCCATGCAACAAACGGCCATGGTGTTGACATTGTATGCAACTCGGTCGGCGGAGAATGAATCAAATCTCCGTGTATCTGACACTGATGGCATCTTCGCACAAAACTTATACAATCACGCTCCATAGTGAGCCAGTAATATCCTGCTCGAAGAATCTTCTTTGCCAATACATATCCGCTCATGTGTGGTCCACAAACTCCGGAGTGTATATCTGTCATCACTGTTGTGGCTTGACTCGCATCTATACATCTCAACAATCCCAAATCCGGGGTTCTTTTGTACAGCACCCCTCCACTAAGGAAAAATCCGTTCGTCAATCGCCGAATAGCTCTCTTTTGATCTCCAGTTGCTTGCTCTGGGTATATTCCTAACCTGAGGTATTCCTTGACATCATGAAACCATGGCTCGCCATCCATCTCTTCCTCTATCATATTGCAATAAGCATGCTGATTCCGGATCCGAATATGTAATGGATCAACACGAACCTTGTCCGGGTGATGTAGCATTGACGCCAAAGTAGCCAGAGCATCGGCAACCTCATTATGCATCCTTGGGATATGCCTGAATTCTACTGATCGGAAACGCTTGGTCAGATCATGCAAACATTGACGATACGGGATAAGCTTCAAATCTCCGGTTTCCCATTCTCCCTGAATCTGATGTACTAGAAGGTCCGAGTATCCCAAGACCAAGACGTCCTGTACATCCATGTCTACCGCTAATCGTAACCCTAAGATGCATGCCTCGTACTCAGCCATATTGTTGATACAATGAAAACGCAGTTGAGCAGTAACAGGATAATGATGTCCCGTTTCAGAGATAAGCACAACCCCTATTCCGACTCCTTTTGCGTTCGCCGCTCCGTCGAAGAAAAGCTTCCACCCTGGATTCTCGGTTAACTCCAACCCCTCAATTTGCAATACTTCTTCGTCTGGAAAATACGTCCTCAAAGGTTCGTATCCGTCATCGACAGGATTCTCAACTAAGTGATCGGCTAGGGCTTGAGCTTTCATAGCCGTCCTTGTCACATATATGATGTCGAACTCTGTAAGTAATATTTACCATTTTGCTAACCTCCCTGTAGGCATAGGTTTCTGGAAAATATACTTCAACGGTTCCAAGCGCGAAATAAGGTAAGTGGTGTAAGAAGACAAATAATGTTTCAGCTTTTGGGCTACCCAGGTCAAGGCACAACATGTCTTTTCCAAATGAGTGTACTTAACCTCGTGGACCGTGAATTTCTTATTGAGGTAGTAGATTGCCCGTTCCTTTCTGCCAGTAAGATCGTGCTGCCCCAGCACGCAGCCGAACGAATTCTCCAAGACCGTTAGATAGAGAATCAGGGGTCTACCCGGTTCAGGCGGAACCAATACGGGTGGGTTTGACAGATACCCTTTGATTTGGTCAAACGCTTCCTGACATTCTGTCGTCCATTCTATCGCAGCGTCTTTCTTCAACGGACGGAATATGGGCTCACAGGTTGCTGTAAGCTGAGCAATAAACCTACTGATGTAATTTAACCTTCCCAACAAACTCATTACCTCTGTTTTATTCCTTGGCGGGGGTAGCTCCTGAATGGACTTGATTTTGGATGGGTCCAACTCTATGCCCCGTCGGCTGACGATGAATCCTAGCAACTTTCCTGATGGAACTCCTAATTCGCATTTGGCTGGATTGAGCTTGATATCATATCTTCGAAGTCTTTGAAAGAACTTCCTGAGGTCGACAACGTGGTCTTATTGACGTCTAGATTTTATGATCACATCATCCACGTACACTTCAATTTCCTTGTGTATCATGTCATGGAATACCGTAGTCATCGCCCTCATGTATGTTGCCCCTGCGTTCTTCAAACCGAACGGCATCACCCGGTAGCAATAAGTCCCCCATGGTGTGATAAAAGCCGTCTTTTCTGCGTCCTCTTCATCCATCAAGATCTGATGATATCCCGCGTAGCAATCCACAAAGGATCCGATTTCACGTCCGGCGCAATTATCAATCAGGATATGGATATTGGGAAGCGAGAAATTATCCTTAGGACTCGCCTTGTTGAGATTGCGGTAGTCCACGCATACTCTGATCTTTCCGTCTTTCTTTGGCACCGGTACTACGTTAGCCAACCATTCAGGGTATCGAGTGACACGAATGACTTTCGCCTGCAACTGCTTGGTTACTTCCTCCTTGATCTTTACACTCATCTCCGTCTTGAATTTCCGCAGTTTTTGCTTGACGGGAGGACATGCCGGGTCAGTGGGTAATTTGTGAACCACTAGATCAGTGTTGAGTCCTGGCATGTCGTCGTATGACCATGCGAAAATGTCTTTAAACTCCATGAGTGTTTTGATCAACTCTTCTCTCAGGTTGGGTTCAATATGGACACTTATTCTGGTTTCTTTGACGTCGTCTGTGTCCCCCAGATTAACAGCCTCAGTATCATTTAGATTTGGTTTGGGTTTTTCCTCGAAGTGACTTAATTCTTCACCGATTTCTTCTACGGCTTTATCATCACCGTATTCCGATTCACTCTCGTCACCTCTTATTTCATGCGTTATTATTTCCAAACCAGATTGACTTTCTAGACTGGGTTGATTAACCTTTAAGCACGCCATATCATTAAGATCAGTTGAAAGAAAGCTGCTCAGAAAAGTAAAAAGAAGGAAAATAAATAGAATTAGACATGAAGGGAACAAAAATTCATTAATAGGAACAGTACAAGGAAAAATAAGCTTGCAAACTCAAATCAAAATGAACTAAAACAAACGGATTTTACTCCGGGGACAACCCCAACACAAAATTTCGAAAGAAAACAATCCAAAACAAACTACCAAGACTCCTTCAGGACGGGGAGAGGAGTAGCCTTCCAATTATTCAATTTTGCTTTCGATCCCACAAATTGTATCTCGGCATGGCTGGATCCTTCGCCATCCTCTAGCATGCATACATCTGCGAATAGGTCCTCGAATTTTCTTAAGAACTCTTCGTCTGGACTAACAATAGGACTGGGAATCTTCGTTGTCGGATGTCCTCTTACTCCAGACCTGACAAAAGATCGGGAAAGGCGCGGAACAGGCTTCGGGAGCACCCATGTCTTCTGCTTATTCCTCTTGGCTCACTGGATGTCCTCTGATGTCGGCTTGAATCCCAAGCCGAAGGTTCCCACATTTTCGACCATAGATGCCGGTTGTATGATTCCTTGCAAGAGATGCACCTAAACCTTTGCCGGGTACGAAACCGTTTCTCGGCATTTCATGGGCCACCATGACGTCTGCAGTAATTATTCTGTCATTGAGAAGGCATTCCCCTTCTGGAACTCGGTTGACGGATACCGCATTGCAGATCTGGTATACCCATGGCCCAACATCCTCTTCTGTCTCAACAAAGGGGACGATGGTGCCCGGTTGTAGATCATTCTCTCCATGGACTACGATCTCCTGTTGGTCCCACTCAAACTTGACTAGTTGGTGTAGGCTGGATGGAACTGCTTTTGCGGCATGGATCCACGGTCGCCCTATCAGAAGGTTATATGAAACTACCATGTCCAGCACCTGGAATTCCATGGTGAACTCCACTGGTTCGATTGTCAAGATTAACATTATGTCCCCGACCGATGCCTTGCCTCCTCCATCAAACCCTCGAACACATATGCTGTTCTTGCGTATCCTGCCGATATCCACTTTCAACTTGTGCAGTGTAGAGAGAGGACAAATGTTCGCACTGGACCCATTGTCGACCAGGACTTTGCTGACCACCGACTCCTCATACTTCACCGTAAGATATAAAGCCCTGTTGTGCTCGGTGCCTTCCTCAGGCAACTCATCATCGGTGAAGGTGATCCGGTTCGCTTCGAAGATCCTATTGGTGATCTTTTCCAAATGACTCACAGAGATTTTATTAGGCACATGGGCCTCATTCAAAACTTTCATCAAAGCTTGTCGATGTTCTTTAGAATGTATCAGCAAGGACAGCAATGAGATTTGCGCAAGAGTCTTCTTCAGCTGTTCTAGGACAGAATAATCATGCATCTTCATCTTTTTCAGGAATTCCTCTGCCTCTTCGTTAGTTACCGGCTTTTTTAGTGTTGCTGGAGTAGTCTTCCTTAATTCCGCAGGGGCAAAACATCTCCCTGAATGGGTCAAACCTTGCGCTTCGCAAACTTCCTCTTTAACTTCTTTCCCTTTGTAAGTTGTCGTGATCCGATCATAATTCCATGGAATAGATTTGCTATCAGCTATTGGCAACTGTATTGCTGGCTTGATGATGAAAGGATCCACTCGAACACCTGCTACCGTCCAAACGGGTTTGGTTGCTACCCCTGGTACAACTATTTTTACTCCCCCCGGCCTCACCGGTACTTCGCTTGCATTTCCCCTTTCTGCTTCCAACCCCTTTTGTACGTCCTTCTTGCAAATGAGTGACTTATCAAGGCTTGGCCCCTTTTTCATTCCTACCCCACTAGACTTGATCATCATTACAGTCTGAGAAATTTTCTCCTTTCCTTCTTCTACCCATACCAACTCAATCATGTTGGTCTCATGATGAGTTGGAAGTGGATTTTGGTTGATGTTGGGCTCCGCTGGAGTCTGGACCTCAATTCGACGAGTTTCGATGAGTTCCTGGATAGCTGTTTTCAACCTCCAACATTTTTCCGTGTCATACCCCGGATTTATTGAATGGTCCAGATTCTTTGGAAGAGGGTTTGGTAGCTTAGCCTCGACCGAATTTAGCAGCCCTACTTGTTTCAAACGGTGAAACAAACTGGTGTAAGACTCCCCCAAGGGAGTGAAAGTCTTTGGCCTTGGCGCCCTGTCGCTCTTGAATGCTTGGTTCGGACGAAAGCCCGCACCCGTGGGATTTCTATAGGCTCTTGGGGGTAGGTAATTATTCTGTGGATTTGGCGCACGCCATGGTGCCTGGACAGGAGGTGGAGCATATGATTGGGCATGATGGACGGTGAAGTGAGCATCTGGTGTTGGGTAATAGTGTTGTGGATGGCTGTATGGATTGTGAGAGTAATTTTGTTGGTGGGGCTGTGGCGAATTATACTGGGGTGCGGGGCCTCTATTCCTGAACCATGCTCCGAAATCAACTGCCGCGACCTCTTCTTTCCTCTTTTTCCCAAGCACCCCTCCGGTGCCATTTTGAATAGCTTGAGTGGTGGCTTTCAACGCTGCATAACTCATGATCTTGTTAGCTTTCAAGCCTTCCTCGATCATAGCCCCCATCTTTATCACCTCGGTGAATGACTTACCCACGGACGTCACCAGATGTCCGAAATAGGTTGGCTCCAGTGTCTGTAGGAAGTAATCCACCATTTCATTCTCTCTCATCGGCGGATCTACCCTCGCTGCCTGTTCCCTCCAGCAGAAACCAAATTCTCTAAAACTTTCGGCGGGTTTCTTCTCTAACTTTAGCAATGATAAGCGATCGGGGATTATTTCAAGATTATACTCGAACTGGCCGATGAATGCTTGAGCCAAGTCGTCCCATGTAAACCATCTGTTGGGATCCTGCCTGGTGTACCACTCTAGTGCAGACCCTCCCAAGCTCTGACCGAAGTAAGCTATCAGAATCTCGTCTCGTCCTCCGGCTCCTCGCATTTTACTACAAAAACCTCGAAGATGGGCTACTGGGTCACCATGCCCTTCGTATAAGTCAAACTTGGGCGTTTTGAACCCGGCTGGCAACTGGACATCTGGGAATGGACACAGGTCTTTGTAAGCGACACTGACTTGGTTACCCAAACCATGCATATTCCTGAAGGACTGCTCCAGGCTTTTAACCTTTCAAATAACTTCCTTATGCTCCAAACGTTTGACGTGCTTTTCCGATTCTGCCGTGTTATTCCAGTGAGGGGTGTGTGAATGCGGTTCAGGAGCCTTAAAGGTAGGCTCAGGAGAATAACAATGATTGTCGTGGATTTGAAAAAGCGGCTCACTCGACGACTTTTGTAAAGTAGCAGGTGGAGGTGCCACAAAAACAGGGGTAACCGGGCGAGGGGGATTTTGTCTGGCCGGTGAAACCGGGGAGGTATATGGGTTTTCCCCTTGATAATAAGGATAGATTGGTGCACTTGTTGAGGGGTCAATGGGCGGATGCTTTGGTGCTGGTGGAAGAGTAGGAAGGTTTGGTGATGCTTGTCCCCTAGCCCAGGCTAGGTGCATCTCTGTCATTTGCTGTCTCAACCGGTCCACTTCTTCTTTCATGATTTGTATCTCTGTTTTCTCCCCATCGATACTTTTGCCGGAACTAGACATGCTTGCTGGAATTGGACCTTTTGATCTGGTATGGTAAGGGTGATCGGCCAGTATACTCTGTCAAGTCACTGCTAAACTTTTTTGGAATGCAACAAACTTGTTAGCTCACTGAATTTAACAGGCATGTTATCGCACGTTGGGATGCAATGCACCTAATCAATTAACCATTTCTACATGTATTCCTCGCATGCGTCATTCCAGCTTTTCTTTTTCTTATCCTTAAAAACTTTATTGTTATTGATCTTCCCATTTTCTTTTCTTTTCTTTTTTTTTTAGTGGTGGTCGAATCTTATGTGGATTGCCTACGTATCACGTCCCCGCGTGAATCAGACCGAGCGTAGTTCTAATCACAAGATTGTGGCAAAATTCGGTAATTTTTATATAAAAAAAAAAACCTTAAAGTTACAAAACATGTCTTACAATAATCAACAGAATAAGAGAAATGCTTGACTCGAAGAAAGAAAATAAAATGCCAACCAGCTTGACTCGATATTTCAAAATACATCTTTAATCAACAGTCTAGTGCTCTTAAATTCCTGGGGGCCCGCGGGGCATCGTTCGGCCTTGCCGCGGGCCTTGGTGTGAGGTCTTTGTGTACTCCCCTTAACTCTCTCATGATCTGATGAACATAGACCATAACTGAAGCAAAAAGGGCGTTGCGGGGCATTTGTTCACAAGCTAAGCACTTCATGGTGACATAATGGCCGATTTCTCCAATTCTATCCTTGATCATGTCCCTTTCTCTGAGTAGCTGTTCTATCTGCTGGTTCTTCGCCCCCAATCTTCGAGCATTGTTGGTGACTTGGTCTAAGAGCCTATCCACTTGTTCTTGCGGTCGAGCCATCAAATTGTGGCAACGGTCGAGGTCTGCTTTGGCATCCCGGGCTTGCTTAAAAACCCGCTCCCTGAGGATAACATTTGCTTCCCTTAGACTAGTGATGATCTCACTGTAATCTTCTTCCACCTGTTGTAGGTGAAGTGCCTGTTGATGTGCCTCCTTTCTCCAGCTAGCACGGATCCTCATTGTTTAGGTCTTCGACTCTTCCAATTCTCTTTGGACATCGGCAACTTGTTTTTTCAAACCCTTTATCAATTTTTCGTCTGCTCGACTCCTCAACTGTCTGTCAGCATCCCTTTTCATTTGCAGTATTTGAGCTCTCAAAAAGTTATTTTCTTGTGCCAACTTCTTTTTATCTCCTTCGTTGGCGGTAGCTTGCATATCCTTTTCAAATTGGAGCTCTTGGGTCCGTTGCTCTATCTTGCTAATCTTTGTTCTATAAGCTTCTTCTTTGGCCAACCAGTCCCATTGTTCTTGTGACGCTTCAGCAAACTCCCTGAGGTGGGGCCTTTTTGTGGGCCTTTGATGCTCCAGGTTCTCTGCTATACCATGCAGGGTATTCTGGCGATACTTCGCCTCGGGCTCGATCTCGCACCCGAGTGCCTATCTTCAATGTTTGACATTCACTCTAAATCTTTCGGACCAATGCTTTAGGGAACTGTCCTCCCGGTCCAATTTCGACCACATGTGGGCTGAGGTCTTCTTCTTTTGGGATTATTTGGCATCGTCCCAACTGTCTCAATACTCGACATGGCGCGTAGGGCTGGATGCTGTTGAGGCCCATTAGTAATAAATATGATTCCGTGGCCGATGCATATATGACTTCGTCCACGGGTAGCCAGCCAAATGTCCATTCTATCTTGCTGGCTGGAATCAAACGCAAAAGTCGTATCCATCCGCTAATCCCCTCTGGCAAATCATATCCCTCGACCCTTGTAGGGAATTCTTCTATACAGGTTTTCTCCGATAAACTATACCTCATAAACTGCGGGCGACGACATAAGTGATCGATCATCCACATTTGGAGCAGTACATTGCAAGCTTCAAAGAAGACCCATCCAGCTTTGCAAATAGTGAGTGCACGAGAGATATCTGATATTATCATGGGAGCCAAAGTACTATTGTCTTGTTTCATCAAAGTGCTGACGACCCCTGCCACATGTATATTGATATTCCCGTCCTTTCTGGGAAATATCAATGAACCTAGGAAAGCTATCATGAAGGCGATGCGTCTATGCTCTTCCCATTTTGACTGGTTTTCTCCGCTGCAGATTTTGCTTTTGTGTTTGTTGAAACCCCCATAATGACCATATTCGTCATATAGAAATGCTAAAGTGCAGAACCCTTCTGATAAATCTGGGTTGTGTATAGTTCTGCGGATTTTCACGGTATCCAAAAACCTATGTACTGTCACGACCCTTGGTGCGATGAGATACCGTTCCCTCATAGGGACTTTTGGTCTTCCGATATATCCGGCCAATTCTTCCAATGTTGGTGTGAGTTCAAAGTCTGAAAAGTGGAACACATTGTGTGCTGGATCCCAGAATGAGATCAGGGCTCGTATGATGTCTCCTCTCGGGAGAATATTTAGTAGCCCCACTAGATTTCCCAGGTACAGTTTAACTGCGTCTTGTCCTTGCTTGCCCAAATCGTTCCACCACATATGCAAACTAAAGGGGACCTTGTTTATGATAGCTTCGGTTGTATTCTGACTCGTGCTCATTCTGCACATTTATTAAGGTAGTTTTTAGACGAAAGAAAAATCTTGATTTGACCCAAACAAAAACTATCTTTTTCTAAAAAACAGAACGGGCCACAGGAATTGACTGGTCAAAATATTAAGACTGATAAAAAGGTGGTCTTTGAGGCAAAGTTAAACATTCCGTCATTATTTCTTCTTTTAAAAACTTATTTTGAAATATAGAGAAGTTGGACCTGTTAAAGGCTGCCTACGTATCTCACATCCGGTGAGAATCAAACCGGCGTAGTTCAATCAATGGACGAACTATTTTAAAATAACACTCTTTTGTTCTTTCAAAATTGAATTCGTAATAAGACAATCCTTTCTACAAAACCTTTTTTTCAAAAAATAACAAAAATATTTTTTTTATTTATTTTTTAATTATTTTTTTATTTTCTTATTATTTTTATTTACACCTTCTTTTCTTTTTCTTTTATTATATCCTTCGATGTTTAAAAGTAGGTCAGTATGCGAGTCCAGGACAAATAAATGCAACATGCGAAATGCTCATACGAGGTCATACTATATCTGGTTACCTGTCCTAGAGGGACCCAACCCCTGCGTTGAGTCCCCTAAGTCAAAACATGATGCAAATAATCGTCCTAATTTAGGCTCAATATCCTGATTTTTTGATGCTAGACTGTGTACCCGAGCAGACAACTCGGATTGAGGAGGGGGCTACGTACCGGGGACCCGCGAGTTCGTCCGGCTTTGTAACTTATCCTGCCTCTTTTCTTATTTTTGGTATTGACACTAACAGAATGGGGAGTCTCAACCAGTAAGCACATCCCCGGGGGTAAGAAGAGAAGGGTTTTCGGCACAGTTTTATATACAGTTCACGCAATATCAAAGCGGTAGACATATAACAATTTGTATATACAGTGCAACTATTATCAAAGCAGTAAACATGTAGCACACTAATTAAACATGTAATAAAATCAGATATAGACAAAACAACAATTTAACTGAGCTCGAATTCTTAAACCCTGAACCGAAGTTCTGGGTGGGTAATCCCCAGCAGAGTCGCAAGAGCTATCACACCTCTTTTTTTCCACGCACATAACGTAAACGTATATGTGCCACTGTTTAATACTACACCCCGAGAAGGAATATAATAATAATCAGTGAAGGAGTTTTTCCACTCAAAGGACAGTCGGAACGGGATCAATTTATTTAATATTTTCAGAGTCGCCACTTGGGAAAATAATGGTGTCCCAAGTCACCGATTTAATCCTGAACCGAGGAAATTTATGACTCTGTAATACAGTCTGCGAAACTAGAAACCTGGATAAGGAATTCTATTAACCCGGAAGAAGGTGTTAGGCATTCCCGGATTCCGTGGTTCTAGCACGGTCGCTCAACTGCTATTTTTTGCTTTTATCTGATTTCTTATATATTTTAACTACGTACTTTTTGTGTTCCGCTTTTCAATTTTAGAAGAATTGCGACGTCACGAAAACGCATTTCGAGTCACACCGCAACCAGTACGCCTGTGACTTTAATGCATTTCAGTTTCGCCGAGAGCAAGATTTGGGTCACATAAATGCGCAACCGTTTTTAGGAAAGTAATTTTATTAAAGTCGTTCCTAAAGAGACTATCGTGTTGTTAACTTTGGGAAAGACCGTGAAATTCGCTAAACGGTCTTCCCGAGTCTAAGTTTTTTTTTATAACAATTAATTTGAGGGCCCCGCAATTGTGTATTTAGTGTGGCGAGGCTCATCTCACTTTATTGAAGGCCAATCCTATCATAACTATATTTTCTACTTATTGGTTTTTAAATTTGAAATATAATTTGCTCCTTATAGTTGATAATCCGGACATATGAGGTAAAACTATCTATTTCGGATTTGGGCCACTTATAACAACATTCAAGGCCCAATCTTAAATCTATCGGTCCAACCAAATTGATCCTAATGTTTTGTTTTGGCGTCCGACAGTAGTATAGAAAGCATTGTCCATATATATCACATTAATAAACCAATACTTGAATGAAACCCATACTTTCATGAATCTGTTTTTTTTTAATTTAGATTTGAACGCATGTTCTAACTATTATTCTGACAAAATACCTTTAATCAAATGGACAAATCATGAGTCAAGCTTTTGAGCTGTTATTCGACCGAAGTTTACAGGAAAACTATTCTAACCAGTCCAATTAACTAGACCTATTGATTCAAAATACAATAAAACCCCTAGTTGGTAAATGAGCTGTTGTTTGTCAAGATTATCTAACTATTGCAAACTCCGAATCCATAACTAAGCAAAAATTAACAGAATTGAACCAACTTAACAGTCCAGGTACTACTAGCAGTGAAGAAATGACTGTCCAAATATACATTCATCCAAATTTACTACCAACAACTACAACTACTAATACTACAAAATTAATCTCAAGCTGAATAGATCAAAAATTGCAAATCCCAGCTTCATTTTCATTCAATAGGATTTACATTGATAGGAATGTGTACCTGGAAATTGCAATGAGAAGAAGTCAGTTGCAGCAGCACACAAACAGCAGCAACAGAATAACAACAGGCAGCAGCAATTCACAACAACAAGCATCAACAGTATACACAGCAGCAGAACAAAACCACCACCAGCAGTAAGAAAAACTATATCCTATATATCTCTCAAGTGTGTTTGTTTTAGAATCCTCTCCAGTGTCTATCCCTCTCCTGTTTTCTCTGTTCTCTCAATGTTTTTGTCTGAGTGTATGTGAGTGTCTATGCTGTGAATGTGTCTGTGTGTATCCAGTGTTTTTTCTGTCTCTTTTTCTCTTCCAGAGAGATCCCTTTTTATACCCGAGAACAGGACAACCCCTTAACCTTTTCATTTCATGCTTTTCTACCTTGCACATGTATCCCTCTACCCTTTAATCATTCCCCATCTATTTTCCAGATCTGTTTTGCCTATTTTAACATTTAAAACTTATTATAAACAGAAGCACCTACCTGTTATTCTCTGATCCCACTTAAATCTGTCTAAGTATGAATTTTAACACTTAAACAACTAACTAAAGGTAGACACTACTGGAATATACTGCTGTCCAGCAATTCCAGCAACCCAATCCATGTGCAATGCACCCTAATGCTTATTTCTTAAGCATTTAAACAGATTAAACAACCAGCAAATATCACAGACAATCCTAATTCTGTCCAACAAGAGTTATGGACACAAATGAGGATCAATGTCTGTCTAAAAGTGATAATAACAGACCTACGAACTAATCGACAAACATTCGATCAAGCTATTACGATATATACATTTGGTATTCAAATCATTGCAACAAAACAGTGAATCAAGAATTCTCGGTCAAGTGCCGGGGAATACAAAGCTAATCGCTCGACGACGCTAATCGATGCGAACACGTATTCGACAACATACGTAATCAAACAAACAATCACAACATTAGAATTGACCAACAAATGGTCTTTGAGAACGAAGGGATGAAACAGGGACGGAAAACAATCAAAAATCGAATCTACTTATTCGACGACCTTAAACGAAGTAAACATATAATGATATCACAACAAACACATTCAATCGGACAGAAAAGAACAAGAAATGCTTTCGACCGAATAAAAGGGTCATTTGAGAAGAAGCGAATGAAAATTTGAAACACACAAACATTGATTTTAAACAACCAATATAAGAATAAATATAAAAAAGAAGAAGAAACAATACCTTAAGAAGAAAAATCAAAATCGGACGGACTCGGCTCCAAAGGCTTCGAGTTTGCACCCTTTTGAAGTAAACGGACTTTAATTGAAGTGTTTTTCAAACGAAAAACACTCCAATTAAAGTCTATTGCCTTCAAATAATGTTGACTCGACGAAATCCATGATTTTTGGGTTCTAGGGTTCTTGAGAGGGATTTTGGGGTTCGAACGTTTCTAGCCGGATTCGAACCAAACCAAGTTTGGTTCGGTTACGAGGAAGGTCCGGAGAGCAATTGGTACGAGTTTGGGGTCAATCGGAGTTGGTTCGAGTTTAACTCGAATCTTCAAATGAAGATTCGAGAATTTCTTGATTGATTCGAGATTAGTGATTGCCGGATTCTTGTAGAGGGGGTTAAGGTGGTCGTGTGGTGTTATTTTGGTGGCCGGCGGTGTTGTTGCCGCCGGGTTTCCGTCGATGGGGTGGGGTGGCGGCTAGCTAGGGTTTTGTTTGGTAAGGTCTCTGAAAGAGACGAACTGGGGGCGGAAGCTTTTTTGGAAAATGAGAGGGATTGGGGGTTTGGGTAATTAGAATTAGGTGATTAATCCTGGACCGTTGGATCATGTAAGATGGATGGTTTGGATCAATCAAATTGAAACGCCACCGTTTGGATTACAAGGAAACTTGATCCGGCCGTTCATTTGATTTGATCAACGGCTTGCCATAGAGAAGCCAATGCGGCGTCGTTTGGCGTTGTCTTTGAAAGACTTTGTCTTGGACTGGGTCACTGGGATATTTGGACTGGGTTGGGGCGTTGGGCCTGGTTTTGGGTCCAGTTAAGTGGCCCAGTTCCGATTTGTTCATTCTCACTTGTTTTCTTCTACTTCTTTTATTTTCCTTTTGATTCTTAATTAACAAAAATTCTAAGATAATTTGTAAAGACAAAATATTAATTAACTCTTACTAATCTTTATCGCAGATGATTAAACACCAGTGTTATACGAAAATCACACAATTAAATACTAAAATGTAAGATACAATATTATTAATATTTTCCACTTTATAAAATACTTAGTTTACTAATTAATTCCAAATTGTCCGATTAAACTGTAACTACAATGGCACCGCCTATATATATATATTATTTGTTTATTTAAACAAATAGTCATGTACACACAAATGTATATATATATATATATTTATTTTTTTTTTTAAACAAAATAGTCATGTACATACAAATGCAACTAACAATAAAAATAACACAAAATCCACAATATCGCAAACAACACAAAAAATTATTTTAGCTTGAATTTTGGGAGTAATTCTCGTATAGGGCAAAATCACGTGCTCACATTTACTATCAAGTGTGTTGTCGCCTTCATTTACTCCAAGGCATTGAAGAACAAAACAGTAACAAAATGCACGACCAGATCCCAGCATTGAGTACATCGTGTGTCCTTAGTATTATTATATCTTTGTTAATGTTATTCACTTGTAACTCCTACTCAGTTTGGTTAGAAGCATCTAGTAGGATACCTTTGTAAACTATAAACCTTGTTTTTGTGTTTGTGTTTGACTAGAGTTAGTCAAAGTGATGAGGTTTGTAATACAATTATTACAATGAGACTTGCAATATAGTTATTGCAAGTAGGTGAGGGATTAAAAGTTTAATTCCTAGGCTACAATATAGGTTTTAATCTAAAGTTACTAGGTTAGTTGAAACCCTACGAATGTAATTCGAGGTTTTTAATCCTATCAGTTAGGAATTTTTCGCGTAAAATATTATTGTATTAATTTACTTACCGCTATGTATATTATGTGGAAATTGATATAAAATCAATTTCTCTATTCAGTTTGCTGGACTCATAGTTTACATCAATTAGGTTGATATAATGATGTGACGGGTTAAACTTAAAATGACTCACTATTTGGATCAAAACTATTGGGAGAAAGCATAATTTTTGCTATGGGAATTCAATAAATAAAAATAAAATATTTAAAATCAAGAAAAGCCAAACCATTGAGTGAATATAGCGTAGGCTGGCAAGTTTTCAGACTTGTAATTAAAAAATAACCAAAGTTTGTAATGTCATTGTAAAATAGCCACTATTTTGCTGCAACATGAAAAGTTTCAATATAGTATACCGGAAATTGGTGCATCTGTGTATGAACTTCCAGCAATTATATTTGAACTCCAACACACGAAATGTTCCAGCATAATATACGTTTGGAACACATGTGTATGAACTTCTAACATATTATACTAGACCAGTATATTATGATGGAAGCCCAGTATATTATGCTGGAACATTTTTCGGATTTTGAACATTATTTTCGTTCAGATTTATCTTTCAATAAAAAGTGGCTAAATTTAGATTACTTTTAAAACTGTAGCTATTTTTCAATTACCACTTATAATTTTGCTATTTTTGAATTTCTCTCTGTCTTTAATAGCAGCCATATGGAAGTTCTATTGGACAACCCACAATAGTATTTTAATAGAAAGAATTAATTTAAATAGTCGTCCCCTCAATATTTAAACGAAAGAATATTATAGAATATTATCAGTGAATATATAATATCTATATAATGTATGTATCACATACGTATAATTTATATATACATATATTGACTTGAAAAGTAAACAACGAATTCGATCATCTAGTAATAATAGTTGTAACTCTTAATAGTTTAATAGTCGGCTATTAAATTAATGATCCTTAACTTCCCCACCACCAAAATAAACGATTCTCAACTAAACAAAGCTAATCTTACAAGTGAATAATGGACCACTAAGATAAGTTCCGTAAGAGAGATTCCATCTTAATCTTTCATGTGAAGTCAGGAAGCTTTTGGCACGCTAATGTTCTCACATTTGAGAAAAGTCGCCTTTCGTCAAATAATACGGAAACTATGATTTTCATCTTCTGATCAAAGTTATAAACATTTGAGTATTGCATTATTTTTCTCAATATTATTTTTTTTAAATGTCTTGATACTTCATTTTAACTATTTAAGTAGGAAGATAATCAACCTTAAATAATTATTCTCCATTAATTCACAATTCAAAGCAATGAATGGTAACTTGGTTGTCATTTTCCATATTTTCTGATGACTTCCTAGAACAACGGGTAGCTATCAAGTTGAGATTAATTAAAAGAAATCTGCAAGTACACTAATGAGAATAGCTAAAGCCATAAACAGCCGACCATGTTCAAGGTATCCACTTTTACGATGATAGCGATTGGCTTAGAATCGCCATCAATTTGATTGACATTATTGAAGGTCAAACTCTTTGAGCTGCTTATTTGTATTCTCTGTTTCATTTTGTAGAATACTTTTTTCTTTTTAGTTGGTTAATTTGTATTTTCGTTAAAAACTCTTGAACCGTAAATTTTTCATTCTACCTTATATATATATATATTTTTTTGGTAATGAAGACATTTATTCTGCCATGTATAAAAGTTATTACACGGCGGGACTATTCCAGGACACAAGGTTCCTAACTTGTCCAGTTTAAAAGTAGAGACAACAAAAAGGGGCATGGTGGAGTACAACATAGGATTTTCACAAAAGGTCGACTTGTTTCCATGCTTGACCAACAGATCCGCGACTCCATTAGCTTCCCTGAAGACGTGAGTAACCTATGACTCCCCTACTCTAGTAAGCATCCATCTGCAATCAGTAATCAAATTTTGGTATAGACAATTATCGTTAGTAAGCATGTTGACTAAAATGTTGCAATCTGTTTCAACCACTAGTGGCATGATATTTTGTTGTATGGCTACTTTTAGTCCATGTAAAAGGGCAAGGCCTTCCATGTAGATATTCGTTGCATGAGGGATGGATATGTTCAAAACGTAGAATCCAGTTACAATTACTGTTTCTGAAGATCCCCCCCGCCCAATGCCTCCCTTTCCTGGGTTACATAAGCTTGAGCCATTGATGTTTAATTTGAAGGTGCCCGAATCAGGAGGCTTCCATTCTATGTAAATAGTAGTCCTTACGCAAGGTTTCTTCATAGAATATGTTAACAATTTAAACGTCATTGCGCTTTTAATAATATTATTTAACAATAGAGGAGTTTTATTATTGTTGAAGATAAGATTATTTATGTGAATCCAAATGTGCCAAAGGGTGAAAGGCATGATATCTGCCTTTGTTAGATGTATGTTAAAAGTTGATTTTGTTTGGCAAAGATATTTTAACCAGTTGTGAATACTTAGGTCATTCTGGGGTTGGTTTGAGTATTTGTAGAAGCTTCCCAGTTCGTCCCAAATGGGTTTTTGAGTGAAGGCAGTTGAAGATTCTTCTTCTTCTTCTTCTTCTTCTTCTTCTTCTTCTTCTTCTTCTTCTTCTTCTTCTTCTTCTTCTTCTTCTTCTTCTTCTTCTTCTTCTTCTTCTTCTTCTTCTTCTTCTTCTTCTTCGTCTTCTTCTTCTTCTTCTTCTTCTT
The DNA here is from genome assembly GCA_032618575.1 of Nicotiana noctiflora. Taxonomy (NCBI): domain Eukaryota; kingdom Viridiplantae; phylum Streptophyta; class Magnoliopsida; order Solanales; family Solanaceae; genus Nicotiana; species Nicotiana noctiflora. The sequence goes on along the minus strand of JASVEL010007001.1, from coordinate 296,322 downwards.
CTTCTTCTTCTTCTTCTTCTGCTTCTTCTTCTTCTTCTTCTTCTTCTTCTTCTTCTTCTTCTTCTTCTTCTTCATTCTGACAGATGTTGCAAGTGATGGAGTTAGTGATTTTTCTATTAAAAAGTATTTTGAATGTGGGAAGTCTATTGTGGGCAACCGTTCATAGAAAGAGGTAATTTTGTTTAGGGTATCTAGTTTATATAACCAAGAGAAGTCCGTCAGGATTTTTTCTACTTTTGACTAAGTCGCAATAATTTGATAAGCAACCTTCGTAGAGAAAATATATATCCTTTCACCCAGGAATATTTGTCAATTACCGGTTCGCGTTGTTTTACGTAGGTGCTAAAAAATTTTTGCGAATGTTTTCTGGAACCTCAAATAAGAGATTGTTTAGATTAAAAGAGCCCTTCTCTAGGATAGAATTTAGAAGAAGACTTTGGTCAATGAGAGATAGGAGGCCCTGTATGAGGGATCTTATGGGACCTGTGTCTATAATTCAGGCATCATGCCAAAGGTTTATGGATTTTTCATTACCTACTTCCCAATGAATGCCTTTTTCACTTATTTCTCCTCAGCTACAGATATTTTTCCATATGTGGGTTCCTCCTTTTTTTCTAGGGAGTTCCATCTGTTAGAGGGGTTGTTTATGCTATATCTACTCTACATGACTTTTACCTAGAGAGATTATTTTTCCCTTGCAAATCTCCATGCCAAGGTCACATTGAAAAATTGATTTTTCTATTTCGATTTGGATAGCCCCAACCCACCTTCTTTCCTATCTCTAGTCACTGCGTTCCAATTAATTAGATGGCATTTTCTTTTTCCGGAAATGCTCCCCACAAGAAATTTCTTTGGATGGTGTTAATATTTTTAAGAGTAGCTTTTGAGAGGCTGAAAATTTGCATAACGTGGTTAGGGGTGGCTGCTAGGGTGGATTTTATTAGGGTAATTTTTTTTGCTATAGTTAGGTGATTTATTTTCCAACTCTTTAGCCTGCTGTTGAGTCGATCAATGATATATTGAAAGTCTTTTTTTGATGGAATTGAGTTCAGAATTGGGAATACCATGTATTTTCCTACTTCATTTGAGGATCTCATGGATATGCATTGGCTGATGCATTCCTTGTTTCTGGAGGGATTATTTTTGGAGAAAAAAACTCTTGACTTTTAAAAGTTAATGGATTGCCCTGAATAGTTACAAAATTTATTAAGGGTGTGTATTATTGAGTTGTAACATTTTTGATTTGCTTCTGTCATTAAGATTAGGTCATCTGCAAACAATGAGGTATGATAGTTGTGGTTCCTTGTTAGACAATTTTATGGGGATCCAATTGTAGAAATCAATTTCATTATGAATGAGCGTGGACAACATTTCCTTGCAAATTATGAATGTGTAGGAGAATAGGGGGTCCCCTTTTTTAATCCCTCTTGTGGGTCGAAAGAAATCTATGCTCGACTTATTTATCAGGATAGAGGTTGAAGTGGTAGAGATACAGGACATTATTAGGTCTATTATGTCTTTGGGGAAATTTAAAGAGGCTAGAGAGAGCCTGACGAATGACCATTCTATTTTGTCAAAGGCTTTTTCAAGATCTATTTTTATTAATATTTTTCCTTTCTTCCCATTGGTTCTCTTGAGTAGCTCATTACTTTGTTGACAATGGCAGCGTTATCATAAGTCATTCTCCCTTTTAGAAAACTAGTCTGGGTGGGGTGTATGACCATTGGGAGAAGCGATTTGATTCTATTAATTATAATTTTTGTAATGGTCTTGTAGCTAGTGTTACAGAGGCTTATATATCTATATTGTTTTATAGACTCTGGATTCTGACATTTACGGATTAAGAAAATGTAAGTTTTGTTCATATCCTCCACCATCATTTAATTTTTAAAAGCTTCCTTATAGAAATTCATTAATGAGTTTTTTGTTTCGTTTCAAAACTTTTGGTACAAAAAAAGGTGAAGAACATCTGGTCATGGAGCTTTGTATGGTTTAAAGGAGAAGACTACTTTTTAATTTCATGGATAGTAGGTTCCAAGCTTAAGTCAGATTGGTCATTGCTTTCTAGAGTAGCATAGTAGGATATTAGAGTTTGATTTAAATGAAAGAGGTCTTGACTGGTGTTAAAGGGTTTCTTAAAGAAGTTAGTGATTAATGGAATGATCTCTTTTTGTTCGTAAAACAGGTTACCTCCTCCATCTCTTAGGCTAAGAATTCTATTTTTTCTTCTACGTTGCATGGTGGTGATGTGAACGAATTTAGTATTTGCATCACCCTCATTTAGCCATTGTATTCCTAATTTGAACTTCCAGAACTCCTCTTCAATTTTTAGGAGTACATTAAGGTCTTCTATAATAGTGGATTATAGGTTTCTTAGGAATTGACTAGCAGTATATTTAGGAGAATTTTGAATTCCGTTGAGTCTAGCTATGGTGATATTTTTGTATGAATAATGTTCCCAAAGGTATTAGTATTCCAGTTTTTACATCTTTTGTGAAATTTTCAATAGCCATTAGTAGAGTGTCATGACTGTTCCAAGTGTCTTCTACTAATTATTTAAGAGAATGGTGGGATAGCCACATTTATTCTATTCTAAAGACATTATTTTGGTGGGTCACAATTTTTTTAAGTCTAGTTTAATGGGGTTGTGGTCTGAGTAAACCTTGGTTAGGTGGGTTACTTGGGCTTCTGGGTAAAGATTAATCCAGTTTGAGTTGGCCATGTATCTGTCCAACCTTTATATTACTATTGATTTTGATTTTTTCCACTTATTTGACCAAGTGTACTTAGCTCCCATAAACCCTAGGTCTAGGAGGCCGCAGTAGTCAATACAGTTGATAAATTTTAAAACCCTACTGTTATTAACTGGTAAGCCACCAAATTTTTTGTTTGCCCCGATCACTTCATTAAAGTCTCCAGTGACTAATCGGGGGCCATTAAAGGAGTTTTCTACTATTTTTAGATATCTCATAGGATACTTTTTTCATCTAATAAACAACTAGCATAAATAACCGTTAAAAGCCATTGGTTGGGAGGATCTTTTACCTTTGCCATGGCATGAATTTGCTGATCATTGCTTGCAACTTGATAAACTGTTTCCTCTGCTTCATTCCACATAACCATCCTTCCCTAGTTGCCTTGAGCTGCGACTTGGGTCATTTTTGTGAAACAAAAGTTATCCACGTTAGCTTGGTGATCCGCTAACTTTGTTTCCAATAAGGCTAACAGAAAAGATATGTTATAATCTAACATTGATCTAAATATCCTTCTAAATTCTTCATTACCCGCTCCCATGCAATTCTAGATTATGACACTTATAGATCTATTTAAGGTTTGGGTGCCTTCTCTTGTTCCTGCAGTGGGTTTCCTTGGGGTGGACTCCCTCATGCCCTGTTGTCTTGGTTCGTCCAGTGATGTTCGTACATAGTTGGGATTATCACTACCTCGTACTTGTAGAATGTCGATGGGCTTTGAAGAACTCGTATATTGACTGAGAATTTCCTCAAGTCTTGTGGGCAACATAAGATGTACCTTTTGTCTATTTTTTCCTTGAAAACCAGCGTCTTTAGGTCTCTTATCATGCCGTACTCCACTCATCTTGCTCTCGATGATCCTTCCTCTTCTTCCGCCTCTTTCGTATGTGTTTGGGCAAGTGGAAAGGCACTGTTTGATATTGCTGGTGGAGCTAGGGTTTGAGTGGCTCTCGCTTGTGCTAGGTTTGTGTTCATTACTAGTTTGCTTGGGTTGCTGACAAGGTGTGTTGCTTGGTGTTTGTGGTTGTGTGTTTGATTTTGGGGATATTGTTTCTTGAAATAGGGGTAGTTACATGCTCAAGCCTATTGGAGCTTAAGAGTTTGAACTTGGTTGCCTGCTCCATGGTGTTGGATGGATTTTCATGATGGGGTGGTTGATGGGGGTGGGCATCTGGTTGTTGAACATGGCCAACCAATGGCGGGTTTTTATGTTGTCCAGCTCTATTAAGGTAGCTCGAATACTCTAGATGGATTATGATTCCTTGACCTTCCAGTTGCAGGTTTATATTGAGTGAGAAGCTTGTCAGCCCCTACTCTAGCCATGACTGTGTAACATGGTTCACTTGTGTTGTGTAGATTATTGGTTAGGGTGGGTTCATGGGTGGGTATGGAGAATGGAATGTTGTTCTTTGTTGTTGCCTTATCCAAACATCCCTTCTATTTTTGTGGTATCTTCTTTGGTAGTTGGTGGAGTGAACCCGATCATGTTGTTGTTTGTTGTTCTTTGGCAGTTTGGATTTGTTATATTTGGGTGAGGGGGGCTCGTTAGAGTTTCTAGAAATAGAGTTTGCTTTGTGGTACATGGATGTGATATATATGCCTGATGGGACTATGTTTGTTTCATCTTTTTGGTTTGAGATGATTGCTTCAATGGTTTTTTTGGGATGATTTTTAACATGATATCATGTGAGTTGATGTCTTCTTTTTGGGAGGGATGAAGCTTTGGTTTAAAGTAATCGTGATCACCAATTAATGTTGATGGGCCTTTTCCTAAGGTAAGGGGAGGGTCAATATCCATTGAAATGCTGGTTTTTGTTTATTTTGGCATGTGATCGGCAGTTTTAGGATGTCTATAGGTTTCTTGTGGATTGTTCATTGGCTTTTGAGTTTGAGTCATTTTCCTTATTGTTTTCAGAGGTTGTGGGTTCTTGGGTATTGAATTGGGGCATTAAATGTTTTAAGATTTGGTTTGATATTTAGGGGGAATGATTATTATACTCTGTACTTTTGTTTGAGGGTTTTGTCTGGTTTGTGTAGCAACTAGGGCTTCCTAGGGTTTTAGGGGTTTGTTTAATGCTACTTTTTTTTGTTAGAGGGATAGGTAATGACCACGGTGTTGGCCATTGTATTCCTTTTGATTCGTGTTTCTGGTTTTGTCCTAGTGTGGTATCACTGGTTTGATACGTTGACTTGGTTTCTTGCACTACCGTTTAAGCCATGTATGGTTAGTGTTGATGGATCATTCAGGCTGGCATTAGCAGTAGCCTGAGTTTATTTTTTTGGTTTAATATAATGGTCCATTGTTCAATTTCTTTGGTTAGGGTGTCAACTTCCATGGACTTTCCATTGTTGGTGTTAGTTTTAGGTTGAGCAGTAGGCATCGCGGTAGGATAGATTTTTGAATTGTGTCCCAGCCTTCCACATGATTCACACAGTAAGTTGAATTGTGTACCTGATGGCTACCTTTATACCTGCAATAACGGCTTCATATTTGGCCTCGTTGTTAGTCATCTTGGGGCATCGTATGGACTGGCAAATGGTTTCACCCGTAGGGACTTCGAGGACAAGTCCCAGTCCTGATCCCAAGGCATTTGCGGCCCCATCGGTGTAGAGAGTCCAGAGGTCGGTGCTCGAGGCGGAATGTAAGGCTTCCTTTTCCACCTCCGGCGATATTTTGACGTTGAAATCGGCCATAAAGTCGGAGAGGACTTGCGACTTGATAGCGGTTCTCGGAATATATGTGATATCGTGCTTGCTGAGCTCTATGGCCCATCTGGCGAGCCAGCCCGATAGTTCGGGCTTGTGCGGTGACGAACTTGTTTGCCATTTCTTCGAAGGTTGAGATTGCTTTGGCGGGCAGTTGAGAGTACCATGTCAGGGCTCCCCCGGTCAGCGTCTCACCGAACTTCTTCAGCAGCAAAGATGATACATGTTCTTTAGATAGGTCGTTACCTTTCACGATGGTGACATAATGGATGAGATGATCCTCGGGATCGGTAGTCCCATCGTACATCCTTAGATAAGGAGGCATCTTGAAAGTTTTCGGGATGGTGTAAGGGGTGGCTTCCTCGGAGTAGGGTTGTTCTATGAACCTTCCCACGTCACATTTCGGCAGTAGTTTGGGCGCTCCGGGGATCTTGTCGACCCTATCCCGATGCTCCTTCATTTGGTCGCGGAGGGCCTTGTTTTTGCTCTTCATTTCTTCCATTTTTCTCAGAATGGACGCTAGTGTGTCGTCATGCATTTGTGTTTTGACGTGTTGGTTGTTGGTTCGTGTTTCCTCTTGCTCGTCCGTTGTGGCAGCGATACTCGTCGTTGGTGCTACTTTTGCATGACTTTGTGGTGATTTTTCCACTAAGCCGCTCAGGGTGCTCGTCAACCATTCTTCCAGTAACTTTCTAACCGCCGGATGTGCTTCTTTTGCAACGGATATGGAAGCTTCTTTGTCCTGCAAGATTGCAAGGTTCCCGGATGGGGAAGGTGAAGCTTCTGTTTTAGGCGCGGTATCATGGGTGGTGTTGATGGTAGCGCTACCACCGACCTCGTTCAGGGAGCTCAGGAGGTTGGTGGTGACTTCATTATAACTTTGGACCTGGTGTTTTTTTTTGCCATTTCGGGGTTTTCGTGGGAGATAGATGATGTGGTTATCTGATCTTTCAGGTGTATACTATATGTTTGATTCTCGAAATCACCACAGACGGTGCCAAATTGTTTGACTCAAAAGCTATCGATTATTTTATAAGTTAGGGACAATCAAAAGTTTTGAAGGGGTAAATCGTAACCAACTATAATAAATCCCGAAGATAGATATTTTATTTATGTGTTACAAATCCTGATAAGATTATAGCGAGATTATGTGGATTATCAATGAAAATCACTAGGAGATCAAGAAAGGAATAAATAATAGAGAGAGGTTGATATAGAGAGAGATAGTCAGATGTTGTATTATTAATAAATAACACTTGGTCTTACAATAAGAAAAACCCATCTTTATATAGAAGAAGGGTTCTCTCGTCAAAGCATAATTCATTTAAGTGTTGCTGACGTCCGAAAAATATAAAAGGGCGGAGGGGACAGAGTGCCCGTATGTGCGAGTTGACGTTACGCCTTCGTTGTTAAAGACGCACCCGCGACGACATATGGGCGTGACGAAAGATATACTTGGCCTTTATTAGGCGTGGGCGTGAAAGGAGGCGTACTCGACTCTCATTAGTTATATCCGATTCGACCCCGTACAATGTTATATTAAAAGAGATGTACTATCAAAATATTAAGTCAATTAAGAAGTTAATAAGAAGTTACATTTAGTAAACGTATAGTACTATGTATTTGCTCAAAGTCAGATCACCATCATCTAAACACCATCATGTGCGTGGTTGATTTATATGAGATCAAAGCTAAAATAAAACAATAATTTAGGGACCAAAATTGTTATTTGCCCTTGAAATAATAATCTTAAAACATGAAATCACTTCGTATTGCGTTCCGTTCTTGGTTACATATATAAGCAGACTAGCAATTAAATGTACAACGGCATTGAGTGGTTCCACCTGCTGATATTTCACAAAATGCAGTAGTAATAGCAACTTTATAACGTAAGGTGCAAAGCTGGAAGCAGCCATGATCAGGTCCAAAGCTGCACTGATTTACTCCTGTGTAGGCATTACATATCTTCCCTTGATCAAGCATAACAATTTTCCCATCTATTTGAACACATATATTATCAAAATTAGTCATAAATCCTTCAGTACCAACAGCAGCAGGATAATTTTATTTACAAAATTATTAAATAACAGAAAGCTATATATTATATACTCTTTCCGTCTCATATTAACAGTAGTTGTTACTAAATATAGTTGTCTCAAATTATTTATCATTTTAAAAGTTCGAGACAAAACTGATTATTTTTTTTTTCCTTTTTTGAGATAACATATAAATAGATAAATATTTAATGAAGAGAGATTATATCGTATAACATAAATAAGGGTAGAATATTTCAATTCCTTTCATAATTAATATTTTTTAAGGGGCGTATGAAAGAGAAACACGACACATAACATGAGACGGAAAGAGTACTTAAGATGAAAACTCAAGACCTGAATAATGCAACAATGATTAATTATTTTGATTGACAAAATTTTGCAAAATCTTTGATAAGTGCATGAATTTTTTTGTTTTTTTGTGTGACATTTTCTTTTTAATACTATCAAGCCTAAATGGAGGAGAAAAAGAAAGGTGAAAGTAATACCTGAAACAAATGTGAGAAGAACAATGATGCTAGCAAAGAAAGATAATTGGAAGAATTTCCTCATTTTCATTGTAACTAATCTATTGTACATATGTTTCTTGTGATAAAGTGGCTTAAATAGAAAATTCACAGCAGTACACTAATTATAACTAACCAAATTATATTCAAGGCAACAAAATCAATAGATTTTCGTTTTCAGTATGTCATTAAGAGCGAGTCTAAAATTAGAATCTTTATTGGGATTACTTGGCTGTCTTAGTATCTCGTTACCGGGAAGAGGAATTATTGCAAGGGCAAAGCAAGAAGTTTCAGTAATTTTTATTCAAATAATATATACAAAAAATAAGTTTAGAACGCAATTATTATCAGTTGAACCTATAAAATTTAAAATTTATAAAAGTAAAATCTTGTCTTCGCCTCAAAATTATTGTATTATCACCTATCCATTTAATGTTATGGAAGAAAATAATATCATAATCGTCACAAGGGGAAGACTATAACCGTCTCCCTAAAATTAAGGATAGATATCTAAAATTTTGATTTTATTCTCCTTTGTCGTTTTTAGAATTCTGAAAATAACTTCAAAGAAATAATCACACCACTCTCGAGTATTTCGTCGGAATATTCTTCGTCTTTGTTTTTAAATTTTATGTAAGTTTTCTCCTTCCAATAAACTTGCATACTACATGTTGGAAAAATTGGATGATTATGGAGAATAAAATGTTTAGCTTGTGGCGTGTCAAAGACACTGTCCTTAAGGATATTTCGCATACATCGAGATGAATAATATTAGACGTATCCCTCAGGATTCAACAAGCTCTTCTAGTATAAATTAGGAGCAGAAACAACAAAGATTTATAAGAAGAAAACTTAGCACAAAAGAAAGAAGAAGACAAATTAACTTTTTTCACTCTCTATCCTTCTAAACACAATAACACATCTATATATAGTGGCACCAGAATCTAACACCCAATCTTTCACATTGGCCACAAGGTTCACTTGGGAAACAACCGCAACAATTATATCATCCACTTTGACTTCAGTCAAATTTACTTTAGCCTTAGTGGGATTGTCAATCCCAACTCTTTTCCGGCATTGAGCAACATAGTGGCTAGGTTGATTGTTGGTTTTGGGCTTATAACCATTTCTTTTATCATACCTGGTACTTGATTTTTTCCGACGGTTGTTGTCATCCACAAAGCTGCTTCTAGTAGCAATTTCTTTTCCTTTGTCAACAACAACGTGCTTGCGGTTAAAATTATCTCCACCTAAAACAGCAACATTAGCAACATTACTCTCCATAATAACTACGTGGAAATATCCTTAAGATTGTTGGAAAAATTGGATGATTATGGAGAATAAAATGTTTAGCTTGAGGCGTGTCAAAGACACTGTCCTTAAGGATATTTCGCCTACACCGAGATGAATAATATTAGACGTATCCCCCAGGATTCAACAAGCTCTTCTAGTATAAACTAGGAGCAGAAACAACAAAGATTTATAAGAAGAAAACCCAGCACAAAAGAAAGAAGAAGAAAAATTAACTTTTTTCACTCTCTATCCTTCTCAACACAATAACACACACACACACACACACACACACACACACACACATATATATATATATATATATATATATATATATATATATATATATATATATATATATATATATATATATATATATATATATATATATATATATATATATATATATATAGTCCAAAATGAAAATGGACTCTCTAATTGGAATAATAGCTTTTTCAAAGTAAAATAAAAACTGTTACAATGTAACACATGTAAGAATTAATTCGTTTTTAAAATATCAATACAAAGACTAAATAGCCAGTTGCTAAATAGTCAGTTACTATTGACTTGAATAACGTTTAAAAATCATTAAGACTTTAATAACAAAACGTAAATTATTTAAGGCTATAAAATGTCAAACATTCAAATCTCATATAGGTATTCAAAATCAGTTTTATTATTCCAAAAATTTATTGTACAATCTGTTATAAATAATAAGAATAATTTGTATAATAAAAAGCAATTAATATTATATCAAGGAATGAACAACAACAACAACAACAACAACAACAACAACCCAGTATAATCCCACTTAGTGGGGTCTGGGGAGGGTAGTGTGTACGCAGACCTTACCCCTACCCTAAGGTAGAGAGGCTGTTTCCAAATAGACCCCCGGCATCCTTCCCTCCAAGAACTACCCACCTTGCTCTTGGGGAGACTCGAACTCACAACCTCTCGGTTGGAAGTGGGGGTTGCTTACCATCAGAGCAACCCCTCTTGTCTATATCAAGGAATGAACATAGACACTAATTTGAATATTTCTTTTTTGAGATATTAAAATTTTTATTCTATCACTACAATCGTTGTGATGGTGTAAAAGATATTTTGAAAGTCGTGATACATAAAAAGAAATTTCATGTAAATCTATTTTGACTTTCACAGCTCAATAAAATTGGGGAATCAAAAGAAAGGGAGTCTCAGCCAGGAGATTTGCCTAGAAGCAACCACCCTTGAAAGAGTGCATACTAACTGATTTTACTAAAAGAATTGAGTCGTATACAACAAAGATCGGAATCTTGAGAAAGCCTTTTATTCAATTTCTTCAATGCAGAATCGATTTACACCAATTCTTCTATTTTTTTTATAGACATTGACATTGAGAGACGAAAGCTAGGGGAGCCACCCAAAACCAAGGGGGTACTAAGTAGCAGCTAAGTTCTCTCCGAACTTGCGTACCAACTAATTTACCTGTTGTTTTGGGTTCTAATGCCACTCTTCTTTATTTGATACTTTTCATAGGTCTATTTGATTATCAAGATCGAAAATCCCACCTTAAGGATCGTGATGGCGTCCTTAAGACTAGGTGTGCCTATCACACAATTAGAGGCAGATATAAAATTTAAATTCTATGGGTTCAAACCAATTATATTTTTAAAGTTATAGGTTCATATCTACTATATGTTGTAAGTTTAGTAATGTTTTACACATAAATTTATATTCTGCATTGAAAGTACTGGATTCAGTTGAACCCGCTACCGAAGGGCTAGATCCGCCCCTGCACAGAACAACACTTAACAGAATATAACAACTTAATATTTAGGTAAAACTAAAATAATGGCCCAAGTCATAGCCAATATGATAATACAACAATCAAATTCCCAAAATCCGATAATAAGCTCTACAGTGAGTAGACAAAAAAGGTTAAAATACGATACTGTTTCGGAATTTCAATAAATAGTAGTAAGGAAAACAATGAAACATGACTTTGAGGCATCCGACCAAAACAACGTGTGTATCTTGAAGTCTCTATGGCAACTCGAGACCAGCACACTAACGACCCGTGCACTCAGTGGTACTTCGATCTACATAAAGAATGTGAAGAACTGTGGTATGAGTAAACCACAATGGTTACATGTTCATCCCACCGGTCGTTTTGAGTATTTATGCCATTGTTTCCCTTTTTATGCTTCACATATGTGCATTTATATGATTTTATGACTTGTAGGGTTGGTTAGTTTCATTCCAAAAAAATTTTAGAATTATTTGGACCCATTGATTCTTAGCTTAGAAGCCCAAACTAGAAATGCCGGCTAATATTTTGCTTTTGTAATAACAACCTCACAATAGTATTTTGATAGCTCTTATAGGTTCATGTCATAATTTTAGATGTATGCGTGTGCCCGAATTTAAATTTGGAAGTCCATAGACTGATCTGTATTGTTTGTTGAATGTTGGCAATTTGAGGTTACCGTAGGTTGACTTTTGGCTATCGGGATGGGAATTTGGCTTTGGGATTTCAAATAGGTCTGTTATGCTATTTAGAACTTGTTTGCAAAACATGGAATCATTTGGAGTTGATTTGATGGGATTGTGACGCATGGTTGTAATTCTAGAAGTCCTTAAACTTTTTCTTTGAAATTATTGCCTTTTGATGTCTAATTTGTAGTTTCAGATATTATTTTTGTTCTTTGATAGCACAGACGAGTTCGTATGATATTTTTAGACTAGTGTGGATATTTGATTTGGAGCCTCAAGGGCTCGGATGAGTTTTGAGCATTCATGATAATGATTTCGAACAGAAACATAATTGGTGGTGCCTTGGTGCTCTGATGTCACAATTGCGAGCACCAGCCTCGCAATTGCGAAGTGCTCATGTGAGGTTCTTGTATATCAATTGCGATGCCTCACTCCTAATTTCAAACATAGGCAGATCTAGGTAGAATCACAATTTCTATATTCTGTGTTGCATTTGCGAAGGGGGTAAGGTTCGCAATTGTGAATTCATTATTGAATTTGCGAAGTTCCCCTTAGGCTATCAGTAGACATAGTTGTGATGCTTTCTTTAAAACTTGCGAGGCTTCCTTTTAAAAATAAATGCATGGCATACACGGTGATATAAGAAAAGATTTTGATTGTGACTGTGAATGAGATTACGAGGTGTGGTACCTCAATTGTGATTGTTGTTGTAGTTCCTATGTCGATAGGCTTGTTAGCTGAACAGTTCTTGTAGTTTCTTCATTAATTTACATGTAATATCCGTATTTGTCTACTTATTGTTTCCTAACGTGTTCACTTCATATTGCCTTTTCCTCTTAAATTTCTATTGTCAACTTACATTATTGAACTGCTTACTTGTCATTTACTTCCCCGATTTTCATTATTAGACTATGTCACACCCTATTTAGTTTCTTTTATCCTAGTAGGTGTCTTGACCTAGGGTCATTACTACTCTATCAAAGTTAGACTTGATACTTATCGGATACTATTAAGGTGTACTCGTACTACGCTTCTACTTATTTTTGTGCATATCTAGGTACATCTGCTTGTGCCGGATGTTCATGATAATTCAATCATATTCAAAGACTCCAAAGTATTCATGCCCAACACTCATAGTCCTCTGAGTTACCTTCCGCTTTTCTCTTATTACCGTTTGTCTTATATTTAGAGAGTGTTATTTTAGAGACTTTTTGTTCATTTTTGTATAGCTTATGACTCAGTCTCACCGGGTTTTGGGAATATTGTATTGTGACTTGCTATTAAGATTTTTCTAACACTTATTAGCTTATATCATATTTTTAGTCATTAGTTTCTATTTTATTCTCTTGTTTGTTAGGCTTACCTAGTCTTAGAGACTAGGTTCCATCACGACATTCTAAGATAGGAATTTGGGGTCGTAAAAGCTGGTACCAAAACTCTAAGTTAATAGTATACACGAATCTCATAAGCAAGTTTAGTAGAGTCTTGTGTATCAATATGGAGACATCTCTACTTATATTTAAGAGGCTACAAAACTGTATAATCCCATTTCTTTGATTCCTTATAGTGCGAATTTGTTAATTTGCATCGTTGTTTTTCTATTCTTTCACGTATGGTGAGGACACAACCTTCCAGATCTGATGATTAAACACTCGTGCCCCTGTTAGATCCAAGCAAGGCTAGGGTCGTCCGAGGTCGGGTAGGTGTTGCAACCAGATCACCTGCCCGAGCAGTGACTGACGAGCTGCCAGTAGCTCCAGTTGGGGGATAGGCACCCGAGATGCATGTTGTTGCCCCTAGACTTCAGGAGACATTAGCATATTTTTTTAGCATGTTCGGCACCATAGCTTAGGCGGGATTGCATCCCCTTGCGCCAGCCACATCTCAGGTTGGGGAAAGAGTTCAAACTCCCATGTCCAGAACTCTAGAGTAGCTGGTGCACATTGATTAGGTTTGGTGTCATGCCAACATAACCCATTATACTAGTTTAGCTTGACAGCATGCCAGAGGCATATGAGGGGGACCTGTGGAGACTTAAGAGGTTCAAGAAGTATGATCCTCCTACTTTTAATGACATGACTACCGAGGATGCACAAGGTTTTCTAGAGAAGTGCCGCCGTATTCTTCGCACCATGTGTATTGTAGAGATGGGCAGAGTTGTTTTTACTATATTTCAGCTTTTAGGAGTAGCCTATCAGTGGCAGCAAGTTTACGTGGAGGGTATGCCAGCTGATGCCCCAACTCACCTAGTATACTTTTTCGGAGATGTTCTTGAGAGAGTTTGTTTCCTAGAACCACCATAATGTATGGCACATAGAGTTTGAGCATATGCGTCAAGCGACCATGTTAGTGTGAAAATATGCTATCAGATTCAATGAGTTATCCCGACATGCACCTGCTTTGGTTTCTACAGTTAGAGAGCGAGTCCGCATATTTATCTAGGATCTCATCTATGGTCTTAGATTTAGCATGGATCGAGATTTAGAGACAGATACTCTGTATCAACAGTTAGCAGAGATCGTGTGGAGGATGGAGGGTATGTGTAGTCATGAAAGAGAGGATATGCAAGAATATCCCTTTTTCATCGTAACACAAACATTATCAATAAACTCTCCCAAGCCATCACATATCATGTCCATATAGCCACCTTTATCTTGGTGCATGTGAAACAAATAAAATAAAATCCCGCCTTGCCTTGCTACACACATTTTAATAATAATCCCACTTTTTTTTGCCACATGTACCAACTCGACATATATCATGCTTTGTCAAATCACACGTGAAATATCAATAGTAATAATAGCACGACAGAAAACCTAGTGCAAACACCAGAACAATCTGTACAAAAACCCCATATGTCCCATAACCAAAACAACACAACATGCCAATAATGGTTACCAAGACATAAATTCACAATATGCCAATGCACAACACAAGGAAAATTCGATAAGGAAATGTGAGTGGCTATTCAACAGATAATCATGAAAGCTATCTCTATAACCATGCATGTAGATTATGCTTTGTTGGAATATGTGATTTTTTTGTTTCATTTTTTACTTGACTTCTATATAATACGAATATGAATTTTAATGTTCGAAGCCATGATTTAGCTTATAATATCTCGATTAAATTTAACAGACTCTTTGTTAAACTACTAATGTGCTAAATTTTGTCATCACTATATCTAATCATGACATATCTATGACCGTAGTTCTGAGG
The DNA here is from genome assembly GCA_032618575.1 of Nicotiana noctiflora. Lineage (NCBI taxonomy): Eukaryota > Viridiplantae > Streptophyta > Magnoliopsida > Solanales > Solanaceae > Nicotiana > Nicotiana noctiflora. Next base: position 281,319 of record JASVEL010007001.1, on the reverse strand, counting down.
TACTTGGATTCCATACTTATGTTGAAAAATGTGTTTGAGCTTTTGTAGAAATTTGTGAGGATTATTGAATTGTTCATTGGTTAAATAGTTGTGCTTGATGTTCATGGGGTGTATTTACTTAACCACTCTTCGTGATGTTATTCTTGCTTCATACTTTGCTTGTCATTGATATAAATGTGCTTGGTGAGGTAAAGTATGAAGCACAAAGGATGATGCCGTACCATTTTATAGATATTATTACACACAAAGGATAATGTCGTTCTACTATTATACATTGTTATGTGAGGAAGAGAGTAAAGCATGAAGTGTATGTCTTGCCAATATTTTACATTATTATGTATTAAAGATTATAAAGCACGAAGGCTAACCGTTCCATTGAATATATATTATCATGTGAGATAGAGAGTAAAGAATGAAGGATGATGTTGTGCCATTTCATATACTTTATTGTGAGAAAGAGACTAAAGCACAAAGAGTGATGTCGTTCCATTTCATATACCTTTATGTCTTTGTTTTGAGTTCTCATTGCTACATCTATGCTTTCTATGTAACTTGTCATTGTTGTACCATCTTTTTCCTCTACTTTAGTTGTTGTTGTATTATCCATGCCTTCTTTCTGTCTAGCTTGTTAAGACCATGCTTTATTTCTTGTTTGTTATATCTATTTCTATGTATTTTCTCATTTGTTGCACTTTCATCTAAGCCTTCTACCACGCTAGCCAGTGAAATCTATGTTCTCCTACCATAGTTGCAACCTTTACTGTTGTACCTCACATACCTAGTATCTTAGCATTGTCCATCTGCTCTGCATTGTTCATTATTGCTATCTTTGTATTTCTCTAATTCGTTTTTACTATTATTGGCATTTTCTTTTACAACGTTGGTACTATTATACATATGCTTGACGAGGATGATATAAATGCACGAAGGGTGTTGCCGTATCATTTTATTTGACATATATTCTCATATTTAGTAAGGATGAGGTAAATGCACCAAGGGTGTTGCCGTGCCATTTGATTTGATATACATTCATATCTTTGATGAGGATGAGATAAATGTGCGAAAGGTGTTTCGTGGCATTTGATTTGATATCGAGAATACATTCCTCGTACTATGAAATTTCGGGGATTTTGTATTTTGTCTTGGTGGTTTTCTCTTTAAGAAAAGGAATCCTTGTAATATTGAGAAAACTGATTGTTATTTCCTTTAGTAATCATTACTACTTCACATATTTGTTCTTTTAGGGGTCGTTTGGTATGAGGTATAAGAAGGTATAAAGGTGGTATAAACATTTAATACCACCTTAATACTTTATTTGGTTAGTAAACTAGGTATAAGTTATCCCGTTGTTAATTTTAACACTGGGATAACTTATATCTTATAAAAGGTGGGGTAATTAACACTGGTATAACTTATACCTTCTTCTTAGAAATTATGCAATTATCATTCTTAACACAACATACCAAATAATGTATAAACAACAATCCCAGCATAACTAATCGCAGCATAACTTATCCCAATATAACTTATACCGGTATAACTTATACCGGTATAAATCATATTCCAACCAAACGACCCCTTACTATTCTATTATTTCTAGTATTTTTTTCATTGCAAAATCTAATGCACAGTATATATTCGTGAGTATATTTGACTTAAAAATTTTGCCACAACATCATCGAGGTTCGTCAAGATAATTCTCAGCTTCAAGCTTTAAATTTGAAAAGTTTGATCAAGTTTTGACTATTTAGTATTTGACATTGAATTTGAATTTTGATGATTCTGTTAGCTCTATTAGATGATTTGAATGTAGTAGCACGTTCGGATTGTGTTTTGATGCTCCGTGGTAGAATTATCATTGAATTGGAAAAATTAAAAATTTGGTGATTTCCGGTCGGCAGTGAAAAATTTAATATCGGTGTCAGAATAGAATTTCGGAAGTTGGAGTAGGTTCGTAATATCATTTGTGATATATGTGCAATATTTCAGGTCATTTGGAGGTTTTGGTAGGTTTTGGAGTTGTTTATGAAATTTTGAAATTTAAAAATTCTTAGGCTTGAATCAGAGTGTGATGTGGTGTTTTGATGTTGTTTTGAGTGATTCAAAAGTTCAACTAAGGTGGAATGAGGTTTTGAGATGTGTTGGCTTCTTTGGTTGAGGTCCCGTGAGCCCCGGGTGAGCATCATGTGGTTATCTTATCACTATTTGGATTTGGAAGTTAGAAATATTTGGTATCTGGTATAGGAAATTTATAGGACTTGTATATTGGGACTGCGGGCGCAGAGGGGATTTTGCGGACCACAATGATACTATGCGATTGCGGCAGAATTTTTCGGACTGTGATAAGGATTGTGCGACCGTAGTGTATTTTATGCGAACAACGGTAGAGGTTGGCTCAGGACTTGCGGCCGTGATGGAAATACGCAAATCGCACTGAGAATTACGCAGACCGCGGACTAGAAGTTCAGAAGGCACTGTATAAGCAAGGTCTAGGGTTTTATACACATCTTGGACTTTGGGAGCTCGGTTTGAGGCAAATTTTTGGGAGTTTTTTCTAACAAAATTATATGGGTAAGTAATTTTAACTCGATTTTGGCTAATATTCATGAATATATCATTGAATTCATCATTCGATGAGTGATTTGGGATGGAATTTGGGGAAAATTGGTGGAGTTTCTTAAAATGAATTTTTCGGAATTTAAAGCATATTTGAGGTCGGATTTGAGTGAAACTAGTATGGTTAGTCTAACAATCAAATGGGTTGTTGGATTTTGTGATATTTGTCAGATTCCGAGACGTGGGCCTAGGGCCCAACTTTTGAGTTGACTTTTTTACTTTGGCCTAAAGCTTAGCATTTTCTTATGTGTTTGATTCCTTTGGCTTGTGTTGATTGTATTGAATTGTTTGTGTCCACATTCGAGGTATTTGTAGGCTGATTCCAGAGGCAAGGGGATCGCGGATTTGGGATTTGACCATTTTGAGGTAAGTAATGATTGTAAATATTGTCCTCAGGGTATGAAACCCCTGATTTTACATTGTTGCACTACTTTGAGGCGACACACATGCAAGGAGACGGGCGTGCACCGGTGGGTACTATGACTTGGTCTGTTTCATAGCAACTATTCAGTTGCGTATTTGACTGAAACTTCTTGATACTTATGTGTTTTTAGAAATAATTTTCTATAAATTGAGCCAAATGCCATATTTGGGCCTCGTGCCAAAGTTAGGACCCTTAGAGGCCTTTTCTTATTATCCTCTCACTATTTTTACTTAAAAATCTATACACTCATGTTATGTTACCGATTTCATAACTAAGTCATTATGACGCATTTTGATGCATATAAAATGTTATTTTAGGCTAAGCACCCTATTTTTACTAATACCCCTAGTGGTTTGAGAGGTTTATGACTGAATGAGGCTGATGGCCTGTTCTTGTGAGAATAATTATGGGATTGGGTTGCACACCGCTTTATGTTGTTAGCGATACATTTGAATGAGGTCTAGTGCCTGATTATGAGATATTGGGACTATAGCACGTGAGTTGTCCATGAGTATTCTAATATATGGTTATGAGAGGCCGAAGGCCTGATTGATTATATTACGAGGTGGCTTGTTATAGCACTTGGACTGTAGAAGCCCCTCCAGAGTTTGCATACCCCCAATGAGTGTGGGTACCCTAAGTAAGTGACATAATGTTTTGCCCGAGGGATTGTTCTTGATTTATGTTGTGCTAGACGGGCTTTTCTTTATTTATATTGTGCCCGGAGGGATTTTCTTGATTTATGTTGTATCCGAGGGTTGTTCCTAATTCATGTTATGCCTGAGAGGGTGTATATGAGTGACCGTGTGGTTTGCTTGAGGGGCTGATTCTGAGTGATGTCATGCCCAACGGGCAGTTTATGATTCATGTTGTCGAGGGGTCGTTTATAAACTATGTTTGGCCGAGGGTCTATTTATAATTTTCATAACTTTTACTCTAAATTGCTTTAAGCCTTTTTTGGCACTGTTGAAAAGCATCTTTAAAAGATTTTTACCAAAAACTAGATTTTTAAACAAGATGATTTGACTCGTATACTTATTTGAGAGCATGGTGTACCAACGGAGATTTCATGATACGGATTTTATGTGTTTCGTACTACTTAGTCTTTATTTACCTTTATTACTTACTATGTCGGCGTACTCATATTACCCCTTACACCTTGTGTGCTGATCTAGGGGTTGCTGGACGTGTTTGCGAGTGTTGATTTTTATCCATCGCAGATATTTTGGAGTTGGCAAGGTAGCTGCATGTCGATTGCAGCTTTGCTCCTCTCCCTCCTCTCTTCCTATAGGTATTATTAGTTGATTTCTAGACTTTGTTAGTTTTAGCATTTTCAGATAGTTTTGAGTATATGATCATGACTTATGATACCCCGATGTCGGGCTTTTCTTTTCGCACTTTGATATTCTGACTTATATTATGAGGTTTTATTTATTAATAGCTTAAAGATAACTTCATTTTTGGATTATCGGGTTATTTTGGTAAAATAGTCGGCTTGCCTAGTTCCACGTTAAAACGTTGTAGTACTCTCTTTAAATATTATTTCTGAGATAAATAGAGTTTCTTTGAACGTCTATCTCTTATTATCTCCATGCCAAAAAATTTCTTTGCCTCACCCAGATCCTTCATCTCAAACTCCTTCTTCAGTTGAATCTTCAACTTATTAAATTCTTTCGAATTCTTCGAAGCTATCAACATATCATCAACATATAGGAGAAGATATATAAAGGAACCATCTTTAAGCTTGCGCAAATACACATAATGATCGTATTTACTTCTCTTGTACCCTTGCTGCAACATAAACTTGTCAGATCGCTTGTACCATTGTCTAGAAGATTATTTCAATCCGTACAATGATTTTTCAAGTTTGCACACCATATTTTCCTTTCCATCAACTTTGAATCCTTCTAGCTGAGTCATATAGATTTTTTCCTCCAAGTTTCCATGTAAAAACATCGTTTTTACATCCATCTGAACTAGTTCCAAATCCAACTGTGCTACCCAAACCAACATAATTCTAATGGAGGAATATTTTACAACTGGAAAAAATACTTCATTGTAATCAATTCCCTCCTTTTAAGCATATCATTTGGCAACGAATCTTGCTTTGTAGCAACCATCTTCTTGGTTAGGAAGTCTTTCTTTCTTTGCAAATACCCATTTGCACCCAATTGCTTTCTTTTCCTTTGGGCGATTGGCCAATCTCCGTGTATGATTCTGATGAAGGGACTGTATCTCATCATTCATGGCAATCCTCCACTTATCTTCTTCTGAACTTTGGACTGTGTCTTTATAAGTGGTAGGAACATCATCAGTTCCAATTCTGATTGTACAAGCAACTATCTCTATGAGACGAACATGTTTCGTTATTTTCCTTTTTGGTATGCTGGTTGCTATTGATTCAAGTTGTTGTTGAGGTTTCTGAGTTGGAATCTCCTCTACAGGCTCTCCTTCCAGGGGATAATCTTTATTTGTTTCCTCATCTACTTCTTGTGTAGGAAAAATAAATTTTTCCTCAAACTCCACCTGCTTAGAAGCACCATCATCTTGTATGGTATCTACATTTGTTACCTTGTTTACCATAGCAAATTCATCGAAGGTAACATCCCTGCTGAATATTACTTTCTTTGTCATAGGACACCATAAGCGGTATCCTTTGACTCCAGAAGTAATCCCCATAAAAATAGCCTTCTTTTACCTTGGATCCAATTTTGACTCTGTCACATGATAATATGCAGTTGATTCAAACACATGCAAAGAGTCATAATCTACAGCGGGCTGTCCATACCTTTTTTCAAATGGTGTCTTGCCATCAATAGCAACATATGGTAGACGATTAATGAGGTGGCATGCATATGTAATTGCCTCAGCCCAAAATTCTTTGCCCAAGCCAGTATTGGACACCATATACCGTACCTTCTCCAACAAGGTCCGGTTCATACGTTTTTCCACTCCATTATATTGTGGTGTATGTCTGACAGTGAAGTGTTGGACGATGCCATCATTTTCACAGACCTTATTGAAATGATCATTTTTGTATTCACCTCCATTGTCTGTGTGAATACACTTGATTTTCTTGCCTGTTTGATTCTCCACCATCGTCTTCCATTTGATAAAAATTCCCAACACTTCATCTTTGCTCTTCATTGTATATACCCATACTCTTCGAGAAAGTCATCAATAAAGGTCACAAAATAGTGCTTCCCACCCAATAAAGTTATTTTGGAAGGACCCCAAACATTAGAGTGTACATAATCCAAAATGCCTTTAGTATTATGGATTGATGTTCCAAATTCAACCCTTGGTTATTTCCCTTTGACACAATGCTCGCAAAACTCCAAATTGCAAGCCTTTACTCCCTTTAACAATCCCTGATCTAATAAAATTTTCAAGGATTTTCCTCCAGCATGTCCCAAGCGCATGTGCCATAGCCTGGTTGCTTCTGCCTCTTTGTTGTCACTGGACGCCACTGTCGTTGTCCCAATAACTGTACTACCAAAATAACGGTACATGTTGTTGTTCTTCCGATTGGCCTTCATTACCACTAGCGTACTGGAGCATACTCTCATCACTCTGTTTTTGCAATAATTTTTAATTCTTTTGATTCTAGGGCTCCCACAGAGATGAGATTCTTCTTCAAATCTGGTACATATCGAACATCGGTTAATGTTCTGATCATTCCATAATGGTTCTTTAATCATATTGAACCAATGTCATATGAGTTAAGGGGGATGTTATCCGCTGTATGGATGACTCCATATTCTCCTTCTTGAAATTTCGTGAATCAGTCCATGTTAGGATACATATAATAGCTACAAGCCTAGTCCATCAACCATATGTCTGATGATGTTGGTGACTCTATTGTAACTGATGAGAAGTCTGAATCATCACAATCAGCTACGTTTGAATCCATAGTGGCCTTTCCATTGTTATATTTGCCCTTATTCTTCAATATTGGACAGTCTTTCTTCCAGTGCCCCTTTTCTCGACAAAAGGCACATTCATCTTTGCTAGGTTTAGATCTTGACTTAGATCTTCTTTTCTTTGTCCTCGTTTGATTTTGAGGACGATACCTCACAAATAGTGCTTCTCCTTCTCCGCCCTTCTGTTTTTCTCGCTTTTTTTGTTAATAGCTGTACAAAGCTGAACAAACTCCTCTAAGAGAAAATTCGTTATTTCCATGGAGTAGAGTAGTTTCAAGGTGCTTGTACTCATCAGGAAGTGACACCAACAACATCAAGGCCAAGTCACCATCATCATAATTGTATCCATATTTTGCAAATCCGTGACCAACTTATTGAAATTGGTGATATGTTCATTCATCGAGGTACCAGGAACATAGCTGAAGTAAAATAGTCTCTTCTTCATATACAATTTATTTTGACTGTTTTTCTTCAAAAATTTATTCTCTAGTGCTTTCCATAATTTACTAGCAGAAATTTTCTTTGTGTATGGATATTTCTGCTCTCTAGCAAGGTAGGATCGAATGGTACCGTAAGCAACATGGTTGATAATTCTCTAATCTTCTTCTCTAATGGCATCTGATCTTTTTTCTTCAATAGCAAGATCTAGCTCTTGTTGAAAAAGGACATATAGAACCTCGCCTTTCCACATCCCAAAATGTTCGGACCCGTAAAAAATTTCTACCAAAAATTTCGCATTTGACACAATTCTTATCATAAGCGAAGATGACAATGATGACGTATAGTTGATATTTGATGTAGATTCTTCTTGTTTATTGTCTCCCATCTTTGACACAAATATTATTTAATGGATGACGACAAAAATCAAGATTATTTCCTTTTTGATATGAAAGATCAGACTAAGCTGCAACCATAGAGCATACTCAGACAAAAGCTTGACTCAGTTACCAAGATAAATCTTTTCTGGTGTGGAAGATCAGACTGTGCTGCAACCACATAGCATACTTAGACAGTACCTTGACTCTGATACCAATGGTTGCGAAAGCCAAATATATATAGTGTGAATAAGTCACAACTAATATACTAAAAATTATGACAGCCACTAAATAAAAAATAAGATAATAAAATAAAAATAAAAATAAAAGGAACACCAGAATTTACGAGGTTCAACTAATTTTGCCTACTCCTTGGACACAACCAATATTTTATTCAACTCCAAAAATACAAGTAAAATAATACTAAAAAGAGAAGATACAAATGCCTTAAGAAGACAAGAAGGCAAATGAGAGGTGTGCTTAAATCTTAAATATTAGGCCTTCTTTTATAGGGAAAAAATTCCAACCAATTTGGTCTTCTACCGATGTGGGAGTTTTACAACTTCAACAAGTATTACCCAAACATATGGCATGAATACATTTTCAAAGAGCTTTAGGTCTTATATTCATATTATCTTTATTTGAAAGTCAAAGCACATTGCAATATTCAGGTAAAGCATATAATCTCAAAGTCTTTCATTAGTTCTCATAGTGGATTGCAATACACTCAAATAAACTCTGTTGGTTTAGGATTAAATCCAATTATGATGATTAAATTTTCTAGGTATTTTAAAATTAAAAGAAAAAATGGGAGTCAGAGCGAAGACGATGATCAAACGGATGGATGTTCTGGATTAAATGTGTTTCTTTTGTGACTGTGGGAGACATAAGACATGACGAGCAGCGATTGGTTTAGGGAGAGAGGATTGGATCGCCAAGGCGGAGTACGAAGGGGTTTGGACTGGGTAAGATTTTTTTGGGCTTGTCATCTAGTATTCGTAGGCGGTAAGAGGGATAGTGGCCGCGGTTGGGGATGGTAGTATAAGGTCATGTCCTCGGGGGGTGGGGGTGGGGTGGGGTATAGGTGGGGGTAGGAGTGGGAAGGAGGGCAGGGGGCAGGGAATTGTTCTGAGAGCGGCTCGAGAGGCAAGGGTAGTAAGGGGTTAGCGGACGTTTTGCGTTTAAGAATAGGGTCGTGGAATGTAGGCACTCTGACTGGTAAGTCCTTGGAGCTGGCAAAAACCCTTCAGAAGAGGAGGGTCAACATAGCTTGTTTGCAGGGGACTAGGTGGAAAGGGTCGAAGGCGAAGAATGTAGACGGAGCTAAGCTATGGTACTCTGGGTCCGTGAAGGGTAAGAATGGAGTAGGTATCTTAGTGGATAGGGACCTTCGGGAGTCCGTGGTCGAGGTTAGGCGAGTGAATGATAGGTTAATGTCTATCAAGTTGGTTATAGGTGGGTGCGTCCTCAATGTCATTAGCGTTTACGCACCTCAAGCAGGATTAGAGGAGGAGGTTAAGAGGCGCTTTTGGGAAGGCTTGGACGAGCTGGCTAGTAGTATCCCTCTATCTGAGAATTTAGTTATTGGAGGAGATTTTAATGGCCATATTGGTGCCGATGCTAGGGGTTATAGTGAGGTACATGGGGGCTATGGGCTCGGGTCAGAAACGGAAGAGGCTCTTCTCTGCTTGATATTGCCAGGGCTTGCGATCTTTGGATTGCAAACTCGCTTTTTAGAAAAGGGAGGAACACTTGGTTACTTTCAAAAGTTCGGTAGCAAGGACTCAGATAGACTACCTCCTCATCGGACGGAACGATAGAGGGTTGTGCAAGGACTGTAAGGTCATCCTGAGAGAGTACCTCTCGACTCTCCATAGACTCCTAGTGATGGATGTCGTTATATGGGTGAAGAGGAAGAGGAGGGGCGCTCGGGGCCGCTGAGGATTAGGTGGGGAGCCTTAACTAAGGAGAATGCCCTGGAGTTGGAAAGGAGGTTAGTTGATGGAGGTGCCTGGAGAAGTTCTGGGGAAGCGAATGCTATGTGGACTGTGATTGCTGATCTGGTCAGGGAGGCAGCGCGAGATGTGCTCGGAGTTGCCAAGGGATATTCAGGCAGGCGTCAAAGTGACTGGTGGCGTAACAAGGCTGTCCAAGGTAAAGTGGAGGCGAAAAAAGCGGCATTTGCTCAGATTGCGGAGAGCTCGAGCGAGGAGGAAATGAGAGTGAACATGGACCGCTATAAGGAGGCGAGGAGGGAGGCGAAGTTGGCGGTCACAGAAGCAAAAAATGCAGCGTTTGGGCGCATATACGAGGAATTAGGGGAGAAAGGAGGGGACGGAAAGTTGTTTGGTTAGCTAAAGTGAGGGAGAAGAATGCGCGGGACCTGGACCGAGTTAGGTGCATCAAAGACGAGGATGGTAGAGTTCGAATGGGGGGAGGCCCGGGTCAAGCAGAGGTGGCAAGCGTACTTCCGAGACCTGCTCAACGAGGAAGAGGATCAAGACATAGAGTTAGGGGAGCTGAGGTTCTCAGAGCGCCATAGGGATCTGGGGTTCTGCAGGCGCATTAGGGTGGAGGAGGTCGTGGGGGCTTTGCGTAAGATGAGTAGGGTCGAGCGACCGGACCAGACAAAATCCTGGTGGAGTTTTGGAAATGCATGGGTAGGGCTGGAGTGGAGTGGCTGTCCAGGTTGTTCAATGCGATCTTCAGGTCCAAGAAGATGCCAGAGGAGTGGAGGTGGAGCACAGTTGTGCCTGTGTATAAGAACAAAGGTGACATCCAGTGTTGCAATAACTATAGAGGCATCAAATTACTAAGCCACACCATGAAAGTATGGGAGCGGGTGGTTGAGGCGAGGGTGAGGGCGATGACGTCAATCTCGGTGAACCAGTTTGGTTTCATGCCGGGCCGCTCCACCACAGAAGCTATCCACCTTGTCAGGAGATTGGTGGAAAAGTTTAGGGACAAGAAGAAGGACTTGCACATGGTGTTTATCGACTTGGAGAAGGCGTACGACAAGGTTCCAAGAGAGGTGTTATGGAGGTGCCCGGAGGCGAAGAGCGTGTCGGAGGCCTACATTAGGATGATCAAGGATATGTATGATGGCGCTAAGGCGAGGGTTAGGACGGTGGGTGGCGACACAAACCACTTCCCAGTGGAAATGGGGCTTCACCAAGGATCGGCGCTCAGCCCCCTCCTATTTGCTTTGGTGATGGATGCTCTAACTCGGCATATCCAAGGAGACGTGCCATGGTGTATGCTATTCGCTGACGATATCGTCCTAATAGACGAGTCGAGGGTCGGTGTTAACGAGAGGTTGGAAGTTTGGAGACAGACCCTCGAGTCGAAAGGTTTCAGACTAAGCAGGTCTAAGACTGAATACTTGGAGTGCAAGTTTAGCGCCGAGTCGAGCGAAGAAAGAGCTGGTAGGGACGTGAAGCTTGGTTCTCAGGTCATCGCCAAGAAGGACAGTTTCAGATATCTTGGGTCGGTGATCCAGGGTGACGGAGAGATCGATGGGGATGTCACTCACCGAATAGGGGCTGGGTGGTCGAAATGGAGGCTTGCGTCGGGAGTCTTGTGTGACAAGAAAGTGCCACAGTATCTCAAGGGGAAGTTTTATAGAGCTGTGGTTAGACCATCAATGTTGTACGGGGCGGAGTGCTGGCCAGTGAAGAACTCCCATATCCAGAGAATGAAGGTAGCAGAGATGAGGATGCTCAGGTGGATGTGTGGGCACACCAGGTTGGATAGGGTCAGGAATGAAGTTATTCGGGAAATGTTAGGGGTAGCCCCAATGGATGAAAAGCTGCGAGAAGCGAGACTCGGGTGGTTCGAGCATGTGCGGAGGAGAAGCCCCGATGCATCGGTGAGGAGTTGCGAGCGGCTATCGGTAGTTGGCGCGAGTCGTGGCAGAGGGAGGCCAAGAGGTATTAGGAGGAGGTGATTAGGCAGGACATGACTATTATGCGGATTTTCGAGGACATGGCTCTTGATAGGAAAGTCTGGAGGTCTAGTATCAAGGTTGTAGGTCAGGGGCTTCTATTATTTCGCGGGATAGGGATGGGTCGAGGGGGGAGGGTTCCCGATAGGTTAATATCTTTGTGAGTACTCCTAGAATTACTGATGTATTTTGTTCATGTTGTTGCTTTGTTTACTTTAACCTTTTATATGTCAGTTTTTTGTGGTTTATTCTGGAGTCACTAATGCTTTTTCTTTTTACTTTATTTTTTTTTCCTTTTCTCGATCTTTCGCCGAGGGTCGATTGGAAACAGCCGCTCTGCCCTATCGGGTAGGGGTAAGGCCTGCGTACATATTACCCTCCCCAGACCCCACCTTGTGGGACTATACTGGATAGTTGTTGTTGTTGTTATTTAAAAGAGAATTGCAATTATAGCCTTTAGCCATTTTCATTCTTTTGAAATTAAATTATATAAACTTAAATATTTTAAATAAAATGTAGTAAAAATTATTATTATAAAATATACTACTAATTATTGTAATTAATTGTTTATAAAATATTTTATTTATTAAATTGTAACACTAATTTTGAATTATTAACACAGAGATCAAATAAATTAAAAATTAAGGAGTAATTCATTAAATTGATTATAAATCATATGCAATGTATATAAAAATCATTTTAATAATCTACAAATGATATATTTAATTATTATTACCATAATATTAATACAAAAAATATTAATAGTACTTAATTTTCTGAAAATGATATTACTGATTGAAATTATTTCAAAATATTTATTGCAAATTATTAAGTATAAATAAGCTAATATAAATAGAAGTCAAAATTGGTCGTCAACATTCACAGTCAACGCAGCGAGGCCATGATGAGGCATTAGAGGCCTCGTCGTTTTGGTAGTTTCAGTGGTATCTTATCGGAAGGTATGGTGCAGTTTGTTAGAGACCGTCATGATAGGCTAACTTATTCTATTTTAGGAATTTTTACCTCATATAGAATATGTTGATATCTTATTTATTTTAAATAAATACTCTTTTAAAAAATTATATTTCACAGCTACCTTTTGATTTTTCTAGGCAAATATCTATTTATGGTTACCTCCTACACTGTGAATACAGTCGAATACAACAATGTGTCTAGTTGTAATCACATGTTTCACGCCATTAATACAGTCGAACACACTCGAATATAATACAAAAACCAGTCTAGCTGTACTCCCCTGTTTCACGCCTAGAAATGCTACTATATTCATGAGTACAACATCGAATACGTTCTAAAAATCTAAAAATATAGCTATATGAAGTAATATAGTAAATAATAGCTACAACTAACTAATAACCACTAAAACATAGTGGTTTGCCACTTCGAAAGTTTCTCTTCTATTTAGCATGTAGCCCCTACTGCAGTGGCTTGACCTTCTTTCAACCAATTTCGTCATCTTTTACTATTCTTCACCGTGCTCCATCTATTCAAGGTTCTTCAAGTGTGTATTCGGTGTTTTACCTTGCTTGATTTTCAAATTTTCTTATAAGTTGGTATTCCATGTGTTTTGCGACAATATTGAATTGCAATTGTGAAAGATCTTCAGTATTGCTCAGTATCGACAGAACTTAGATTAACCTAGGGGAAAGGTAAAAAATCAATTAAGCTTTTAGCAGTACTCTTTACTATTTCAACTATGCATAATGACTCCTCGTTACATATTTGGCCCCTCAATTGATTTAAAACACACAGAAAACTCAAGAAAAGGACATGGCCATCAAAATTGAGAGACCAAAAAGAATGGTGTTCCTTCCAGATGTCAAACCAGGAAGATTCAAGGGTAACATAATGGATCTTCCAGTATTTCTCAGTATTAAAAGAAATTCGTATTCGCCTGTTGGCTCCTTCAGAATATAGTATGCCCCATCTTCAGAATATACTCTATTGGCTGGAATGACAAGTCAGCATCCACGCCAGCATGGGAACTTGTTTTATGATCCAACTATTCGTCTTCTTTATTCTCTGTTATTGGCTGGGACAAAAGCAGCTGTTCCAACATGTCCTCATCGTCAGGCAAATCTGGCAAAGTAAGAGGGACACTATTTTCAAACGAAAGCAGTTTTTCATCCATTAATCCTGAAAAGAAATCTATATTGGAAAACAGATCCTTTATTTCATCACACGAAAGATCGAGCTCCATAGGTTTCTTAGTATCCACGGCCGTTTCAAGTTCAGCACATAGGGGCTCCACAGCTTCATGAGTGGGAGGATGATACCTCACAATTGCTCGATCAGGTGGCATATCTTCACAATAATCTTCAACTTCGCTCAGTGTATCATTACCATTTTCAGTGACGCGCCAATTGTTTTCCTTGGGCTGGAAGAACTGAACCAAAAAGTTTGGGCTTTGCATGGCCATCACAATGAAGGAAAGCATCTGTTGCTGATGTTTCTCCATACCTTTTAGCTGTTCTCTAAGACGTATCAATTTGCTCTCTGAATTCTGTTGGTTTTGCCTGAGCTCACATAACTCCTGTGTGAGCACATTCTTATCGGTCTTGAGATTCTCAACTTCTTCCCACAGTTCAAGATTCTTATTTTCTTCAGATGTACTGGACTTGATCTCCTCATGCTGGGATGATTTCTTTTGGACTACACTGGACTGTTTCCTTCTAACAATATTCTTTAATAAATGCTTTTGGCCTTTGAGAAAGCTATCATTCGTAAACTCCCATCTATCTGTATCTGTTTTATGGAAACCCTGAAAAATAAAAAATAAAACTTAACAATTAATAAATTGTCAAATAAATTAAACCAAACCAATACACAAAATGGTGCCCTATCCTTATTAGCTAGCCATATCTTAACTTGCTAATTCAGAAAAATTAACATGTATATTAACAGCAGATTGCCAATACGATTAAAGCATACAGTTATGTACATACATGAAAATCCGCAATGCATATTCGGGCTAACACAAGTGACACATGAACAGCGGCCTTTTCAAGCGGTCAACAATAATGATAACTGTGACGAAAAAAGATAGGAGCCAGGCTTGACAAAGTGCCTATTGCAGTATGCAGATTTTAATATGTAAACAAATGGAGTATGAGGTGACATACTAACTGATATTTAGTTGGTATCGACCTTAGAATTTTACCATTTTCATTTGCCCAATAATAGAGAGGCATCATGAAGCACCACATATCAGACATTGGCGACCCGACGATAGTTAATAAAGATAACCCCACAAAATACTGTCCTATAAATTATATGCTTCCTGGTTGTAAAGGAGTAGAATACTTTAAATGACAATATTCAAAAACTCCAAAATCTTCCTAGACAATGAAAACTAAAGTCCACATCCTCAACAGATATATTAAATGAAGGTTATTGCCAGTGCAGATGAAGATCAAATACAGATTGGTACTGCTCTTCCATGATGTTAATACAAAAGAAAGACCTGCCTGTTACTGACAGAGTATGCTATACATATGAGAAAATAAAATTATATTCTTGAGCTTTTAAACATTGTAGTATTCATACGCTCGAAAAGTGCAGGACAGGTGAAAAGTCCATCCATTTTAACCAAGGGGGTAAGTGAAGCTAGTACTATCCCGTAGCCTTTCTCATGTGAATACCTCTGTTATAAATTCAAGCTCTAGGAAGAAAGAAAGAAGGTAAGAAAGCATACAGTTGTAAAAATGATAAATGGAGAAAGTGTGGTCTGCTGGTGAGTATTTTAGAAAAAGATGTAGATCGTTTGGTTTAAAATTAAACTAGAAAATTGTACAGTTATATAGCTTGATAAAAAAAAATAGAAACTTTGAGCTCCGAAATATACATCTACGTTGAACAAGGATATTTACTGCCAACGAGAAATTTGATTACAATAATTTACTGCTTCTTCATCATTCCCGAGAAATACTCTTATCTTAAGAGGGAGAGAATTTAAGGATACAAACTTAGGAAGCAACTGCAAACTCAATAAGTCCAAGGAAAAGATAAGTGATTGCGTATAAGGTGCCCGGGAGGAAAAACTTACAACCAACTGACTGAGGCATAAAAATCTTACAGGGAGAATTTGTGCACATATCATGCTTATGAGATAGAACAGTATGAAATCGCATGAATGATATGACTAAAAACAGAAAACACAAGTTTCAGATGTGCACAATCATAGAAGAATGTCTACATACCATCAGAGGCAGATCCACCTAAAGGGGCGTGGGGCACGTGCACCCATGCTCCCCTCAGGATGTGTATTGCAGGGGTATTTTTCAGATAAAGTACTTAATTTTCCAGGTAGGAACCCATGATCAAAAGAGCATTTGGTGCATTGGCACCATTGACCCATAGGTCCTGTGTTCGAATTCACTTCTCTATCTTCTATCTCTCAGCTATTTTTCTATTTCTCTTTTCGTTCTTTTCTGTTCTGTTCAAATTCCATGCCCTATCTTTCTTTTCTTTTCTTTTTTTGTCATGCATTCTTCTATTTTTGGGTTTACCCTTTGATATATCCTTGAATTAAATATTGAGTTTAATACTTGTAACTATAAATAATGATACTATTATTGATAGTTCTCCAAGGTAAGTCTTAGAGAACCAAATCAAACGACGGTCGGATAATGGTGCACCCATCCAATCCTGGATCCGCATCTGCATGCCATGAATGATATCATTCATGCATTTCACCAATATCTAAGTACAAACCATTTGGAATTCAGTCTCCTTAAAACTACAAATAAAATTGTTTTCTTTATAATTGACAGACAGTCTCCTCCTTTGCTAAATAGTCTGCTACCAAATCACACAAACCCAAACATTTACCACATTTGGGACTACAACTTCATCAAATTACCCAACAAGAAAAAAATTTCTCTCCAAAAATAATAACTTTCAATAAGAATTGCTAAATCATTGCATCATCTCTTTGGAGCAAATTAAATGGCAATTATAGACATTATGTATATGAGCAAGAATTATCATTCTTGCATTTCACCAATATCTAAGTACAAACCATTTGGAATTCAGTCTCCTTAAAACTACAAATAAACTTGTTTTCTTTATAATTGACAGACAGATCCTTTGTTAAATAGCCTGCCAAATCACCCAAATCCAAACATTTACCACATTTTCTCCCTCTTTTTTTGCGAATACAACTTCATCAAATTACCCAATAAGAAACAAATTTCTCTTCATAAAATAAAAACTTAAAAGAATTGCTAAATCATTGCATCATCTCTTTGGAGCAAATTAAATGTATATGAGCATAAGTTTTTACTCCCCAACCTAACCATAAGACCTCCCTAACACCACCGCCACCCCCCCCCCCAAACACCAAAAAAAAAGAAAAGAAACACAAACAAAAATTAAAAAGATAAGGAAAAAAGATAAACAAGTGACAAAGAAAGACATTTGAATGCTTTTTACCTCAAAAAATGGGTTTATAACGTCAAAAACACACCCAAAGAAATGGTCTAAACACCAAAATTAATGATGTGAAAGAGCTATGATCCGAAAATTCAAGATTTCAGATTCTTATATAAATTATTGTCACAACAAACATAATCTTGCATCACGATTCTTGCCTTCCTAGTTAAGTAATTTAGGCTAAAAGCAGAGTTACATCACTAACCTAGATCAGAAGTCAGAACCATCAAAATCCAACACAATTCAACAACTTGAAAAGCAGAAGTAGAAAAGATAATTGAAAAGAGGGTTTACATAGATGTTGAGTTGGCGAACGAAGCTAGAGAAGTTGCTATGCTTGAAGTATTTAGGAAGCAATTGAGATGAGAATTTAGGAACATCCCATATGATGAAATTGTTATCAGATTGATCCCAGGAAATCAAGCTGTCCGTTGACTCATCGTCCACCATTTCATAACACTTCAACAAGAATGGCGCCACATTCTCAAATGATTTCACCATATTTTCACCAAATACCCGAATTCAACACAATTACCCTTTAAACTAAAAATGAGGGAGAACCTGAACCAAAATGGGTGTTGTATGTTGATATTTTTATTGACTGCTAAGGTGGGTTTTGAGATTATGAACGGTGGAGAAATATATCATATGGGGAGGATGGTGGGGCCAACATAAGATGAAGTGCTATTTTCTTTTTTTCTTTTCAATATACTAAAAAGGGCCAAAAATATCCGGAATTGTTAAAATAAGTGTAAGGTAAAGTCGTAAAGATAAGTATAGACATAAATTGATATATTATTCAAATTCAAACTGAATTATATAATAAATTGAAATCGCGTCTATTTATAGAAAAAAGAAAGTTATTGTGTAAGTTGTTATTGCAATATGCTGTGTAAGCTGCTACTATACCATAAATGGATAATGTTCTACTAAGAGTAATATTTATTTATAACGGACTACTGAAAGGATTAGCTTATTTCCAATAGAGTACCAAATAGACAAACATATTTGTAGCAAAATCCCATATGGATAAGCTTATTCAGGAAGCTTATTTACATCGAAGTACTAAATGAACATTCATAATATAATATATTTAGAACATTCGATGTTCATTAAAAGATATACCTTATTAGAAAAAACTACGTGGGAAAAGAAATTCTAATAAAGAAAAAAGAGTACACATATTTAATAATGCGCATAGCTAGGTGCCACATTAAAAACCTTATAAGGAAAACCCCATGGAGAAACCCTTAGTAAGGAAAAAAAGAGTGCATCGCATATTTTACTCCCCCTAATGAAAATATTGTTTTAAATATTTGAGTGTCCGCATTCCAATCTTTTATATCATCTTCTCAAAAGTTGAAATTGCCAAAGATTTATTGAATAAATCTGCTGGATTATCACTTGAACGAATTTGTTGTACATTAATGTCATCATTTTTCTGAAGGAGATAGAGCGAAGCACATGTAGAATAATTTTAGTGAAATGTGCTTCGCTCTATCTCCTTTTATAAATCGTCCATTTAATTGGGCTATGCATGCAGCATTATCTTTGTATAAAATTATGGGTCTTTTCTCATATTCAATACCATATTTTTCTCGAATAAAATGAATTATTGATCTCAACCATATGTATGACGACCCGACCTGTCGTCTCATGAGTTACCGCTTCGCTTCCCCATTTTATGCTTCTCCATATTTCATTATCAGTAATTGGTGTGTTAGAGTTTATTTGGATGGGTTTTGGTATAAAATGAGACACTTAGTCTCTTTACAGAAGATTTGGTTTTAAAACGTCAACCGAATGTTGACTTATGAGTTAGAAGGCTCGGATTTGGTTTCAGATGATTTGGTTAGCTTCAGGGAATGAATTGTGACTTAGGAGCATGATAGGAATTGATTTTGGAGGTCCGGTGTAGAATTAGGCTTGAATTGGAGAACTTAGTGTTTTGGCGATTTCCGGTTGATAGGTGAGATTTTGATTCGAGGGTCAGAATAGAATTCCGAGCGTTGCAGTAGCTTCGTTAGCTGATTTGGGATGTGTGTGCAAAATTTCATGTCATTTGGAGATGATTTGATTGGGGTTTTGATCAAATGCGTGTTTCGGAAGTTTTCGAAAAACTTAAGCTTGAATTCAACGAGAATTGATGGTTTTAGTGTTGTTTGAGGTGTTTTGATGATTAGAACAAGTTTAGAAGATCCTATAGGATGCGTTGGTATTTTTGGTTGAGGTCCCGGGAGCCTCGAAGTGATTTCGCGTATCTAACGGAGAGTTTTAGACTTGAAAATGCAGCTGAAAAATACAGCAGCAGTGCAGGCCTGATTTGGCCTTCGCAAAGGCAGGCCCGCGTTCGTGGAAGGTTAAGTTCGAAAGTTTCGCGTTCGCAGTGAGGATCCCATGTCTGCATAGAAGAAAGTTGGGCCCCGGAGTATCTATTCTCCGCGTTCGCATCTTTGACATCGCGTTCGCGGAGGGTCCTGGAAGTGTGCATCGCGTTCGCGATGAGGTGTGTCGCACTCGCGTATAAGGAAGTTGAGGCTCCATATGAATTGTTCTTCGCGTTCGCGGCCTAAGGCTCGCGTTCGCATAGTGGTATCAGTTAAAGCATCGCATTCGCGGTTGGGCCACCGTGTTCATGAAGGGTATTTTGGTCTGAGGCAAGGATTGTTCACTACGAATGCGAGAGAGCCCTCTCGTTCACATAGAGTAAAAGTCTCCTGGACAGAATGGTTTTTAAAAACATTTCCTCCGCGAGTCAAAGTTAATTTCCATTGTTGGGCACTTTTGAGAGCTTTTAGACGTGAATCGAAGAGGGTTTCATCTGGTAATTATTGGAGGTAAGATTTTTGAACTTAAAACAAGATTATATTGTGAAATTGGTCTAGAAATTAATGGTAATTTTGCTAAAATATTTGAGATTTTAAATTGAGCATTTTAGGGGTCATTTGAACGCCGATTTTGGTGTTCTTAGTATGTATAGACTTGTGGCGAGATGAGGAATCCGGTGATGTAAAGTTTATACTTTTTCGAGAAGTAGGCCCGGGGCTTGGGTTTTGCTAATTTCGAGATTCTTGATATCTTTTGATTATTTTCGATTGGGTATTGTTCCCTTAGCATATTGTGATGTATTTGCTCTGATTTTAGTTAGATTTGATGTGCGTGGAGGTCGAGTTGAGGGGCATAGGCGTCGAGAGCTAGAGATTTCACCGGTTCGAGGTGAGTAATGATTGTAAATAATATCCTCAGGGTTTGAAACCCCGGATTTGCACCCATAGTGCTATATTGAGGTAACTTGCACGCCGGATAGAGAGTGTGGGGTAGAGCACCATTGGAGATTGTGACTTGGTCCGTCCCAGTTGTTGATTTTATCATATATTTCACTATGACTTGTTATTTTTTACTATAACGTGAGCTTATTGCCATACTTGGGGCTTATTGCCGACTGTTTGAACTTCTTGGGAGTTATCATCACTATTTAAAATATTATTTAAATTCAGTCCATTTGAATTACACTGTTTCATGAACTGGGCAATATTTTTACTCAACCTTGAGTTTTAACTGATATTTGAACTATTGTTTGAGCTAAGCATTATTGTTTTTACTGATGCCCGAGGGGCTTATGATTATTTTCAGACTGATTGAGGCCAAGGGCCATATATGAGAATATGTTGAGTGATGTGAGGAGGTTTTCAAGCTTCGAGCGATATGTGAGGAGGCTTTCAGGCCTCGAATGTATTGTGAGAAGGCTTTCAGGCCTCATGTTGATATGTGCAGGCTTTCTGGCCTTATAATGATATAGCACTTACGTTGTAGGAGCCCCTCCGTAGTTTGCACCCGCACAGTGAGTGCGGGTACCCATCTAGAGCGGATAAATTTTAGACAGTGGTAACAATGGCACTGTTATACGCGTTTTGGTCGGGTAACAATGACTGACCAGTGGTAATAATAGCACTGTAATACGCATGTTGGTTTGGTAACAATGACTGACCGGTCAAGTAACAATGACTGACCAGGAACATGAATCATGCCCGAGGGGCCGAAACTATTTTTGTGATATTGCCCGAGGGGCGAACTTTGATGTGCTCATCTTGCATATTTGCTTATCTTTTTACTTGTTATACTCTGGTAATTGTGCCCGAGGGGCAGATTTTTCTATTCTTACACCACTAATTGTTTTGGAATCGATTTCGTAATTATTGAAAAGACCATTTTCAAACGAGATTTGAACTGAGCCAGGATATTTATAATGATATCGTGGATTTCACTATTTTTATCAGAAAATTGTACCCGGCTTCTATACAGCATGTTGGCCGCTTCACATGATTTCTTGCTGCTGAGTTATTATTTACCTTTATTACTCACTAAGTTGGAGTACTCACTTTACTCCCTGCATCTCGCGAGTTGCAGGTATTTATTCACCCGGTAGCGGGTATTAGCCGCGTGGAGGCAAAGTTGTAGAGGTGTTAGCGAGGTGACTGCCAACGTTCGCAGCACCACAATCTTTTTATGTTATTTATTATTATTGTTCAATATATTTCTAGACTGTAAAGTGGGGATTTCATTCTTATAGGAGCTCGTGACTTGTGATACCTCGGTCGTGTTGTATTGAATTGTAATTACATTAATTAATATTATTAATTCATATTCGAACTATTATATAACTGATTAGCTGCTTTAAAGTGGTATTCTGAATGCCTTGTCTTCATGAGAGGTGCCATCACTACCGGAGTGGGGTTTGGGTAGCAGCTGTGAGCACGTGATTTTTGCCCTATATGAGAATTACTCCCAAAAATTCAAAATAAAAGAGTTTTGTGTTGTTTGCAATTGTTGTGAATTTAGTGTCATTTTTAAAAAATAATGACAATATATATATATATATATATATATATATATATATATATATATATATCGCATATATATATATATATATATATATATATATATATATATATATATATATATATATATATCGCATTTGCATTTAGGATTTAATTCTACAATTAGGAGTAATTAATTTTATCTTACAAAAATGAAAATCACAAAAATAGGCATTTTTTTGCATTTTAGCCTTTAATGTCCAAATTGTGTGATTGTATTTTAATTACCATTTAAAATTAGGTGACAATTATTATTATGAATATTAGTATTTCAAGATAATTTTAGTTTTTATAAATTAATCTTAGTATATTGGGCTTTATTAATTAGGAAGTTGAATAATGGAGAAGAACAAAATGGAAAAAATTTGGATTGGGCCATCTTGCAAATTAAGTTACAAGCCCAATCCTAAGAACCCTTACCCAACCCAAAACCCCTTGGCCCAAGAAGAAAATTTCAGATTTTTTTAGCAAAAAATAATCATAATTACATGACATAAAGTAGTGGGGGCAAGGAAATCAAGGAAGAAAACAAGGAGAGGAAAACATGGATTAGTGGGTTTTCTTTAAATTAAAAAAATATTTTCTTTTTAATAAAAAATCTGAAAATTTTCGAAATTCTTGCCTATAAATAGAAGAGAAGATTTATGAAAAAGAGGGTGGGAAAAAGAGAGGAAAAATCGGAAGAGAAGAAAAAATAAAAAAATTCCCTTCTGTAGTATACACTCGATATACACTCTGGATACAGAAGTATACACAGAAAAAATGCAATTTTTGAGAGTTTCTTTTGAGAAGTGAAAAGAGTTCAAAGCTAGAAAGCCAAAACAAAGAAAAAATCTGGAAAATATTTTTCTTTTCTATTTTATATATTCTTTTTTTGTTTTTCTCCGTATTGCTGGGATTTTCGGGATTGAGGTGTTGAAGCTACTGCTGGTTGTTACTGTTGTTGTTGCTGTATTTTCACCGCTTTGTTGATTTGCCATTTTCCCATTCCTTTCAAAACCAGGTACACATTCTAAAAATCATGTGTTGATGTAAGCTCGAATTGGAAGTTGAAGTTTTGAAATGAAATAGAAAAGCAAGTTGTTGATTAATATTTGTTGTTATTTTCCATTTTATTAGTTTGTCAAATTGTAGTTAGCTTTATAATTTGAAGAATAAATTTGTCATTCAAGGGAACACCTTTTGTACTAATATAGAGTAGCCTTTTAAGCATGTAATTGTTTAGGACTTTTCTTTTCTTTTAGAGACAAACTAAATAGGAAATGTAGTCATTTTAGAATTATATTGTTAATAAAAGTGAGATGAGCCTCGCCGCACTAAATACACAATTGCGGAGCCCTCAAATTAATTGTAAAAACTTAGACTCGGGAAGACCGTTTAGTGAATTTCATGGTCTTTCCCAAAGTTAATAAAGACGATAGAACCTTTAGGAACGATTTGTAAATAAATTACTTTCCTAAATACGGGTGCGCATTTATGTGACCCAAATCTTACTCTCGGCGAAACTGAAATGCATTAAAGTCACAGGCGTACCGGTTGCGGTGTGACTCGAAATATGTTTTCGTGACGTCGCAATTCTTCTAAAATTAAAAGGCGGAACATTAAAAGCACCTAGTTAAAATATAAAAAGAAATCAGATAAAAGCAAAAAGAGCAGTTGAGCGACCGTGCTAAAACCATGGAATTCGGGAGTGCCTAACACCTTCTCCCGGGTTAACAGAATTCCTTATCCAGGTTTCTAGTTTCGTAGACTGTATTACAGAGTCATATATTTCCTCGGTTCGGGATTAAACCGGTGACTTGGGACACCATTATTTTTCCAAGTGGCGACTCTGAAAAAATTAAATAAATTGATCCTCGTTCCGACCGTCCTTTAAATGGAAAAACTCCTTCACCGATTATTATTATATTCCTTCTCGGGGTGTAGTAATAAACAATAGCACATTTAATATATGTGTGAAAAAAGGAGGTGTGACAGCTCTGGCGACTCCACTGGGGATAATCGACCCAGAACTTCGGTTCAGGGTTTAAGAATTCGAGCTCAGTAAAATTGCTATTTTTGCTTATATCTGATTTCATTATATGTTTTGATTAATGTGCTACATGATTACCGCTTTGATATTGCGTGAACTGTATATATAAAATTGTGCCGAAAACCCTTCTCTTCTTATCTCCGGGGATGTGCTTACTGGTTGAGACTCCCCTTTCTGTTAGTGTCAATACCAAAAATAAGAAAAAGAGGCTGGACAAGTTACAAAGCCGATTGACTCCGCGGGTCACCGGTACGTAGCCCCCTCCTCGATCCGAGTTGTCCGCTCGGGTACACGGTCTAGCACCATATGAAAACTTCAGGATATTGAACCTAGGTCTAGGACGTTTATTTGCATCATATCTGACTTAGGGGACTCAACATAGGGGTTGGGTCCGTCTAGGACAGGTGACCCGGTAATTAAGACCGAGCATATTATGTGTTGCATTTTTAATTGTCCTTGATCATTATGCGGACCGGCAAAAATCCCAAGGGTAGAAAAATTATTGAAAAAAAAGAGAGAAATAAGAGTTAGTGAAAATGGGTATCAAAAAAAAAAATTGAAAAAATGGTTTTGTTGTTGAAATAAATTGGTCGATTAATCTGACCGAACTACGCAGGTTTGATTCTCGCCATTAGGTGGGATACGTAGGCAACCTTTAAACGGGTCCAACCACACTTTTAAGAAAAAAAAAGACCAAAAAGATTTTCCTTTCAAATAATCGAGGTAATCGCTATTTTTGGAAATGGCCGAATGTTCCGAAAGGATGCCGGAAGGCTGTTTTGGCAAAAATGGCCACTTCGAAAGTCATTTTCTTTCCTTTCCTTCAAAAATGAAAACTTGCATTGAAAAAGATTTTCCTTTTTTCTAAATAAAATCGCCTTAATAAATGTGCAGGACGAGCACAATGATGAATGAGCATTTTTCCCTAAATAAAATCCCTTTGGAGTTGAAATTATGGTGGCAAGACATGGGATCAGATGGTCAGGACTGGGTCAAAGGTTATTTGAAAGATCTTACGGGATTATTGGACATAATCCCCCGAGGCGACATAATTAGAGCGTTGGTCACATTTTGGAATCCAACACACAATGTATTGCATCTCCCGGATTTTGAACTCACTCCTACTCTAGAGGAAATTGCTTTCTATATCGGGAAGACTGAGGTTCCGTTTAAAGGAAAATACCCGGTATCTCCAAGGACGGTAACGGTGCATCGTTTTCTGGACTCTTTGAAAATTGCCAGGAATGTTCACAACAAAGATCTAGCCAATGGGTTTTGCTCCTTAAACTTCATCTATAGTAGGTATGGACACATCGGGGGTTTCAATGACCCCACGAACAAGTTATGCAGCAAGTCCAACCGAGCAAAATGGGAGGAGCACCGGAGGTTTGCTTTCTTAGTGGCATTTCTCGAAATTGTCATATTTCCGAGAAAAGATGGGCATATCAGTATAAAGGTTGGCGGGGTAGCTAGCACATTGATAGTACAAGACAATTGTACTCTAGCTCCAATGGTTGTAGCTGACATCTACCGTGCTCTGACTGCGTGCAAAGCGGGAGCCAACTTCTTTGAAGGGTGTAATTTGATCTTGCAGATTTGGTTAATTGAACATCTATGCCATCATCCTTCGTTCTCAAGTTATGGTTCGGCTGAACGAACATGTTTGGAAGAATTCTGTACGAGAACAAAAGAAGTGAAATTGCCGGAGGGAGTCAAAAATTGGATTTTGCATCTTCGATCATTAACTGATGGCCAAATCGATTGGACATATGATTGGCTACCTCTTGACGAGGTAATATATATGCCGACGGAAGGGTCGCCATTTTTAATCATGGGCTTGAAAAGCATCCAACCTTATGCCCCATACAGGGCCCTGCGACAGTTGGGTAGATGTCAAGTTGTTCCGAGAGACGGAGACCTCGGTTCGCAAGCTATAGAAATTGGTCCAGATGGGCAATTCCCGGAAGCAAAGATCCGGCAAATCTGGAATGAGTGCCAAAACCTGAAAATGGATACTTGTGTGCAGAAGAGAGCCCGGGGAGAAGTATCGTCAGGGTACTCCACATGGTACCGACGAAGGGTTGAACACGAACGTCTTTCAAAGAGACCTCACTTGCAAGACCCGATAGAGCAATCCGAGGAAAATCTGAAATGGGCGGCCAAGGAAAAAGAATATAAGGCCAAAATCAGTCTGTTGGAAGATAAATTGAGAAATCTTCATTTCGAAAGCGGCTTACAAGCAACATCCGATGAAGTGGAAAAGAAACAGCTGAAGAAAGAAAATGATGTGTTGAAGGCTCAAATAGCTCAAATGAAAATTGCATCCGAGACCCCAGTTCGTTCAGCCCGAGAGGAAAAGTTAATTGAGATTCTCCGACGGAAAGTGAATGACTATAGCTTTGATTTGGACGTAGCTGAAAAAGAGTTAGTCAAGGCTCGGAAGCAAATGGACAAAGACGCCGAGGAAAGAACCAAGTTAGTCCGGCAGCTACAAGGCAAGCATGATGTTGAAATAGCTCAACTTAGAAAGAAAATGATCTCAGCCACAGTCAAAAGTAACAAGATTATCAAAGATCTTGAAGAAGAAAGAGAGCACTGCTACACGACTATCGCTAGATTGGAATTGAAGCTGCAACAGGTGCAAAAGGACAACCAATATACCTTGGATGCTCGCGCTCAACAAATAAGTCGACTATTGCAAGAAAAAGGGGTCATCAGAGAAAAGGTTGTTCGCATCGCCCAATACATCACCCGAAAGACTCAGCTTTGTGAAGATATGACTCGGAGGACTTTTGTATCTGCAGTGAAGTTTTTTGTACAACAAGTCATGGCCGACCTGGATAGGCTTCAAAGGGGTTTAGCATATAGGCCCGCGGCAAGGCCGAACGATGCCTCGCGGGCACTAGGTGCATTAATGTACTCTTAGGTCATGCATCATCTTTTATTTTTCTTTTTAAAAACATCACTTTGTAATCAAGGTTTTGAATTATCAATGAGAAAACAAAGTGTTGTTACCAATTCTTTTGCTTTATGTCATTTCCTTTATATCCGCTAGGCAAATAAATAGGAGCGTGATTATGAAAACGGCAAGGAAAAGAGAGAAAAGAAAAAGCAAGAAAAAAAAAGAGAGAAAAAGCAAGAAAAGAGAAAAAGCAAAAAAGAAAAGAAAAGAAAAGAAGAAAAGAAAGAAAGAAAACAAAAGAGCGGAAAAAGAAAAAGATGATTGAGCAGCGGCCGGGATGATGCATAACGACTCGAGCAAATGTGTTTGTTTTTAAAGTCGTTACATCTTATTCATGCGCTAACAACTAACAAGTGTTGATGTTTGTGAGATCAGATTTTCTAGGCAACTGGCATACTGGCTACCCACCCATACAACACCAGGTCCAAAAAGATGACAAAGGCTGTATCCCAGGAGATCGAGGCAACCATTGTAGACCCTGCTCACGAAGAAGAGATCGTGGATGTGGCGGGGATGAAAGAAGAAATGTACAAGTTAAGACAACAGATGGCTGAAATGTACCAGGCTTGGTCAAGAGGTCAACCACTACCAGCCTACCCTGCCAACCCTGCATATGTCCCTCCAGCCAATCCTAACCCCGAGCCACCAACACTGAACTCATCCTCCACCTACCCCGATTACCCTCACTACTATGCTTCCACCTCCCAGACACTACCACCTCCAGCCAAGCAAACACCACCTCAGGTTCCACAAGTTGCTCCTGTATATGTGGCACCTCCGCCCGCTGTTATCCACAAATCCTCTAGCGAACCAATGTTTCATATCCAGGATTCTCACTACTACCCTCCGGAGCCGACTTTCAGACAACACGAATCTCATGCTCCGATGATAGAAGCGAGTGCCGGGCAGGAAGAGATGGCTCGGAAAGTGAAAAGCCTTGAGAATGCTTTCCGCAATATGCAAGGACTGGGAGGGCAAGTAAGTGTAGCCTACAAAGACCTGTGTTTGTTCCCTGAGGTGCAGCTTCCTGCAGGATTTAAGTTGCCAAAGTTCGACATGTACAACGGACACGGGGATCCTGTAGCTCATCTAAGAGGATACTGTAGTAAGATGAGAGGCGCAGGAGGTAGAGATGAATTGTTGATGGCGTACTTTAGCCAAAGTTTGAGTGGATCAGCTCTGGAATGGTATACTCGACAGGACCATACAAGATGGTTCGTTTGGGATGACTTAGCGCAAGCTTTCGCTAGTCACTTTCAGTACAATTTGGAGATCATACCCGACAGGTTATCCCTTACCAAGATGGAGAAAAAGCCAGGAGAGAGCTTTAGAGAATACGGTTTTAGATGGAGGGAACAGGCCGCTAGAGTGGATCCGCCAATGAAAGAAGGAGAGATGATGGATTGTTTTCTGCAAGCTTTGGAGCCAACATACTACGGCCATCTAGTGTCAGCAATTGGAAAGAGTTTTAACGAAGTTGTGAAAATGGGAAGTTTTGTAGAAGAGGGTTTGAAGACAAACAAAATTATGAGTTTTTCAGCTATCAAAGCCACCAATCAAGCTATACAGAGTGGAAGCGGAGGAGTGATGGGAAAGAAGAAGAAAGAAGAAGTATCAACCATTGAAAGTAGGCCATGGAGTCGCAACCCACATTATAACCCACCAAGACCCTACCGCCAACACCCACCAAGCCCGTCAACTCCATATAATCCACCACCACCATCTTACCCGCCAAATCCCTACAACGCACCAGGCCCATATAACCCACCACCACCACCATACCCACCAACTGTACCACATTACCATCACCCTCAAACCCAAGCTTACCCACCACCATCGCCCCACGTGTGGAGAGCTCAAGCTCCACACAATGTGTACCACACCCGGAACACATACCCAACCCCTAAACCTTACCGAAACCAGAATAGACCCAGGCCGGACGCTGATTGGAGAAACAAAGCAAGAAAGACATTCACTCCTCTCGGAGAATCATATACCAGTCTTTTCCACAGGTTGAAAGAATTGGGGATGTTGAGACCAATCGCACCAAAAAATCCAAACCCACCCCCGAAAAATCTTGATTCTTCTGTCAGATGTGAATACTGTTCGGGAACATTGGGCCACGATACTGAGAAGTGTTGGCAATTAAAGAATGCCATTCAAGATCTTATCGATGAGAGGAGAATTGAAGTGCAGGCTCCCGAGGCCCCAAACATTACCCAGAATCCATTGCCGAATCACCACGAAACGAATATGATAGAACGGGTGCAGGGTGATGGCAATCAAAAACCATCTCAAGCCGTCATGATGATAAAGTCGAGTGACAAGTTAGAGAAAGAAATTGTGAAAGAGGAAGCAATTGTTGAGAAACCAAAGCCAGTAGTGATGGGAGGTTTAAAGGTGGTAGTTCCAGGTGCAAAGACGATCGTGACTGTGAAAGGAGCAAGTGCAGAGCCGGTAATCATAAAACCAGTAGTAGTACAAATGCCAGTGGTGAATACAAAGACTGTGCCTTGGAACTATAACAAGGTAACAGTAGTTTACAAGGGAAAAGAGATTTCTGGTGAAATTAACGAAACACATGGACTTACCCGATCTGGAAGGTGTTTTGCTCCAGAGGAACTGAGAAAGATGAAAACGGTAAAAGAAAGTCAACTGAAGAAGCCAGTGTCGGAGGAGGAAGCAGAAGAATTTCTTAAAAAAATGAAGTCACAAGAGTACTCAGTGGTTGAGCAGTTAAGAAAGACCCCGGCCCAAATTTCTTTGCTATCTTTGTTGATACATTCGGAAGAGCACCGGAAGGCTCTTATGAAGATTCTAAATGAGGCTCATGTTCGGAGAAGATTTCAGTGTGTCATTTGGAGAAGATTACCAGCAAAATTTTCGAGTCTAATAGAATCACCTTCTCTGATAGGGAGCTGCCGGTGGAAGGAACCGAACACAATAAAGCATTGTACCTCACGGTAAAGAGTGAAGAGTCAGTCGTGACCAGGGTATTGATTGACAATGGATCGAGCGCGAACATCTGCCCGCTGTCAACTCTAGGGAAGCTGAACATTAGCCCGGACAGAATCCGGAGAAACAGTATCAATGTGAGAGGATTTGACGGCGGAGGTAAGAACACGTTGGGAGATATTATTTTGGAAGTGACCATCGGTCCCGTTGATTTTACGATGGAGTTCCAGGTGCTCGACATCGCCGTATCGTATAACTTGCTGTTAGGTCGACCCTGGATTCATGCGGCCAAGCGGTACCATCTTCTCTACATCAGATGGTCAAGTTTGAATGGGAGCAGCAAGAGATTGTTGTACACGGAGAGGAAAATGCTTGTAATGTGGTAGCACCTTTCGATGGTACTGATGGGGATAGGGGTCCTTGGGTCTACCAAGTGACGGATGCTATAGAAGTGAACAAAGTTGCTGAAGGAGAAAAGTTACCAACCCCGATGATGGCACCAATTGCTATAATGGTGGCCAGAGAAATGCTGAAAAACGGATTTGCACCGGGGAGGGGATTAGGCAAAAACCTGCAGGGAGTCACTCAACCAGTTCAGCTTCCGGAGAATAAAGGTACATTCGGCTTAGGGTTCAAACCCACCTTTGCCGATATCCAAAGAGCCTCTAAAGCCAAGAAAAATTGGACCTTGCCCAAACCCATACCCAAATTATCCGACACTTTCATCAGGCCTGGTACAAAATATCAACCATCTGCTGCAACAAAGTGCATTGAGACCCAACTTGATGAAGAAATGCTTGGTTTTGCAAAAATGTTTTGGGAGGTGAACACGATTGAAGCAGGGGAAGGCACGAGCGGAATGGACGTGCAATTTGTGGGGCCTAGAGTCACATTGAACAATTGGGAAGCTACTCCTTTCCTTATCCGGAAGGAGTCTTGTTTTGCATGTGTTGATTCCAATGCCATGTCATGCGTGAAGGATTCTAGACCCAGTTCCGACAATCACGTTACTATACAGGAAATCGAGGAAGATAATGAAATAGAATGTGAGGATGAGGAAGCCCTGGAGGAAATAAGTAAGGACATGAAACAATACGAAGAAAAACCCAAACCGAATCTAAGTGATACGGAATCTGTAAATTTGGGGAGCGAAGATGATGTCCGAGAAACAAAGATTAGTGTACATTTGGAGGCACCCCTCAGGATGAATTGATAAGGTTGTTACATGAATTTAAGGACATCTTTGCCTGGTCCTATGATGACATGCCCGGGCTTAGCACAGATTTAGTGGTACACAAGTTGCCTATCTACTCGGAATGCCGGCCAGTAAAACAAAAGCTGAGGAAATTCAAAACGGACATTAGCGTGAAGATAAAAGAAGAGGTGAATAAGCAGTTTGAGGCAAAGGTCATAAGAGTTACCAAATACCCCACCTGGTTGGCAAATGTTGTGCCGGTCCCGAAGAAAGACGGCAAAACCAGAGTGTGTGTAGACTATAGAGACCTCAACAAAGCGAGTCCAAAGGATGACTTCCCATTGCCAAACATTCACATATTGATCGACAATTGCGCCAAGCATGAAATCGGTTCGTTTGTGGATTGTTATGCAGGTTATCACCAGATCCTGATGGACGAAGAAGATGCTGAGAAAACTGCCTTCATTACACCTTGGGGAACATACTGTTACAGAGTAATGCCGTTTGGATTGAAGAATGCCGGGGCAACTTACATGAGGGCAATGACCACGATGTTTCATGATATGATGCATCGAGAAATTGAAGTATATGTGGACGATGTCATCATAAAGTCCAAAAAACAACCTGATCATGTGAAAGATTTGAGGAAGTTTTTCCAAAGACTCCGGAGTTACAATCTAAAGCTCAATCCAGCGAAGTGTGCTTTTGGAGTACCTTCAGGGAAATTGCTGGGGTTTATTGTGAGTCGGCGAGGTATTGAACTG
This sequence comes from Nicotiana noctiflora, assembly GCA_032618575.1. Classification (NCBI taxonomy): domain Eukaryota; kingdom Viridiplantae; phylum Streptophyta; class Magnoliopsida; order Solanales; family Solanaceae; genus Nicotiana; species Nicotiana noctiflora. Next base: position 249,362 of record JASVEL010007001.1, on the reverse strand, counting down.
GATCCATCAAAGATCAAGGCTATTCAAAGTCTACCTCCGCCGAAGAACAAGAAGGAGGTCATGAGCTTATTAGGAAGGTTGAATTACATTAGTCGGTTCATTGCTCAATTGACATCAACATGCGAGCCGATCTTCAAGTTGTTGAAGAAAGACGCAGCAGTTAAATGGACCGACGAGTGTCAGGAAGCCTTTGACAAGATCAAGGAATATTTGGCCAATCCTCCGGTGTTAGTTCCTCCGGAACCAGGGCGTCCTCTGATTTTGTATTTGACGGTGCTAGATAACTCTTTCGGTTGTGTACTGGGTCAACATGATGAGACAGGCAAGAAGGAGCAAGCCATCTACTACCTCAGCAAAAAGTTTACATCTTACGAGGTGAAGTACACCCAACTGGAAAGGACTTGTTGTGCATTGATTTGGGTAGCTCAAAAGCTAAAGCATTATTTGTCAGCATACACCACGTACTTGATATCACGACTGGATCCTCTCAAGTATATATTTCAGAAGCCTATGCCTACGGGAAGACTGGCCAAATGGCAGATTCTGCTCACGGAATTCGACATTGTCTATGTAACTCGTACGGCAATGAAGGCACAAGCTATTGCGGACCACTTAGCCGAGAATCCGGTGGATGATGAATATGAACCATTAAAGACATACTTTCCGGATGAAGAGGCAATGCTTATCGAGGAGATGGAGAAAGAGGAGAGGCTAGGATGGAAAATGTATTTTGACGGAGCTGTCAACAGCAGGGGCGTTGGTATCGGAGCGATGCTCATTTCAAGTACGGGTCAACACTATCCCGTCACAGCTCAGCTTCGATTTTTCCGTACCAACAATATGGCCGAATATGAGGCGTGCATCTTGGGATTAAGGATGGCGATTGACATGGGTATTCAAGAGATTTTGGTCATGGGTGACTCGGATCTCTTGGTACACCAAATTCAAGGGGAATGGGAGACACGAGATTTGAAATTGATACCATATCGGTATTGTTTGCACGAGTTGTCTCAAAGATTCCGGTCTATAGAATTCAAGCACATCCCGAGAATGCACAATGAGATTGCAGATGCTTTGGCCACATTGTCCTCTATGTTGCATCATCCGGACAAGACATATATAGATCCACTCCAGATCCAAGTCCGAGATCAGAATGCTTATTGCTTCGTTGTGGAAGAAGAATCGGATGGAGAGCCATGGTATCATGATATTAGAGAATACTTGAAAGCTGGCAAATACCCGGAGCAGGCCACTGGAGACCAGAAGAGAGCCATCAGGCGTCTAGCCAATGGATTTTTCTTCAGTGGAGGAGTGGTATACAAAAGAACACCAGATCTGGGTTTATTGAGATGTGTGGATGCACAACAAGCAGATGAAATCATGATTGAAGTACATGCTGGAGTATGCGGACCCCACATGAGCGGATATGTTTTAGCAAAGAAGATTTTGAGAGCAGGGTACTACTGGCTCACGATGGAGCGTGATTGTATCAGGTATGTAAAGAAATGCCATCAATGCCAGGTACATGGGGATCTGATCCACTCCCCGCCTTATGAGTTGCACACAATGTCAGCACCTTGGCCCTTTGTTGCTTGGGGCATGGATGTCATCGGCCCAATAGATCCAGCCGCATCTAATGGGCACAGGTTCATTCTAGTGGCAATTGATTATTTCACCAAGTGGGTCGAAGCTAAGACATTCAAGGCAGTGACGAAGAAAGCGGTGGTGGATTTTGTGCACGAGAATATTATATGCCGATTTGGAATCCCCAAGGTGATTATCACGGACAATGGAGCCAATTTAAACAGTCACCTCATGGCGGAAGTTTGTGAAAGGTTTAAGATCACACACCGAAATTCCACGCCTTACAGGCCAAAGGCGAATGGTGCAGTAGAGGCGGCAAATAAGAACATCAAGAAGATTCTCCGAAAAATGGTGGAGGGATCCAAGCAGTGGCATGAAAAGTTACCCTTTGCTCTCATGGGTTACCGCACGACGGTACGTACTTCTATCGGAACCACACCTTATACCCCGGTGTATGGAACGGAGGCTGTTATACCCGCAGAAATAGAAATACCGTCATTGCGAATTATAGCTGAATCTGAGATAGATGACGATGAATGGGTAAAGGCTCGGTTAGAACAGTTGAATTTGATTGATGAGAAGAGATTGGCCGCAGTCTGCCATGGGCAGTTGTATCAGCGAAGAATGGCCAGAGCATATAATAAGAAGGTACGACCTCGAACGTTTGAAGTCGGACAACTGGTATTGAGGCGTATCTTACCACATTGGGCAGAGGCAAAAGGCAAGTTTGCGCCGAATTGGCAGGGACCATTTGTGGTATCACGGGTGTTGTCCAATGGGGCATTATATTTAACAGATGTTGAAGGAAAGTGCGTAGAGACTGCTATCAATTCAGATGCAGTCAAAAGATACTATGTATGATTCCTTTTCAATTATGTATTTTGTATTTTGTTGTGATTTTGGAATTGAAATGATGAAGGCATTTTATTCTCTATCCAAACACTTTATCCATTGATAACTCTTTTGAGCCTTAATGAATATATTCTTTCATATCCCTCTCTCGGAATCGCTTTAGCGCAATAAGATCGAAATTGCCAAAATGAAAAAAAAAATGAAAAAATGAAAAAAAGAAAAATTGAATAAATGAATGAAAAAGAGAAAAAGACAAAGAAATCGGGAAAAAGTCAAAAAGAAATCCATCTAACTTATGAAGTTGGATGAACTACGTCCGACTTGATCCCGAAAGGGTACGTAGGCAGCCTCTCTGAGGTTCAGTCACAATAAAGAAAAAATCCAAAAATTCCCCACATATTGAAACTGGGCAGAAGTTATGTTTAATAATTCCGAGAGTTGTAAATATTTTTAACCCTCGTTGAAATTTTGAGCCTTTATATCTTTCTTTCTTAACCCACCCAAAAGCCACGTTACAGTCCAAAGAAAGACCTTCTGATCAATTTTGAAATGATAACAAATACAACGAAGGAGGAGCGAAGCGTCGGATAATACCTGTGGTACATAAAACAAAATACAAAAGGAAAAAATGAAAAAAGAAAATATAAAAAAATGAGAGAGTCTCATCGGTGAAAACCTTAGCCGGCACTGTGAGACGATTGTGAGGTTGAGAGAAATAAAATGAGAGAGTCTCATCAGTGAAAACCTTAATCGGCACTGTGAGATGATCGTGAGGTCGAGAGAATAAATGAGAGAGTCTTATTGGTGAAAACCTTTCGAGGCACCGTAAGGCGATCGTGAGGACTATCAAAAGAGAAAAGGCAACAAAAAAGAGTATTGGTTTGGGTCAAAGGCAATTCAGAGTCAGAATAATGATTGGAACGAACTGGGTCAGAGTTTAAATACATGGCATGGTCAGCGGAATCAGCCAGCAAATACCCAGATAAGTTCTGTCATCTCTCCAAAATACCCTTACCTTTCTTTCATTTTTCTGCATTTCATTGTTTACCCTTTTGAGAGCTAACTACCAGCTCCTGATAACGGAAGTTGAAACAACACTGGATCAGAAAGGATAGAAGATTGGGGAAAGGAATAAAGAAGCTTGGCAAACATGGCCAAAGAAAAAAGAAAACAAAACAAAAATGGAGAAATGAGAAAAATACAAAAAGAGTCTCCAAGGGACGAGAAGTCAAAAGCCATGCAACATGAAAAAGCAAAAACAAAGGAAGCAATAAGAAGTGGGGACGGCAGATGCCAGTTGCCAGCAGTTTATATCTAATAAATTTTGTTTCATGCAAGAACAAACTGTCACTAATCACTTTAAAGTGAATGTGACCAATGTGGAAAATTTAAAATACCAAAAAGAGAAAGTCCGTCGAATAAGTGGAGAAATTCACAGGCAAAAGACCAGTTGGTAAAAAGAAAATACCAAAAAGAGGAAGGTAACATCTTTTAAAATCTGCTCCCCAGTCCTCAGGCTGAGGGAATATTTTTTGCATTCGCATTGCACGTTTAAATTCAGTTAGGCGCCCACCTTCTAATACGGGAATATTTTTCTGCATTCTGCATTGCACGTTTAAATTCTGTTAGGTGCCCACCTTCTAATACGGGAATATTTTCTGCATTTGCATTGCACGTTTAAATTCTGTTAGGCGCCCACCTTCTAATACGGGAATATTTTCTGCATTTGCATTGCACGTTTAAATTCCGTTAGGCGCCCACCTTCTAATACGGGAATATTTTCTGCATCGCATTGCACGTTTAATTTCTGTTAGGCGCCCACCTTCAAATACGGGAATGCTTTTCTCCATCGCATTGCACGTTTAAATTTCGTTAGGTGCCCACCTTCAAATACGGGAATACTTTTCTGCATCGCATTGCACGTTTAAATTTCGTTAGGCGCCCACCTTCAAATACGGGAATATTTTCTGCGCATTCGCATTGCACGTTTAAATTCCGTTAGGCGCCCACCTTCAAATACGGGAATATTTTCTCGCATCGCATTGCACGTTTAAATTCAGTTAGGCGCCCACCTTCAAATACGGGAATACTTTTCTCGCATCGCATTGCACGTTTAAATTTCCGTTAGGCGCCCACCTTCAAATACGGGAATATTTTCTGCGCATTCGCATTGCACGTTTAAATTTCGTTAGGCGCCCACCTTCAAATACGGGAATATTTTCTCGCATCGCATTGCACGTTTAAATTCAGTTAGGCGCCCACCTTCAAATACGGGAATACTTTTCCGCATCGCATTGCACGTTTAAATTCCGTTAGGCGCCCACCTTCAAATACGGGAATACTTTTCTGCATTCGCATTGCACGTTTAATTTCTGTTAGGCGCCCACCTTCAAATACGGGAATATTTTCCGCATTCGCATTGCACGTTTAAATTTTTGTTAGGCGCCCACCTTCAAATACGGGAATATTTTCTGCATTCGCATTGCACGTTTAATTTCTGTTAGGTGCCCACCTTCGAATACAGGAATATTTTTTTTGCATCGCATTGCACGTTTAAATTCTGTTAGGTGCCCACCTTCGAATACGGGAATATTTTCTGCATCGCATTGCACGTTTCATTTCTGTTAGGCGCCCACCTTCAAATGCGGGAATATTTTCTGCATTCGCATTGCACGTTTAAATTCTGTTAGGCGCCCACCTTCTAATACGGGAATATTTTCTGCATCGCATTGCACGTTTAATTTCTGTTAGGCGCCCACCTTCAAATACGGGAATATTTTTCTGCATTCGCATTGCACATTTAATTTATGTTAGGCGCCCACCTTCAAATACGGAAATATTTTCTGCATTCGCATTGCACGTTTAAATTCTGTTAGGCGCCCACCTTCAAATACGGGAATATTTTCTGCATTCGCATTGCACGTTTAATTTCCGTTAGGCGCCCACCTTCAAATACGGGAATATTTTCTGCATTCGCATTGCACGTTTAATTTCTGTTAGGCGCCCACCTTCAAATACGGGAATATTTTCTGCATTCGCATTGCACGTTTAAATTCTGTTAGGCGCCCACCTTCAAATACGGGAATATTTTCTGCATTCGCATTGCACGTTTAAATTTCTGTTAGGCGCCCACCTTCAAATACGGGAATACTTTCTGCATCGCATTGCACGTTTAAATTTCTGTTAGGCGCCCACCTTCAAATACGGGAATATTTTCTGCATCATCATGGTTTATATATTTAAAAGCCCACACTGGGGCAGAAAAAGAAAAACAAAAGAGGTAGTTTGTTGTTTTGTTTTGAGCAAGTTCAGCTCGAGATCAAGAAAAAACAAGAAAATCAACAAAAAAGAGAGTCATCAAGAAAAAACAAGAAAATCAACAAAAAAGGAAGATTCTGCATCACCGGAAAGGGAAGAAGAGCAAAAGCTAGATTAGGAACAATTGTAATTGTAGGATCATAGCTTAGAATAGCTTCTTCATTTTACATTTTACCCCCCCGGTGTAATAAGGAGGTCAGCAAGCAGTAACCGCAACAGCAGCAACAGTAACAGCAAAAAATCGCAGTTTCATTGGTAGTCCCAGCTACCAAAATTTTCCGAACTACATTGACTTGATTCCCTTTTAGCCAGGGATATGTAGGAAACCTCTTGAAGCAAAGGTTCGGTCAAAATTTTGAAAAAAAAATGCTTCTCACGGAGTGCTCAAACGGGCAAAAATCGCTCGTATCCGCTCACTTGTCTTTGCACAGAAACTCTTCGTGTTTACGCGCAAAGAGGGGCAACTGTGAGCACGTGATTTTTGCCCTATATGAGAATTACTCCCAAAAATTCAAAATAAAAGAGTTTTGTGTTGTTTGCAATTGTTGTGAATTTAGTGTCATTTTTAAAAAATAATGACAATATATATATATATATATATATATATATATATATATATATATATATATATATATATATATATATATATATATATATCGCATTTGCATTTAGGATTTAATTCTACAATTAGGAGTAATTAATTTTATCTTACAAAAATGAAAATCACAAAAATAGGCATTTTTTTGCATTTTAGCCTTTAATGTCCAAATTGTGTGATTGTATTTTAATTACCATTTAAAATTAGGTGACAATTATTATTATGAATATTAGTATTTCAAGATAATTTTAGTTTTTATAAATTAATCTTAGTATATTGGGCTTTATTAATTAGGAAGTTGAATAATGGAGAAGAACAAAATGGAAAAAATTTGGATTGGGCCATCTTGCAAATTAAGTTACAAGCCCAATCCTAAGAACCCTTACCCAACCCAAAACCCCTTGGCCCAAGAAGAAAATTTCAGATTTTTTTAGCAAAAAATAATCATAATTACATGACATAAAGTAGTGGGGGGCAAGGAAATCAAGGAAGAAAACAAGGAGAGGAAAACATGGATTAGTGGGTTTTCTTTAAATTAAAAAAATATTTTCTTTTTAATAAAAAATCTGAAAATTTTCGAAATTCTTGCCTATAAATAGAAGAGAAGATTTATGAAAAAGAGGGTGGGAAAAAGAGAGGAAAAATCGGAAGAGAAGAAAAAATAAAAAAATTCCCTTCTGTAGTATACACTCGATATACACTCTGGATACAGAAGTATACACAGAAAAAATGCAATTTTTGAGAGTTTCTTTTGAGAAGTGAAAAGAGTTCAAAGCTAGAAAGCCAAAACAAAGAAAAAATCTGGAAAATATTTTTCTTTTCTATTTTATATATTCTTTTTTTGTTTTTCTCCGTATTGCTGGGATTTTCGGGATTGAGGTGTTGAAGCTACTGCTGGTTGTTACTGTTGTTGTTGCTGTATTTTCACCGCTTTGTTGATTTGCCATTTTCCCATTCCTTTCAAAACCAGGTACACATTCTAAAAATCATGTGTTGATGTAAGCTCGAATTGGAAGTTGAAGTTTTGAAATGAAATAGAAAAGCAAGTTGTTGATTAATATTTGTTGTTATTTTCCATTTTATTAGTTTGTCAAATTGTAGTTAGCTTTATAATTTGAAGAATAAATTTGTCATTCAAGGGAACACCTTTTGTACTAATATAGAGTAGCCTTTTAAGCATGTAATTGTTTAGGACTTTTCTTTTCTTTTAGAGACAAACTAAATAGGAAATGTAGTCATTTTAGAATTATATTGTTAATAAAAGTGAGATGAGCCTCGCCGCACTAAATACACAATTGCGGAGCCCTCAAATTAATTGTAAAAACTTAGACTCGGGAAGACCGTTTAGTGAATTTCATGGTCTTTCCCAAAGTTAATAAAGACGATAGAACCTTTAGGAACGATTTGTAAATAAATTACTTTCCTAAATACGGGTGCGCATTTATGTGACCCAAATCTTACTCTCGGCGAAACTGAAATGCATTAAAGTCACAGGCGTACCGGTTGCGGTGTGACTCGAAATACGTTTTCGTGACGTCGCAATTCTTCTAAAATTAAAAGGCGGAACATTAAAAGCACCTAGTTAAAATATAAAAAGAAATCAGATAAAAGCAAAAAGAGCAGTTGAGCGACCGTGCTAAAACCATGGAATTCGGGAGTGCCTAACACCTTCTCCCGGGTTAACAGAATTCCTTATCCAGGTTTCTAGTTTCGTAGACTGTATTACAGAGTCATATATTTCCTCGGTTCGGGATTAAACCGGTGACTTGGGACACCATTATTTTTCCAAGTGGCGACTCTGAAAAAATTAAATAAATTGATCCCGTTCCGACTGTCCTTTAAGTGGAAAAACTCCTTCACTGATTATTATTATATTCCTTCTCGGGGTGTAGTATTAAACAGTGGCACATTTACATTTATGTATGCGTATGCGGTGTAAAAAGGAGGTGTGACAGTGACCATATGCATTCCCTACTTGCTTGAATATTTATTATCTCGGCATGATTTGAAAAAGTAGAAACAATAGATTTCTTTGTAGAGTGCCATGATATGACAATACCGCCATATGTAAACATGTCCCCGATTTGAGATCGAGCTTTATGGGAATCGGATAAATAACATACATCTGCATAACCAACAAGATCTTCACTATCTTTGTTAGCATAAACAAACCCATATCAAGAGTCCCCTTTAAAAATATTGTAATATATGCTTAATCTCATTCAAATGTCTTCGTGTAGGAAAAGAACTGTATCTTGCTAATAAATTAACTAAAAATATTATATATAGCCTTGTATCATTAGCAAGATATATTAGTGCACCAATTGCCCTGAGATAGGGTACTTCGGGACCAAGGAGTTCCTCAACCTCTTTTGGAGGTCGGAACAAATTCTTATTCACTTCAAGTGATTGAACAACCATTGATGTACTCAATAGGTGCGCTTTGTCCATGTAAACGCATTTTAATATCCTTTATGTATATGCAGATTGATGTATAAAGATATCGTCTGCTAAATATTTATTTTGTAGACCAACATAAAGTTTTGTCTTTCCAAGATCTTTCATCTCAAAATCTTTCTTAAGAAATTCAATCGCCTTTTGGAGCTCTTCTGGAGTTCCAACAAGATTTGTGCCATCAACATAAACATCAAGTATAACAAATTCTGATGCCATTTTCTTTATAAAAATACATGGACAAATAACATCATCTATGTAACTTCTTTCAGCAAATATTCACTAAGGCAATTATACCACATTCCCCTAGATTGCGTTAAACCGTACAAAGATCTTTGTAATCTAATTGAATACATTTCCATGGATTTTGAATTAGCTTCAGGCCTTTTAAATCCTTCTGTAATTTTCATATAAATTTCATTATCTAGGGAACCGTACAGATAAGTTGTAACTACATCCATTAGATGTATTTCAAGATTTCATGTAGTGCTAAACTGATGAGATATCAAAATGTTATGGCATCCATTACATGTGAATATGTTTCATCAAAATCGACTCCAGGTCGTTGTGAGAATCCTATGCAACAAGCGAGTTTTGTATCTTTTAACTTCATTTTATCATTCCTTTTTCGCACAAAAACCTATTTATGACCAACTAGTTTTATTCCAGCGAATTTTTGGACTACTGGTCCAAAGACCTGTCTTTTAGCAAGTGACTTCAATTCCGATTGAATTGCCTCTTGCCATTTTGGCCAATCAGATCGTTGTCAATTCTTTAACAAATCGAGGTTCAAGATCCTAACTATCTTACATAATATTATTTGCAACATTATGTGCAAAAATATTATCCACCTCTATTTCAGATCGATTTAAATTAATCCCATCACTAGTCAAACTTATTAAAAGTTCCTCACTCACATGAGCTTTGGGTTCATTGATTTCTTCAGAAATCTCAGAATTAATCAGATCTTGGGTCTCTTCGGGAGATCCCTTCATATCGTTTTGATCATTTGTCAATTTTCTTTTTCAATGATTTCAATCCTTAGAACCCAAAGGCCTACCACGCTTCAGGTGTGCTTAAGGTTCACTAGCTCTCATGTTAGTAGATGGTCCTACTAGGGCATCAATTCGGATAAACAAATTCTCTACAGGAAAATGTGACTTAGTTATCCTTTTCAAATTAATAAATACGTTTGGGATTTGATTTGTTATACTCTGTAAATGGATAATTTTCCTCCTTATTACATATAGGGGTACATGGATCAAAGTGAGATAATGATAAAAATTTCCACACAATTTCTCTTTCGATTTCCTTTTTCTTTCCCCCTAGTGGGAAATTTACTTCATCAAACCGATTATCTGCAAACGAGTAGTAAATAAATCTCCTGTAAATAGTTCAAGATAGAGAATAATAGAGGGTGATTCAAACCCAACATATATTTCTATCCTGTCTCTGTGGTCCCATCTTACTGCGCAGTAGTGGTTCTACAGGCACATATACAGCACATCCGAAAATTCATAGATGGGCAATATTTGGATCATGACCAAAAACTAATGTGACGGAGAATATTTATTATAATGTGTCGGTCTAAGATGGATAGTGATACCGCATGAAAGATGGCATGGCCCCAAACAGTAGTGGGCAACTTTATTTTCATAAGTAGTGGTCTTGCTATCAATTGCAAGCATTTCATAAATGACTTTGCAAGGCCATTTTGAGTATGAACATACGCTATGGGATGTTCAACTTTTATCCCAACTAATAAACAATAATCATCAAAAGCTTGAGATGAAAATTCTCCAGCATTATCAAGGCGAATATCCTTTATAGGATAATTTGAGAATTGTGCCCTTAATTGAATTATTTGGGCTAATAGCTTTGCAAACGCCAGATTATGAGTGATAGTAGGCACACATGAGACCATTTTGAAGATGCTTCTATTATGACCATAAAATATCTAAACAATTTACTTGGTGGGTGGATAGGTCCACTTATATCCCTACGTATACGCTCTAAATAGGTAGGCGATTCAATGCCAACCTTCATTGGTGAGGTCTAGTGATCATTTTGCCTTGATAACAAGCATCGCAAGAAAATTTGTCATTTGTAAGAATCTTCAAGTTCTTTAATGGATGCCCACTCAAATTTTCAGTAATTTGTCTAATCGTTATTGACTAGGATTGCCTAAATGACCATGCCAAAGCACAAAAGTATTTGAATCTGTAAACTTCCGGTTTACGATAGAGTGTGCTTCAATTGTACAAATTTTTTGAATAGTACAAGCAAAAAGATAAACTTGGTAACATTTCTACAATGCATTTCTGGCGAGATATATTCTTTGTAATACAAAGATATTCCACGTTCATTTCATCGATTTTCTCAACATGATACCCATTTCGGCGGATATCTATAAAACTTAACAAGTGTCTTCGGGACTTGGAGGAGAACAATGCATTGTCTATAATAAATTTTGTTCCCTTAGATAGAAATATAACTGCTTTTCCGGAGCCTTCAATCAAACTTATATTATCAAAAATTGTTGAAACATTTGTTTTTCGTTATGCAAATAAGAAAATTATTTTTTATCCTTGAATATGGCATAAGTTGTTCCACTATCAATAATACAAATATCTTCAAGATTTGTCTTTGATCCAAACATAATTTGAAGATTATCCATATTCTTCAAAATGACATAAATAAAATATATTATAGTAAACATCATTATCAAAGCATAATTTTTATTTACGTACAATAATCACATAACCATACTATCTATTACAAACCACAAATATTAAAATATTTACATTTTTACGGATTCACCGCCAATTACATGACTTGTTTCTCCTTCTGAGAGTACAAAGTATCAACTTTATCCAAATGAAAGAAGTCAAAATTATCTTTAGAAATAAAATTTGCTTCAACATTTTTTCTGTCTTCTTCAGGGAGGCTTGATAAAGCTTTACTAGGTGCTTTGGCGTACGGTAGGTACGTGACCAGTGCCCTTTTCCTCCATATCTATAGAATGCATTTTCATTTTGTATTTGCACCAGTTCATGCCTTTGTTCCTTCTTCTCCACTGCTGGTGGAGAGGAGGGTTCTTTGGTGTAATATTATTACCATGATTATAGTTTCTTCCCCGACCACGGCTGTGACCATGACTGGGGCCACGACCTCTTCCACGTCTAGCTTGGTGAAAGTTCGTCTCATTCACTTCAGGGAATGGACAAGAACCAGTATGTCGGCTTTCATGCTTTTTCATTAATAGTCCATTATATTGTTCGCTATAAGAAGATGTGAGATAAGTTCATAATACTTTTTAAACCTCATCTCTCGATATTGCTGCTTAGGAGCATATTTGAGGCATAAAAAGTGGTGAAAGTTTTCTCTAACATATCATGATTAGTAATATTATCACCACATAATTTTAATTGAGAAATAATTATAAACACAACAAAATTATATTCACTTATAGATTTAAATTCTTGTAGCCTTAGATGAGTCCAATTATAATGTGCATGTGGAAGAACGACCATCTTCAGGTGGCCATATCTATCTTTCAAAGTATTCCACAGTATGACTGGATCTTTAATAGTGAGATATTCCATTTCAGGCCCTCGTCAAGGTGATGGCGTAAGAATGTCATTGCTTTAGCACGATCTTGATTTGATGCCTGATTTTTATCCTTGATGGTGTCTGCCAGACCCATTGCATCAAGATAAATTTCAACATCAAGCACCCAAGACATGTAACTTTTGCCCGATATATCTAGGCCTACAAATTCAAGTTTAGAAAGATTTGACATTATATAGAAAAAAAAAGTTTGTACCTTATATACTTTTAAAGTATTTGCTGGAGATGGCATAGTCTCGTGCTGGTCACATGTTAAAAAATAAAGACTATAAAGTAAAGACAAGTATAGAGAGAAATTGAGATATTATTCGAATTCAAACTCATGTACATAATGAACTCATATCTCTTCTATTTATGGAAGAAAGGAAGCTACTGTGTAAGCTGCTACTACAAGCTGGTGTGTAAGCTACTACGGTACCACATATGAATAATCTTCTACTGAGAGTAATATTTATCCATAACGGAGTACTGAAATGATAAGCTTATTATACCAGGTATAGATAATCTTCTACTAGGGGTAGTGTTTATCCATTACGGAGTACTGAAAGGATAAACTCATTATACCAGGTACATATAATCTTCTACTGGAAATATATTTATCCACAACGGATTAACGAGAGGATAAGATTATTATACCCGGTATAGGTAATCTTCTACCGGGGTTAATATTTATCCATAATCGGGTACCGAAGTGATACGCTTTTTCAAGAGTCTTATTTCCAATAGAGTACTAAATAGATAAACATATTTATGGCGAAGTCCCATATAGATAAGCTTCTTCAGAAAGCTTATTTACAATGGAGTACTAAATGAACATCCATAATATTATATATTTATAACAAAAACAAAAATAATGACTAATTAAACTTTCTATAAACGACCAAATTATGGGGAAAAAGGGGGAACAAAAATAGGTGTAATGTATGAATTACATGTGCTATGTCCATTTATTTTTGCAGACGAGTTAATGTCCTTCCCCTCTTTTTTATTTTAAAAATACATAGCGTATGAAAAGCATATGAATGACATTTTTTTATAAATAGGGATAATATATATTAAAACTTACGGAATATTTTTGTTTACAATCATTCAAAATAAAAATAACCTTAAGGACATTGGTATTGCCCAGGTCATCAAGCTTATAGAATACATCAAAACTAATGTTCAAAACAAGATAAACATGGGCCACCCTATCTGTTTCAAGATTATTTATAACAAAAGGGGGTGATGTAGCTAGTAGTTGATAAGTAACTACTTGATTGCGTGAATGCCGTCTTTGTGTGTCACTTTGTTCCCTTCGCTTCGCTGAAGTTATGGATGATCAATGGCTTCTTTAGCCGGTGAGTAAACGACCTACATGATTGTAATATAGAATTGTGAGGGATATCATTTGACAGTACTTGTTATATTACCTCAGTTGCGTCAGTTTCTACGACCAGAGAAGTTAGTCCATAAGTTAGAGCTAACTTAAGACCTTCCTTAAGAGCCTCCAATTCAACTTGTAATGGTGAGGTAGCGGGACAGTGCTTTGGTAATCCAAAATCCAATCCCCTTCTTGGTTCCTAAATACCCCTTCAATTCCCCCTAATTTGAAGTTGTCCTTGAAAGAACCATCAATGTTTAGCTTACAGAAAGATTGATGGGGTTTATGCCATGCAACACTTATTGCATGGGAATGAACAAGTGCCTTTTTCCTTATGAGTGGGGAGCTTGTATTCTGACGCTAGGTTTAGAGATTGATTTGGATTATAATTATAGGAAAAGTTGTCATGGTTGTTTTTATTCTTATTTTCCAAATCCCCCAGAGAATAAAAGGGAAGATTTCCTCCCACCTAAGGTAAGTATACTGATTAGAATTGCCCCGATCCTTTATCTTATCCAGCCAGTAGGAGGAAATAAAAAGAGAGGACCTATTTAAACCAATCAAATTCCAAAATTTCAGGACAATCTTGTAATTTAAGAAGATATGCACTATGGTTTCATTTTTATTTTTACATAAAAGGACATATAGGATCAATGTTAAGACCAATATGGTAGGTAGGATCGTGTTGGTAGTCTGTTCTGATAGCATTTTCAAAGCAGGAATTTAATTTTGTTAGGCATTATAAGGACCAGATCCAACTGAAATAAGCTGAGCTAGTTGAGATGGTCCTAATAAGGTTGTAACAACTTTTTGAGGAGAATTTTTCGTCCCTTGTTATGCCCCCAAAACAATAGATTACGAGAGTAGTTGGTAGGGTGAATAGATAGAATACTATTTTTTATATCTAATGGGAGGTCAAAAGGAATTCTGCTAAGATCCCAGTTATTATTATGCCAATTGTCAGTAATGGTTAAATTGCCAATGGATGAGGGGAGAGGACCTTCAACTAGTCGTCTAAGAGTTTTTGCTTTTGGGATCTAATTTGAATCCCATATGTTCATGGTAAAGCGATTATGGGGTATCCATTTGGTGTCCTTGGAACATACTTCCCATCCTTTAATAATACTTTTTTAGATGAAAGAAGTGTTTTTAAGATTTAAGGAAGAATTGTAAATGGATGAAAGGGTTTTTGACCTAGTTTTATTGAGATTTTGAATCAGCCTCCAAGAAAGGTTAGCTAAGCTGATTTGGCTTTTATCCTTAGTTGAGTTGATGCCAAACCCTTATTACGCCCATTCTTGGCTAGGGTATCCCAAGAGATTAGGTTTTTGGATGTGTTAGTAGTACCCCATATGAGATTTCTTTGAATTATCAATGTGTTTTGTAATTTTTATTGGGGGAAGATTATATTGCATGGCATGATTTGGAATATTGTTTAGGGCTGATGAGGCAAGGGTGGTTCTATCTGCAATATTTACAAAATTATATTTCTAAGATGATAGTTTCATAGTCATATTTTCTATGATAAATTGGTAGTCTGAGGACATAGGTTTGATGTTAGTAATCGGGAAGCCTACATATGTTTCAAATTTTTTGCTAATGTTAATGCTAAAGAGCCTAGATAAGGCCTCGGAAGTGAGTTTTGGATAGTTTTCAAAGACAATAATTTTTTATTTTAAAAAATTTATTTTTTGTTCAGATAAATTGTAAAAGGAATTTAGGCACTAAAGAATATAGTTAGGTGACTTATTATCAATTTTACACATTATGTAATGACCCGACTGGTCATTTTATATTTTAGAACCCTGTTCCCTTAAATAAAATTTTCCGCACTTGCTTCAACTAATTTATGACTTACGGGGATGGTTGGTTTGGGAGTTGGAAGAGTTTTGAGTAAGAACATGTCCATTTTCTACTTTAAGTTTTTCTAAAAAGGCTAAGTTTGACTTTGGTCAATTTTCTTGGGAAAACGAACACAGATTCATGATTTGACAAATTCCAAAGGGTCCGTGGGAAAATATGGGACATGGGCGTATGTCCGAAATTGAATTCCGATGTCCCTAGCCCGAGTAATAAATTTTTATGTGAAATTATTAAATTAAAGTCATAAAGATTTAAAGAAACTAAGTATTCATAGATTTCTTAGTTATCGGGCTCGGATTTTGGTTCCGAAACTTGGTACATATTTGAAATATCAGTAAAGACTTACCCATAAAATTTGGTGTCAATCCGAATAGTTTAAGGGCATTTTGACCCGTTAGGAGAGAATTAAGAACTTAAACTTCAATAGTTTGATTTATTTTGGTTTTGGGACGTGATTCTTAGATTTAGCGTCGTTTTGAGTGATCTGAGGGTTCGAGTAGGTCCACCCTGTAATTTCAGATTTGCCGGTATGTTCGGACGGGCCACAGGAGACCCGAGCGTCAAATGAGCGAGGCCCGAGTGAAGTTAGTAGTTGAAGAAAAGCTTAAAGTTGCTGCTTCTGTCATAACCACATCTGCGGTTCTTGGACTGTAGAAGCGGGACCACAGATGCAGTTGTTTCATTGAAGAAACGGAAAGGGGCCGGCCATGTGAAAACCGCAGAAGCGGCCTAGGGATTGCAGAAGCGGTTCCGCCTTTACGACCCCCAGACCGCAGAAGTGGTCCAACTCCCTATTGCCCCAAGCCGCAGAAGCGGCCAGCGACCGCAGAAGCAATATCCGCAGAAGTGGAAAAATCACCGGAGAAGCGGAAATAGCTGGGGTCAGAGGCTCATTTAATACGAACTCAACACCATTTTTATCATATTTCACTCCACACTTAGGCGATTTTGGGGCTTCCAAAAATAGGGTTTCCACATATCATCAAAAGGTAAGTAATTTCAACTCCACCTTAATTTAAATACATGAAATTATGTAGATTAAACACTAAAAACTAAGTAAAATTCAAGGGTTAAAGCTAGACCTAGGGTTTTAATAAAACTAAGATTTAACCATGTAAATGTTATGTAATGAACTAAAAATCATATCTTAATGATCCTTAGGTTATGGGGAATAACTTACTTCAAAAAATCTCGAAATCTGGGCACGTAAGCCCGGGGTCAAAATTTGGTAAACTTGTGAGAAAGGTTGAGAAATCACTTAAATAGTTACAATTCAACCTTGCAAGCCTTTATTGACTAGTTATTACTTTATTTTAATTAGTTTGTGCTTGTTCGGCTACGAATTGAGGGTTTGGGCTTGTTCTTGATATTGGAAGTGCGCTTCGGAGCGAGTTGAGTCTCCTTTCTAACCTTGTAAGTGGGAATTGTCCCCATAGGATTTTAAATGAGTATTATTGCTAAATGCGGAGGTTACGTACGTACCAGGTGACAAGAGTCCGTGCGTAGCTACTATGATGTTAACTGCTTGGGTAGTTTAGGACACACATCATGCCTAATTGGGAATATCTCTTATTTTAATTGCTAATATGATCATTTATGATTTGCTAGAGACTTGAGGAAATGAAAAGTAAACACATGAACTTGTTGAGCCTTGGTAGGAGTTTCCTTATATATAAATGAGCCTTTGTATGCATTCTTGATATTTTCTTGATAATTATGGATCGGGCTGATCGCTTATATGAGAATAGACGCATCTACGGTTCGGGCCGTTTGATCCTCGGCAGTGCATAATTTATTTTCTGTTGGATCGGGCTGTCGACCTCGACAAGATTGCGCATGATATATATGCTTAAGTTTAGACATGACATGATTACTTGTTAAGTATGAAAAAAGAAAAATGGTAATTGAATTATGGTCAAGAATATGAATATGACTTTTCATTTAAACTTGTTGTTACTAGAGATCCTTCATGTTGTATATCTCACATTATTATTATATTATTTTGACTTTAGTAAGTATCAAGTCGACCTCTCGTCTCTACTTCTTCGAGATTAGGCGAGATACTTACTAGGTACATATTGTTTATGTACTCATACTATACTTTTGTACTTAAATGTACATGATTTGAGGTAGGTGAATCTGGACATCATTCTGGTGTGCGTTAGTGAGCAACCTTGAGACTTCTACGGTGAGATGCTTCCCTTTTATGACGACCCACAGCCGATGAAGTCTTTCTTTGTACTTTTGTTTCTGTCTATTCTGATTCAGATAGTAGGATAGTGTATTATTTATTTTTGTATATTCTACTAGTCGTCTGTAGCTTGTGACACCAGGTTCTGGTACACACATTAGTAGACATTTATTTTGGATTATATAATTATTTTGACACATTATTTTTTGCTTCTAACATTAACTTTAATCTGAAAAATTGTTATACTTGTTTTTGGTAAAGGAACAAAAATGAGAACTTAATTATATTTTCGCGTTGGCTGGTCTGACAATGGTGTCGGTCGACATCATGACCTATTATGGAAATGGGTCGTGACAACATGGTATGAGAGAACTAGGTTCATGTGGGTGTCACAAGTTATGGGCAAACCTAATAAAGTCTTGTAAATCGGTACGGAGATGTCTGTAATTATCTTCGAGAGGCTATAGGGTATTAGGAAAGACTACTCTTTATTTATTTCCATCGTATAGTTGACAGTGTACTAAATTTCCTCTTCCATTCTCTCACAAATGGTAAGGACCCGTATCGCTGACATTTCAGCCCCGGGAGGAGCTACTCCCCGCCATTGCTAGGGGCCAAGGTAGAGGCCGGGGGAGGGCACCCGCCAGTGATAGGGGATGAGGGCATCCTAGAGTCGTTCCGGATGAACCACCAGCAAATCCCGTGAGGGATCCCATTATTGAGGAGTAGTGCGAGGTGCCCGCAGCTGTGCCTACTCTGGTGGATTTCATGATAGCGTTGGGATTCAAGGAGGTCATGGGCCACATGCTATGGTTCATGGACAATATGACTCAGGCTAGTTTATTTCCAGCGGACCCAACTGCTTCACAGGCGAGAAGGGGAGCCTAGACCCCTACTGCCTAGGCTCTAGGTCATGCAATTGTGGTATATCAGACTCTGGGTACACTACCCGCAGATGCGGTTCAGCTAGTTACTGTAGTAGTGCCCCCGCCCAGTCCAACGATGGATGGTGATCCGTAGAAGTTACTAGACAGATGGACTAGACTTTACCCTCCAGTCTTCGGGGGTGAGCGTCATGAGGATGCTCAGGACTTCATTAACAGGTGTAGGGACAGACTGCACAACATGAGGATATTGGAGTCACATGGAGTTGGCTTCACCACTTTCAGTTTTAGTGTAGGGCCCGTAGATGGTGGCAGTCTTATGCACTTAGCAGACCAGCAGGTTCTCATCCCCTTACATGGGGTCAGTTCACGTAGTTGTTTCTTGATCGGTACACCCCCCCTCTGAAAGAGAAGAGTTGCATCATCAGTTTGAGCATTTGGAGCAGGGTCAGATATCAATGACCGATTATAAGGTGAGGTTCTCTGCTTTTTCTCGAAATGCACTTGTGATACTCCCTATAGAGGTAGAGAGAGTATGGAGACTTGTTGTGGGGTTACACCTCACTATCTGGTTAGGTATGGCTCGAGAGGTAGAGATGGGCACATGGTATCAGCTAGTACTAGAGATTGCTCGCAGGATTGAGGGTTACCGCCTGAGGGGCAGAGAGCAGATGCAGCAGGATAAGAGGGCCTGATTCTCCGGAAAGATCAGGGGCACCACAGCTAGGGGCAAAGGTCATTTGGAAGGGGTCAGCCCAGTAGACCCCCAGTTTCAGCACCACCAGCTACTCAGGGTGCTCCAGCACGCTCCTATTTCAGCGCCATGCCCGAGAGTTCTTATCGCTCGCCAATTATCCAGGGTTCATCCAGTGGGTATTCAGGTCCTCCAGATTCTTCCAGTACTTATTTTAGTGATATACCGGAGAGTTCATACCGCCCGCCGGCTATTCAGGCTTCTTTTAGTGGGTCTTCTAGTTTTTAGAGTTAGCCATTCGGGTAGTAGGCCACTGCACCATATTGCTTTTAGTGCGGAGACCAAGGTCACATGAGGAGATACTGCCCCAGGCTTAGGGGCAAGGCAGTGTAGTAGGGGCAGTAGCCCATGACCCTATCCCCAGCGGCCCAGTCACCGGGTGTATGTAGAATGAATATATGCAGTAATTTAAAGACTTCTGGACAATTCTTAGCACGTTCGAGGAAAACGTTTATTTAAGAGGGGAAGGATGTAACTACCCGGCCAGTCGTTTTAAGACGTTGTGTCCCGTTTAGCAGCACAAGGTCTTGAGTAGTCTTATTATGTTTTATGACTTGCGTGTATGGCCGATTTGAGTTTTCGGATTATTCGAGGTCAGTTTGGAATAAGGATTTCCTATTTTAGAAGCATTATCGGTAAGAGTTTACTTGAGTTTTGACTTTTATGTAGATGACTCTAAAATGGAATTTTGATGATTTATTGGCTCTATATGGTGATTTTGTACTTAGGCGTACATCCGTATTTAGAATTTGTTGTCCATAGGTGAATCGGAGCATTTCGGCAAAAATTGGAAAGTTTAAGTTTTTAAAGGTTGAGAGGTTTCACTGACATTTGACTTTGGTGATATCAGAGTTGGAATGCTCTACCTAAAGTTGGATGAGCTCCTTTATGCCATTTGGGACTTGCATGCAAAATTTGACGTCATTCCGGGTTGATTTGATATGTTTCGGCCCAAGTTATTGAAGTTGGAAGATTTGGAAATTCAATAGTTTAATTCGAGGTGAGATTCGTAATTTTGACATTGTTTGATGTCATTTGAGGCCCTGAGCAGGTCCACGATATGTTATTAAACTTGTTGGCATGTTTCGATAGGGTCCTGAAGACCTCAGGTGTGTGTCGCATGGGCTACGGGCTATTTCCTTCTATTTTGGATTGTTGATCTACTCGTATCTGGTTTCTTTCATCGCGTTCATGATGAAGTAATCGCGTACACATAATATAATGAAAGGCAGGCAAGTTACCATTCACGATCACGAATTGGGACTCGCGTTCGCGAAGGTCTTTGCCTACGCGTTCGCAATCAGTGGTCCGCGATCGCGTAGAGGTAAGGTGGAAAAAGGCATCAGACAACTCTTCTCTTTGCGTTCGAGTGTACAAAGACGCATTTGTGTATGTTCCGAAGATTTGGTCTCTGTTTCCGCGACTACACAGACGTATTGGCGAAGCACGTTTTGGGCAACCTTTATTTTCTTCTTCACGGTCACGAGGAATGTTCCGCGATAGCGATGTATAATCACTAGGCAGAATATAAAAGTATTATATTTTGAGGGATAACCCTTTTTATCATTTTTGGAGTTGTAGACTTTATATTTGAGCAATTGGTCGTGGTTTTTTCAGCCAACAATGGGGTAAGTATGCTTCACCCGAAATTTATTGTATTCCGGAATTCTATCTTTATTTTCATTTTATAATTAGTGTTTTCGGTAGAGGAAAAATGATAATTTTGGTATGGTTGAACTCGTATTGGAATGGGTATTTGGGTTTTGTGAATTATATCAGGTTTCTAGGTGCGGGACTGGGGGTTGATTTTTTCGCTGACTTTTTAGTTTTTATTAAAGATTGAGGCTTTATTATCCGAATTTGTTTCTTATGAGTTTTATTTATGATTTGAAGTTATTTTGGCTAGATTTGAGTCATCCAGAGGTTGTTTCACTTGACAGGGTCATTTTAGAGTATTGGTCTAGTTTCTTTAAGGTAAGTACCCTGCCTAACTTTGTGGGTGTGATGGGGGAACTACCCCTTAGGACTTGAGGATTTGTGCTAATTGCGTCATGTGAAGGTCGTGTACGCGAGGTGATGAGTACGTGCTCGGACTTATTTGTGAACATTTGACCGTTTAGGGTTTTTAGGTAATTATGCTCATTAGATATGGATTTGTTTTGTCATGTTAATCCCTCATTTATTAGTTTCACCTTTACATGTCTTAGTTGAAATTAATAGCTTCATGTTTTACCCTTATTGTCGATTAAACTCTTATGTGCCTTAACTGAAGTTGTTCCCTCTTTTAATACAATGATATCCTTCCCTAATTGCTTATCCTTAATCGAAGTTAATATTATCTCTTCTATAATTGGCTATCCTTAATTGAAATTATTATCTTTCTCATAAATTGCTTATCCTTAGTTGAATTTGTTGTATCTCCTCTGTAATTGTTCAACCCAAAATGAGGACTTGTTACCCCTTATCGTTGTTAATTTATTCTTAACTGGAATCATTGATTCATGTTATCCTTCTTACCGGTGAATTGTACTTTGGTGAAATCACTGCCACACATTATCTCTTCCTCATTGAGCTATTGTTGTGTTATACCATTATTTCTTATTGTGTCTTTCTTTGTGAGCTCATTCATCCATTTTCTTTGTGTTATGAAGTTGCTGAGTTTATTTACTTGCCATATTCTTGTGTTGTTGTCATTGTTGCTATTGTATTCAGTGTTATTGAGTCGAGGGCTATGTGTGGTTCTTATAATGAAACTGTTTTGAGAAAATGTTGTGCATGTGGGAACGTATTGTGAAAGTCATTTATTTGAGTTGTTATGTTCAGATATATGTGTTTTGTTGAGCAAATTATTATTCTGTTTGCACGAGGTTTCTGTCATGCTATTGTTATTGTGTTGTACGAGATTTCTGCCATGCAGTTGCTACAAGGTTTTTGTTGTGTTATTGTTATTGATACGTATGCGGTGGTATAAGTTCTAGGTGTTAAAATTCATGTGGTGAGATAAGGTGGGCTTGAAACGCATGGCTAGTAAGGGAACTACTAGAAGTCATGTGGTGTGCTAAGGTGGTCTAAAACACAGGATGCTATTTTGGAAAAATAAATTTCAAAACTAAATGTAAAGTCTCCTGCGATGATATAAGGAAAGTTTTGATTTATTTTACTATTTTAGACTACGAGGCGATACCTCGAGAGGATTCTTGTTGTCATTTCCCCTATTTTGTGCGTATGTCTTTGATTGTTGTTTCCTTAGCATAGTACTAATTATTTTCCTTTGTGTGGCACTAATTGCTCTGTTCTATGTAGCCAATATTTGTTTTGTCGGTCGCTGCTTCAAACTTCATTATTGCTTTATTACACTGTACATTTTGTGGGGGTCATTTCTTATGTGCCATTCATTGTCTTTACTCTTACTTGTTGACTGAAATTATAGTAGAACACTTTCACAAGCATACACATAGTTATATCACCCAAATCAATTTTAAAAAAAAAAATTAATCCTAACGTCATTAACCAATATATGTACTCTTTTCTACTTGCCTTCTGCATGAAGAATGTGAGCACAAGATTCCAAGTGATTAGAGTTAAATAATTGGGACCCGTGATATGTAATTATGAGGTTTGGTACCTCGTGGAAATGCTAGAAAAAAATTGGTATGAAAGCGATTGCTCTTATTGAGTTGTTGTTGGTTTTCCTTTTTATGGTTTCACCAGAATTAGACTGTGTCCAGCTTACTCTACAGCTTTATTACCTGACTACTTCATGTAAATTATTATTGTTATTGAATTGTTGCAAGTATTATTTTGTATTCCTTATCCTGCTTAGTTGTATATTAATATTGTTTCTCTATAAGTTTGCCTTCACATTTGTTCAGGTTCCTTAATCTGGTAGATTTCTTGACTATCCCTCGTCACTATTCTACAGAGGTTAGTCTTGAATACTTATTGGGTACCGCTATAGTGTACTCATACTATGCTTCTGCATATTTTTTGTGGTGATCCAGGTGCCTCGGTTGTTGATGATTATTAGTTTGTTGGTCGAGCATTGCTGTGCAGACTCAAGGTAAATCTACTATCGCGTCCGCACGCCTCGGAGTCACCTCTTGGTATTTTTCTTTACATTTTAATTCGATTCCGAATAGTATTATTTAAGGATCATTCTAGAAAAATTCAGTAAAGCTTATGACTTGTACTGCCGATTTTGGGATTGTAAGCTCTGTACAAAGATTTCTATTTCATATTTATCGGTTTATGGTTGAAATTTTCTATTAATTCAGTTAGTGTTAGGCTTACCTAGTCATAAAGACTAGGTGTCATCATGACATCCTATGGAGGAAAATTAGATTCATGATAGTTTTGAGCCGTTCAGAAGTTCATTTATGCGAGATAGAGCTTATAGAGTATTCTTTAGCTTGCCAATAGTTGATTTGACTTGCTTGAGGTAAGTTTCTTATCTAAACCTGATTGAGGCACTGGTTGCATGAATTATTTATGGTATTTACTTGTTATGGGTACGCATATCTATGGGGTTTCAGCCATGCAATACCTGTATGAAAGTCAGTATTATCCTATTAAGGAATGTGCTAACACCACGGATTTATCCATGCTCGGATGGTGCTTAGGCTATGATAAACATAGAATTGACTGTTAACTTTAAGCTATGATGTTTCTCATATTTGTAATATTATTGTGAACTATTTGAGCCATGTTTGAGCCTACATAGAGGCATTAACCCCTGAATGAACTTCATAAAATATTATTTTGTGATGGAACCACTGATTGAGCTATGATAGCACATTTTATACATTCCTACACTTTAGCATGTCACTTATATTAATCCAAGAGCATGATATTTGTTATTCATTAATCACATACATGTATTCTTGTTTATTTGCTCCTGTGTGATATGATTAGAGTGGATACCTGCAACCACGGCGGGCGGATTGTATTGTTATGCCTGTGACCATTCCGAGCGGATTATGTTGTTATGCATGTGTCCACACGGGCCAATTGTGTTGATATACCTGTGACCACGCCAAGAGAATTATGATATTGAGTCTACGACTATGTCGGGCTTGTAGCATGTTAAATTGGCTGTGCTTGCGTGTGGATAAGGATTCGTCCCCCTAGGGTCACCCTCTCATGTTTCTCTCTTGATGGTGTACACGCGGATTGTGAAAAACCGACGAGCTTCTGGTTGTTGTGAGCTCTAGGATAGCTTGTTATTTTTATTATATCGGGTTGCATGCTACTTATTGTTATTGGATTGGGTTGCGCACCACAACAGACTGATTGTTGGTTATTACATTTTATCTTAACTTGCAATTTTCTTGATTGTTTACTTGAGATACTTGCAGATCTTCTTTACTTGCAATTTCCTTCACTGTTTACTTGAGATACTTGCAGATCTTCTTTATATGTTAGATTGTTGACTGAGTAAAACACTTTAAAACAAAGAATTTTGAGCATCAAAGTTATACCTATGATTTTCATGATTGATCATATATCTATTATATACTTATTGAGATTATGAACTGTACGGGTGTTGGTGAGTATCATTATAGTTCTTGCTTCTTGTACATCACCGGGGTTAGTTAAGATACTCATTGGTCAATTGTACTCATACGACACTTTCGTACCTTACGTGCAAATCTTGGTGTTGATGCTGCTATGGATGGCAAGTGCTGGCATTTTTTTTATTTATTTTGGCAAATCCACTAAGCTAGGTGCCTAGCGCTAGTTTTTATAACTGTTTAAAGCAAAAACGCAACCAATGTAGCGTGGTGTGTTACAGAATGTACGAAAATAAACTATGGAAATTACATACTCCCTAGTACCAAACTTGAATAAGTGATACTCAAATTTGGCATTACATGTTGATCTAGGTATAGGATCGTAAAGCAGCCTAAGCAATGTACAACAACTGGCCCTGGGATAAACTCAGAATGTAAGCATTTGCCATCCAAAGTTGCGCGTTCTTTAGGTTCCGAAGTGTCTTTTTGATTGCCCATACTTGTTGAGAACTGGACAGTGCTGCTTGTACTCCAACTCTTTATTTGTTTGTGACAAATGCATCCATGTTGCACGATAGGATTATAGAGAGATACAATCACCTGTCATTAAAACTAGCTAATAAAATAAACTTCACATGCAAATGATGTAATTTGCACTGCCTGCATATTTCTGTTGCCCAGGCCATTTGACATCCCATTTACGTGCATATTACCTGCTTTTACCCATGATATCCACATAAATAATCCATCCTCTACTATCCTATCCAGTAGTTGTGCGTTGTAGATCTTCCACATTAGAACCAATGTTCCCATAAAGTAAGCCAAACATAGTCTACCTGGACATTGTTTGGTTTGCCCAACAGAAAGGCAGTGGTGATCGTGATTTGAGCTTGGCAGCTTCCTCATGATTCCTTACTCCCATGCTTGTGCTTATCCATGATTCCCCACTAATGGAATGAGTGCATAGTATCAATACCGCTAGTTGAAGGTTCGTCGATAGATAAGGCATGGATACAATAATGTTTCCTGAAAAAAAAAACACAATGTTAGCCAAAATTGCCATCATGTTCTCCTCCATGAGGATTTGAACATGATGGATATATGTGGTGAAATTCTGCCAAATTTCATACATGAATAACTCAGTTTTCTCCTGGCAGCCTTCTCCTTTAGATTATCCTCCGACGAGAGTTCACATTGAAGATGTACATGCATTCTACAACAACAACAACAACAACAACCCAGTATAATCCCACTTGGTGGGGTCTGGGGAGGGTAGTGTGTACGCAGACCTTACCCCTACCCTAAGGTAGAGAGGCTGTTTCCAAATAGACCCCCGGCATCCTTCCCTCCAAGAACTACCCACCTTGCTCTTGGGGAGACTCGAACTCACAACCTCTCGGTTGGAAGTGGGGGTTGCTTAAAGATGTACATGCATTCTAATTATGACTATTTGTCACGACCCGGATTTTTCCCCAATATCGGGATCGTGATGGCGCCTACTCATAGTAGCTAGGCAAGCCACTGTATTCATACTATCTTGTTTTTAATAATATTTCATAATTAATTTATCAACAAAACCATAACTTTAATTAAATAAGTGCGGAAGACTTTATCGAAATAGAAATAACCAGTTTCAAGGTAAAATCATACTGAAATCCTCTACCCAAGACGTGGAGTCACCAACTCACGAAATACTACTGAATACTACACATAAAGTCTGAAAGAAATATAACATAATCTGTTCGTCTCGGAACAAAGAGACTACAACTAGTAACATAAGTAAAGAGAGAGACGTCGGGCCTGCGGACGTCTGCAAGCTACCTCGGTCTCAAATATGATCAACTCCCACGCAAAAGATCTACTGCTGCTGCTTCCTGATCGTAACCTGGACCTGTGCAAAAACGCACAGAAGTGTAATATCAGCACAACCGACCCCATGTGCCGGTAAGTGCCTGGCCTATCCCGGCGAAGTAGTGACAAGCCTAGGACCAGACACCCACATAAACCTGTGCAATTCAATATATATATACGTGTACCACAAAAAAACAAGATATATATATGTACATATATATATATATATATATATGTACATAAACATTCATAAGGAAATACTCTGCTCTGCAATAACAGCAAATAACTCATAATATCCAGATTAATCTAATCAACAAAATTAAATCTTACTTTCGTGTCTCAATTCTTTATTTTTCTTTTCTTATCTCGTGGTAGGCGTACCACCCGCTCCCAACTGTAACAATAAATTATATCTTGTGGTAGGCGTACCACCCGCTCCCAAATATATCAATAGGCTACCGGCAACTATGGCCAATGCCAAGATTCAAATCACTTTTTGATCGGCATGCCACACGATCCCATTTCTTATCATAAAAGTGGTCGGCGTGCCACACGATCCCAATTCTTTAATATATATATATATATTACCACAATTAACAAGAATTAACCAAGTAATAACACAATAAGGAATATCTCAAAAGAACTCAACAACTAACAACGGTTAATAAGTTCACAAGGAAAACAAAGTATAATGGAAACACAAGTAATATCAAGTCAAGGAATGGCAAATAGTTGCGCGGCATCACCCAAATAAAATATAATGGAAAAACAAGTAATATCAAGTCAAGGAATGACAAATAGTTGCACGGCATCACCCTTCGTGCTTTTACTCTCATCCTCACCAAATAAGCAAATAAAGTGCACGGCATCACCCTTCGTGCTTTTACTCTCATCCTCACCAAATAAGCAAATAAAGTGCACGGCATCACCCTTCATGCTTTTACTCTCATCCTCACATTCATAGTACGGCATGATCCTTCGTACATGGTTCAATGACAAGGCACGGCATGATCCTTCGTGCATAATCAATAAAACATGGCACGGCATTAACCTTCGTGCATAAATAATAAAACATGGCACGGCATTAACCTTCGTGCATAATCAATAACAAGGCACGACATTAACCTTCGTGCATAAATAATAAAACATGGCAAGGCATCACCCTTCGTGCATTATCACTCTTCCTCACCCAAATAACAATCACAGTTAAGGGCAGAGAAAGAAAACAACAAATCATGAACTGTCCCGGAAAGGGACACAATAATCATTTCAACAAAGTCCCTGCAAGGGCAATCAATATCTCACTTCACAACAAGTCCCGACAAGGGAGAACAATAACAATTCTACAACCCGGCAAGGGTTCAACAATTTATCTTCAAAATATGTCACAACAAATATCAACAACGACTCACGGTCATGCTAGACGCCAGGTGTATGGATGC
This sequence comes from Nicotiana noctiflora, assembly GCA_032618575.1. Taxonomy (NCBI): domain Eukaryota; kingdom Viridiplantae; phylum Streptophyta; class Magnoliopsida; order Solanales; family Solanaceae; genus Nicotiana; species Nicotiana noctiflora. Next base: position 221,068 of record JASVEL010007001.1, on the reverse strand, counting down.
TCGTCACCACAGCCCATACACCGCACTCGATCACATAGCACATAATCCTATTCCCTCGAGCTAGGATAGAACAAACACTTACCTCGAATGTTTATGAACAATTCAATCTGTGGCAATGCCTTTTCCTTTCAAATTTGGCTCCAATCCAATCGTATCTATACACAATTGATTTAATATCATCAATACTACTCAACGAACTAATTCATAAGGCCAATTACAACTTTTACAACATTCTGCCCGGAATAGTGAATTTCGACCCCGGGCCCACATGGTCGGAACTCGGGGTTCGGACCAAAATCCGGTTACCCATCCCCCCACGAGTTCAAGTATATGATTTGTTTCAAAATCGGACCTCAATTCGAGGTCCAATTTCCCAATTTATGAAAAACCCTATATTCTACCAAAAACAAGATATTCTACCATGAAAACCTTTGATTTCTATTGAAAAACATGTTTAATGTTGTTAGGAATTGAAAGAATTAAGTAAAAAGTGACTTACAATTACTTTGAAGAAGAGGGAGTTCGTGAAGAATCGCAAATGGGTGTTTTTGGGTTGTGAAATGTGAAGAATGAAGCTGGAAATCGTGATTTACAGGTCTCCGTGTTCGCATTTGCGAACATGGGTTCGCAATTGCGAACCCCGACCAATTTCTGGAGTTTGAAAAATAAGCTAAGGCTGGGAAGTTCGCATTTGCGAACTTTTGTTCGCATTTGCGAAGCCAAGGCAATTTTGGGGCCTTCGCATTTGCGAATATTTGTTCGCATTTGCGAAAAAGGCTGGCTGAGGGGCCTTCGCATTTGCGAGGTTTGGTTCGCATTTGCGAACCCAAACGGTCCTGGGCACCCTTCGCATTTGCGATCAAGGGTTCGCATTTGCGAACCCTGCCTTGATCTGCCTCCTTCGCAATCGCGAGCAATGCTTCGCAATTGCGAAGCCAACAGCTGGGTGAAAAACCAGCAGTGCAAAAATTCAGAATTTAATCCAACGACCTATCAAATCTTTACCCGAGCCCCCCGGGCTCCAAACCAAACATGTACACAACATTAAAAACACATTTCGAACTTGTTCATGCGATCACATCGCCAATATCACATCGTTTTAATCAAATCCAGCCTCAAGTTCATGATTTTCATTCTTTTGGTTTTCAAAACTTTCAAACTTGGAACTCAAGGTCCAAAACATATCAAACGACATCCAAATGTCACCAAACTTTGCTGAAAGCACATATATAATATTTAAGACTTGTACCGGGCGTCGGAACCAAAATACGAGCCCGATACCAAGGTCAATTAATTCATTTCCCTTTGACAGTTACATCAAAAATAATTTCACAGAAAAATTCATAACTTGGGCTCTAGGCCTCAGAATTCGACTCCGGATGCATGTCCAAGTCCCATATTTTCCTACGGACCCTTCGGGACCATGCAATCTCGGGTCCGGATCCGTTTACCAAAAAATATTGACCGAAGTCAACCATATCAATATTAATATCATTTTTATCCAAATTTCTCATAGAATTCATATTTTCTATCACAAAATCTTTCCGGCTACATGCTCGGATCATGCACGTAAATCGAGGCAACATAGAATGAGGTTTTTAAGGCCTCAGAAGCTCGAAATGATTAATAAAATAAGTGATTACCCTTTGGGTCGTCACAATCTCCACCTCTAAAACAATCGTTCGTCCTCGAACGAACAAAAGAAAGAAGTACCTGAGTCAGGAAACAAATGAGGATATCGGCTCCGCATGTTAGACTCGGACTCCCAGGTCGATGCCTCAGGAGGCTGACCCATCCACTGAACTCGCACAGAAAGAAAACTCTTCGACCTAAATTATCGAACCTGCCGATCTAGAATAGCTACCGGCTCCCCCTCATAGGACAGATCTTTGTCCAATTGGACAGTGCTAAAATCTAACACGTGCGATGGATCGCCGTGACATTTTCGAAATATGGACACATGAAACACTGGATGCACAACTGATAAGCTAGGTGGCAAGGCAAGTTTATATGCCACCTCTCCTACATGATCAAGAATCTCGAATGGCCAACAAACCTAGGGCTAAGTTTGCCCTTCTTTCCAAATCACATCACGCCCTTCATAGGCGATACTCGGAGGAATACTCGCTCCCCAATCATGAAAGTTATATCTCGAACCTTGCGATCTGCATAGCTCTTTTGTCTAGACTGAGCTGTGCGAAGCCTATCTTGAATAATCTTGACCTTATCTAAGGCCTCCTGAAATAAATTTGTACCGAATAACCGAGTTTCTCCCGGTTCAAACCATCCAACCGGAGAACGACACCGCCTACCATAAAACGCTTCATAAGGAGCCATCTGGATGCTCGATTGATAACTATTATTATAAGCAAACTCTGGCAAAGGCAGGAATTGATCCCATCAGCATCTAAGGTGACCTGTTTAGCACCTCCTCGCTGGACCGTGTCTCTATGGTCACATAAATAGGAATCATTATATTGTTGATCGCGGATACGCTCCAATAATGAAGAGCGAGCGATCGCACAAGCTAGTGCTCGACTAGGCTCAGAAATATCCAACCTCACAAATCGATTGGCCAAGGACTGAACATCCAAAGCAATTGGCCTCTGATTGACTGGAATATAAACAAGACTGCCCATACTGGCTGACTTCCTACTCAAAGCGTCAGCCACCACGTTTGCTTTTTCCCCGATGATATAAAAAGGTGACATCATAATCTTTCCGCAATACCAGCCACCTTCTCTGCCTCAAATTCAACTCTTTTGTTTAACAAATACTGAAGACTCTTATGATCGGTGTATACTTCACATACTACACCATACAAATAATGCCTCCAGATCTTCAATGCGTGAATAATCGCCGCAAATTCTAGATCATGCATTGGGTAATTCTTTTCATGCATCTTCAACTGCCTCGAAGCATAGGCAATAACCTTGCCATCCTGCATTAACACTGCACCAAGCCCAATACGGAAAGCATCACAATAATCAGTATAAGGTCCCGTACCTGTGGGTAAAATCAATACTTGTGTTGTGGTCAAGGCTGTCTTGAGCTTTTGAAAGCTCGCCTCACATTCATCTAACCATTCAAATTGAACACCTTTCTGTGTCAATCTGGTCAGTGGGGTTGCAATAAATGAAAACCCCTCCACGAATCGCCGATAATAACCCGCTAATCCCAAGAAACTCCAAATCTCTGTGGCTGATGTCGATCTAGGTCAGTCCTTGACTGCCTCAATCTTCTTCGGATCAACCTGAATACCTGCTGCCGTCACAATATGACCCAGGAATGCAACTGAACTTTGCCAAAATTCACACTTCGAAATTTTTGCATATAGTTGCCTATCTTTCAGAGTCTGCAAAGTCACTCTGAGATGTTGCGCATGCTCCTCATGACTGCAGGAGTATGTCAATATGGAAACAATGAAGACTACAACGAACAAGTCTAAATAAGGCACGAACACACTCATGCGTATGCACATATCCATGACTCTGGAAGTCTGGCCATAAGAGTTGTTCTTAAATTACAACATTGTCAATTAACCCTGTTATCAAATATCTTATTCCAAAACTCCCACTTTACTCACAGTGAGGTATGGAAACCTCATGATTACTTTCTCGAATTAATGCGTCATATTTATCCTTACCTGGTGCTCATCTCAAAGTCTAGAACTCAACGGTCACAAAATGGAAACGGCTAAATATGAATAGAAACTATACAAGAATTGTCAAATAGTCCTAACGGACATGACTCTTATTTACGAATGCAATACGAAAATATTAATTCATAAAAGAAGAATTTTAAACACATAAACTCTTACTACCAGGACCCAGTCGTCATATGATATCCACCGCAGCTTGAAGCTCAGCTTGGAAATATTTCACATTATGCCAAAAATTGGAGGATCTCATCTTCAACTCTGAATCACAGTGCTTGCACATCATATCATCTGAAATCTTTCATTTCCTTTCTTTCTTCCTTTCGATAATTGTCCGTCAAAGATAATCACGACATAAAATGAACCCTCATACTGATAGGGCACACAATTAACGATTAAAAATAGTTATTCCAAGAATTATATCATAACCCACTGTAATAAGTAATATAAAGTCACTCTTAGCCTCATAGATATTTAGTGACTAACACCTAATAATAGGGATGTCTATCCTCATGTAATATCTCAACGGAAGTATTTCCCGAAGTAGTATGATTACGATGCTCGCTCATGAATGGAGCATATTAAACAGACTCGCCTAAATTTCCTTTCAAAAACCAAATCAAATTAAGGGAAAATTATTCTGTTTATAACAATCTGAATTATACACGTGATGACACCATCTGGTGTAGTGACCTCCCTCATACCATAAATATTATATCAATGGTTGGGTCTCCACCTCTAGGATTTTCACCTCCACCTCTAACATCCTGACCTATACATCTGGCTGGCCATGTAGGATAAATATTAACTGCAATGGAGCGCGTAGCCTGAGTGCTTTCCTAAAATTATACTCCCTCCGTTTCAATTTATGTGAACTTATTTCCTTTTTAGTACGTGCCAAAAAGAATGACCTCTTTCCTTATTTGGAAACAATTTACCTTTATGCAATGATTTATAGCCACACAAAATAAAGGTGCCTCATTTTACACCACAAGATCAAAAGTCTTCTTTTTTTTCTTAAACTCCGTGCCCAGTCAAATAAGTTCACATAAATTGAAACGGAGGGAGTATTTCTATAAAATTCCACATTCACAACAATTCCTTTAAGGCTCAGTTAACTTGTTGTTCATGACAATATATATTCGGACACAGTCATTGTGACCTGGTACAACCGTTCAGATCGCATATACTACATATTGCAGAGAATCTCGGGGGTGACGTCTTTAGAACATTTTCTTAAAATAGAGTTTAGTAGATAGCATTGCGTTGGACGGCTTGCCCTCTTCGTAGGCTTGTCACAAACATCGACGGCCAATTTTCTCTTTTTCTATGTTGGCTTAACACTGTTGAGCTACCCCATTTACTCATATACTCTTCGTCATTCTCTGGGGGCGATTCTTACCCCACGAAAAAAAACCAACCTTAAATATGTATAAATTATTTGGAGGACATTTCCATACTATATATATATATACATTCCAATAACTCATCATATTTGTCCTTCACGACTCCATCACATCGACCGGACGTCTAGGTCCGTTGAAACCCAACACGATTTATTAGGTGATCTCCTGATATAATTGCATCTTCCGTTGGGACCATAACTGGTGTGATAAATACATTATCTTCCCACTATTTCTGTTTGCCCTCCGTAGCACAGTAAAATAAACCCCCTCGCATTCGACTATTTCCACGTTCTGTAATTCCTCATAACAGCGGTCAAGCACGATCCTGTGGGTTCTCAAAAGATGCACCGCTGAAGGTGGTAGGGAAAAGTTTGGTGAAACATATCCGTCCTCCGTAAAACTTTTGAAGGCATAGTTGATCTATCACCAACATGTGCCATTGTCGGCTGAAGAAGCAGTACATGCCTTCGCCGTTCGTGGGAAGACAAGAGTAGAAATTCAACTTAACATTTTGAAGAACAAATTCGCACGATAAGAAAGAACAAATGAGAAACTTTTTCCTAACTCAATAGACTTTGGAGGACAAGTATAGATGTCTCCGTACTTGCCTCTCAAACTCTACTAAGCTTGTTCGTGAGTTGTGAGACCTATGTAACCTAAAGCTTTGATACCAACTTGTCACGACCCGGATTTTCCCCCAATATCGGGATCGTGATGGCGCCTACTCGTAGTAGCTAGGAAAGCCACTGTATTCATACTATCCTGTTTTTAATAATATTTCATAATTAATTTATCAACAAAACCATAACTTTAATTAAATAAGTGCGGAAGACTTTATCGAAATAGAAATAACCAGTTACAAGGTAAAATCATACTGAAATCCTCTACCCAAGACGTGGAGTCACCAACTCACAAACTACTACTGAATACTACACATAAAGTCTGAAAGAAATATAACATAATCTGTTCGTCTCGGAACAAAGAGACTACAACTAGTAACATAAGTAAAGAGAGAGACGCCGGGCCTGCGGACGTCTGCAAGCTACCTCGGTCTCAAATATGATCAACTCCCACGCAAAAGATCTACTGCTGCTGCTCCTGATCGAAACCTGGACCTGTGCAAAAACGCACAGAAGTGCAGTATCAGCACAACCGACCTCATGTGCTGGTAAGTGCCTGGCCTATCCCGGCGAAGTAGTGACAAGCCTAGGACCAGACACCCACATAAACCTGTGCAGTTGCAATATATATATATATGTACATAAATATTTATAAGGAAATACTCTGCTCTGCAATAACAACCAATAACTCATAATATCCAGATTAATCTAATCAACAGAATTAAGTCTTACTTTCGTGTCTCAATTCTTTATTTTTCTTTTCTTATCTCGTGGTAGGCGTACCACCCGCTCCCAACTGTAACAATAAATTATATCTTGTGGTAGGCGTACCACCCGCTCCCAAATATATCAATAGGCTACCGGCAACTATGGCCAATGCCAAGATTCAAATCACTTTGTGGTCGGCGTGCCACACGATCCCATTTCTTATCATAAAAGTGGTCGGCGCGCCACACGATCCCAATTCTTTAATATATATATTACCACAATTAACAAGAATTAACCAAGTAATAACACAATAAGAAATATCTCAAAAGAACTCAACAATTAACAACGGTTAATAAGTTCACAAGGAAAATAAAGTATAATGGAAACACAAGTAATATCAAGTCAAGGAATGGCAAATAGTTGCACGGCATCACCCAAATAAAATATAATGGAAAAACAAGTAATATCAAGTCAAGGAATGGCAAATAGTTGCACGGCATCACCCTTCGTGCTTTTACTCTCATCCTCACCAAATAAGCAAATAAAGTGCACGGCATCACCCTTCGTGCTTTTACTCTCATCCTCACCAAATAAGCAAATAAAGTACACGGCATCACCTTTCGTGCTTTTACTCTCATCCTCACATCCATAGTATGGCATGATCCTTCGTACATGGTTCAATAACAAGGCACGACATTATCCTTCGTGCATAATCAATAAAACATGGCACGGTATTAACCTTTGTGCATAAATAATAAAACATGGCACGGCATTAATCTTCGTGCATAATCAATAACAAGGCACGGCATTAACCTTCATGCATAAATAATAAAACATGGCACGGCATCACCCTTCGTGCATTATCACTCTTCCTCACCCAAATAACAATCACAGTTAAGGGCAGAGAAAGAAAACAACAAATCATGAACCGTCCCGGCAAGGGACACAATAATCATTTCAACAAAGTCCCTGTAAGGGCAATCAATATCTCACTTCACAACAAGTCCCGACAAGGGAGAACAATAACAATTCTACAACCCGGCAAGGGTTCAACAATTTATCTTCAAAATATCTCACAACAAATATCAACAACGACTCACGGTCATGCTAGACGCCAGTGTATGGATGCTCGTCATACACCGCACTCGATCACATAACACATAGCACATAATCCTATTCCCTCAAGCTAGGATAGAACAAACACTTACCTCGAATGTTTATGAACAATTCAATCGGTGGCAATGCCTTTTCCTTTCAAATTTGGCTCCAATCCAATCGTATCTATACACAATTGATTTAATATCATCAATACTACTCAACGAACTAATTCATAAGGCCAATTACAACTTTTACAACATTCTGTCCGGAATAGTGAATTTTGACCCCGGGCCCACATGGTCGGAACTCGGGGTTTGGACCAAAATCCGGTTACCCATCCCCCCACGAGTTCAAGTATATAATTTGTTTCAAAATCGGACCTCAATTCGAGGTCCAATTTTCCAATTTATGAAAAACCCTATATTCTACCAAAAATAAGAAATTCTACCATGAAAACCTTTGATTTCTATTGAAAAACATGTTTAATGTTGTTAGGAATTGAAATAATTAAGTAAAAAGTGACTTACAATTACTTTGAAGAAGAGGGAGTTCGTGAAGAATCGCAAATGGGTGTTTTTGGGTTGTGAAATGTGAAGAATGAAGTTGGAAATCGTGATTTACAGGTCTCTGTGTTCGCATTTGCGAACATGGGTTCGCAATTGCGAACCCCGACCAAATTCTGGAGTTTGAAAAATAAGCTAAGGCTGGAAAGTTCGCATTTGCGAACTTTTGTTCGCATTTGCGAAGCCAAGGCAATTTTGGGGCCTTCGCATTTGCGAATATTTGTTCGCATTTGCGAAAAAGGCTGGGCTGAGGGGCCTTCGCATTTGCGAAGTATTCTTCGCATTTGCGAAGAATGCCTTTACACTGAAGGCCTCGCATTTGCGAACCCAAACGGTCCTGGGCACCCTTCGCATTTGCGATCAAGGGTTCGCATTTGCGAACCTTGCCTTGATCTGCCTCCTTCGCAATTGCGAAGCCAACAGCTGGGTGAAAAACCCGCAGTGCAAAAATTCAGATTTTAATCCAACGGCCTATCAAATATTTACCCGAGCCCCCCGGGCTCCAAACCAAACATGTACACAACATCAAAAACACATTTCGAACTTGTTCATGCGATCACATCGCCAATATCACATCGTTTTCATCAAATCCAGCCTCAAGTTCATGATTTTCATACTTTTGGTTTTCAAAACTTTCAAACTTGGAACTCAAGGTCCAAAACATATCAAACGACATCCAAATGTCACCAAACTTTGCGGAAAGCACATATATAATATTTAAGACTTGTACCGGGCGTCGGAACCAAAATACGAGCCCGATACCAAGGTCAATTAATTCATTTTCCTTTGACAATTACATCAAAAATAATTTCACAAAAAAATTCATAACTTGGGCTCTAGGCCTCAGAATTCGACTCCGGACGCATGTCCAAGTCTCATATTTTCCTACGGACCCTTCGGGACCATCCAATCTCGGGTCCGAATCCGTTTACCAAAAAATATTGACCGAAGTCAACTATATCAATATTAATATTATTTTTATCCAAATTTCTCATAGAATTCATATTTTCTATCACAAAATCTTTCCGGCTACATGCTCGGATCGTGCACGTAAATTGAGGCAACATAGAATGAGGTTTTTAAGGCCTCAGAAGCTCGAAATGATTAATAAAATAAGTGATGACCATTTGGGTCGTCACACTATTAGTTGTCCTTGGTAGTTTTAGATTTGGATTATGTTCATTTACATTCCAAACAGATGTTGTTATTATTTCAGTTCAGTTTTGTAAATCTAAGTCTTAGTGGTTCATAACTTGTACTATCAATCCTTGAAAAGTTGTACGAAGATTCAGTTATATCACTCTTGACTCTAAATTTTATTATTATATTATGTTTACTGTTATTTGGCTTACCTAGCGGGCTAGTTAGCCATCACGACTAGTTGGATTTATGATCGTGACATATATATAATTATGTAATAACCAAGCTAACTAATGAAAAATAGTTATAGTAGCTAGAAAATAACATAAATGATAATATACGGACAATAACTAACAAAAAACAAAGAAGATCACAACAACAAGAATTACTACGAGGAGTCGCCTCGTGTAAATTAAGTATCACCACTGAGGTACCGCCTCGTGTACATATATCAATAATCACAACCGAGATACCACCTCGTATTCAGGATTCACATCCAATCATAATCTTTCATTATACCGCGACATGAGCCTTACATTTGAAATAGGCTTTGAAATTAGTTTTCTCGAAATAGCTACACGTAATTTAGCCCACTTTATATCGTCGCGTGGCTTCACGTAGTTCCCTTACAAGCAACATGCACATAAGTTCCACCTTATACCGCGCCATGCAAGGTACATAAAAATCTGAGATTCAGGAACCTCTTTCTCAGATTGTTCATTCATCTCCCATGCCTCCTCATCAACACTTGCAGCCACACCAACATCGTCAATTTGAGATTCGGGAACCTCTTCTTTCTCAGTTTCTTCCTCCATCGCACTTGCCGCCTTATCTGCAGTCTCACAAATAACACAAGCATATGCTCAATTTGATATGAAAGTTATGTTAGCAACGAGTATGATAGGGATACCACCAAAGGTTCTTCCAAGATATTGACACTTAATTGATCTACTTCATCGAGCACAAAGTTGTTAGGAAGATATGCTCTACTATCTCCTTGAGAATGTGGAACATCTTTGCATTTACTTCCGCAAACCTTTTTGTAACGAATCGAATTATCAAAAACAACCAAAAAAAATAAAGGAAAATCGTATAATGCACAACTATACACACCTTACAATCATCTACGTCAACTTTTCATTGCCACCAAATTCCATATTGCTATCATGAATGTATTGACGACCACTCGCGTCTTCCTATGGATGTGGACCATATTTGTCTTCGCTTGCACCAAGTTTTTCTTTTAAAAAAAAGATACAGTAAGTTCACTAGAAAAAATAAAAGGAAATGCATAATGTGAAAGAAATACATACCCTGGAATTTATCAACTCAAAGACTTCTTGAATTTATCAGAAATATATTCCATGAGTGACTTTATCTCCTTATGGAGCTACAAAAGGCAACACACAATAAAATTTGAATATACAATTTTTTAGTTAAAAAAAATAGAAAAATATATATGTAAAGACCAATACAAACGGTTTAATATCAACCTTCAACTTGGAAACTCGTCATAATCAATAGGTTGGACACCCGACGCCTTTTATGATGCGACATGCTCCTTAATCTATTTCGAGGATGGCTTGACAAAATCATCGCTGTCATCAATAGGAAGTTTTCCCTTGTTATGTGATGTAAAAATATTTTTGATACTCATAGTTAACTTCGACAGGAAAATTAATTCTCCTTACCTCTACAGTCGTAGGAGAAATATTTTAAACTGCAAATGTAACAAAAGTGGTTCAATCCTAGATGTATCAAAAATATATACAAACTATATATTTAATGTATCACAATGAATTACAGTGTATCATATATGTATACACATCAACACATAAACGTTGGTACCTTATTTCTTATATTGTTGAAGAAACTAGTAGAGAAGTCCTCACGCATTGGCCTGTCTGTTATTTCCCAATTCAATATGCATGGTGTATGATCTCCAATGAGAACAAATATTTTATCCACTATAGTGTAGAATTCATATAACCATATATGTAGTGCAAGATAAAATCCATCAATCCTGTAGAACTCAGACTTTCCCCTCAACATGTCACTGACCGACTTCATTAAAGCTTAAAACGTAATCATACCCCAGGGAAAGGATATATATTCATCATCTCGACATGATGGAAATCATGTTTACTTATAAATGCATTATGAGCCTGAGTGGACATTAAAAACATGTTTATGAAATAAATAATTTCAATCTTAACAGCTAGACTGCCATTTTTTCTTCTCAAAACAATCAATAAGCTACTTCTTGGACACCACTTCAAAACCAGAAAAATAAGTATCCTCAAGCTATTTGGTCCAATGAAGTTACCCTTAGCATGTTTATTATCACAACAGTTTAAACCATTTACAAAACCAAACTCCTGAAAACCAAAATGTAAAAAATATTTGTCATTCAACTTCATATAAAGTTGATCACACTTATCTTGAACCAACTTCCTAAATATTAAAGAATAAATCAGTTGTGCTTGGATAGAAACTCGGGTAAATCAAGGAAATAGTCAAACCAGCTTTCCCTAAATATAAGAAGTTGGACATCAGTCAACGACTATAAAATTAATACGATGTCCACATTGGTGTATGATGTCCAATGAGTAACAGGAAAAGGCTCACCAACTAGAATATAAAGCCTCCAAGACTGCAAATAAATGACATGAATTAACAACAAATAAATATAAACTAGATCTAATTTTAAAAGAAGATTAAGCAATACAAAAAAATATAACTGAAATTGTATGTACCTTCCAAATTATCAGGAATTTTAACTTTTTCTGCCTTCTGAATCTTACTTTTTTTCTTTGACACCCAAATTTATCTTACCTTCAACATCATCCACTCTAAACCTGTTGCTTTCTTTTTCTTAAATTATCTAATAACATCCTATCAAGATTCTAACACTTTAACATTGTCGAAAAAAAAATTTCTTCGCATATTTCGTTCATCAATCAAATTTTCAGCTAAAAATGGGGTTGAATGAGGAGATAAACTCCTCGAACTAGTTTCTCTTCTCATGTTGCTCGATTTCTCAATTAAAACCAGCTTTTCATAAGGAGATAAACTCATCGGACGAGTTTGTCTTCTCATATTGCTTGTTTCATAATTAAAACTAGGTTGGAAGAATTTTAAAAAAATAAATATATGAACAAACAGTTATAGATTTTTGTGAAGAAATTGATACATAACTCAACCAAAACTAATAAAATCATCTATAACAAATACTTACAATGAACTCTAACTAAATAAGTTAGTCGCTAAAGCCTAAGGAAAAAAAAAAGCAACATCACTTCTCCTAAAAAACACATGCAATTCGAAAAAAATATATAAACTAAGAGATTTTTATTCCAAATTACCGGAATTAGATGAAAATCGCAGCAAATGTATCTTGTTTTATCGTCAATTTTAGCAATTTGGTTCAATTTAGCAAAAAAACGCATTGAGAGGGAGAGAGAGATAGATAGAGAGAGTGAAAACTTAGAGAAGAAAGAGAACGGTCCTTTTTTAGGAATGTAGAACAATAATAATGGATATAAAAAACTACCTTTAATTGAAACTATTTGAGCTTAAAAATGACATTTGGGCTTTTTTGGTAGATTTTTATGTCTATGTACTACATTAGAAATTTATTTACCCTTACTGTTTAGGTTTTAATATAATTACAAGTTGATATATAATTCACCAATTAAACATAAATTAATATTAATGAATATCCCTTTGTATTAGAAATTGAGTAGGGAATTCCTCCTCTCTCTCTCTATCTATTAGTATTCTTACATTAATATCTTCATGTAGATTAACTAAATAATGACACTAATGTTAAGTGGAAAAAAAGAGAGAACATTAGTACGTAGCAAAGTTCTTGCTTCAAATCATACGAAAACGAGGAAATAAATAAAGAAAAAGATACTCCGATGAAGAGAATCATTTTAATTGTCGTTCTTTCAGCTTTTTTGAATCAATAAATAAAATAGAATTAATTACAATCGAGCAGATTAATTGAAAACTGTGTTCGTTCATTAAAAACTCCATTGACAAATATTAAAATGCTTCGAAGTTTGAATTCGAAAATCAAATTTTATGAAATTATTTTTTGTTTGGATTGAGTGTTGTTGCAAATGATTGGGAATATCCGTTGGAGTATATATCTAAATTTTGAAATAATTTCGTGGAGATTCGAGGTGGTCTTGCTTGAAATTTCAGATTGAAACTCGAAAAAAAAGACATAAATAAATTGTATATATTTTGTATGTCGAGTGTAGAAACGATATACAAAATATCTACAACTAAGATAATTGTATATAAGTTGATATAAATTGAATGTAAATTATAGTTTTTGACCGGATTCTGTATAAAAAAATATGTATTTAAGTTGTAGATAAATTGTAGATTTTTACAAGATTTATATATATTTTGTAAAAAAAAAAAACGTTTGTCACTTCCTGTAAATATGAAAACTTAGATAAAAACGGGTAACTAAGTTTAAAACCTTGCGAATATACGAAAAAGTTCCTATTTTGTTTTTGGGTTATTTTTGGTTGGGCAAATTATAGACCGACAATTTGGGTAATTTACCTATTTAAATCATAATATTTAAAAAAAAAAATCTTAAATTTCGTACTTAATAAAATTATACATCACGTAAATGGAATGGTAAGGCGGACCAAATAATCTCTTGGTAGGTAATTGCGACATGTTCGGACGCAATATTCCATAGGTAGACTTGCTCGAGGAAGAAGAGGGAAAAGGGACCCTATTTCAAGTTTGCAGGAAGACTGAGGTAAAAAAGATTCAAAGAAAGGGCAAAACAGAAAAAACTGAAAAATGTCACGTTCAGTATCGACTTTCGAGCTTTTAGTCAGTGTGGGCTTGACCATGAGACTTTCCAAGAGCTACACCTATACATGGTCTATCCATAACTACGCCTAAAGCTGTCCCCTAACTCCCCTATAGCATTTATTTCCATTTTGACCATCATTTTTCCCTGTCCCCATTTGGGAACCAAACATTCTTTTTCCTTTTTTTTTCTTTTTAACAGAGCTAGAACCAAATTATTCTCTGATCATTTAAATAATTGTTCTTAATTTTCTGTTTCCTTTTGTGTTTTCTTGCATTTCTTTAATAACCACATTGTTCGTATTAGTTTTGTACCGATTGTTTCATCACTTACGTGTTAGCTATTACATTTATTTCAGTTTATCTAAATTTATTTTCGTTTTTATCATTTTAGAACGAATATTCTTTTTCTAAATTTGCTAACAATTAAACTTAAACTTAATTCTATCATTAATAAAAAAAATTATAACCACATAAATACTCTGGATTCTTTTTAACTTATTTAGGGCCACAAATTTTAAAAGTCTTTTATATTTTCTTAAGACAAAATACATAGGTGACCCCCTAAATTTGTCCATATTTTTCACCTATACACCTAAACTACGGGCAGTTATTATTGAACACCTAAAGTGAAGAGAAATTATATCAATTAAACACAAAATTTGCAGCTCCAAAACAACAAAGATGCGTGTATATCACTCTCGCCTGATATGGCATGCTTAGCCAATAATAGTAAAACACGTGAAAAGAGAAGTAAATGGAAAAAATAAGAAAAGAAAAGAAAAACAATGATGGAAAATTGAAACCCCCTCTGTTTAACCTATTCTTCCCCAAACTTCACTAGATTGTTATACTTTTCTACATCTTTCCCCCGGTGATAATTTTGATTAAAAATCTATGTATTCCAGCGATACAAATTCGAGCATAAACAATAAACTATTTGAAATCATCAAAATTTTCTCAAGAAAATTCTTGTGCATCACCATTAGGATCTTATAACAAAAATACAAAGATCGAATTTTCAGAGAGAACCCATCTCTTTCTTTTTTAAATGTAAAAATAGTAATGTTCTGGGTTGAAGTAATGGACCTTGTTTTGGTGGTGGAGGTGGTGGCGGGTTATTTGAGATTGTAATGATTTTGGTGGTGGAGGTGGAGACCCAGAAATGATGGTCTCGGCGATGGTACTGTGGTGGCAGTGTCACAGAGTAGGGGAGTAGTTGGGGCGGAGAATAATACTCTCCGTTTCAATTTATGTGATCCAATTTGACTGAGCACGGAGTTTAAGAAAATAGAGAAGACTTTTGATCTTGTGGTGTAAAATGAGGCACCTTTATTTTGTATGATATATATCATTGCATAAAGGTAAATTGTTTCCAAATAAGAAAAAAGATCATTCTTTTTTGCACGAACTAAAAAGGAAATATGTTCATATAAATTAAAATAGAGGGATTAAAAGAAAATAAAAGTAAATCTGTTCTGCCGTCTTCTGGTTGAATATTAAGTGACAATATTAATTACTACCTCCGTTTCAATTTATGTGAACTTATTTCCTTTTTAGTCCGTGCCAAAAAGAATGACTTCTTTCCTTATTTGGAAACAATTTACTTTTATGCAATGCTTTATAGCCACACAAAATAAAGGTGCCTCATTTTACACCACAAGATCAAAAGTCTTCTCCATTTTCTTAAACTCCGTGCCCAGTCAAATAGGTTCACATAAATTGAAACGGAGTGAGTATAAATTTTTGGTAACTAGAATTAAATTTGAAAGGGAACAACAACTGTGGTGGGGGAGGTGATGGCAATTGAAAGTAGGAAGAAGGAGATTGAAGAAAAATTGCTAAAAAGAGAATGAAAGAAAAATCTCACGCGCCTCAACTGTGGTGTGCTAGGCACACTGTGCCATGTCAACACAATGTGTCTAATTGACACAATTTGTCATTCACTTTAGGTGTTTTATAGGAATTATCCTTAGTTTAGGTGTCTAGGTGAAAATTATAGCCAAATTTAGGGGGTTATCTATGTATTCTGTCTTTTCTTAAACTCTATATTCACTCAAACATATTCACATTAATTTAAATAGATGTAGTATTTTTAATGAGTATTGACTAACATCATCTACTAAGGCTTAGAGATGAAAAAAATCTTCTATCGTTTTTTTATCTTTACAGTTTCATCAATTAAACCTTCATCTAATTCAGTGATTATTTTGTCACACTTCTGAGTTGCATACTTCCTATAATCTATTATATATAGTTTCACAGATCCCCCCTCAAGGATTGAAATATCTTAATGTTTTCCAACATTTAATACTATAATCCCGTTGTTTCAATTTAAATATCATACTTTCTTTATTAGTTTGTTCTAAAAAGAATGACATATTTCTGCAATTAAAAATAATTCAACATTAAATTTTTTATTTTATTTATTTTACGTTTAATAAGAATCTTTTATAATCACACAAATCTTTAATATCTTAAACTTTTAAGACTATAAGTTTCAAAAATATTTTTTTTTAAATTCCTTACTGAGTCAAACTACCTTATTTAAATTAAAAAGAAAGTGTTAAAAGAGTATACTGAGAAGGAAAATTCTAATAGCATACTTTTTGTCTTAATTTATGTGACGATTTCAAACAATGTGAACTTTGACCAATATTTCAAAATATATTTTTTAATAAATTGACTTGGACTTACCACTCATAATTCTTTTTGTATAGTTTTGAATATTTAAATATAAGTTTAAATTTACAATATTAAGTTAATAAAATTTATATTTAACCTTAGTAAAATTGATTTTCGATAAATGAAAACCACATAAATTGAGACACGAAAATATAGACATATTGCATGTATTAGGAATCATTGCTAGTTTTATTAAACTAAGACACCTCCGTAATTGGGAGCCTAAGGAAGATTTATCATGGATACAACTATATAAGTTCACCTTATTAGCAGAGGCAAAGCAGAGGCAAATCTATAGTCTGAACGTAAACCTTTGATGTAAGCATAAACTTTAATTTATACTAGAATTTTGAACATGATAATCGTATATATAATTGTCATAGAAAACATTCCTGAAGCGGAATCCATTATCGTCAAGCAGAAACGATAATTGAAATTGATTTCTCGCTCCTTGCCCTAGCTTTCGTTACCGCCGCCATTAGTGATGGAAGAAAGAAATAATACAGTAACCCTAATGGATGGGGAGATGACCAGTTTATAGAGGTTCTTATTTAATTCGGTACGTCCATCAAGTAACCGATCGGACGGATAAGATTTGCTCATTAATTAAGTATTAATTATGGGCCTAATTTTATTGAGCCACATATAACGTAGGAAATAACTTACATTCTCCTACTTGGCCCAATAATCATATAATATTAATATTTAATATAGGAACATTAGTTGCATAAACAAATCTCTTCTATGATGTCCATCATATAAATACCACAATATGATAAATAGTAAATGTGAGTTATGACGGTTATATATAATCTGTCTACATACTCCCTTTCATATACTACAACATTAGTAATTTATCGTATTAGGTTCATAAGCTATAAAATATTATAGTCCACAATGACTTATCCTGTAATATCTCAAAACAATAATGTATATACCATTATGAGAAACAGAAAATCACTAATGTGTATCAGAAACACATAAATGAGCTCAGAGTTTCAAAATATCATAAATACATCAGTCAGAAATACAGTCAAGACCAATTCTATGTACATGTTCATTAAATATCTTTGGCTGTAAATATTTCATTAACGGATCTACAAACATGAGATCAGTTCTAATATGCTCAAGTGACACCCTTTGTTTCTGAACTTCCTCCTTGACAGTAAAGTAGTTTAATTCCATATGTTTGGCACCTTTAGAGTACATTTTGTTCTTGGAGAAGAATACTGCTGCAGAATTATCACAGTAAATTTTCAGCGGCTTGGTAATGGTGTTGACAACACCAAGTTCTGAAATAAAGTTTCGCATCCATAATGCATGAATTGTGGCCTAAAAAGGTACCACAAATCCTGCTTCCATCGTGGATGTAGTATTGACAGACTGTTTGGCACTCTTCCACGATATTGCTCCTTCAGCTAATTGGAACAAATAACGAAACGTGGATTTTCAAGTGTCAATACATCTAGCAAAATGTGAATTCGAGTATCCAACAACTTCCAAATGCTTGGATCTCCTATACATGAGCATGTAATCCTTCATTCCTTTCAGGTACCTCAAAACTTTCTTAGTAGCTTTCCAATGATCAATTCCTGGATTACACTAATATCTTCCCAATATTCCGATCGTAAAACTAATATCCAGTCTTGTGCAAGACTGAGCATACATCAGACTACCAACAATAAAAGAGTAATGAATTGATTCCATTTCTTTTCGCTCTAAATCATTCTTAGGGCATTGCACGAGACTAAATTTTTCCCCATTTTGAATTGGAACAATTCCTGCTGAACAATTGTTCATATTGAATCCCTCTAGAATTCTTTCGATATAGCCTTTGTGAGACAATCCCAACAATCCTTGTGATCTATCACAAATATTTCTATTCCTATCACATAGGATTCCTCACCCATATCTTTCATTTCAAAATTCTTAGAAAGAAAATCTTTAGTTCTTTAGTCTCATGCAATATGCCTAAATCATTAGCATCAAGTAGCATATCATCAACACATAGGACTAAAAATATAAATTTGCCCCCACTGATCTTGTGGTATATACACTAATGAACGGTATTTTTTACAAATCCAAAAGATAATATGGTATCATTAAACTTTATATACCATTGTCATGAGGCTTGTTTAAGTCTATATATTGACTTCTTCAGTTTACACACCATTTGACCTTTTTCCTTAGTTTTGAAACCCTCTAGTTGGTCCATATACACTTCCTCATAGAGATCTCCATTAAGAAAAGCAGTTTTCACATCTATTTGCTGTAACTCTAAATCATAATGAGCCACCAAAGCCATAATAATTTTTAACGATCTTTCTTTGAGACCAGTAAAAAGATCTCTTTATAATCAATGCCTCCTTTCTGAGTATAACCCTTGGCAACAAGTCTGGCTTTGTATCTCTCAATATTGCCATTTGAATTGTGTTTGGTCTTAAAGACCATTTACACTCGATTCTTTTAGAACTTTCTGGCAATTCAACAAGATCTAAGACTTTATTGTATTCCATGGATCTTAACTCTTCCTTCATGGCATCAATCAATTTGTCAGACTCATTACTTTCTATGACTTGTGAAAATAAAACCGGATCCTTATTAATACCAATGTCAAAATCTGACTCTTGCAAATAAACCACGTAATTATCCGAAATAGAAAATTTTCTAACTCTTTGAGATTTTCTTAATGGTATTTCTTGTTGTTCATTTGAGTCACTTGTTGATACCCAATTTTTTTCTTAGGTAATTTTATACTCAAAATATTTCCAAAATAGCATATACGTGCATATATAAGCACACTCAAGAGTTTTGGTATTTTTAATGATTTTTAAACAAATTTATTGCCTATTTTAATATAAAAAATGCAATAATTATTTATAAAATTATTATTTTAGGTTAATAACTCATTTTATTCTCACAATTATGCCAAATATAATTAAGGTAATTTTTGCATATTTAATTGGTATTTTTAAAGCTAAATTGCATAAAAATTGCAATTATAGCCTATTTTATGAGTTACAGTATTTTATAATTATAAAATTACGTTCAGTATTTTTAATTTAATACTTGTATATCATTTATCAATTTAGTACCTTCGATTTGTTTCAAAAAACCTTTTACTATTTTTATAAATTAAAATAGGAAAAAGTGGCTATTTAAAATCTGGCCCTATTTTATTTTAATTTTAACCCAAATTGCACCCCAATTCGACCAAATCCCAACCCCCAAATCAAGCGACCCAACCCGACCCCTGATCCGATTACCCAAACTCGCCCGGTGTTCTAAAATCTGAGTCGTTGATAATTTTTTATCAACGAGCAAGATCTTTTCTTTCCTTTTAATTTCAAACGACCCCTAAACCCAACCCAATTCTTTTAGCGACGTCGCCTCTACCTCCCTCTTCTCTCAAACGCTCTCGAACTCTCTCGAAACCCTAATCGCTTTCTACCGCTTTCAATCCCAAACCCACCAAAATTCATGGCCGCTCAAGCCATAGAGGACCTATACTCACCCCATACTGCTCTCACGTGTTTGATACCTGAAGGTTCGAGGCTAGAATTCGAGGCCTTCACTCATACCTTCATCGATTCGAGGTTTCCAGCCATCTCTGGCCTTGCTCCGGCGTGTGTTAGCCTCTTGAGCCTGATTCCGACCTTATCGACTCCAGATTTGATCTTGTTTCTTCCAAGCATTTCTTGTTTCTTGGGTTCTCAGAAACCCTAGCATATTCGAGGTTCTTTTTCGTTTATTTGTTTAGATCTGTTCTAGACATATGCTATGTTTGATATTTCAAGTGTTTTCCCCAAATCTCCTTTTCAAGAATCCTTTGATTTCAAATTAGGATTTCTGAGTCTATTTGTTAATGTTTTATTCGATTCAGCTGCCTATCATCTCTAGGTTTAATTGGTGTTTCTTGGGATTTATTTGAGTTTCTAAGTCTATCTGTTAGTATTCGTTTGATTTACTGATTAGTATTGAAAACCCTTATTTTTGGGGTTCAATTGAGATTCTGAAACTGTTTGTTTGTTTCACTTTTTTATCGCCTCTAAACTCGACCGATTTCGAAAACCTAGTTCTTTGGGGTCCATTCGAGTTCCTGAGGTTGTTTATGCAACTCGTCTGTTTGAAATTTCTCAAACAGCTTTCTTTAACTTCAACATATCTTTTCTTTATGTGATTCATTTTGTTCTGAGTTCTTGCTATCTGTCAAACTCGACTATGTTTTCAGAAAGGTTTTTACCTAATTTTTTGCATGCTTCTGATATTTTTCTCTATTACTAAGCCAATGAAACTTGACCTACGTGACTATCACGTTGTATATGCTTGATGTCTATTAATTTTGTGCCATTATTGTATGATGTTTCCTCTCACCACAGCTTGGCCACACGGGTCTATTACATGTGCACTTCATTTATATACTGAGTCCCTTCCGTGATTGATTTTCAAACTCATGACTGATTTTCAAAACTTTTCCTTGTGAAATTCCGATTTTATTCATCTTAAAGGTTAACTGATTCTTTTCCTTATTTTGCTTTGTTGAATCCTTTCCCAAAATTAAGTATACTTTGTACTTAGACTTAAATATTTACCCTATAATTTTGTCATTCCTTATATGGTCAGAAATCAATTTTTTTTCAAATTGATTTCTTTCCTTAATTAATCCTGTTAGTATTCGGTTGAGCAGCAATCCCTTGATTAAAGGGAAATACTTGTGTTAATTGATTTTGCCTGTGATTAATGCCATGTTTGTGTTAAGACATTACTTGTTACCCTATTCTCTACTCGTTTTCATAACTATAAATTCATGTACCTCTTCTCTTTAAAAAAAAAGGGGTTCTAACACACAGAACAAGTCATTCCTTCTTCTCTCAAATACACTTAGATTTTCTTAAAAGTATTTGTAACGAACCGGCCCGTCGTTACGGGAATTACCACCCCGTTACCTTGAATTTACAAATATTATGCTTTTAAATCAGTATTAGAATATATCGGGTAAGTTAGGAATGATTTGGATTGAAAATGAAACAAATAGCATGTTTGAAGAAAGCTTGAATATGAGAAGTCAACCAAGAGTTGACTATTGAGTTAGAGTGCTTGGAACCGGATTCTGATGATTCGACTAGTTCCGGGGGATCATTTATGACTTAGGAGAGCAATCGGAATTGAATTCGGAGGTCCGGTGTAGTTTTAGGCTTGAATTGGCGAAGGTTGAATTTTGGCGAAAACCGGATGGTAGGTGATATTTTGATCCGATAGTCGGAATGGAATTCCGACAGTTTCAGTAGCTCCGTTAGGTGATTTTGGATGTGCCTGCAAAATTTCAGGTCATTCGGGCGTCGTTTGATCGGGTTTTTGATAGAATGTGTAATTCGGAAAGTTTTAAGAAATTTAGGCTTGAATCCGTGGGAAATTGGTGATTTTGATGTTTAGGATGGTGATTTTATGATTGGAACAAGTTCGAATAAGGAATTAGGACGTGTTGGTGTGTTTGGATGAGGTCCCGGGGGCCTCGGGGTGTTTTCGGATGGCCAAACGAGAGAAAATATGGAAAATTGTAGAACTGGTGCACTGCTTCTGTTGTTTTCGCTCCTGCGGAAATGGGAGCGCAGGTGCGACTCCGCAGGAGCAGACAATGAGGCGCAGAAGCGGAATCGACCGCTGAAGCGGAGCCTGGTCCGCAGGGGCGGCTTCGCTGGTGCGAGAGGGCGATCGCAAGGGCGATCGCAGAAGCGGTCTTGAGGCGTGATGGGGAAATCCGCAGAAGCGGATGTTGGATCGCATAGGCGAGTCCGCTGGAGCGGACTCTTGGTCGCGGAAGCGGAACATTCCGCAGGAGCGGAAGTCCTTCCGCAGAAGCGGGCCCGCAGTGGTCCATGTATCGCAGAAGCGAAAATCGCAGTGAGTTAAGTGTATCAGAAGTTAGAAAATTTTAGAAACATTTCACACATTTGGGTCTCGGCTTTAGAGGCGATTTGAGCGATTTTGAAGAGAAACTCAAGGGAAATCATCAGGTAAGCAACTATAGACTTAAACTATGATTAGTATTGGTATTATTATGCAATTATATCATGAAAATGGAAGAATTTGGGGTGATTCATGGAAGATTTAACCCTAGGCTTGAACTTTAGAAAATCAAGGTTTTGAATGAGCAAATGGAGTCCGAATTTGGTAAAATTGATATGCTTAGACTCGTATTGAGATGAAGGTTCCGAATATGTGACTTTCGTAATTTTTCGAGAAGCATACCGAAAGTCGGGTTTTACCAAATTGGTGTATTTATGTGAATTTCATGTAAATTGTAATGGGTTATGATTCTTTGACCCGTATTTGATATAGTTATTGTGGTTTGACTAGATTCTACGCACGAGGGAGCTAAATTCCAAGGAAAAGGCATCGCGGACGAGTCTACGACCGGCTAGAGGTGAGTAGTTTGTGTATATGGTAGCCTGAGGGTTCGAAACCCCGGCTTAGCACATTATGACGCTAGTAGGGCGTGGCTCGCACACCGTGGCAGGTGCGGGATTGATTGTGACTGGGGATTGAGACTTGGTCCATCCCGGAAATGAATAATACGTTATTAGTGTTGGTAATACACTGTATTTGATATATTTGTGGGCTGTAAGCCTTGTTTGGGGCATTGTGCCGACCTGTAGTGTCCTTAGAGGACAATAATTATGTGATAGCTATAATTGCTTAAATCACTCATCTCAGTCCTGGAAATTGAAATCATACTTTTGAAATGCTAAGTCACCGGCTTTTACAAATTTAATAAAGTTAAAGTATTTTTCATAAATTATGAATTGAGAACCGGAATTAAGGAAAATGAATTGTTTTGTGACTTAATTGCTTATTGTGGACTGAGCATGGGATCGGGCTGCACGCCGCAGTGGTTGATATGAGGATCGGGCTGCACGCCGCAGCAGTATTGCGCTTGGGCTGTAGGAGCCCCTCCGGAGTCTGTACACACCCCCGGTGAGCGCCGTCGACGTTAAATTGGATCGGGCTACACGCCGTAGCGGTTATGTGCATTGCATTGCATCCGTATTTGTTGAATTACTCTGTGGTAGCTGTATTGTATTGTTGTTGCTAGTTCGTAGGAGAATCGGACTGTAGTGTAGCTTCATATTGTGGTATTTTGTGGATTTCTTACTGTCAACTACTTATATATATTTGTTACTCACTGAGTAATTAGTACTCACCTCTACTCCCTGCACCTTTTGTGTGCAGACTCAGGTACTCAGGAGCAGTAGATAGGCATTTCCGCGGTTGCGGTGTCATATCGAGTTGCTGAGGTAGCTGCCTACGTTCGCAGAACCTAGCTTCTCCTCTCCATTTCCAGTTGTTATTTTGTATTTTGTATTCAGACTCGAGTACTTCTATATCGTACTCTCTATTCATGTTGGTTTTTGTTAGAGGCTCTAGACTTGTGACTCCGGATCTTTGGGAGTGGCAGTACTTTTGTTCATTATTATTATTATTGGAGTTCTTAAACTCATATATTCTTCTTGGGTTGTCCATTTGGGACTGGTATTAGATGAAATCAGTAATTGTTGGTCCGGCTGGCCTAGCTTGATTGTTGGGCGCCATCACGACCGGATTTGGGTCGTGACAAGTTGGTATCAGAGCCTAGGTTATTAGGACTCGCGAGTCATGAGCCGGTTTAGTAGGCTTTCGCAGATCGGTACGTAGACGTCCGTATCTATCTTCGGAGGGCTACAGAAACTTTAGGAAAAACCTCATTTTCTTGGATTCATATCGTGCGATTTGTGTTGCCATGAAATTAAATTTTTCCATATTCTATTCTCTCGCGGATGGCGAGAACACGAGCTAAACGGACGTGGCGGACGACCACCATTGGCACCCGGAGGCCGTGGTCGTGGTAGAGGTAGGGCGACAGTACCAGCACCTGCTAACCCACCAGCCGACCGGACTCGTGGTCGATTCTCGCGCCGGTGGCCCAAACTCGAGACCGTATTCCAGCCGGCAAACGCTCCGGCAACTCGGGTTTGAGGCACCGGCAGTGCCCATTGTCATACCGTGTCTATCAGGAGACCTTGGCTCGGATTTTATCGGTGTGTACGATGCTTGGCTCGGGTAGTTGCGGCTACTACCGCGCATCTTCTTCACGAGCAGGGGAGGGAATCGGACCCCCGTAGCTCACACACCCGAGCCGGCTCAGCCAGCTGCGCCCGTTGCACCAGCTCCTGCTTATATGGTTCCAGCTATGCCCGACGATGAGCAGCGTTGTTTGGAGAGATTTGAGAGGCTACAGCCTCCGACATTCAGTGGTGCGGAGGGCAAGGACGCCCAGGGTTTTCTTGACAGATGTCAGCGCATGCTTCGCACCGCGGGTATTCTAGAGTCCAGCGGTGTTTCATTCACCACTTTTTCACAGGTGCAGCATTTCAGTGGTGGGAGGATTTCGAGAGGCGTAGGCCCGCTGGGGCAGTGCCCCTCACTTGGCAGCAGTTCTCCACAGTATTTTTGGAGAAGTACATGCCTCAGTCTCAGAGAGAGGAGCTACGACGTCAGTTCGAGTGGTTGAAGCAGGGAGAGATGACGGTTAATCAGTACGAGATGAGATTCACACAGTTGGCCCGTCATGCCATGTGGATGGTTCCTACAGACAGAGAGAGGATTCGGAGATTTATCGATGGCCTTATTTACCCCATCCGCATATTGATGACCAGGGAAAGAGTTTCGGCGGTTACCTTTGAGGAGGTGGTTGATGCTGCCCGTCATATTGAGACAGATCGCCGCAGAGAGCGGGAGGAGAGAGAGGCTAAGAAGCCTCGTGGTACTGGCAGTTACAGTGGTACTCCGTCTAGGGGCCAATTTCAGCATAGCAGAGGTCGTTCTTTCAGGTCTCATCAGTCTGGACGTGTAGAGTCCAGTGGGGTTTCATCAGATCGTGGTCGTCAGGGCCAGCAGGGTTATCAGGGTCAGCAGAGCCGTCAGTAGAGTCAGCCTGCACTGAGTGCTCTTCCAGCTCAGAGCTCTGCTCCTGCTTCCTCAGCACAGGGTTCGTCTGTAGCGAGGGGTCCTCAGCAGCCCCTTCTTCCATCTTCAGGCCGTTGTTTTGAGTGCGGTGATTTGGGCCATATCAGGAGAGAGTGTCCTCAGTGGCTTCGTAAGCGGTCTCAGCAGAGGGATCAGCCTTCGTCTTCTACTCCTGTTTCTTCAGCGCCAGCACAGTCGGCTAGGACTGGTGGCCAGGTATCCAGAGGTCGCCCTAGGGGTGAAGATCGTACTGGTGGAGGCCAGGCTCGTTTCTATGCTCTTCCGGATATGAAGGATGCTAGTGCTTCAGATGCGGTCATTTCAGGTATTATCTCAGTCTGCCACAGGGATGCTTCTGTCTTATTTGATCCCGGATCCACCTATTCTTATGTCTCTACTTATTTTGCACATCATTTGGGTATGACCCGTGGTATTCTTGATTTGCCCGTACATGTGTCTACCCCGGTGGGGGATACTGTTGTTGTGTATCAGGTATATCGATCCTGTGTTATTACTATTGGGGGTCTGGAGACCCGAGTTGATCTATTACTACTGGGCATGGTAGATTTCAATGTTATCCTAGGCATGGATTGGCTATCTCCTTACCATGCGATTCTGGACTGTCATGCCAAGACAGTCACGCTAGCTATTCCAGGTAATCCGAGGATCGAGTGGCGTGGCTTGACTGATTTTGTGCCCGACAGGGTGATTTCTTATATAAAGGCCCAACGATTGATTGGCAAGGGTTGTTTGTCTTATTTGTCCTTCATTAGAAATGTTGAGGCTGAGACACCCAGTCTTGATTTGGTCCCCATTGTGAGGGAGTTTCCGGATGTATTTCCAGCAGACCTGCCAGGCATGCCGCCTGATAGAGATATCGATTTTGGTATTGACTTGGTGCCGGCACTCAGCCCATTTCTATTCCTCCCTATCGCATGGCACCAGCAGAGTTAAAAGAATTGAAAGAACAGCTTCAGGAACTCTTAGATAAGGGTTTCATTCGTCCGAGTGTGTCACCTTGGGGTGCACCGGTGTTGTTCGTGAAAAAGAAAGATGGCACAATGAGAATGTGCATTGATTACGGGCAGCTGAACAAGGTAACAGTGAAGAATAAATACCCATTGCCTCGTATTGAGGACCTATTTGATCAGCTCCAGGGAGCTAGTGTATTTTCTAAGATTGACCTTCGATCGGGCTATCATCGGTTGAAGATCAGGGACTCAGATATTATGAAGACAGCGTTCAGGACGCGATATGGGCACTACGAGTTCCTGGTGATGTCTTTCGGGTTGACTAATGCCCCAACTGCATTCATGCACTTGATGAATAGTGTATTTCGGCCGTACCTTGATTCTTTTGTGATTGTGTTTATTGATGATATTCTGGTCTATTCACGCAGCCAGGAGCAGCATGCACAACATTTGAGGGTGGTATTGCAGAGGTTGAGAGAAGAGAAGCTCTATGCAAAATTCACTAAGTGTGAGTTCTGGCTTGATACTGTGGGTTTTCTGGGACATGTAGTGTCTAGTGATGGTATTCGAGTTGATCCACAGAAGGTTGAGGCAGTGCAGAATTGGCCCAGACCTTCCTCAGCTACAGAGATTCGGAGTTTTCTCGGCTTGGCAGGCTATTATCGCCGGTTTGTTCAGGGTTTCTCATCTATTGCTTCACCGTTGACTAAGTTGACACAGAAGAATGCTCCATTTGTGTGGTCCGATGAATGTGAGAAGAGCTTCCAGAAGCTCAAAGAGGCTTTGACCACAGCTCCAGTACTTGTGTCGCCATCAGCCTTAGGGTCATATACGGTGTATTGTGATGCTTCCAGGTTGGACTCGATTGTGTGTTGATGCAGGAGGGTAGAGTTATTGCATATGCTTCTCGTCAGCTAAAGCCCCACGAGAAGAACTACCCTGTTCATGATTTGGAGTTAGCTGCTATTGTTCATGCCTTGAAGATTTGGAGGCATTACCTATATGGTGTATCTTGTGATGTATATACGGACCACCGCAGCCTTCAGCATTTGTTTAAGCAGAAAGATCTAAATTTGAGGCAGCGGAGATGGCTTGAGTTGCTTAAAGACTATGATATTACTATCTTGTACCATCCCGGGAAAGCCAATGTAGTGGCTGATGCATTGAGCCGGAAGGCTATTAGTATGGGCAGTTTGGCGTATATTCCAGTTGGGGAGAGACCCCTAGCAGTTGATGTTCAGGCGTTAGCTAATCAGATGGTGAGGCTGGATATTTCTGAGCCCAGCCGGGTGATGGCTTGTGTAGTAGCTCGTTCTTCTTTATATGATCGTATTCGAGAGCGCAGTATGATGATCCACACTTACTTGTCCTTAAGGATAGCGTTCAGCATGATGATGCCAAAGATGTCACTATTGATAGTGATGGTGTATTGCGGATGCAGGGCCGGATATGCGTGCCCAATGTTGATGGCCTTCGTGAGTTGATATTGGAGGAGGTCCACAGTTCGCGGTATTCTATTCATCCAGGAGCCGCGAAGATGTATCAGGGATTTGAAGCAACATTACTGGTGGAGAAAGATGAAGAAAGATATTGTGAGCTATGTGGCTCGGTGTCTAAACTGTCAGCAGGTCAAGTATGAGCATCGGAGACCTGGTGGTGTATTCCAGCGTATTGATATTCCTGAGTGGAAGTGGGAAAGGATTACTATGGACTTTGTTAGTGGACTCCCTCGGACAGCGAGGAAGTTTGATTCAGCTTGGGTGGTGGTGGATAGGTTGACCAAGTCAGCTCACTTCATCCCAGTGTGTACTACCTATACCTCAGAGCGGTTGGCAGAGATATTCATCCGTGAGATAGTGATATTGCATGGAGTTCCCATTTCTATCATATCAGACAAAGGTACCCAGTTCACTTCTCAGTTCTGGAGGACATTTCGGCGAGAGTTGGGTTCACAGGTAGAGCTGAGCACAACATTTCATCCACAGACGGATGGGCAGTCCGAGCATACAATTCAGATACTGGAGGACATGTTGTGTGCTTGTGTCATTGATTTTGGTGGTTCATGGGCTGATTATTTGCCTCTTGCGGAGTTTGCTTATAATAATAGCTATCAGTCCAGCATTCGGATGGCACCGTATGAAGCTTTATATGGGAGGCGGTGTAGGTCTCCAGTCGGTTGGTTCGAGCCCGGTGAGGCTAGGTTGTTGGGGACAGAGTTAGTCCAAGATGCTAGACAAGGTGAAGGTGATTCAGGAGAGACTTCGCACAGCTCAGTCGCGTCAGAAGAGTTATGCAGACCGGAAGGTCCGAGATGTGTCTTATTCGGTAGGTGAGAAGGTGTTGCTGAAGGTTTCGCCTATGAAGGGTGTTATGAGGTTTGGAAAGAAAGGGAAGTTGAGCCCAAGGTTTATTGGACCTTTTGAGGTGCTTAGGAAAGTTGGGGAGGTGGCTTATATGCTTGCTTTGCCACCCGGTTTGTCGGGAGTTCACCCGGTGTTCCATGTATCTATGCTCCGGAAGTATGTCGGAGACCCGTCTCATGTGTTGGACTTCAACGCGATACAGCTAGATGAGGATTTGACTTATGATGTGGAACCAGTAGCCATTTTGGGTCGACAGGTTCGTAAGCTGAGATCCAAGGATATAGCTTCAGTGAAAGTGCAGTGGAGAGGTCGTCCCGTGGAGGAAGCAACTTGGGAGACCGAGCAGGAGATGCGAAGTAGATATCCACACTTGTTTGATACTCCAGGTATGTTTCTTAACCCGCTCGCGGACGAGCGTTTGTTTAAGTTGGGGAGAATGTAACGACCCGGCCCGTCGTTACGGGAATTACCACCACGTTACCTTGCATTTACATATATTATGCTTTTAAATCAATATTAGAATATATCGGGTGAGTTGGGAGTGATTTGGATTGAAAATGAAACAAATAGCATGTTTGAAGAAAGCTTGAATATGAGAAGTCAACCAAGAGTTGACTATTGAGTTAGAGTGCTCGGAACCGGATTCTGATGATTCGACTAGTTCCGGGGGATCATTTATGACTTAGGAGAGCAATCGGAATTGAATTCGGAGGTCCGGTGTAGTTTTAGGCTTGAATTGGCGAAGGTTAAATTTTGGCGAAAACCGGATGGTAGGTGATATTTTGATCCGGGAGTCGGAATGGAATTCCGACAGTTGCAGTAGCTCCGTTTGGTGATTTTGGATGTGCCTACAAAATTTCAGGTCATTCGGGCGTCGTTTGATCGGGTTTTTGATCGAATGTGTAATTCGGAAAGTTTTAAGAAATTTAGGCTTGAATCCGTGGGAAATTGGTGATTTTGATGTTTAGGATGGTGTTTTTATGATTTGAACAAGTTCGAATAAGGAATTAGGACGTGTTGGTGTGTTTGGATGAGGTCCCGGGGGCCTCGGGGTGTTTCGGATGGCCAAACGAGAGAAAATATGGAAAATTGTAGACCTGGTGCACTGGTTCTGTTGTTTTCGCTCCTGTGGAAATGGGAGCGCAGGGGCGACTCCGCAGGAGCGGACAATGAGGCGCGGAAGCGGAGTCGACCGCTGAAGTGGAGCCTGGTCCGCAGGAGCGGCTTCGCTGGTGCGAGAGGGCGATCGCAGAAGCGGTCTTGAGGCGTGATGGGGAAGTCCGCAGAAGCGGGTGATTGATCGCATAGGCGAGTCCGCTGGAGCGGACTCTTGGTCGCAGAAGCGGAACATTCCGCAGGAGCGGAAGACCTTCCGCAGAAGCGGTCCATGTATCGCAGAAGCGAAAATCGCAGTGAGTTAAGTGTATCAGAAGTTAGAAAATTTCATAAACATTTCACACATTTGGGTCTCGGCTTTAGAGGCGATTTGGGCGATTTTGAAGAGAAACTCAAGGAAAATCATCAGGTAAGCAACTATGGACTTAAACTATGATTAGTATTGGTATTTGTGAGCACGTGATTTTTGCCCTGCGTGAGAATTACTCCCAAAATTTCAAAAAAAAATAGTATTGGCGTTGTGCGTGATATTTGTGGATTATATGTTATTGTTCTTTTATTTGCGTTTGTGTGTCCGCGTCTGTTTGCTTAAGTTAACAATCAAAATACATATACCAAATAGGTTGCATTTATATTACAGGGTTAGTTCCCTACTTAGAAATAGTTAAGTTTTATTTTGCGAAAATGAAAAGTCATAAAAAGGGGTGGTATTTTTTGTTTTCTTTCGTAGTTCTTGTCATTTAATGTACTAATTATAGGTGCTACAATTCGATTTGTTTATATATATATATATATATATATATATATATATATATATATATATATATATATGTGTGTGTGTGTGTGTGTGTATGTATATGGATATATGTATATATAATACCATGGAGTGTAGTAAGGAGATCAGACTTGGGCCATAATTTAGTCCAAAAACCAGGCCCAAGCGAATCACATCTGGTCCAGTCCAACCCGTCTCCGGACAAGACCAAACGACGTCGTTTCTGTTTTTAATGAAGAGATCCAAGCCGTCGATCAACATTGATCGGACGGATCACATTTAATTGCCCCATTCTGTTAATCCTGGCCGTTGGATTCTCATCATCCAATGGCCAGGATTAAAACATTAATTTTAATCACCCAGAAAACCCCCCAAACCCCTTAACCCGTTTTCATTCCTCAGACCCCCCCATCCCCCCTCGTCTCTCTCTCTCTCAACCTCGTCTCCTTCACAAACAACAAACCCTAGCCGCCGCCCCCTCTCCCCTCGCCTGAAAACCCGGCGGCAACAACGCCGCCGGTCACCAAAGTAACACCCTAAATACATCAAACCCCCCTCAACACAAATCCACACTCCATTAACCTCAAATCATCCCAGGATTCTTCGAATCTCGGATCGAAGAATCGACCCCAAAACCTTATGTCACCCAATCCACCCCGAAATCATACCCCGTAACTACCTCAACTCCCTTTTCCATGAATCGTGTTTGTTTGCCCTCAAATGGTTCTGAAAAGTCTCGAATCCAGGATTTTCTAAGGCCGAGCATGGTACTATCTCAGGATTTGAGGTCAAATTGACCCTAGTTGAGTGTTCTTGTTCAAAGAAGAACAAGAACACCCGACTAGGGTCCGTATTGGCCCCAAGTCCAAAAGACCTTGAAGGTTCGAGCCCCGACATTGAAATGGCAGGTTTCCGTTTTCTTCTTTGCTTCTTTTTCTCACTTGTTTCGTTCATTAGATTCATCTTCTACCCCTTTCTTATTTTGTTAGAATCAAACATTCTTGTGTGTATCCTGGATTTTATTCTTTCTTTTATTTCGTTTGAATGATTCAAACTAGTCAGTAGCAGTAAATTATGTATGAAACTATGGCTATTCCCATGTATGAAACGGTGGTATGTCTTGTCAAATTACTAGTGGTTCCAAGTGTTTCACTGATGTCGTGACTTTGAATATGAATTCAGTGTTGTCTTTCAACGTATTTACAGTGTTCCTTATTCGTATTTAGGTCTAATGTGGAATTGTTCTAGTCTATTCCCTGAATCGTTATATCCTGGATCTTGTTGTAATGTTGTCTGACCTAGTTTGAGTTTAATTGTTGATTGAGTTTGCTGAGTTAAACAATAATTGAACTTGAGTTCACATTCAGCCTGAATTTATTCGATTGTTGGGGTTCCCCCATAAGAGAATTGGTTATAGCTGATAGTTTTGGGACAGATTCAAGAGGCTAAGGTAGGATAGTAGTTGCAGAGACTTTAGGGTTAATTTGGGAATTAAAAACATTTGAGAATTGTTTAATTGGAGTGCTCTGTTTGCTATGCATTAAAATACAATTAAAACATGGTAGTGAGATACAAGACATAGTGGAAGGGGAGATAATTAAAAGAAGACCCATGCTTGATTAAATTAAACATACACTAATGGGGGACAGCAGAGAATAGGATGGGAATTTTAATTAAGAATTGAAAAGGATGGGCAGGGGTTTTAGTTGAGGGTTCTGCACCACTAGGAGTGAAAATTTTGAAAGATATATAGATAGATGGACGGGCAGTGAGGAGGGGGAGAACTTTTCAAAATCCAGATAAAGAAAAATTAGCTAGTCTTGGACCTGGACAAGGCTAACTCCAGAGAGATAGTAAAAATACAGGCCTGGTTTTTTTTCTGGCTTTAAAAAGGGTAGCACACATTAGGAAGAAGGGAGAAGCAGAAATATAGAGACGTACACATTGTATCACTGTTCCATTGCAGAGGTTGTTGTTGTTATTCAGTTGTTGAGAGACTGTTTGTTTGCTGCTGTTGTTGTTGAGGTTGTTGTGGTCGGGTTGTTGTTATTCTTCTGCTGTGTTGTTGGTTGTGCTTTGCTACTGCTGTGGTGGTGCTGTACTACTGCTTTTAGTTGTGTTTTGTGGTTGTGTGTCGATTTTGTTGCTGTTGGCTGTTGGTCCACTGATGTTGTTGCTATTACTGCATAGCTGATCCTTTGGTTCTCTAATTTCCAGGTACACATTTTGAGCTCTTCACAGTATATCCTCATTCGATCAAATTGTGTATTGAAGTTGAAGCAAATGACTGCAATAGATTCATGGCCTGAATGAATTTGTTAACTGAAATCATGTTGAAGTTCAGTTGTTATTTTGTAATTAGATCTCTTGTTTAAATTGCTAAAACTGAGTTTGTTAGATTGTTAAACCTAGACTGTATGATTCCGAATAATTTATGCTATTTTGAATTCAAATTTGAGTTTATAAACTGTTGATCCAGTTCATGCTAATTACAAGCTTAAATTTGGTTTCGATTCAGCCTAGTTTCATTCCATTAGTTTGTAGCTAAATATCATCAGGATGTTAGACTTTGGACTGTTTATTGGGATTAGTTTTTGTTATAATACAATTCAATTTATTTGATCTATGTTTTAAATTTCAAAAATTAGGAAATAATTGGAAGCAAAAAATAAGTTTGAAATGCATGTGCAGTGATAGCTGAACTTGAATTAGTATGCGAGCTTTGTTCAAGTCTAGAACTTCACTTGTTAAATTGTTTGAACACAACATATAGTTAAATCACTTAGTCTAGTTCATTAACTTGAGGCCTTTAACTGGAATTTTCACCTTGATTATCAATTGTGATTATACCATGAATAATATGTAGTAACTTCCGTTCAATTTTTTTTTAAATTGAATTGGAATTGAAATCAGCTTACAATTTAAGACTTAATAATTCATTTTAAGACAAAATGGATTGCAGTACCCAAAACAAGTGACCCAAGTTCATTTTGCTGTCTTCTGTATGTAATGGGCAAAGGTTTCTTTTATGGACTGTGTTCAAGGCCCAAAGGTTCTATAAATCATCTAATCATCAAATAAACTTATCAGGAATAAGGGAAATCAACTCATAAATATGGAATGGAGCCTTGAATTAGATAGCGAGTTCAAGGTAAAGGGAGTCCTCTTTTTGTTTGAATCCGGACTTGAATTTGAGGTTCGGATTTAAATTTGTGAGCTAATCGGCTTTTAGGAACAAAAATAATAAAAATAAAAAATGATAGTCACCTTTAGGATGACCTTTAAAAATAAAAATGAGGCACCCCATGCCAACTAAAACTCATAAATTGCGTGGCCCTCTTTAAATGTTCATATTAAAATACTTAGACGCCGGGACATGCCGTTTAGCAAATTTTCACGGCCTCCCGCAAAGTTATCAACACGTTAGATGCTTTATGCGCGCTTTTAATAATTTTACCTTCCTAAACTCGAGTTCACATTTATGTGACTCAAATCCAAATCTCAACGGAGTCGAAATGTGTTGACAACCACGGGTGCACTGGTGCGACGTGGTTCGAGATACATTTTCACGACGTTGCAATTCTTTGTTAAAATAATAATAATAATAATAATTCTTGTAATAATAATAATAATCAAAAGCGGTTGAAAGTTAAAATTTGCACAGAGGTTAAAGCACATTATAAAATCAGATAAAGAGGCCAAATACGACGATTGAGCGACCGTGCTAGAACCACGGAACCCGAGAATGCCTAACACCTTCTCCCGGGTTAACAGAATTCCTTATCCGAATTTCTGGTTCGCGGACCGTAATATAGAGTCAAACCTTTCCTCGGCTCGGGATCAAACCGGTGACTTGGGACACCATTATTTTTCCAAGTGGCGACTCTGAATTAAATAAATAAATCCCGTTTCGATTGTCCTTTAATTGGAAAAACTCCTACGTGCTCCCGCGGGTGCGGTAAAAAGGAGGTGTGACAGCTCTGGCGACTCTGCTGGGGACATTAACCCAGAACTTCGGTTCAGGGTCTAAGAATTCGAGCTCAGTTAAATTGTTGTTTTTGCTTATATCTGATTTCATTATATATTTTTGATTAATGTGCTACATGTCTACCGCTTTGATACCAGTTGCGCTGTATATACAAACTGCTATATGTTTACCGCTTTGATATTGCGTGAACTGTATATAAAACTGTGCCGAAAAACCGTCTCTTCTTACCCCCGGGGATGTGCTTACTGGTTGAGACTCCCATTTCTATTAGTGTCAACACCAAAATAAGAAAAGAGGCAGGATAAGTTACAAAGCCGGACGATCCCGCGGGTCCCCGGTACGTAGCTCCCTCCTCAAATCCGAGTTGTCTGCTCGGGTACACGGTCTAGTACCATTGAAAAGCATCGGGATATTGAGCCTAGATTTAGGACGTTTATTTGCATCATATCCGACTTAGGGGACTCAACACAGGGGTTGGGTCCGTCTAGGACAGGCAACCCGAAATGAAAAGACCATCTTGCCATATCATATTTGTTGTAAGCATTTATTTAGACTGGCATGCTGACCGGCTTTTTAATACGGAAGAAAAACAAAGGGAAATAGTATGGGGAAATAAATAATTTTTTTTTTTTCAAAAAAAAAAATACAAAAAATGTGTTTTACCAACAAGTCAACAAATTTAGTTGGCCGACAAAAAACGACGGAAGGTTGACTTTGCCAACAAAATGGTTTTCTTGACAAAATGTGTTTTCTCTAAAATAGTTGTTTCGACGGACCGAACTACGCGGGTTTGATTCTCACCGGGTGTGAGATACGTAGGCAGCCTTCAACGGGTCCAACTTATCTTCATCTCAAAATAAGTTTTCAACGACCATCTTTTTCATCAATCTTAATATTTCGACCAATCAATTCCTGTGGCCCGTTTCGTTTTTTTTTTAAAGAAAAGATAGTTTTGTTTGGGTCAAATAAAGATTTCTCTTTCATCTAAAAAATTACCTTAATAAATGTGCAGAATGAGCACGAGTCAGAATACAACCGAAGCTATCATAAACAAGGTCCCCTTAAGTTTGCATAGGTGGTGGAGCGACTTGGGCGAGCGAGGACAAGACACAGTTAAGCTGTACCTGGGAGATCTAGTGGGGCTACTAAATATTTCCCCGAGAGGAGACATCATACGAGCCTTGATCTCGTTCTGGGATCCAGCACACAATGTGTTCCACTTTTCAGACTTTGAACTCACGCCAACATTAGAAGAATTGGCCGGGTATATCGGAAGACCAAAGGTCCCTATGAGGGAACAATATCTCATCGCACCGAGGGTAGTGACAGTACATAGGTTTTTGGATACTGTGAAAATCCGCAGAACTGTACACAACCCAGACTTATCCGAAGGGTTCTGCACTTTAGCATTTCTATATGACAAATATGGTCATTACGATGGTTTCAACAAACACAAAATCTGCAGTGGAGAAAACCAGTTAAAATGGGAAGAACATAGGCGCATCGCCTTCATGGTAGCTTTCCTGGGTTCATTAATATTTCCCAGAAAGGACGGGAATACCAACATACATGTGGCAGGGGTCGTCAACACTTCGATGAAACAAAACAACAGTACTTTGGCTCCTCTGATAATATCAGATATCTCTCGTGCACTCACTATCTGCAAAGCAGGAGGGGTCTTCTTTGAAGCTTGCAATGTACTGCTCCAAATGTGGATGATCGATCACTTATGTCGTCGCCCGCAGTTTATGAGGTATAGTTTATCGGAGAAAACCTGTGTAGAAGAATTCCCTACGAGGGTCGAAGGACATGATTTTCCAGAAGGGATTAGTGGATGGATGCGACTTTTGCGTTCGGTCCCAGCCAGCAAGATAGAATGGACATTCGGCTGGCTACCCGTGGAAGAAGTCATATATGCATCGGCACCGGAATAATATTTGTTGCTAATGGGCCTCAACAGCATCCAGCCCTATGCACCAGGACGAGTATTGAGATAGTTGGGACGATGCCAAATAATCCCGAAAGAAGAAGACCTCAACCTGCATGCAGTTGAAATTGGACCAGGAGGACAGTTCCCTGAAGCGTTGGTCCGAAAGATTTGGAGTGAATGTCAAACATTGAAAATAGACACTCGAGTGCGAGATCGAGCCCGGGGTGAAGTATCGTCGGAATACCCTGCATGGTATAGCAGAGAATTGGAGCATCAAAGGCCCACAAAAAGGCCCCACCTCAGGGAGTTTGCTGGAGCGTCACAAGAACAATGGGACCGGTTGGCCAGAGAAGAAGCTTATAGAACAAAGATTAGCAGAGGATAGAGCAACGGACCCAGGAGCTCCAATTTGAAATGGATATGCAAGCCGCCGCCAACGAAGGAGATAAAAAGAAGTTGGCACAAGAAAATGACTTTTTGAGAGCTCAAATCCAGCAAATGAAAAGGGATGTTGACAGACAGTTGAGGAGTCGAGCGGACGAAAAATTGATAAAGGGTTTGAGAAGCCAAGTTGCCAATGTACAAAGAGAATTGGAAGAGTCAAAAGCCCAAACAATGAGGATCCGTGCTAGCTGGAAAAAGGAGGCACATCAACATGCACTTCACCTACAACGGGTGGAAGAAGATTACACTGAGACCATCACTAGTCTAAGGGAGGCAAATGTTATCCTCAGGGAGCGGGTTTTCAAGCAAGCCCGAGATGCTAGAACAGACCTCGACCGTTGCCACAATTTGATGGCCCGACTGCAAGAACAAATAGACAGGCTCCTAGACCAAGTCACCAACAACGCTCAAAGATTGGGGGCGAAAAACCAGCAGATAGAGCGGCTACTCGGAGAAAGGGACATGATCAAGGACAGAATTGGAGAAATCGGGCACTATGTCACCATGAAGTGCCTAGCTTGTGAACAAATGCCCCGCACCGACCTTTTTGCTTCAATTATGGGCTATGTGCATCGGATCATGAGAGAATTAAGGGGACTACACAAGGACCTCACACCAAGGCCCGCGGCAAGGCCGAATGATGCCTCGCGGGCCCCCAGGAATTTTGGAGCATTAGACTTTTGATTAAAAATGTATTTTTGGTCAAGCTAGTTGGCATTTTTATTTTTTACATTATCGAGTCAAGCATTTCTTTTGTTTTGCTGATTGTTGTAAGGCGTGTTTTGTAACTTTGAGGTTTTATTTGATATAAAAATTACGGAATTTTGCCACAATCTTGTTACCAGAACTACGCTCGGTCTGATTCACGCGGGGACGTGATACGTAGGCAATCCACATTAAGATTCGACCGCCACTAAAAAAAAAAAAAAAAAAAGGGTACGAATGTTAATAACAATAAGGCTTGCAAGGATAAAAGAAAAGAAAAAAAAAGAAAAAAAAAGAAAAGAAAAAGAAAAAGGGCTGGAATGACACATGTTAAGAGTACATGTAGAAAGGGTTATTTGGTTAGGTGCATTGCATCCAACGTGCTATAACATATCTGTCAAACTCGGTAAACTAACAAGTTTGTTGCATTTCCAGAAAAGTTTAGCAGTTGGTTTGACAGAATATACTGGCCAGCCATCATTACCGTACTAGATCCAAAGGACCGATTACGATAAGCATGTCTAGTTCTGGTAAGAGCCTCGAGGAAGAAAAATCAGAGTTACAAATCATGAAAGAAGAGGTAGACTGGTTGAAACAGCAGATAACAGAGATGCACCTGGCCTGGGCCAGGGAACAATCTTCACCGAACCGCCCTACTCTCGCCTCAGCTCCGGAACATCCGCCCATCGATCCTTCGACAAGCGCCCCGATCTATCCGTACTTTCAGGGGGAAAACCCATATGCCACCCACATTCCACCAGCCAAACCAAATCCTCCTCCAGCCACCCCTGTTTTTGTGGCACCTCCACCTGCTCCTCTGCAAAGGCCGGCCAGCGAGCCGCATGTTCAGATCCATGACAACTCTTACTATCCTCCAGAGCCTACTTTTAGGGCGCCTGAACCGCAATCACATACCCCTCACTGGGATAATCCAGCAGAACCGGAGAAGTACTTCCCAAGTTCAGAACATGAGGAAGTTATCAGAAAAGTTAAAAGCCTAGAGCAGTCCTTCATGAACATGCACGGTTTGGGTAACCAGGTCAGTGTCGCTTACAAGGATCTGTGCCCGTTCCCCGACGTCCAATTACCGGTCGGGTTCAAAATGCCTAAGTTTGACCTATACGAGGGGCACGGTGATCCTGTAGCCCACCTCCGAGGGTTTTGTAGTAAAATGAGAGGAGCCGGAGGACGGGACGAGATTCTGATAGCTTACTTCGGTCAGAGTCTGGGAGGATCTGCGCTGGAGTGGTACACTAGACAGGACCGCAGCAGATGGTTTACGTGGGATGATTTGGCTCAAGCTTTTATCAGCCAGTTCCAATACAATCTTGAAATAATCCCCGACCGCTTATCATTGCTAAAATTAGAGAAGAAACCCGCTGAGAGTTTCGGAGAATTTGGTTTCCGCTGGAGGGAACAGGCAGCAAGGGTAGATCCGCCCATGAGAGAGAGCGAGATGGTGGATTACTTCTTGCAAACACTAGAACCAACCTATTTCGGACATCTGGTGACGTCCGTGGGCAAGTCATTCACTGAGGTGATAAAAATGGGGGCTATGATCGAGGAAGGCTTGAAAGCCAACAAGATCATGAGCTACTCAGCATTGAAAGCCACCACTCAGGCTATCCAAAGTGGCACTGGAGGAGTACTTGGGAAAAAGAGGAAAGAGGAAGTCGCGGCAGTCGAGTCCGGGACATGGTTCAGAAATAGAGGCCCTACACCCCAATATAGCCCGCCCCAGCCTCACCACCAAAATTACTCCCACAATCTATATAACCACCCGCAACATTACTATCCCGCACCTGATCCCCATTTTACTGTCCACCACGCACAGTCCTATTCTGCACCTCCCGTCCATGCACCGTGGCGTGCACCAAACCCGCAGAACAATTATCCACCCCCAAGAGCTTACAGGAACCCCTCGGGCGCGAGTTTTCGTCCGAACCAGGCATTCAGGGGTGACAGGGCACCGAGGCCAAAGACTTTCACTCCCTTGGGAGAGTCTTACACCAGTCTGTTCAACCGGTTGAAGCAAGTAGGGTTGCTAAATCCGGTTGAAGCTAAGCTACCAAACCCTCTTCCAAAGAACCTGGACCATTCAGTAAATTGTGCATACTGCTCAGGATGCCGAGGACACGACACGGAAAAATGTTGGAGGTTGAAAACGGCCATCCAGGAGCTCATCGACACTCGCAGGATTGAGGTCCAGACTCCAACAGAGCCCAACATCAACCAGAACCCACTTCCAACTCATCATGAGACCAACATGATCGAGTTGGTATGGGTGGAAGAAGGAAAGGAGAAAGCCTCTCAGATGGTAATGATGATCAAATCTGGCGGGGTAGGAATGAGAAAGGGGCCGAGCTTTGATGAGCCATCCATTTGCAAGAAGGACGTACCGGGAGGGTTAGAAGCGGAAAAAGGAAGTGTGAACGAAGTACCGGTGAGCCCGGGGAAAGCAAAAATAGTTGTACCAGGGGCAGCAACCAAGCCCGTCTTGACGGTAGCAGGCATTCGAATGGATCCTTTCATCATCAAGCCAGCAATACAGTTGCCAATAACTGATAGTCGGGCTATTCCATGGAATTATGCTCGGATTACAACAACCTACAAAGGAAAGGAAGTGAAAGAGGAAGTTTGCGAAGCGCAAGGTTTGACCCGCTCGGGGAGATGTTTTGCCCCTGCGGAATTGAGGAAGATCACTCCGGCAACACTGAAAAAGCCGGTAACTGATGAAGAGGCAGAAGAATTCCTGAAAAAGATGAAGCTGCATGACTATTCTGTCTTAGAGTAGTTGAAGAAGACTCCGGCGCAAATATCATTGCTATCCTTGCTGATACATTCCGAAGAACATCGGCAAGCTTTGATGAAAGTCCTGAATGAGGCACATGTACCGGATAAAATCTCAGTGAGTCATTTGGAGAAGATCACCAATAGGATCTTCGAAGCGAATCGGATCACCTTCACCGATAATGAATTGCCCGAGGAAGGCACCGAGCACAACAAGGCTTTATATCTTACGGTAAAGTGTGAGGAGTCGGTGGTTACCAAAGTCCTTGTCGATAATGGGTCCAGTGCTAACATTTGTCCTCTCTCTACACTGGACAAGTTGAAAGTGGACATCGGCAGGATACGCAAGAACATCATATGTGTTCGAGGGTTTGATGGAGGAGGCAAGGCATCGGTTGGGGACATAGTGTTAATCTTGACGATTGGGCCAGTGGAGTTCACCATGGAATTCCAGGGTGCTGGACATGGTGGTGTCATATAACCTCCTGATAGGGCGACCATGGATCCATGCCGCAAGAGCAGTTCCATCCAGCTTACACCAACTCGTCAAGTTTGAGTGGGACCAACAGGAGATCGTCGTCCATGGAGAGAACGATCTACAACCAGGCACCATCGTCCCCTTCGTTGAGACAGAAGAAGATGTTGGGCCGTGGGTGTACCAGATCTGCGATGTGGTATCCGCCAACCGAGTTCCAGAAGGGGAATGCATTCCCAATGACAGAATAATTACTGCAGACGTCATGGTGGCCCATGAAATGTTGAGACATGGTTTCATACCCGGCAAAGGTCTAGGTGCATATCTGCAAGGAATCATACAACCGGTATCCGTGGTCGAAAATGTAGGAACCTTCGGCTTGGGATTCAAGCCGACATCAGAGGACATCCAGCAAGCCAAGAAGAATAAGCAGAAGACATGGGTGCTCCCGAAGCCGGTTCCACGCCTTTCCCAATCTTTTGTCAAGTCCGGAGTAAGAGGACATCTGACGACAAAGGTTCCCAATCCTATGGTTAGGCCGGACGAAGAGTTCTTAAGAAAGTTCGAGGACCTATTCGCAGATGTATGCATGCTCGAGGATGGTGAAGGATCCAGCCATACCGAGATACAGTTTGTGGGACCGAAAGCAAAACTGAATAATTGGAAGGCTACTCCTCTCCT
The DNA here is from genome assembly GCA_032618575.1 of Nicotiana noctiflora. Classification (NCBI taxonomy): domain Eukaryota; kingdom Viridiplantae; phylum Streptophyta; class Magnoliopsida; order Solanales; family Solanaceae; genus Nicotiana; species Nicotiana noctiflora. The sequence goes on along the minus strand of JASVEL010007001.1, from coordinate 179,104 downwards.
GTCCGGAAGGAGTCTTGGTAGTTTGTTTTGGATTGTTTTCTTTCGAAATTTCATGTTGGGGGTTGTCCCCGGAGTAAAATCCGTTTGTTTTAGTTCGTTTTGATTTAAGTTTGCAAGTTTGTTTTCCCTTGTACTGTTCCCATTAATGAAATTTGGTTCCCTTCGTGTCTAATTTTGTTTATTTTTCTTCTTTTTAACTTTTCTGAACAACCTTCTTTCAACTAATCTTAATGATATGGCGTGCTTAAAGATTAATCAACCCAGTCTAGAAAGTCAATCGGGTTTGGAAATAATAACGCATGAAATAAGAAGTGACGAGAGTGAATCGGAATACGGTGATGATGAAGCCGTAGAAGAAATCGGTGAAGAATTAAGTCACTTCGAGGAGAAACCCAAACCAAATTTAAATGATATTGAGGCCGTTAATCTGGGGAACACAGATGACGTCAAAGAAACCAGAATAAGTGTCCACATTGAACCCAACCTGAGAGAAGAGTTGATCAAAACACTCAAGGAGTTTAAAGACATTTTCGCATGGTCGTACGACGACATGCCAGGACTCAGCACTGATCTAGTGGTTCATAAATTGCCCACCGATCCGGCATATCCTCCCGTCAAGCAAAAACTACGGAAATTCAAGACCGAGATGAGTGTAAAGATCAAAGAGGAAGTAACCAAGCAGTTGCAGGCGAAAGTCATTCGTGTCACTCGATACCCTGAATGGTTGGCCAACGTAGTACCGGTGCCAAAGAAAGACGGAAAAATCAGAGTATGCGTGGACTACCGCAATATCAACAAGGCGAGTCCTAAGGATAATTTCCCACTTCCCAATATCCATATCCTGATTGATAATTGCGCCGGACGTGAAATCGGATCTTTTGTGGACTGTTATGCGGGATATCATCAGATCCTGATGGATGAAGAGGACGCAGAAAAGACGGCTTTTATCACGCCATGAGGGACTTATTGTTACCGGGTGATGCCGTTTGGTTTGAAGAATGCAGGGGCAACATACATGAGGGCGATGACTACGGTATTCCATGACATGATACACAAGGAAATTGAAGTGTACGTGGATGATGTGATCATAAAATCTAGACGTCGAGAAGACCACGTTACCGACCTCAGAATGTTCTTTCAAAGACTTCGAAGATATGATATCAAGCTCAATCCGGCCAAATGCGCATTCGGAGTTCCATCAGGAAAGTTGCTAGGATTCATCGTCAGCCGACGGGGCATTGAGTTGGACCCATCCAAAATCAAGTCCATCCAGGAGTTACCCCCGCCAAGAAATAAAACAGAGGTAATGAGTCTGTTGGGAAGGCTAAATTACATCAGTAGGTTTATTGCTCAGCTTACAGCAACCTGTGAACCCATATTCCGTCTGTTGAAGAAAGACGCGGCGATAGAATGGACGACAGAATGTCAGGAAGAGTTTGACCAAATCAAAGGGTATCTGTCAAACCCACCCGTACTAGTTCCGCCCGAACCGGTAGACCCCTGATTCCTTATCTAACAGTCTTGGAGAATTCGTTCGGTTGCGTGCTGGGGCAGCATGATCTTACTGGCAGGAAGGAACGGGCCATTTACTACCTCAGTAAGAAATTCATAGTCCACGAGGACAAGTACACTCATTTAGAAAAGACATGTTGCGCTTTGACTTGGGTAGCCCAAAAGTTGAAACATTATTTGTCTTCTTACACCACTTACCTCATTTCGCGTTTGGATCCGTCGAAGTATATTTTCCAGAAACCTATGCCTACAGGGAGGTTGGCAAAATGGCAAATATTACTTACAGAGTTCGACATCATATACGTGACAAGGACGGCTATGAAAGCTCAAGCCCTGGCCGATCACTTAGCTGAAAATCCTGTTGATGACGAATACGAACCTTTGAGGACGTATTTTCCAGACGAAGAAGTATTGCAAATTGAGGGGTTAGAACTAACCAAGGATCCAGGGTGGAAGCTCTTCTTCGACATAGCGGCGAACGCAAAAGGAGTCGGAGTAGGGGCTGTGCTCATATCCGAAACAGGACATCATTATCCTGTTACTGCTCAACTGCGCTTTCATTGTACCAATAATATGGCTGAGTACGAGGCATGTATCTTGGGGTTACGATTAGCGGTAGACATGGATGTACGGGACGTCTTGGTCTTGGGGGACTCGGACCTTCTGGTACATCAGATTCAGGGAGAATGGGAAACCAGAGATCTAAAGCTTATCCCATATCGTCAGTGTTTGCATGATCTGACCAAACGCTTTCGATCAGTAGAATTCAGACACATCCCAAGGATGCATAATGAGGTTACCGACGCTTTAGCTACTTTAGCATCGATGCTACATCACCCGGACAAGGTTCGTGTCGATCCGTTACATATCCAGGTCCGGAATCAACATGCTTATTGTAATGTGATAGAGGAAGAGGTGGATGGTGAGCCATGGTTTCATGATGTCAAGGAATACCTCGGGTTAGGAGTATACCCAGAGCAAGCAACTGGAGATCAAAAGCGAGCTATTCGGCGGTTGGCGAACGGATTTTTCCTTAGTGGAGGGGTGCTGTACAAAAGAACCCCAGATTTGGGATTGTTGAGATGTATAGATGCAAGTCAAGCCACAACAGTGATGACGGATATACACTCGGGAGTTTGTGGACCACACATGAGCGGATACGTATTGGCAAAGAAGATTCTTCGAGCAGGATATTACTGGCTCACGATGGAGCGTGATTGTATAAGTTTCGTGCGAAGATGCCATCGGTGTCAGATACACGGAGATTTGATTCATTCTCCACCAACTGAATTGCATACAATGTCAGCACCATGGCCGTTTGTTGCATGGGGTATGGATGTTATTGGACCTATTGAGCCTGCGGCTTCCAATGGTCATAGGTTCATTCTGGTAACGATTGATTACTTTACCAAGTGGGTGGAGGCTAAAACCTTCAAATCCGTGACCAAGAAGGCAGTGGTGGATTTCGTACATTCCCATATCATCTGTAGGTTTGGAATTCCAAAGATAATCATCACAGATAACGGTGCAAATCTCAACAGTGGATTGATGAAAGAGGTATGTCAACAGTTCAAGATTACACACCGAAATTCCACACCGTATCGCCCAAAAGCAAATGGTGCGGTCAAGGCAGCAAACAAGAACATAAAGAAGATATTGAGGAAGATGGTAGAAGGGTCCAGGCAATGGCATGAAAAGTTACCATTCGCACTTGTTAGGTTATCGCACTACCGTCCGGACTTCGGTAGGGGCAACTCCTTACTTGTTGGTGTACGGGACCGAAGCAGTAATACCCGCAGAAGTTGAGATCCCATCCCTCCGAATTGTCGCTGAAGCTGAGATTGATGACGACGAGTGGGTCAAAACCCGATTAGAGCAATTGAGCTTGATCGACGAAAAGAGATTGACAGCAGTATGTCATGGCCAATTGTATCAAAAGAGAATGGCAAGAGCATATAACAAGAAGGTACGTCCCGGGAAATTTGAAGTGGGACAACATGTGTTGAAGAGAGATCTACCACATCAGGCCGAAGCGAAAGGCAAGTTCGCTCCAAATTGGCAGGGACCGTTTGTTGTGACTAGGGTATTATCCAACGGCGCTCTATGTCTAACTGATGTTGAGGGAAGATGCACCGATATGGCTATCAATTCTGATGCAATCAAGAGATATTATGTGTAATTCTTTAATGCATTTGTCAACGTTTGGTTTCGTTTGTGTGTATTTGGCATTTTTCGGAGAATGAAATGACAGAGGCAATTTTTCTACTACCCAAACACTTTAACCCTTGTTTTCCCCTTTGAGCCTTAATTATTCGTTCATATACCCTCTTTCGGAATCATCAAGGAAGATGTGTAACAAAATAGAAAAAGAAACAAAGAAAAAAAAACACAAGAAAAAGTGAACTACGTTCGACCTGATTCCTCAAGAAGGATACGTAGGCGCCACACGGCTCGGTCATAATAAAATAAAAATCAAAAATCCCCAAGCAACAAAACTGGGGCAGAAGTCATGGTTTCGTTTGAAAGATAGTGTGGATTCCGAAAGTTGTAATAAGCTAACCGTTGAGGTTAAACCCCTTTCTTTAGCCTCATGCGCAGAAACCACATCAAGAACCAGAAAGACCTCTCGATTAGTATTTGAGAAATGTCAAGTCATGTGAATAAAAGCCAAAAGTGACATCCCGACCCTCGAGCGAATCCAGGATGCATAAGCCGAAAGGGGATACCGCTCTAGAGGGAATCTCATGGGTGATACCCCACCGCAGGGAAAGAAAGCGTAAATGAGAGAGTCTTAACGGTGAAAGCCCTCGCGGGCACCTTAAGGCGAAGAAAGTTGAGAGAAATAAAATGAGAGAGTCTTACGGTGAAAACCTTTACGGGCACCTTAAGACGATGGGAGATAGAGAGAAATGAGAGAATCTCATTAGTGAAAACCCTCTGAAGGGCACTGTGAGATGACAGGGCGAGATGGTTACAAGATGTCTGCATGAAACAAGGTTTGGACATCCGTTTACCTCTAGCAGAACGCGGCATCAGAAAGTGATTGACATGAATAGACCGGGTAGTTTAATCTCAAAGGCGCGGCATAACCATTGGATCAGGCACACATTCAGATAAGTTTTCCTATTTTTTGAGTTCAGAAAAGTTTTCCTCTTCTTTTGACATTTGCGATCAGCATTCTTTTCTTTTCTTTCATTTTCGAAAATTGATTTTTTAAAGCTTACTACCAAGTCTCCCAAAGCAGTATAATGAAAATGAATAGGCGTGGAACGAGGCAATAAGGCAGAAGTCGTGCCGATAGCAAGATTGGGACGACATGTTGTTTGGAAGGTTCGCAGGAATTACGGAGTATGATGGACACATGTGGCACGTCCGAAAGATGATTTCACGCAACAGATCACCGGCTAAAAAGAGTCGGATCAAACCAAAGATTGGAATGAAAGGGAAAGATGAGAAACCATTCGTGGAAAGAGCATCATCCCCAGCAAGCGTCAACGTCATCCTCAAAATTCGAGAGAGGCCAAGCAGCTGAAAGAGAAAGAGAATGGCCCCAACAAGAGTGGAACGACCACTCACTGTGTTTTGAAACTAACAATTTTTCTTTGATTTAAAGCAGGAAAAGAGGGTTCGTTGGCGGAAAAGCATACCAGCCAGAAGTTTATCAAACTGGGGCAGAAAATTTTCTCCTGTTGCGAAAATTTTCTTGAAAGCAAAGACCCAGTGGATAAGGGTAGAAAGCAACACAAGATGGGGTGATCTTTGAGCCTGGTATCATCCCCAGCAGTTGTTGGAAAAAGGAAACAATGGCTTCGAGATTCCCCCAGCAGTATTACATCCCATAATTTGCTCGAGGAAGCAAAAGCGTGAGTCCCAGAGGAGTTATGGGAAGAAGGAAGAGAGTGAAGGGTGAAGGAAACAAAGAATACTTCCTCAGCAGCATCATCCCCGGCAGGCGAGTAAACAGTTCCAAAAATATCCCAGCAGCCAGAAGAAAAAGTAATACGACCCAGGGGAAGGCAATTCCAAGACAGGATAATTCAGAAGAGAAGGTGGTCCGAGAGGTAATGCAGGGAGCCCGCCTGGAGAATGGAGTGGCAATTTTATTTTGAAGTAGTAGTTGAAGTCGGGGAGCCCGCCTGGAGAATGGAGTGGCGATTTTATTTTGAAGTAGTAGTTGAAGTCAGGGAGCCCGCCCGGAGAATGGAGTGGCGATTTTATTTTGAAGTAGTAGTTGAAGTCGGGAGCCCGCCTAGAGAATGGAGTGGCGATTTTATTTTGAAGTAGTAGTTGAAGTCGGGAGCCCGCCCGGAGAATGGAGTGGCGATTTTATTTTGAAGTAGTAGTTGAAGTCAGGGAGCCCGCTCGGAGAATGGAGTGGCGATTTTATTTTGAAGTAGTAGTTGAAGTCGGGAGCCCGCCTGGATAATGGAGTGGCGATTTTATTTTGAAGTAGTAGTTGAAGTCGGGGAGCCCGCCTGGAGAATGGGGTGGCGATTTTATTTTGAAGTAGTAGTTGAAGTCGGGAGCCCGCCTGGAGAATGGAGCGGCGATTTTATTTTGAAGTATTAGTTGGAGTCAGGGAGCCCGCCTGGAGAATGGAGTGGCGATTTTCTTTTGAAGTAGTAGTTGAAGTCGGGAGCCCGCCTGGAGAATGGAGTGGCGATTTTATTTTGAAGTAGTAGGTGAAGTCGGGGAGCCCGCCCGGAGAATGGAGTGGCGATTTTATTTTGAAGTAGTAGTTGAAGTCGGGGAGCCCGCCCGGAGAATGGAGTGGCGATTTTATTTTGAAGTAGTAGTTGAAGTCGGGAGCCCGCCCGGAGAATGGAGTGGCGATCTATTTTGGTTGAGGAAAGCGGTTGAATGTAACAGAAATCTCCGGCATAAATCCAAGTTCGTAAGCAGAGGGAGGCAACAAGGATCAGAAAAGATAGATTCAGATTGCAAAGGAGAATAGCTCGAGGATCATAAAGAAGGAACCAATGGTCGGAGTTCGGCAATCAAGATAGGCCGAAGTAACAATTGGCGGAAGAGAAGAAGCATCAGAAGGAACATCAAGTCAGCAGGATGGCAAGGAGCATGACAAAAGCAAGTTAAAAAGGATAGATAAGAATTCGCAGTACTGTAACTTAGTTTAGCTTCTTATTTTCTTTAGCACGGTGTAATAACGGGATCAGTTAAGCAGTGGCAACAGCAGTAACAACAGTAACAGCAAGATCACAGCAATCATGGTAGTCCCAGCTACAAAAACTTCCCGAACTACATTGACCTGATTCCTGTTTAGCCCAGGATATGTAGGAGGCCTCCTGAAGTAAAGGCTCGGTCAAGATCTTTTAGAAATGCTTCACACGGAGTGCTCGAACGGGCAAAAAATCGCTCGTATTCGCTCACTATCTTTGCACGAAAACTCTTCATGTTTCCGCGCAAAGAGGGGCAGCTGTGAGCACGTGATTTTTGCCCTGCGTGAGAATTACTCCCAAAATTTCAAAAAAAAATAGTATTGGCGTTGTGCGTGATATTTGTGGATTATATGTTATTGTTCTTTTATTTGCGTTTGTGTGTCCGCGTCTGTTTGCTTAAGTTAACAATCAAAATACATATACCAAATAGGTTGCATTTATATTACAGGGTTAGTTCCCTACTTAGAAATAGTTAAGTTTTATTTTGCGAAAATGAAAAGTCATAAAAAGGGGTGGTATTTTTTGTTTTCTTTCGTAGTTCTTGTCATTTAATGTACTAATTATAGGTGCTACAATTTGATTTGTTTATATATATATATATATATATATATATATATATGTGTGTGTGTGTGTGTGTGTGTATGAATATATGTATACCACATGGAGTGTAGTAAGGATATCAGACTTGGGCCATAATTTAGTCCAAAAAAACCAGGCCCAAGCGAATCACATCTGGTCCAGTCCAACCCGTCTCCAGACAAGACCAAACGACGTCGTTTCTGTTTTTAATGAAGAGATCCAAGCCGTCGATCAGCATTGATCGGACGGATCACATTTAATTGCCCCATTCTGTTAATCCTGGCCGTTGGATTCTCATCATCCAATGGCCAGGATTAAAACATTAATTTTAATCACCCAGAAAACCCCCCAAACCCCTTAACCCGTTTTCATTCCTCAGACCCCCCCATCCCCCTCGTCTCTCTCTCTCTCTCTCAACCTCGTCTCCTTCACAAACAACAAACCCTAGCCGCCGCCCCCTCTCCCCTCGCCTGAAAACCCGGCGGCAACAACGCCGCCGGTTACCAAAGTAACACCCTAAATACATCAAACCCCCCTCAACACAAATCCACACTCCATTAACCTCAAATCATCCCAGGATTCTTCGAATCTCAGATCGAAGAATCGACCCCAAAACCTTATGTCACCCAATCCACCCCGAAATCACACCCCGTAACTACCTCAACTCCCTTTTCCATGAATCGTGTTTGTTTGCCCTCAAATGGTTCTGAAAAGTCTCGAATCCAGGATTTTCTAAGGCCGAGCATGGTACTATCTCAGGATTTGAGGTCAAATTGACCCTAGTTGAGTGTTCTTGTTCAAAGAAGAACAAGAACACCCGACTAGGGTCCGTATTGGCCCCAAGTCCAAAAGACCTTGAAGGTTCGAGCCCCGACATTGAAATGGCAGGTTTCCGTTTTCTTCTTTGCTTCTTTTTCTCACTTGTTTCGTTCATTAGATTCATCTTCTACCCCTTTCTTATTTTGTTAGAATCAAACATTCTTGTGTGTATCCTGGATTTTATTCTTTCTTTTATTTCGTTTGAATGATTCAAACTAGTCAGTAGCAGTAAATTATGTATGAAACTATAGCTATTCCCATGTATGAAACGGTGGTATGTCTTGTCAAATTACTAGTGGTTCCAAGTGTTTCACTGATGTCGTGACTTTGAATATGAATTCAGTGTTGTCTTTCAACGTATTTACAGTGTTCCTTATTCGTATTTAGGTCTAATGTGGAATTGTTCTAGTCTATTCCCTGAATCGTTATATCCTGCATCTTGTTGTAATGTTGTCTGACCTAGTTTGAGTTTAATTGTTGATTGAGTTTGCTGAGTTAAACAATAATTGAACTTGAGTTCACATTCAGCCTGAATTTATTCGATTGTTAGGGTTCCCCCATAAGAGAATTGGTTATAGTTGATAGTTTTGGGACAGATTCAAGAGGCTAAGGTAGGATAGTAGTTGCAGAGACTTTAGGGTTAATTTGGGAATTAAAAACATTTGAGAATTGTTTAATTGGAGTGCTCTGTTTGCTATGCATTAAAATACAATTAAAACATGGTAGTGAGATACAAGACATAGTGGAAGGGGAGATAATTAAAAGAAGACCCATGCTTGATTAAATTAAACATACACTAATGGGGGACAGCAGAGAATAGGATGGGAATTTTAATTAAGAATTGAAAAGGATGGGCAGGGGTTTTAGTTGAGGGTTCTGCACCACTAGGAGTGAAAATTTTGAAAGATATATAGATAGAGGGACGGGCAGTGAGGAGGGGGAGAACTTTTGAAAATCCAGATAAAGAAAAATTAGCTAGTCTTGGACCTGGACAAGGCTAACTCCAGAGAGATAGTAAAAATACATGCCTGGTTTTTTTTTCTGGCTTTAAAAAGGGTAGCACACATTAGGAAGAAGGGAGAAGCAGAAATATAGAGACGTACACATTGTATCACTGTTCCATTGCAGAGGTTGTTGTTGTTATTCAGTTGTTGAGAGACTGTTTGTTTGCTGCTGTTGTTGTTGAGGTTGTTGTGGTCGGGTTGTTGTTATTCTTCTGCTGTGTTGTTGGTTGTGCTTTGCTACTGCTGTGGTGGTGCTGTACTACTGCTTTTAGTTGTGTTTTGTGGTTGTGTGTCGATTTTGTTGCTGTTGGCTGTTGGTCCACTGCTGTTGTTGCTATTACTGCATAGCTGATCCTTTGGTTCTCTAATTTCCAGGTACACATTTTGAGCTCTTCACAGTATATCCTCATTCGATCAAATTGTGTATTGAAGTTGAAGCAAATGACTGCAATAGATTCATGGCCTGAATGAATTTGTTAACTGAAATCATGTTGAAGTTCAGTTGTTATTTTGTAATTAGATCTCTTGTTTAAATTGCTAAAACTGAGTTTGTTAGATTGTTAAACCTAGACTATATGATTCCGAATAATTTATGCTATTTTGAATTCAAATTTGAGTTTATAAACTGTTGATCCAGTTCATGCTAATTACAAGCTTAAATTTGGTTTCGATTCAGCCTAGTTTCATTCCATTAGTTTGTAGCTAAATATCATCAGGATGTTAGACTTTGGACTGTTTATTGGGATTAGTTTTTGTTATAATACAATTCAATTTATTTGATCTATGTTTTGAATTTCAAAAATTAGGAAATAATTGGAAGCAAAAAATAAGTTTGAAATGCATGTGCAGTGATAGCTGAACCTGAATTAGTATGCGAGCTTTGTTCAAGTCTAGAACTTCACTTGTTAAATTGTTTGAACACAACATATAGTTAAATCACTTAGTCTAGTTCATTCACTTGAGGCCTTTAACTGGAATTTTCACCTTGATTATCAATTGTGATTATACCATGAATAATATGTAGTAACTTCCGTTCAATTTTTTTTTAAATTGAATTGGAATTGAAATCAGCTTACAATTTAAGACTTAATAATTCATTTTAAGACAAAATGGATTGCAGTACCCAAAACAAGTGACCCAAGTTCATTTTGCTGTCTTCTGTATGTAATGGGCAAAGGTTTCTTTTATGGACTGTGTTCAAGGCCCAAAGGTTCTATAAATCATCTAATCATCAAATAAACTTATCAGGAATAAGGGAAATCAACTCATAAATATGGAATGGAGCCTTGAATTAGATAGCGAGTTCAAGGTAAAGGGAGTCCTCTTTTTGTTTGAATCCGGACTTGAATTTGAGGTTCGGATTTAAATTTGTGAGCTAATCGGCTTTTAGGAACAAAAATAATAAAAATAAAAAATGATAGTCACCTTTAGGATGACCTTTAAAAATAAAAATGAGGCACCCCATGCCAACTAAAACTCATAAATTGCGTGGCCCTCTTTAAATGTTCATATTAAAATACTTAGACGCCGGGACATGCCGTTTAGCAAATTTTCACGGCCTCCCGCAAAGTTATCAACACGTTAGATGCTTTATGCGCGCTTTTAATAATTTTACCTTCCTAAACTCGAGTGCACATTTATGTGACTCAAATCCAAATCTCAACGGAGTCGAAATGTGTTGACAACCACGGGTGCACTGGTGCGACGTGGTTCGAGATACATTTTCACGACGTTGCAATTCTTTGTTAAAATAATAATAATAATAATAATAATAATTCTTGTAATAATAATAATAATCAAAAGCGGTTGAAAGTTAAAATTTGCACAGAGGTTAAAGCACATTATAAAATCAGATAAAGAGGCCAAATACGACGATTGAGCGACCGTGCTAGAACCACGGAACCCGAGAATGCCTAACACCTTCTCCCGGGTTAACAGAATTCCTTATCCGGATTTTTGGTTCGCGGACCGTAATATAGAGTCAAACCTTTCCTCGGCTCGGGATCAAACCGGTGACTTGGGACACCATTATTTTTCCAAGTGGCGACTCTGAATTAAATAAATAAATCCCGTTTCGATTGTCCTTTAATTGGAAAAACTCCTACGTGCTCCCGCGGGTGCAGTAAAAAGGAGGTGTGACAGTATTATTATGCAATTATATCATGAAAATGGAAGAATTTGGGGTGATTCATGGAAGATTTAACCCTAGGCTTGAACTTTAGAAAATCAAGGTTTTGAATGAGCAAATGAAGTCCGAATTTGGTAAAATTGATATGCTTAGACTCGTATTGAGATGAGTGTTCCGAATATGTAACTTTCGTAATTTTTCGAGAAGCGTACCGAAAGTCGGGTTTTACCAACTTGGTGTATTTATGCGAATTTCATGTAAATTGTAATGGGTTATGATTCTTTGACCCGTATTTGATATAGCTATTGTGGTTTGACTAGATTCTACACACGAGGGAGCAAAATTCAAAGGAAAAGGCATCGCGGACGAGTCTACGACCGGCTAGAGGTGAGTAGTTTGTGTATATGGTAGCCTGAGGGTTCGAAACCCCGGCTTAGCATATTGTGACGCTAGTAGGGCGTGGCTCGCACATCGTGGCAGGTGCGGGATTGATTGTGACTGGGGATTGAGACTTGGTCCATCTCGAAAATGAATAATATGTTATTAGTGTTGGTAATACACTGTATTTGATATATTTGTGGGCTGTAAGCCTTGTTTGGGGCATTGTACCGACTTGTAGTGTCCTTAGAGGACAATAATTATGTGATAGCTATAATTGCTTAAATCATTGATCTCAGTCCTGAAAATTGAAATCACACTTTTGAAATGCTAAGTCACCGGCTTTTACAAATTTAATAAAGTTAAAGTATTTTTCATAAATTATGAATTGAGAACTGGAATTAAGGAAAATGAATTGTTTTGTGACTTAATTGCTTATTGTGGACTGAGCATGGGATCGGGCTGCACGCCGCAGTGGTTGATATGTGGATCGGGCTGCACGCCGCAGCAGTATTGCGCTTGGGTTGTAGGAGCCCCTCCGGAGTCTGTACACACCCCCAGTGAGCGCCGTCGACGTTAAATTGGATCGGGCTACATGCCGTAGCGGTTGTGTGCATTGCATTGCATCTGTATTTGTTGAACTACCTTGTGGTAGCTGTATTGTATTGTTGATGCTAATTCGTAGGAGATTCGAACTGTAGTTTAGCTTCATTATGTGGTATTCTGTGGATTTCTTACTGTCAGCTACTTATATATATTTGTTACTCACTGAGTACTTAGTACTCACCCCTACTCCCTGCACCTTTTGTGTGCAGACTCAGGTACTCATGAGCAGTAGACAGGCATTTCCGGTGGTTTCAGAGTCATATCGAGTTGCTGAGGTAGCTGCCTACGTTCGCAGAACCTAGCTTCTCCTCTCATTTCCAGTTGTTATTTTGTATTTTGTATTCAGACTCGAGTACTTCTATATCGTACTCTCTATTCCTGTTGGTTTTTGTTAGAGGCTCTAGACTTGTGACTCTGGATCTTTGGGAGTGGCAGTACTTTTGTTCATTATTATTATTATTGGAGTTCTTAAACTCATATATTCTTCTTGGGTTGTCCATTTGGGACTGGTATTAGATGAAATCAGTAATTGTTGGTCTGGCTGGCCTAGCTTGATTGTTGGGCGCCATCACGACCGGATTCGGGGTCGTGACAGTATTCGAGTTCTCTGAACTCATAAGCTTAAAGTTCTCTTCTTTGATTGTGGTTTGGCTGAAGGAATCCTGCTAACTTTTTCTGCAACTGGTATGTGTCTCTTTGTTTAATTTCTGCCTATCCACTACATGTTTATTCTTCAGCCTTTCCTTTGTTTGTCTTACTGTTTCTATGTTGTAATTCTATGCAAGTTTACTTACTTCCTTATCTTTGTGCTTACATGAATTCCTATGCCTAGTCCTTTTGTATATTGAGTTATGGTTCAGAAAACATGAAATACTTGATATTGTTGTTCATGTATATGGACTGGACTCCCCGAGTCCTAAACTCTTTCAATTCCCATTCCCCTTCCCCTTTATATGTAATTTGATTTTGAGACCTTGGTCTTGCAGTGTCCTAATCACTGTCCAGACCATGGTCTGACCTCCAATAGGTTTATGCTCTTATTTGCTGACTGAACAGGCTTAGTCAGGGGTGTGCCAACATATCTTATGGTTAGGCATGACCACCAACCTGATTTGGCACCACCTACCCTCTCTATTGCACTGGCACTCACTTTTAGAACTTAAGTTTTGCCCCTCTCTTGTGAGCCTTGCCTTGGGATTCATGAGCTCCCTCTAAATTTGGACACCTGAGGGCTGGCTCTTCCGCACTGCAGTATAACTCATTCTGATTAATATCTTGGGTGCAAGCACTGCCTGGAGTTCCTGAAACTCCTTAGATCTTTGAAACACCCTAAATAAGAGAAGGCTTAAGAAATCTTGATCTCGAAAGTGGTTCAATCTCATATTCCTAGACACTAAGTCTGAATTAGGCTGCTCGGATGTAGCTGTAATTTCTGATTGTATTTTTAATTATAGGTTATTTTACTGGTCTGTGCTCATGGGGATTTAACGAAAAGGGAAGGGGGTTACTTTTATGTAAAAAGTGTAGAAATCATGCCTATAGGATTTAATTTCTAATCTCTGCAACTTCACACGTAGAAAGCATGCCTATAGGATTTAACTTCTGAATTTTGCAACTATGCATATAGATACCATGCTTATAAAGGTTTACATTTCTGCACATAATGATGCCATTAGGCAAAATATAGGCGTAAAAACAAAGTTGCATATAGATACCATGTTTGTAGGAGTCCTGTTAAAAAGTGTTAAAATTAGTTAATGCATAGATAGCATGCCTATAGGAAACAATAAACGAAATAATAAAACAAATGATGAACTAAAAAAACGAAATAATAAAACAAATGATGAACTAAAAAAGTTAATAGATATATTTAATTAAATATTATTTTTACAAAAAATATTATTTACAACATATACAAGATAAAAAGTGACTATCTTGTATGTGTCCCGCAATATGTATGCCTCAAAGCAGCCGTCGGCCTCAGGCGCATCCCCGCCCGTCCAGGTACGCTATCAGGATCATCATCATCGAATTTCCTCCTTATAGTTGGATGTGGCTCAGGATGACATGCAACAGTGGTGCTGTCAGGTCCAGCAGAAGACTACATAATAAAAGTAAAAATTAGTTTATAAAAGCATATAATAATTTATAATTTACAGTTTTATTATCTTACCGTCATAGCGTCTGGATCCTGTATGTAGTCATCTGCCGCATCGTCAACTGAAGCCTGAACAAGGAGATTATTATAATATAATAAATAAAATAAGTTACAGTTAAAAGAAATTTCATATTCAGAAGTAATAAACTCATACCTAAGCATGCGAAGAGCTCCCATAACTCAGACGGCGGCCACTAGATATATCCCTGGTCGGTGCACCCTCAGATGTGGTAGATGGGCCAGGGTAATATGCACCCCAATCTGCTGCTTGTAAATCAGAGCCCGTGATCAATAATTGACCCTGTGGGGTCATCTGTGAAGGGCCTGCAGTGGCGTATATACCAAGGCCGTAAGACGGAATGTCCGTCTCATGCATGCCTCCTGGCATAGCAGCAATAACATCATCATCGAGAGCATCACCGGCCTCATCGTGAGCATCCTGCTAGACACCACGAGGTCGCCGGGCAGCACCTGGTAGTCGGGCAGCAGGTCGTCTGACACCAGCAGGTCGTGGAATACCACGACCTCGCTGGTATGTGGCTGGATCAACATAATCAGCATCATGTACCAAGCACTGATCCGATCTGGCACACTCTAGTGTCTCGGCAGCCACTGTCATGAATCGACGACCATAATCCATAATAGTCACTGGATCGTGCGCATAATCCTGCATCTCCCGTCCCATACGGTAGACGGTATGCAATCCAATGGTCTGCACAAAATAATGTAAACTAGGTTTAACTCACAACATTATATGTACATTATTAAATATAACATAAAACTTACCAGAGCCACGTGTCTCCCGGCGTATGAGATGTACCGCCCATCTACCTGATGCACTAGGTTGCCGACAAATAGACGTGACACTCTGCGATACCATGCCAGATACCTTTCAATAAGATAGTGCTGCGGAGGTGGGATCAAATCACCTCGTCTATCCCAAATGCCCAGCTGAGTCTGGAGCCAGCCTAAAAAGATGTCGTCCACCCTACTACGATCATCCCTCTCATAATGTGTGGGATGCCATGAAGGATGAGGCGGTATAGGATGCAGCATGCCAAACTGACGAGTAAACTCGCTCTAAGGCATGATGCTCTACTATATCTAGGCATGTGAGAGGGACAAAAGACCTCCAAATAGCCCGGCCTAGAGTACAGTATCCTGGGAGGGTAGCTAGCAACTCCTCACTATAGGGTGTCCAGATGAACTATCAAATAACAACACAAATGGTTAATATTCGTAACACTAAATTTAACAATAACTAGTACGTTTAGTTAGATTTTTACCTGTGCATCCTCTAGGAAGTCTAACATATCCCTGACGGCTGGCAGATTATGATGGGTATCATATCCCCGCGTATATCCACGCCGCATGACCCACCTAACAACTAAAGGAAGGTCTGGTAATGCGACGTCAGCTGGTATCAGTGGAAAAGGTGGGCTGAGCTGCACAAATCGCTCCCAAACCCAAATCTAACATAGAAAGTTGATGTATACTGTAAGATAAACTATAGTTAGGTAGATTTAACTGGGGGCTGATATTTTCATTGAATATGTTCTCACCTGTAGAAGGGGTAGGAAGCCGCAGATATCTCTTTGTGTGCCCATAGAAGCCCGGCACATCTGCTTGTACAGGAATGCGAGGACAGCAGCACCCCAGCTGTATGTAGCTGTATCCTCGAACTGTGTAATGTGGTGGAGAAACCGGAGGCTAACAAGATCACCCGAAGTGTTCGGGAACAAGACACCCCCAAATAAAAGGAGCAGCAACAACCTAGTGTAGTGGCTCACAACCTCCTCCTATGACTCATCAGTAATATGAGGGTGGAGCTGCTCCAGACGCTGTCTAATAGGGGTTAACTATACCCGACTAATCCCAGCCCTCTGATCAACGGCCTCCGGCCTCAAACCTGTCAGCATCTCTAGCAAATCCCAATACATCTCGCGCGGGAAATGCCTCATGCCCGAAGGAAAAAGAACAGGCAACCCATCGGCTGGCAAGCCGTATAAAACCTCTACGTCCTGCAACGTAATAGTGAGGCGCGAATGGGAAGGTGGAAGGTGTGCATCTCCGGTCGCCACCGCTCAATGATGGCCGTGATCAATGAGTAATTCAGCTGTATCCGGCCAATCCGAATAATCCTGTAGAATCTCATCACCTCCAAGTGATGGACGACTCTAGGAAGTAAATCTCGGACACTAAGGAACTCCCACAATATATCGATTCGCCGAGCCCGGAATGTGTCGGTCAATAACTGTCTGTCCCAGATATACTCAGATCGATGCTTCGGCTGTAGGCCTAATAGTTCTGAGCTCCTAGGTCCAGGATGTATGGGCGCATCCATGTCGTCGACTGTAAAATTAAAAAAATTAATAACTTACAAAAGTTACACATTTAATAATTTAATTGTATAAATTGCTGATAATATTTAATAACTTAATTTTGAGGCCGAGCGGCACCAAACTATTATTAATAGCTATGTATTTTTTTTATAATTTAAAGTTACATTTTAAATAATTAAATTGTAGAAATTGCTAAGAATATGGGTCTCGAACTCGATATATTATTAAGTCCAGCGGCACCAAACTATTATTAATAGCTATGTGTATGAATATAATTAAAAATTATATTTAAAATAATTGAATTGTCTAAATTAAATATTTTTGAGCTCCCGAGTTCGATAATTTTTAATAACTTCATTTTAAGGCCCAGCGGCACTAAACTATTATTAATAGCTATGTGTATGCATATAATTATAAAATATATTTAGAATAATTGAATTGTCTAAATTTAATATTTTTGAGCTCTCGGGCTCTATGTTTTTGAACTCTCGGGTTCGATAATTTTCAATAACTTAATTTCAAGGCCCAGCGGCACCAAACTATTATTAATAGCTATGTGTATGCATATAATTAAAAATTATATTTAGAATAATTGAATTATCTAAATTAAATATTTTTGAGCTCCCGGGTTCGATAATTTTTAATAACTTAATTTTAAGACCCAACGGCACCAAACTATTATTAATAGCTATGTGTATGCATATAATTATAAAATATATTTAGAATAATTAAATTGTCTAAATTAAATATTTTTGACCTCCCGGGCTCGATGTTTTTGAGCTCCCGGGTTCGATAATTTTTAATAACTTAATTTTGGGGCCCAACAGTACCAAACTATTATTAATGGCTATGTATCCCGGACTCGATAATTTTTGAGCTCCCGGGTTCGATAATTTTTTAGCTCCCGGGTTCAATAATTTTTGAGCTCCCGAGTTCGATAATTAGTATTAAAATTACAAGCTAAATACTACACATTACTATGCTACAAGGCTCTAAAATTTCCTAGCCTAAAAGAGTCTATGTTTTACTACGCTAAAAAGGTCTCTATTTTACAACTAACAACTAATATAAATTACACAAATATAAATAAACAACTAACATTTATAACAAGTAATCTAAAATACAAACTAGTTCGGAAAATAACATAAAATAACTAAAACTAAAACTACCAAGTAATCTAACAAGTCCGGAAACTAACAAGTAATCTAACAAGTTCGGAAACTAACAAGTAATCTAAAATACAAACTAGTTCGGATAAATTACACATACTAGTTCGGAATATAACATAAAATAACTAAAACTAACAAGTAATCTAAAATACAAACTAAAAAATAGTAGTATAAACATACCTTTTTACGGATGAAATATATCAATATAAAGCTTCCAAATTCGTCTACCCACGAAGCCAATAGCGTAAAACTATAGCGGGACTAATACGTATAACCCGGGGGGACCAATTTTTTAAAATTTTTTTTAACTTTGGTCGGCTGGTCGTGTGGGGAGAGGGGGGGACCGAGAGATTTTTTAATTTTGAAGAAGAAGAAGAAGTGTGAGGAAGAAGACGGGACTAGGGTTTAAATAATAGGTTCAACGTCACTTACTATGGCGTTGAACCTGTCGGATTCTTTAATGCAGGTTCAACGCCATAGTAAGTAGCGTTGTACATAACGGACGTTATGTACAACACCACTTACTATGGCATTATATATAGTACTCCCTCCGTTTCAATTTATGTGAACCTATTTCCTTTTTAGTCAGTGCCAAAAAGAATGACCTCTTTCCTTATTTGGAAACAATTTACCTTTATGCAATGATTTATAGCCACACAAAATAAAGGTGCCTCATTTTACACTACAAGATCAAAAGTCTTCTCTCTTTTCTTAAACTCCGTGCCCAGTCAAATGGGTTCACATAAATTGAAACGGAGGGAGTAATATTTTTTTTTTAAACCTATTTATGTTACAAATTTTAAAATTAACAACACTTTGGTTCCCATTCAGTCTCCTCCTTTATTTTCAGACAGTGTAGTAATACTGGTCTGGAGACTGTAGTGTGTGTGTGTGAGATGTGATAAGATTGAAATGACAAGAGAGAAGGAAGTTGGGCAAGAGGGTGTGAAAGAGGGAGTAAAGGTATGATTGATGGAATGATGGGATTTATTACCCACGGGACTCGCACGTGGGGGGTGTAAACAAACACAGTGGTTGATTGAAGAAATCTTTGTGAAAGAAGGAAACCAGGAAAAGAAAATAGGGAGCTATTACTGTCTAGTATCCACTCCACCGCATGTATGTTTGCTTCACGCAAGCTGCAGCTTGTTTTCCTCCTTTTTCCTTCTCTCGTCACCTTGGCTTAGAAGTTTACACCAATATGCACCTCCTAGCTCCACCCCTAAAGAACATACTATATAAATTTTATATTACCTTTTATAAAGATTTAAGTATATTTTATGTGATGCATACTAACTTGATATATATGCCGTTTATGAAAGAAATTATTAGTTTTAAAATTTATTTTCTAAAACAATACAAAAATATTTATCTGGTTATAAATCATCTTACTAAGAATAAAATAAGAAATTTAAAGTCAAATTTTATTCTTTTTAAAACACACAAAAAAAAAATACACCATATAAATTAGGACGAAAGAAGCATATATTACTCAAATAATTTAAAAAGAAACTTTTGAAATATGGGGTATATAATTTAAAGAGTTTATATACCCCATATTTGAAAAGTTTCTTTTTAAATTTCATGTCTAACCAAACTCGATCACGTAAATTAAGTTAGGATGGTGTATTCGGAAAAAACTTTTTTCTGACGTGGCAAGACACCTGGAATATTCAAAAGGTTATTATTTTGAAAGAGGACACGAGGAGACAAATTAGACACGGGACGAAATTCAGCTACGAGTCCGTATCTGTTAGAACATGATTCTAAAGTTAAAGGGTACCAAGAGCAAACAGATACGAGTTTCGTATCTAAACATTCAGAGACAACGGGTTAGGAGAGCATTTAAAGGATGGATCTCGAGACAGAAAGGAATCCAAATTCAATCATTAAATACCTGATACGTTGAAGAATTAGCATTTAATAAGAATGATTGGGTAACGATCTATATAATGTCATTTATTACTCATAATTATGTCATTAAAACCTAGGTTTTATTCTCCTACCTAGAGTCAGCTATAAAAGGAGGAAGTTATATCAATTGTAGACATGATAAACTGTTGAAAGCCTACTGAAATACAATTTTACTTTACTGCTTATTCTGATTATTGAAAGTCTATTACATTTTTCGATCTCTTGATTATCAGTAACCCGATTTTTTTATTATTTTCTGGTTTTAATCAAAGTTCTATATTTTGGTTAATCAGATGGACGGAGAGAGTGTTATCCTGTGTTTCTTATTTATTGTAACAAATAAAATATCTTACTTTATTGGTTACTAATCTCATTTTTTTATTAAATAATCTGATCAATTTATGGGAGTAAACTCCTGTTTTCCTAAAATTTGTATGGTGAGATTTACTCTCTTGGCAGGTCTATCAACTGACCCACCACCAAAGCTTCCATAAATAATTTAAATAAAAGAGTTGAATTAAATTAATACTAGTAGTAACAAACAGTAGCTAGATGTCCATTTTATTTATTCTCAGTCTATACTCTCTCCAAACCTTTAGCTCTCTTTCTGCTTCTGCTTCTGCTTCTGCTTCTGCTTCCAATTTTCCAAGACCCCACAAAGCTTAAAAGCTCTTTTAGGCAAGTGAACGATAAAAGATCACACATATATATATAGAGAGGGAGAGAAAGAGCGAGAGAAAATATGAACGGTGGCTGTGGTAGTGCTGATCGTAACAATAACAATAATAATATTGTAGGCGGAGGAGGTGGCGGGCCTTGTGGTGCATGCAAGTTTCTTAGAAGAAAATGTGTGAGGGGATGTATATTTGCTCCTTATTTTGATTCAGATCAAGGCACTGCTCATTTTGCTGCTGTACATAAGGTGTTTGGAGCAAGCAATGCCTCTAAATTGCTGCTCAGAATTCCAGCGCATAAACGTTTGGATGCTGTCGTTACACTTTGCTATGAGGCCCTTGCTAGAGTTAGAGATCCTATCTATGGTTGTGTTGCTCACATCTTTACTCTTCAGCAACAGGTACGAACTTTTTTCTTGGTATATATATAGATATAGTAACATTACTTCATTTTAAAATTATTTACTGATTTTTGATTGGTTTCTTGCTTTTCCAATAATCTTACTAAAAAGAATTCGTATTATTTCTGTATAAGTTCATATAGTGTGATGACTTGTATGCTGAAGTTGATGAGATGTGCTCCAGGGTTGAAAACTTAAGATTGACTTATGTAGAGCTCTTTAAAGAAGCGTGGATAAAAAGAGAAATCAAATGATTGGATTAGGGTT
Source organism: Nicotiana noctiflora (assembly GCA_032618575.1). NCBI lineage: Eukaryota > Viridiplantae > Streptophyta > Magnoliopsida > Solanales > Solanaceae > Nicotiana > Nicotiana noctiflora. The sequence goes on along the minus strand of JASVEL010007001.1, from coordinate 157,976 downwards.
GCCACATAATTTGGGTTTTTAACTATCCTTTTTTTTTATTGGTTCTAATTTCTTAAAAGATTACTAGATTTATCAACAGTCAGTATTCTAATAGGATCAAAGAGTATCCAAAAGTATAAGCTAAAATTTCTGTAATTATTCCAAGATATATCAAGGTGGGGGTTGGGTAAATTTACTTCTGTTCTTTGTTGTGATTTGCATTTTTCTTGAAACTGTAGGATAGTCAATGACTCAAAATCTAATACTGTCAAAAGGATCATAGTAGAAAACTATATGATAGAACCCTCAACTGTCTATGTGTTCAAAATGGTTCAAGTCTTTTTTTACAGTACTTTGAAAGTCTTTCTTGTTACTGCTCATTGACAAGTTGCTAACAAATAGGAGTAATACTAGAGTAACATAATATGTTATAGTCTTTCCCAATTTATGTGATACGTTTGACGGATAAGTAGAAGAAAAAAAATAAAGACTTTTGAAAATTTTGGTCCTAGACAAGTCTAAATGGTGCCCGAATTTATATGGTTATAAAAGCTTCTTGTTAAGTGTGGAGTTATAAGTTTAAGTTAAATTGTTACTAAATTTAGAAGAATTTCATTCTTTTTTAAACGAAACAAAAAGGAAATAGTTTCACATAAACTGAAACGGATACATAAACTCAAACGGATGGAGTAGTACATAAGTTCATTAGTATGCAATTCTCCTCCCCGGCCACATTTCAAGGGTCGTGTAATTATACGTTATCTGAATTTTGAAATTTTAAATGAGTAAGTTTTTTGTACTGATAATATAAATATATTTACACACATTTGAGAGGTAATCGCAGGTAACTAACTCTATTTAACAGTATTAATTTGTTATCTATATTTAATGGTATGTGACATGTTATAATATGTTAAGTTACATTGACGGAGTAATGAATTTGCTATATAATTATAATTGGTGTAGATGATTTAAATCCTATTTAAATTGAGTATAAGGTGTTGCATGCATACATACTGACAGTATATACATTGTTTACACTATTAAATTTGATCTACCTATTAACATAGTAACTTTTCATAGCAAAATTGATATGATAACTTAAACTATTATGTTATATAATCAATTAAATTGCCGCGCTAGTATAAAAAAAAACTTTAGAGTATATATAATTTAAATCCCTTAAAATTGAATCTAACTTGCATAGAATAGTTGATGGATGTGGACTTTGAAATATTTTTGTCTTGCTTGGCGGGAGTAATAAGTAACCCTAACCAACTTTAGCAGCTCGAGATATATTCCCATTGTTCAATAATTTGACTTTCTTCCTTACTTTGTTTTCTTACCTGTTTACGGTGGAACTCAACAAAGGTGCTAAATACTATGCGTTATAAAGTGTTAATATGGAAAATTCAATTCCGTGCATTTCATTTAATGTGACATCTTACAATTTCTCTCTTTTTTTTCTTTTTATATTTTAAAAGAATCTAACTTTAAATTTTCGTTTTAGTTTTTACTGATATGATTTTATAGTTCCATAAATATTACGATATTTGTAAAATTAGAAATTCTAAATTTTTTCTTTTCTTAAACTCTTTGCCCAATTTATCACCTTCACCTAAAATTAAACATAGTGAATAATATCACCATTTAAGCAGTGGCGCACGCACGTAGTGGTAAGCGGGTTCAACTGAACCTGCTTCATCAAAAAATAATATTATGTATATATATAAATTACGAATAAAATTGTGTGAATTTTGCATAAATAACTTTATTTGTACCTACTAGACAATTACCATTTTATAATTAAATTTATATACTTATTACATTAAACCTGCTTGTTAAAATCTTGGTTCCCCCACTATAGTTAAGTATTATATTTGAAGCTTAAATATATCTTTTGTTGAACAAATTACTTAAGCATTCAAAATTCGTGGGAAGATTCCAATGCTCAGGAATAAAATACACTACGAAGTGTCTCTATTATTGGTCAGATAAGCACAAAGCTCTTTAATTAGGTAGGAAATATGTTACTTGCAATTCTATCCATTATAGGATATAACACAAATATTTCACACTTCCAAGAACAGAATTAAGCTTTCTGACATTAATTTTCTATACGCCACGAAGTTGTCCTTACCGCTTTAATTTGTTGCATAAAATTAAGAGAACATAATACATTAAAATGGTTTTGCCGTCCATGGCGGGTGGGACACCTGACAGATATAGTACGATCAATTTTTCATGAAAATAATACGAGTTTTTATCAACAATAAGGATTTGTGTTTAGTTTGTTTGTTGTAGACTTGTGACTTCAACGGTTCAACCTAAGAAAACGAGAAATAAAAAATTAAAAAGAAAAACTTAATGCATCATATAGTATATATTGTTTGGATTTAACGTGTATATATATTGCCGGTATAAAGAACATTTTCATTATTAGTTGATTTTAATATATTATAATATAGATAATAAGTCTTATTTTTCAAGTTTTTAGAACTCACTTTTTATGAATAGTTAGATTATATTTATCTTTTAGATGATTTGATATTTTAAAATTTTGTTTATATACGAGTGTGCAAAAGTTAAACTCATAAAGTCTATAAATAATTATTATAAGCTGAAAAATAATACTCTTTTTGTTCTAGTTTATGTGAAGCTATTTCTTTTTTGATCCGTTCAAAAAAGAATGAACCATTTCTAAATTTGTTAACAATTTAGTTTAAACTTACAACTCTACAAGTTTTTATGACCACACAAATACTCTGAGCTCCATTTGGACTTGTTTAGGACCACAAATTTCAAAAGTCTTCATTTTTTTCTTAAACTCCGTACCCAATCAAACAAGTTCACATAAATTGGAATGGAGGGAGTACAAATTATGTGTTACAACATGTTAAATATTCTAATAGTAAAACAATAAAATAACATATGTCAACGCTATTAGTATTTTAACAAGTAAATTGTTATAATCAGGGTAAGAATTTGGAACTATGAAAATATTGTCATGTACAGAGGATATATAACCAAAACTGTGGGGCACGTGCACTCATGCTTTATCCGTAAAATTAGATATTTATTTATATAATTTTTTAAATTGGTATAATATTAACCGTTGGCGCCCAGGCTCCAAGAAAGTTGAATGCTACACTTGGTCGATGACTAAGTTATTTACCAAGAAGAATAGTTATCAAATGCCACTAAATATATTTTTTCTTCCTTTTTTTAAGTAGTGCACCAATGTACTAGAAATCCTAAATCCGCCTATGGTCCTGTACATTGGTTAACACTAGTGGCCTTCTTGATGAAAATATCTAAAGTAGGAAACAAACTCGTATATTTTCTTTTCTTTGATTTTCCAACCGATGTTCAATACTCGCATGGATGCAGGTTGTAAGTTTGCAAGCCGAGTTAGCATATGTTCAAGCCCGCATTTCTACCTTACAGCACCTCCCTATGCAACAAGGGCCAGAGCCACAAAGTCCAATTACACCAACAGGGCTGCAATCATCTTCAGATATCTTGTGCACTACTTCAACCATATCATCTTCAAGTAATAATATGGAATATCCTCAATTTGACATAACTGCAGGTTTAAGTGATTCGTTCGATGATCAAGAACTTGACAACTTTGAGCTCCATACTTTAGCACGAGAGTTTGTTTCTAGACACTTAGCTGGAGTTAGATTTAGACCTTCACCCTGATGATATGCTTAATTAAGTTTAGTTCTATGAATATTATTATCGTATAACTCCGATCCCTTTTTTTATATCTAACTTTTTTGCTGTATTCTACTAATTGCGATTCTATGAATTTTGTTGAACTTTAATCTTAGCGAATTGACGTAATTTACTGCTTGTTTCTTACATAAGCTTATTGTCTTTTATTTTGCCTACGGAAAATTATGTATTTTTTTCATTCATGTGTATGTTCTCTGTGTGTGTGAGAGAGATAGAGTAAGTGCGTGTGATATAAACTAATTTATTTGGTACAAACATTTATTTGGTACAAGTACAAACATACATACATACATATATATATATATATATATATATATATATATATATATATATATATATATATATATATATTATATATATATATATATATATATATATATATATATATTAAAATCACGAAGGCTTTTAGCGATATGTCGTTGGTATTTTGTACCCTTTTAAAATATAGTTCACATTGGATAAAATAATCATTAGATTATTTTTCTAATTGATCACGTCCAACTATGCCTTATAAAAACGACAATGCAGTCGCAGCAAATATACCCAAGTATTACACACGGGGTCGAATCCTCAGAGAATTAACCTACCAACTACAATCTTCAAAATCCAACAATCTTCCGAATCAGCTTCCCAAATATTCAAATATCTCTTTGAGTATTTTCTAATAACTACTTTTGCAAAGAACTAATTAACTGAAATAATAACTGAATGTGTTGTAAACAAGAATGAGAAAGACTAAGGAGATGATTTCCCCTATTGATGGAATCTCTTCTGTTTATGCTCATACAAATTTATTAATATCTCTCTATCAATCATGAACACCATTTCTATCGTAAATCTCTCCCGAGTAATTACAATAATTTACTATTGCACTCTTCCGAGCTACCCTAGCTTGCTTTAATTATCACAGTTCACTTTAGATTACACCCAAGGTTTCATTACTCCTAATCTTACATTTAAACCCGCAATTATAGATTCCTCTAAGGAATTTTTACATGTGTATACTATATAGCAAACCTTATTACCAACCATGTTTAAGGTTTGTGTTTATTACATTTAAGCATACCAAGTTTCAATTTATGTACCATAATTCAATTTAAGGCATTAATTAAGTTATCATTTATTGTAGGAGTGTATTTAGGGATAATATCTTCCAATATTTACCTACCTGCTTATCTCTCTTCTAATTTTTAAAATTTTCGTACCTCACCCCCCACCCCCACCCCACGATTTCACCCAGTACATTTTTTCCCTCACGTTTTTTTGTGTTTTTCAGTTCTTCTCCACCTTTTCCGTATAGCAGAACACAACTTCCTCATTCTCTATTAACTTCCACTCCATTTTTTTTCTAGTTCATCTTTAAACAAAATCATGAAGAATCAAAATACACCTAAAAAAACCTACAAAAGAGGTTTTAACTGATGTTCCTTCTTTCGATTTAGGTGTTTTAACACCTAAATCTTCTGCCAAAAACCAACAGAATACACATGCAACTGGAAAATCGAAACCTATTCCTTCACCCAGATAAATAAGGGCTGAAATGCGCTCTAAGCATTTACAAGATAGAAATGCTAGTGATGTTGATCAACAACAGCGCAAGCGCAAGGGAAAACAGTTGGAATTTGACGATGATTTTGTCGAGGATTCACCAAAGCTTAAATCTGTCAAAAAATCGAAGTTATCTCCATCTTCTTCTAAAAAACCAAAAAGGAAACATTCAAAAAAGGCAAAAAAAGTCAGCCCTCATGATTTTTCACAAAAGGTATTTTTATTTTATTTTGCCGTGTAGTTATGTAAACCTTTTAATTTGTCTCAATTTTGAGTTTAAATTGTCGTTATTTTGTGTTTTTATATGAATTATTAATATATGTGTTGTTAATTTGTAGTTATATTGTGTAAATTTGTAGTTAGAAATAGTGATTATGTAGTTAATTTGTCTCAATTTTGAGATTTAATTGTTGTTATTATGTAGTTTTATATGAAATATTAATATATGTGTAGTTATATTTTAGTTATATTGTGATGGATTTTGTAGTTATGAATAGTGTTTTTGTAGTTAATTTGTCTCAATTTTAAGGTTTAATTGTCGATATTCTGTATTTTTTATACGAATCATTGATATATTTGTAGTTAATTTTTAGTTATTGTGTGGTAGATATGTAGTTTGGAACAGGTGTTTTTGTAGTTAATTTTTAGTTATAATATCATTGTGTGTTGTACTTGTCCAGTTATTATGTAGTTAATTTGTAATTTTTGTAGTTAAATTGTAGTTATAATATCATTGTGTGTTGTAGTTGTCCAGTTATTATGTAGTTTAATTTTAGCTTATTGTAGTTAATTGTAGTTAACTATACTCAATCCAGTTTTTTTCCTGTTGTTTTCAGAATAGCATCTTTGCTGCTCCGCAGAATGTGGATTATGGTATTCTAAGGTTCCACACTTTGTGTGAGCCTAGCATACCAAGCCAAATTAAGGCTTTGCTATCTGCCAATGTTTTACAAGCTTTTAAAAAAACCTGTTTTGGGTACTTGTTAGGTCTTCCACCTGTTGTGATGCAAAATCAATCACTTCATCTCCTAATGAAGTATGAGCTAAAAAATTCTACCGATGAATATTTGTCTGTACTTTTAAAGGGAGAAAAGTTGATTTTTTCATTGAGAGTTTTTGGTTTGATAACTGGCCTCAATTGTGTCAATAACTTCTTAGATTATGGTTATAATCCACAATATGTTAGTCATTTGATGAACACGTATTTTGCTGGTAAAGAGAGAGTAGAAAAATGGCACTTAAAGAATGTTGTTATCAACAAAGCTTGGGAAAATGACGTTGATGCTGTGCAATTGTGTGTTCTGTATATGCTGGAATTTTTTGTTTGTCCTTCGGACAAGGACAATGTAACAATTATAGACAAGTTTACTTTCTTTTTAGTTGAATCTGGAAATTTTGATTCGTACCCTTGGGGTACGAAATCATTCAGGCAGCTTATTGGTTCTGTTAGGCATAGGCTTAGTCCAAATGTACATTCGTATCTTGTACGAGGATGCTCGTTAGCCTTACAAGTATGGCTATATGAGTGTTGCTCGTCTGTCAACACCGAAATTGCTACACGGTGTTCTGAGTCTATTCCTAGGATTCTAAGATGGTCAGCAAACAAAGGTATGATATGGTTGACAGCATTTGAGGAGAAGATGATAAAGCTTGAGTGGCTGAAGGTATTTTTTCTGGCATTGTTTAATTATTCTACAATTAAACTTATATTATATACAATTAACTTACATTTTTACTTTCAGTTCTCAAACCTTGTTGAATCTGGAGAAGAGTTGGCAATTCTTAATCTTCCAGAAAAGATTCAATATGCAAATGAAGAATTTGCTGAACCATCCAATGTGCAAGTTGATGCTTCTCCAACAGCTGAACCAAAAGAATTTTCTTCAAATAAGTCAATGGAATCAATGAACATCAAGATCAGCAATCTAGAAAAGAAAATTGTGCAGGTTTTTTCCAAAAATACAAATAACTACACTTGTGACTACAATTTGAATACAGTTTATTTATTATGTAGCTAATGTGTATTTCAATTGTAGAGTATATATTAATATTACAACCTCATTATTCATATGTGTTTTTTAAGGTTGATAAGAAGTTAGATTCTATAAAGAAGGATGTTGTTGATGAACTCTCTTCCATTCGACAGTTCATAGATCAATCTATAAAGAATGTTATGTCTGCAATTAACAAGAGGTTTGAGTTTGATGATTCAAAGGTTCGATTTTTCATACCAAATTTAGTACAAATCTATATTTGACATATCACTCAATTTCTTTCTAAAATATACATCAAAATTGTAGTTTGCAGGGAGTTCCACCAAATATAATGAACAAAATCTGTTTGTCAAACACCAGCAATTTGGTATTAATTCTGGTGAGAAAATAGAAGCAACTCCTGCAACCACAAGTAAAAGAGGTATCTACATTACTCATTCAAACCTATCTTCAAATTGTATGAGTTACTAATTATTTTATAATTATATTTTGTAGACCCCACTGTTAAACAACCTGTACAACCTCAAGTTGACTTATATCCTGATTTTCAAGAAGTTGTTGATGCCTATACATCAGGTATAGTAACATTTATTACTTTTTTACAAAATTTATATATAACCTACAAATAACTACATTTAACTACATTGTACATATAATTGTTCATTCCATATCATAGGGGTTGTGCCAGCAGTGGTTGTTCAACCACAGTCCCCAATACATGGTGTAACAATGAAGGAAGTTTCTCAGGGAGGAATTTTTAAAAAGAAGTTGTGCATGAACCCATACAAAACAAAGCTGTTACATTGGATGATTTTGAGCTTCCAGACAACTTATCACAATTGGTGATTTTTGAGGATCCACTACAAGTTGAAGTAACCCCTCTTCATCCTGTTAGAACAAAGTTGCCGGGAAAACATGCTCGATCACCATTCACACCATTGTACAAATTAACTACATACCTTCTATGACTAGATCTCTTTACTCTGAACTGAAACTTGTGTTGCACTGCATAATTCCTCATTGCAGAAGCTATTTGATAGACAGGTTCACAACTTGGTTATACAATCGCAATGACAAAGGAAATAGGAGGTATATTTGCTTTAATTTATACCTTTTATCAATTGTTTTTTACAAATGAAAGGTTAAATTAATTTTGCTAAATGTTATATTTGATTCAATCTTTTTGTTATTATAGGAGGAAAGATTTCTACTCACGGAAGAATAACCAAATAAATCCTGAGTTGGATTTGGGTTGTGAAAAGATTGACAAGAAAGAATGGTTCTATCAACTAGCTCACCCTGGACAAGTAATCAATAGCACTGTAAGTATATAGTTTTTAAACTTCCATTCCTGTTTTTATTCATATTATGTGTGCAGTTGTAGTTCATATGTAGTTGATATTGTTTGGTTGTAGTCTTTCTTCACATTTGTTCATTATAACTTGCACTAAATTATACTAATTGATGCATTTGTTTTAAGTGTAATTTATTTGTTGTTATTGTGGGGGAAAAGTTACAGAACATGCTATATTTTTTCCGGATAAGTCTAATTTGTAGTTAGTATGTAGTTGTTTGTAGATATTTGTAGTCAATACTGTTGTTTACTGTATACTGCAATTTTATTTGTGCAGCACATTGATGTTATTATGTATTATCTGAGAAAGAAGGGAAAATATGGCCCTAACATCAAGACAAGGTTTACAACAACTGATTGCTTGTTCAAGACAAAGGTTGAAGCAATATACGAGAAGTTCACTAGTTCTCCGCCGGATATAAGGAATTCTGTGATTAAACCTGAGGATGACATTGCTGAATATATACTGGGATACAGGATTCTTGCAAATGTTCCATGGGATGTTATTGATTATGTGCTCATGCCTGTTAACATTGTTGATAACTTTCATTGGTTGTTGCTAGTCTTTGACATAAAGGATAGGCAACTTTATGTTTATGATTCATTGGTAAGAGCAAAGCGTAACCAATCTGTTCAAACAATGGTTGACAAGTTTGCAAGAATCATTCCTCTATATTTGTCATGCACTGGTTTTTATGGTAAACGCAATGATATTGACTTCAAGAATTCAAAGTCATACATTGAAAAAGCGGTTACCGACCCTCTTGACATTCAATGGCTGGTTGCGGAGATTCCACAACAAAAAGAAGGCTCACTGTAAATAAACTATTCTCCCTTTCTATATTGTTTATCCTATTGTTTTTGTAGTTTGATATATACTGACAAATGATCATTTAATGCAGGGATTGTGGTGTATATATTGCTTCTTTTGCTGAATATGTTAGCTGTGGTGACTTTTACATCCCAAAGGAAGATTTGAGTGATATTGTCCCATATCGTATTCGCTATGGAGCTCTTCTATGGGATTACGCCACAAAGAAGATAGAAGATGGATCAATTAGCGAGAGTGAGGTTACAGGCAGACTTGCTAGAAGGAAGGGTGTAGCGGCAAAAAACGAGAGGACTAAAGTTCAACGAAAGAAGAGATGATTTCCCTTTTTCTTAGATGTGTCTCTGTAGTTTGGTAGTTGTTAAAAAATATAGGAATTATGTTTCTTAGTTTTTGTAAAAGATGATTGTTATCTATCAGATATTATACTCGCGTAGTCGAGTTCTATCATATTTCTATAAATGTCAGTTGTTACAAGTAGATATACAATTGAACTACATTTAACTACAACTATAAATATAAACTGTCAGTTAATATTAAATTGAACTACAATTAAACTACATTCAACTACATTTCATGTACAATTTACTAAAACTTATATTATACGCCAACAGGTACACCACACGTATACTATATTTTAACCACAATAAGGAAACAGTTGACATTGAGTCATTCATTTATTTAAGTCATAAAGTACATTCACGATTCTTCGCATTCAAACAACATGAAATTGTAGAGCCACACAGTTAAAGTTATTCTAATAAACTTTCATCTTCAAATTCAATACAGGTTTTCAGTCATATCTAAAAAATCTTATTTACGCTACAAGACTTAAATTGAATAACAATTCTCACTACATAACAATCATTTCTTTTTTGGTGCATTCTTGCAAGTTCTTTTGTTATGCCCTTCGACTCCACAATTGCCACATGAAACCTTGTACTTCTTTGACTTTATTTCATCAAATGTTTTATATCTTTCCTTCTGAGGTCTCCCTGGCTGCCTTTTATCTCCCGCTGGTGGCTTTACTATCTCATCCAAAATATGTTGTGGAACATCCCATTTGGCTTCATCAGGAAGAGGATTTACTGGCATTTCATATGTAAGAAGAAGGTTCTCCCTTGTGTAATACGGAGAGCAATAGTTTTCAGGTGTTTCATTCCTATGCCTTAATGCTGCTAGAGCATGTGCACAAGGTAGTTCGTCAAGTTGGAATTGTCCACAACTACATTTCTTGTTTTGTAGACACACAATGTACCGCTTCGCACCATCTAACACCGTATGTATATAATCGGTTGAAGCTCTCACCTACAGTATAAAAACAAACAGAAAAACTGATACATCAAATACTTCAATGGATTATATACAAATAACTACAATTAGCTACAACTATACTACAATCTAACTACAATTTAAACCAGATTTTGCATCACTATTTTTTTCACTCCAGCACAAATCAAGAATATGTTACCCGTAGTTTCTGCGATGACGTGTTGTTATCATCCAACTCTTTGTGGAATTTTTGACCAAGGAATGTAAAAGTAGCCTTTGTCTTCAACAACTTTTCTTTTGTCCAACGTTCAATAAGAGTTCTCATATACTCAAATAGGTCATAAATTGGCAGCTCTCTTGCTTCTTTCGTAACAGCATTCAATGACTCGGCAATGTTTGACGTCATAGTAAAAGTTCTATTTACCGTTGCATGTACTCTTGACCATCTATGATAGCCAATATCATATAGGTAAGATGATACACGCTGGTCTACCTCTTCAATCTTCATCATCCTTTCATTGAATTCATCCAGAGTGTATGAGCGGGCTGCAGCAAAGTACAATTCATGCAGTTGTAGATGTCCCTTTTTGAATTTTGATCTTACATTTGTCCATATATGCCACATACAAGAGTAGTGTGCCATTCCCGGATAAACAACAGATGTTGCCTTCAATATACTCTCATGCCTATCTGAAACAACACACATTGAAGGTCTTTCTCCATATGCCTCCTTGAATTTCTCAAAGAACCACTTCCAAGAAGCGTCATTTTCAGAATTAACGACAGCATATGCCAAGGGAAAAATAGTGCCTACATTTTGTAGTCCGAATATAAAATTAAATAACAACTACATTTGTACAAATTCGTTATTTTTTTAATTTAACTACATACAACTACAATTTAACTACAACTTAACTACAATAATGAAAAAATAACCACACAGTACGTATTTTACTCACCTGCTGCATCCATTGTGCTGGATGTCAGCATAATCCCCCTGTATGCTGACTTTAAAAATGTTCCATCAACGACAACAACAGGCTTACAATGCTTCCAACCATTGATTGATGTAGAAAGAGCAACAAATGCGTATAAGAAGCAAGCATCTGCTGCCTTCTTTAGTTTAACAACCGAACCAGGATAGATCTTCTCAAGAATATAAAAATATTTTGGTAGTTTGTTGTAGGAGTCACACGGATTCCCTCTCAAAAAATATAATGCTTTTTCCTTTGCTCTCCATGCTTGCATGTAGCTTAAGTTTAGTCCATGTTCAGATAACATGTCCTGTTGTATGTCCTTTGGTGTGTAGACAGTTTTAGGATCACAATATTTCGGAACAACCATGCTACCAACCACTGATGCAGTACGTTTGCGCTGTATAAATGTTTCATCCATTATACAGCAAGTGTGTTGTCTACTGAAACTTCTTATCTTGAACATTTCAGAATCGTTAATTGATGTTGCCTTGAAATGCCATTTGCAGCTTTCAGCTACACATATAAGCTAGTAGCTATAAAAAAAATTGTAATTAAACTATAATTAAATTCAAATAACTACAAATACAGTGATACAAAAAGCATAACTAGAAATAGAATTCAACAATCCACCAGATTCAGAAATTTTGTCAAAACTACAATTAACTACAAATATACTACAATTTAACTACATACCTTCTATGACTAGATCTCTTTACTCTGAACTGAAACTTGTGATGCACTGCATAATTCCTCATTGCAGCAGCTATTGTTTTCTTGTCCTGATACACTTGTCCTTCTTCAATACATAATTGCTTAGATTCAGTTATTATTTTACTTTGATATTCCTCTATTGCTGGTGACGACGGAATATCAAGTAACCTTAGTGATCCTGAAGAACCTGAAGAATATAAATTCAAAAATATAGTAAATATGTTGTATATTAATATTTGTAGTTAATATGTAGTTTTATGTAGTGTAAATGTAGTTAGTCGATAACTCCATAACAGTCTGCAATTCGGATCAACCATACATGTACTGATGCTTTCATTTGTGATTGCCAATTCCATATTGAAATCTCTAACACTTATACATAACGAATATGAACTTAAGTTCCTATTATCCTTCTTCGTTTCCATATACACAGAAACACCCATATCATTCCTAATTTCCATTGGAGGACAATTCTCATCCACAATGTATTTGATTTCTACAATTTTCTCAGATGTATCAATCGACAATTGTTCAGCAATTGTAGAAACAAAATTTCCGTAGCTTGAATTATCATCTACCACAATTGCGTCAACTACAAAATCTATATATCTTCCATATTTATCCCAATTACTATTCGATTTCAGCATAATTGTAACTTTTGCCAATGTTTTGAGTTGTTAACCGAAAAAAAAACTTTCAAAACTCAATAGTTATGAGATCACAACTATCGTTCAGTTGTATATATACAATTGGAGAACAGATAGATTGAGAAGAATAGTTTGTAGAAGAAAATTGTATTTCTACAATTTGAATTTCTGAAAATTCTGCGTTTTTGGGAATAGAAGCGAGAAGATATTTTCTGTTCAGTTGAAGAAGGAGCTTTTTTCGGAGCTACAGATTCATTTTCCTTTTCACAATTTTGAATTAAATGCACAGAATCTTCCTTCTTATTCTATGCCTACAAACGCGCGCGAATTAATGGGGATAATATCTTCAGTTTTCCGTTATTTATAGTTTGGTACAGAAAGTGTAGTTAAATTGTGCACAGGTCGAGTAATTACCAAATTTTAAACATTTTTGGTAATATATTTTGCTATAGGGTACAAGTATGAAAAATTCCCTTCCTCTAATAATCTAGGTATGGTGTTGTTCAACAATAACCTACATATGCATTCTTTTCCAAGTTATGCACACTAAATAGGCACAGCTAATTGAGGATCCTATCAATTAACTACAACAAGAACGAAGTTGAACAAATAGAAATTAACTAACAATTTGTATTCACATAAGCCAGAAGTTCATCACCCAATAGGTTTCATCACAACCTTAGATAAGAAATTAGCTACTCATAACTATGAAAGCAAAAGATAGAATAGATTTCATAATCAAAAATTCAAAATAAAAGTAAGAGAGATGTTTAGAGAATTCTCTCACACTAGTTTCCTTGCAAAAGTAGTCAATAATACAAAACTTGCCTCCTTTGGGAGCATCCTAAGGTTTTATTAGGGTTTAGGTATTAAAAATCTTGTTTTTACACTTTGGTCCTTAAATTTTACGCCTTCTGCCGCGGTTTCACCGCGGTTGCGGTGGAACCGCGACCAACACACCCTTCTGAATCTCGAAAACTTCAGCAGACTTGATCTACCGCGGTTCTGCCGCAATCACGGCAGAACCGCGATCAAAAAGTGTTTCTGAATCTCAGGGTTGGTCAAGCGTGAATTCCATGATTTTTGCACAAATGGCCTTTTTCATCTCCTTTTGACTCCGAAATTGCTCTTTTAGCCTTCTTCAACTATTGTGTACCTATAACACATGAAACACACTGATAAAGGCATTTTGTCATCATATATATTATCAAAATCATATTAAAGTGTGATTATTTAGGGCATAAATATAGTAAATTTCACTAATATTTAGGAATAGTGATTTAACTATTTTTCTAATATGTATGAGTATTTATTTAATTATGTCTATAATATTTAGAAGTAATCATTTAATTATTTTTTTAAATATTTAGGATTTTAAATTTTTATTCCTAGAATTCCTGCACTTTTCAATATAGAGTAGAAAAGTTTAGTCCACTTTGTAAGGGTTTATTTTGTTAATGAAGTTTGTTTTACTTTAAACTCCTTTCAGATTAATGAGTATTATATTATAGAGAAAAAAATATACTAACAAAGAAAGATTGAAAGGAAACGGGTGAGTATGTTATAGAGTATATAAATAGTGGTATTCTGTATTGTTAAGCGAAACGCATAATTGGATGAATGACATATAAAACAAAAGAAGTACAAAGATTATAATTATGTGATTTCACAAAGATGTTTGTAGAATAAGTTTTATCCCAAAAGATCTAATAATGTACTACAAATTAAATTATTTATTATTTTATAATATTTAAGAATTTAAAATAAACTAAATTTGTTACTCCCTCCGTTTCAATTTATGTGAACCTATTTCCTTTTTAGTCCGTGCCAAAAAGAATGACCCCTTTCCTTATTTGGAAATAATTTACCTTTATGCAATGATTTATAGCCACACAAAATAAAGATGTCTCATTTTACACCACAAGATCAAAAGTCTTCTCACTTTTCTTAAACTCCGTGCCCAGTCAAATGGGTTCACATAAATTGAAACGGAGGGAGTATTAAATTTTCTATGTGAATTTTGTAGGAGTCCTAATATTAGAAATTCAAAATTGAATAAATTTTGCTTATGTTGTAATATTTGTGTATAAAAGTATTAAAAGCACAAAGTCCTTCATTTAATTTTATTTTATAATTCAGGAAATACAATATAAAGTTTATTTAATTTAAAAAAAAAATTTATTTATATGGATACACGCGTAATAAGCGTGCTGACTAGTTATTACAAATGAGAAGGGAGGACAACAAGAAGGAATATAAAAGAAAAAAAGATTCTAGGGCGCTTAGTGCTGCTGTGACTCCAGAAAGAGGGAATTGAGGGGGCTGGCCAATTTTTCATGACGGCCCAGCTTCAATGGCCTAGTCAATTTTAAAGTACTTTCTGGTGCAGTTTACTCTATATCTCAAATTATAACTCAAATTATAACAGCAAAGTAGTCACTGGAGTGGTACGATTAAATTGACGTGATTGTCCCAACTAAAATACAAAACATAAATCTAGTAATCGGTATTGAAGTTTGAAATTTTGACAAGTAAAATCCCCAGTAAACTATGTTGGAATTTTTAATAATTTATTTTTTTGAACATTTAGGCTGTGTTTGGTATAAACCGTGGAAAATATTTTTCAAGAAAATATTTTATTCGATAACAAGTAATAATCTTATTCATTTCCTAGTGTTTGGTACGCAAATTAAGAAAAATAACCTCTTAATAGTATTTATAAATAATTTAAATATAACAAACATGAAACCATAAACTTTCAAATTCGAATCTGTAAATTTTAAGATTTCTAAACCCGTAAACTTTCAAACACATAAATCTCCAAACTCATAATCTTGAAACTTCTAAAATTTTGAGTCCTTAAACCGATAAATAATAAAATTAAAACTAAAAAATATATTTCAATTGTTTTTTTCGGGGGGCAGGGCTAGGGGCAGTAAAACAAAAAAATGCAGAAATTTAAATTACAAAAAGAAAAATTAAACTTTTTTTTTGTGTGGGGGTGGGGATGGGGGTGGGGGTGTAGGGGATGGAGGGTAGTGGGGTGGGTGGTAACGGAAAACTGAAATTTGAAGAAAAAAAAATCTTTTTTGGGAGAGGGGTAGGGTGGGTTGGTGAGGGTGGGGAAGGTTGAGAAGTAGATTTGAAAAATGTTCTCCCTTCTGTTGATAAGGAAAATATTTTCCTCCAATTGAAGGAAAATGAATTGATAAGGAAAATATTTTGCAAAACATTTAAGGCAACCAAACATGAAAAAATTGAAAAATATTTTTCTTCGTACCAAACACACCCTTACTAGTACAAAATTCAAAATTCAGGAAAACTTATTGGGTTTTTAACCTTTACTAGTGCAAAATCCAGGAACGATTCATGAATTCTTTAATTTACGTTATATTTTAGTAATTTTTAATCTTTAAACTTCAGGAAAAAATACTATTTGTTGAATTTTTACTAGTACAAAATCCAGGAACAATTCAGTAATCGTTCTTAGAATTGTTCCATATTTTAGATAGAAATATTTTTGTCCATACTTATATTTTTACATTAATAAATGACTGCTTTAGCGATACAATTTAAAATATAGAGCTCTAATAGCCGACCTAAGAAGTGGCTTTTACTTAACTATGTCTTGGGGAAAAAGAACTTAACTATATAACTCTGCTGTTGACTTAGATTGAGGCATTCAACCCTTAATTCATGTTTTTTTTTCAATTTTGTTTAAAAAAATGTTATTTGGTCTTTAACCCAGGAACTTTTGATCTGCCAAACAAGGAATTTGATGGTTTGTGTCTTGAAATTTATTAACTCCTCTACTTGTCAATTGTCGGTCTCGAACATAATACGTTGATTTAATTCATGCATTTGCAGTTCCCTTTTTCCATTCATTTGAACAACTGAAAAATTAAGAAACAGAATAATAGAAGAAAAATAAAGGGAAGAGCTTCATATAATAGGAGTATGAAGTTTCTAAATTTTATTTGCTACAAAGAGATTA
Organism: Nicotiana noctiflora; assembly: GCA_032618575.1. Lineage (NCBI taxonomy): Eukaryota > Viridiplantae > Streptophyta > Magnoliopsida > Solanales > Solanaceae > Nicotiana > Nicotiana noctiflora. The sequence continues at coordinate 140,930 of JASVEL010007001.1, read as the reverse complement.
GAGTATGCCTCTTTGTTTGCAACATCCAATTGCTCCATCGAACATTTCGTCAAGGCTGTACTTGTACTTGAATCCAGTCTCTAAAAGTTTTTTTGATGAAAAGCTAGGTAATTTAAGTTCTTCACTACTTACCCCTGTGTACCTGCAAATAAATAACAGTAAAATCAATTATCTTCTTCCGTTTTCTAAACTTAAATCTGCCCTATCGAGTAGGAGTAAGGCCTGCGTACATATTACCCTCCCCAGACCCCATCCTGTGGGACTAGACTGCGTACATATACTGAAAGATGCATTTCTTTGCTATACTTACTCAGTAATTTGCTTTTGAAATTCAGGATATCTAGTTGTAAGGAATTCAGCTAGCTTTTCGCTTGTTATTTCAACAGCTGAGCAAATATACCTCCCTTTCGCATTAGCATAGTCAAGAAGGAAGATGTGAGCATTTGTCACATCATCTACATGTACAAAAGGTACTACTGCAGGATAGTGCAAGCTATTTTTTTGATGACCTGCACAAATTTTTAACAACTATTTAACAAACATACATTGACGTTTAAGATGAATCATATGAAAAGATTTAGTTTCGTGTTGCCCCTTCTCACAAGTGAGCTTGTTCTTTCAGAAGCCAAGCACATGGAAATTCTTCTTTGGTAATAGATGATAGTGAGACTTGAACACATGGACTATTGTTTAACTCGAAAATACGAGTAATAATTAAATTTGATTTGTGTTTTTAAGATATGTGATTAGATTCAATATCAATTAGTATTCAGGAAATATGAAGTAGGAATGAAAGAAATAAGTTAATCAAACTAATGTTACTCAACAGTGGTGACCTCGAACTTAGTGACCTCGAGATGGATTAAGAGCAATAAAGTAAGGACAATAAAGGTAAAGGACAACTCTTATGAAAGGTAAGAGAGAAAAATAGGCTATTATATTCTGCTAATAATGAGATTGTTTTACAAATTATTGGGGTCCCCTTTATATATTTAGCGGAACTTAAAATGAGGTATATTTCTATTAACAGTAAGTAATATTCTTGGTACAATTGTCTAACCGCATAGTACGGAATCGTACAATCCTATTCCGGGATTTGCGCCTAATTTTAGGGATGTGGCAGGAATCTAGCTCATTCTATTACAAATCCATAACAGTACAATTTTGGGGTCAACCATACTTAACTTCAGGGGCGCATTTATAGCCCGCAATACATGGCACGTGCACCATGGTCCATCCGTTAAATTAGATATTTTATGTACGTATTTTTAAAATTTGTCCAGTATTATGTATTGGCATGCTCCGTAAAAGTTGAATGATGCACTTGGTTCAACACTTAATTAGTTTTCCTCCTTTGTTAGTAGTGCACCCATGTTATCAAAATACTAGATCCGCCTTTGCTTAACTTCGATGTTCCTCGCATTCCTATCTTCGGATATCACGCTCTGGCCTCAAACTCGGATCTTGTCCCTCGAGCTCAAACTCGACCTTACCTGAACTCGGGCTCTGGACAATCTCTCGAGCCTATAGATCGAAAGCATACTATCTCGACAGTATAAACCTATGTCTGCTAGAATATTATACTGAAACGCGGGATCATATTATCTAAAAGCTTAAGTTATTAGAGAAACTATACTTTTATTTATTTAATTATATCTTCAATAATAGCAAAATAAAAAACTATTATTTCATCGTATTAAAGCAATTGAGCTTTATTGACTATAGCAGTAAAATCACAAATATATATATATATATATATATATATATATATATATATATATATATATATATATATATATATATATATATATATATATATATGTATATACGTACCAAGAATCATTTCCATGGATGAACGAACCGAACCAGGAATTTGAGAAGTAAGAAAAGGGCCATGTATCCAAGTAGGGATTACAGTGACAAGATCAATTCCATTTCTTTCTGCAAATTCTATAGCTGCCTTTTCTGTTAGGGTCTTGCTGATGGCGTAAGAACTTGCGAAACGCTTTAAGGTTCTTAAATGATGTACGTCTCTCCACGTGCTTTCATCTACAATATCTGAAGTATCAACCACAACTGTAGATGCACTAGAAGTGTATACGACACGTTTAACTGTCTTTGAATTAAGACACGCCTGTAAAATACCTAAAGTTCCATTAATTGATCTTTGTGTTATTGTTTCTTCACTTTCTTTGTTCTCAAAATCAATTTGATGTGCAGCATGAAAAACACCAATGCAGCCTTCAATCGCTGGGTTGAAACTCTCCGGTTTGTCAAGATCAGCATTAAAAATACGCAGCCTATCTTTTGCCCCTGGAAGATTTGTGATGTAACTCAAATCCCTCTTGCGATCTAGAGTCAATGGATTCAAAATTTTCATCTTCAGAAACTGGAATATATTTCATAATTACACAAAGGAGAAAGTGTTGGACTAACTAATATAACTTCAACTGGACAGGCATATAAAATGATTAAAATGAACAAGAGTTTAACAGGGGATTGGGGGGAGTTTTTGCTAAGGATATCGCAGATATACATGAATAAATATTCATCCTGCGTTTGATTTGTTGATTAATTGTTACATTCAATACATCCTTTTTAGTTTTTTTTGGTTTTCCACTCGGCAGAGGTGGACCTACAGCACACCGTAAGGGGTCACGTAAACGCACCTGTTAACTTTGGCAAAAAGTCTATATATACATAGCTGTATATACGATTGGTGACCCCTTATATATTTTTCTTGGCCCTCTCACTAACGAATCTAAGTCTGCAGCAACGGTTCCCTTCTGAAAATAAGGGTTACTCCTTGTCACACAAGGCAGGTTTGAAAACCAGCCGATGCAATTTTTTTGATAGTGCCCCCGTTATTCCCAAATCCTGGGTCCGCCTCTGCCACTCGATATCCAGTATTCGTATTGGAGTCCGTCTATATTCATATAGGACCCCGTTCGGGGGAAACGTTCCCTAGATCCTTTTTAGTTACAGACCAGGCTAATTTTGTTAGACTCTCACCTGATTTGACTAAGCACAAAACCAAGGAGGTAAGAAAATTTTAAAATAAATCATCATATCCAGTGTTATTCTGTCTTCCTTCTAGTCGGATCATAAAATATACCAAGACATATTGAAATATTACTTTTGCATAGTAAACAAGTAACTACGGAAGCAAACCAAAGGATTGTAGGTAAAACAAATTACCTGGATGAGACCTAATAGTTGTGTTAACAAAATAACCAAGTTGAAGAAGCCTCATAACCATCCATGATCCAAGATAACCACTTCCTCCTGTTATACATATTTTTCCCTTTGTCTCCTTCACTTCTTCCATATTTTTCCCTATGCTCTCTTCTTTCTTTCCTCTATCTATTTTTATATTCATTAACTATGACCATAAGTGGTCATATATATGCCAACTTTTCATGTACTCGTTAATCATGAGACTCTTTAAAAAAAGAAACACTAATGGGTGGGGTCAATATAAAATTGAGTTGGTAATTAAAGAGTATATACATGAGGCCACAGTTATTCTTTAAAAAATACCCCCACTATATGGACAAATTGTCAGCTACCCCTTGCTTTCATCACTTTTAAACGGGCACACATCCAACTCATTTATGAAAAGTTTCACTTTTTAGCTCCTAGGTTTATCATTTTGATTATATCAAATCAACATAAATTTTAATATTTATTTGTTAAATGAACAAGGATTTGAACGAAAAAGAAAAGAAGACTTTGGCGGGAAAAAGCTTCAAAAAGGTATTAAAAGAATTATAGAGGTGTTTTTAACCAAAAAAAAAATAGATTTTTAATCAAAGCTAGAATTTAGAAGAATACAGGTTAATGATAATCAGAAAACTATATAAAGAAAGAAATTTGATAATAATATGATCAGAAAAGTAAACCAAAATATATTTCAATAGTATTTTGTGTTTACAATTGTTTGTTCCTTTCCCTTTTATAGTTACTAGTAGTCATACCCGCGCAATGCGCGGTGAATATTAAAAAAAAATTAATTATATTAAATTATGATCAGACTTGTTTGATCCTATTAGATCATATTTCTTTAATAAAATGCAATTGTCATCTTGTTTGTCAATACAATATACCAATAATGAAATCTCTATTAAATCACAGGTATTTATCTAGCGAGTGAATAACTTTTCTGTTCTGGTTTTTTTATTATATTAAATAATATTTAGTATTCGCTTTCTTTTTCTAATATATGAGAAGATATGTAATATATTACTATTGAAATATTTTTTATTTTAAAGTTTATTTTGTTGTTCTTAATAATATTATCAAAATTTTAGTGAATAAAATCTATGTTAAACTAATGGGACTTATACAGGCAGCGCAACGTTTTTGTTAAATATTTTTCTGTATTATATCTTCAAATATTTAATACTATTAAATTGTTAATAGAAAGCTCATTAGCATATTACGTTATTTAAAAATTTTCTCTGGAGTTTATTTTTTCTTTATTTTTCTTTTTTTTTTATTTTCAAATAATTTTAAAACTCCAACTTAAATTACACCCCAATTTTTTTGATTTTGTACCGGGTGTGAGCACGTGATTTTTGCACCGAGCAAGTAATTCCAAAATTAAAATAAATATGTTTTTGAGTGCAATTACTTGATTTGTTTGGAATTAGCTATACTTTTGAGTCTGAATAAGTAGAAATTAGAAGAAAATCAAAAAAAAAATAGGCTAAGTAATTAGTTTGTTAGTTTAATTAGTTAGATTTTAAGAAAATCAAAAATAGCTTAAATAGGAGAAAATAAAGAAAAAATAGCAGAAAAATTGCAAAAAATATTAGAAAATTAGAGTAAATAGTAAATTAGGATTTATAATTTTTCATAAAAGAAAAAAGAAAAAAAAAGTATAAAAGGAAATACATAAAAATCATTAAAACCAGAAAAATACAAAAATATATATAGGTATAATGAATTGGGCTAATGAAAACACAATTGAGATGGCCCAGTATTTTGGCCCAGAGAGAACCGGTCAGTAAGCCTGTGAACCAGTTGATCTCAGCCGTTCATTTGCATCATCCGACGGTCGAGATATTGTTGATTCTCTATTTTTGTTAATTAATCGAGAGAGTTGATCTGAGCCATCTGTTTGAAATGATCTAACGGAAGAGATATGTGGCCTCCTTAGCAATCGAACGACGTCGTATAAGTAACGCCCCTCTCAGACGTTGATCTCCATCAAACGGACGGTTGAAATTACCTTAGACTTATTGCCTATATAATGCTTTGGTCTGAAGCGGCCGTCTCATTTGCCATTTTACATTAACCCTAAAGACGGCCGCCCCTGTTTCTCTCATCTTCTTCATCATCTTCATCCTCAACGGCCATGGCGGCCACCACTCCTACGGTGGTCGCCGGCTCCTCTTACCTCTCCCCTCATCTTCTCCTTCTTCTTCATTCCATAACACACCCAAAACCCAGAAAAAACACCCTGTTCTTCAAAGCCCCGGTCACCGGAATCCTTGCCGGTGACCACCAAACAACGAAGATCCGCCTCAAACCAATGCCAAAAGAATCCCCTTCATGAGATCTACCCAACCATACAGGCCACCACCCTCGAATCTTCCCCAATCCCGTTGAATATCCCAAAAAGTGTCGCCGGAACCCTAACTCCGGCGACTCTAAAACTTGAATCACCCAAGATCCGTACTTCACCACACCCTGAACACCCCCCTGCAACTCAGAAACCCAAAAGGCCTCATCTTGAAGCCAAACAATGGAAAACAGAAAAGAAATTCAGAAAAAAGAGAACGAAAAAAAGAGAGAATAAAGAAGAAAAGAACTCGTGAGAGAGTGAGAAAAAGAAAAGAAATAGGAAGCTTGGGGGACAGACCCCGCCAAGCTAAGTCCCTTTCCTTCTGTGCCTAATTTTTCCTTTGCTTCTTCTGCATGTTTTTGTGTTTTGCATGATTCTTATGCCTTCTTTGATTGTGTGTCTCACATGTTAGTCATAGGATTTTTACTTGCTTCTCTTTTGTTTCTGTTTAATACTTTTGTCCTCGATTTGGTTCTGTTTGGTTATGTTCTCTAGTTCGTCTTTTCTGTGTTGCTTTTCTCTAATGGTTGTTATCTCTGCTGTATTTCGTAGTTGTTTTGCATATTAGTTTTAGGGTCTCTATTTCTCTGCTTACCATTTGCTCTTTTCTTTTCATATTAATCTCTCCAGTTCCTTCGCATGGTTAGTTATAAGTTTCTTACCTGTTGTTTCTTATTTTTCACATCATTTGCCTGTGTCTCTGATGATTAAGTCATAAGGCTTCATAACATGTTTCTTTTGGGTCTGTTAGTGATAGAGTTCTTGTTTTGTTATGTGTCGACCTCATGGTTCTTTGCTTTAAGTTCAGAGACTTCATCTTTTCCTTATCATTTTTATTGTCGAGTTCTGATTCATGGCAAAAGCATGACCTTTGATCTTTGTCTTCCATTTAAAATCAGGCTTAAGTTACTGTGACCACTCTTGTTGCCTTTGGCTTTAATAATCTGTGATAGAACTGGGCCTCTTTTTAGCTTTCATGGTCTAGCTTTCTCCTATTGTCATGCATGCTTAGTTCTAATATCAGCTTAGCTCTATTCTCTTTTCACACTAAGATTGCTTTTGAAGCACCCTGATTGAACTTTCCTGTTTTCTTCACTGTTTCTCCATATCCTTCTCTTCTTCATCTTCATGTTTATTAAGACTAGGCTTAGTACTTGAAAAGGGATTTTGATTGCCATTCTTAGTCCATTGCTCTCCTATTTAAAATAAGTCCTATTTTTATTCCCTTGTTGATTGTTTTCTGAGAGTTTTAGTGTCTATGTGTCTATACCCATGAATGCTAAGTGTTTTGGGGTTCTTTCCAGTATGTCACCTGACATGAATTGATTGTGGCTAAGCCTATTTGATCTTAATTGACACCTTGCCATGTGAGATTGAGTTTGTGAGTCTGACTGATTAAAAATCAACATTATCCATCCTCTCTTCTGAATTTTAAATTAGTTGATAAACATTGTTTGGTTTCATATGGTTATGTGTGCAATTATATGTTGAAATGACTACAACTACAATAGTTCTATGTTAGTGTGAACACTGTTGAGTGCCTACCATACTTTAGGTGAATTGGTTATAGCTGTTAGTGCTAGGTTTCATAAAATGGCTAGTTTTTAAATAGGTTAAAACTGAAAATGAACAAATAGGCTATAAGTTTAATAATTGGCCTAAGAGTGGTCAACCTTGCAAAAGGTTGACCAATTCTATAAGGCCCTAACACACAGCCCACCTTAAAAGTGGCTGGTTGTGCAAAAGGGGCTATGTCTGCAAATGCAGACTGGCCCAGGCTCTTTTTAGAGCCCTGAGCATGAAATGGCCAAACCTGCAAATGGTTTTGGGCCCAAATGTTCAGTAATTGGCATTAATAGCCAAAGCCAAGTCTCAACTTGAGACTGGCTAAGTTTTAAATAGTTTAAACATAATAATAAAACAGGCTAGTCCTATAATTGGCTTTAATTTGTAATAAATTGGTCTTAATTGACTGGAATTAGTTTAAATAGGCTAAAACTGAAATAGTTTCTTAAAATAGAATTGGCCAGCCCTTAAATACCAATGCAAGGGCTGGCTATTAGTTAAATAAGTTCAAAACAAGCTGAAATCTGACCTAGGTAGGCTAGTAAATCGGCAGTGCCCTTAGGGGCACAATTGGGAGTTAAAAAGGTAAAACAGTAAATAGTTTAGAACCTAAGAGGGTAATTGAGACACTTATGCTCCTGATTTCTGCAATTTTGCAGAGGTTTAGGGGTATAATGGTCTCCTAAAAATGGGAAATCTGTAAAAATCTTAAACCCCTAGGGTCACACTAGTAAAAGGCCCTAAAAGGAATCTTTTAGAACCTTCCAGCACATGCTGGAAGGGTTTTTCATAACTGAAATGGGGCTAAAGTGTATAATTCATGATTTTAGGAGGGGGAAGAGTGGGATTAATCCCATACTTCCTCCCCAAGTCTTCAGCCCTAAAAAATAACTATAAATACCTCTTTAAAAGGGGCTGAAAGGGGGTTCCAATTGGGGGGTAATCTGAATTCACTTTAAGCTGACTTTTGGATAACAATTTCAGAGTAAAAACATAGCAATTTAGCAATAGTATTTCTAGTATTCTTCGAGTGAGAGTTTGCTGATTTTTGTTGATTGCTGGGTTCGTTTGCTCGTTAGTCTCTGGGTTTCTTAACTTGTTGTTTCTGGGTTATTCGACTACTGTTGTTGTGTTGCTGTGTTGCTATGCTCTCTTCTTCTCACTGTTGCATTTGTTGCCTGAGTCTTTGCTATACTTATTTGCCTGAATCCCCTAGACTCATCAGATTTTCTTCTTGATTCAGGTACATTACCCTTTCATTTGAAGCTGTAATGCTGAGTTATTGAAATAGAATTGAAGCTCCAGATTTGAATATATGTTGCTGTGAAGTTGTATTTTAGTTTTACTAGTTTAAAGTTTGTAATTTATTCATTATAGTCTTCTGTAGTAGCTGAAGAACAAAACCAAACAGAAACAATGTAATAATTAGTATATTAGAAGTAGTGTAGTAGTAGGATAGTTATAAGTAGTGTAACACTTAGTTAATTAGGTTAAAATTTCTAAAATGAAACCAAAAGACCATCACATAAGTTAATAAACTCACCTAGTTAATCTGTTGTGTCAATCGTGAGTTCGAATAAGTCTAAAAGGGAAACAAACAGTTGAGTAATGAAGCTGGCTTTGATAACGTCAAATAGATTTGGCTCTTATTAAACAACAGTAGTTAATCATATGGTTAATCGATCTTTGGATATCAATAAGCACAAGAGAGAAAAGGAAGTAGTGATTCGTTTGAAGCTAGATTGGTAACATTGATCAACCCCAAAATTGTAGTATAACAATGTGTATATAAGTAGTCATTTAGCTTTAGATAATATGGTTATTGGATCGTTTAAACACTGCATTACATAGGTGAAAATGTCTCTTTGACTGAGCAATTCTAGTATTGATATAAGCCGTCAACAGAAAACAAAGAAATAAGAACAATTCTTTCATCTATGCATTAATTATTCGTAATCTGAGATTAATATAATGATATTCTTGTACAGTGATTTTCCCTTTTGATTAATAAAAGAGTGATTGATTCAGTTTCAGTGTGTTTGATTTACTGTGAGTATACTATTTTGTTTTCTTCATCACTGCTTTAAATCCAATTTGGGCCTAACTCTTAACATGGGCTCGAACTACAATCGACTGGATTGGTAAGAAATGGAAACCCGGTAACGGCTTGGGCCTTTAAGGCCTGGATAGATTAAAAGCTCAGCAAGGAAAGCAAAAGAGAAGACCAGGCCCAATAAAATTGCGACAGGCCTGGAACGTTTAAAGTCACGAATACGACTAAGGCAAAAACAATATAGCAAATGTAGTTGAACGAAATAGGATCGGACTTTAATAAAGTTAAATTGGGACGAGCCTCGCTCGAATAACAACAGGGCCCCCATTTAGTAATAAGATTGACATAGTAGAATCGGAGAGGCTAATAGCGAATTCCATAGCCTCCCCCAAAAAGTTAAAAGCCGATAGACATCATTTAGGGCACGATTTTAATATACCTTCCTATGAACGAGTGTGCACTTGGTACGACTCAAATCTAAATCTCGGTAAAGCTGAAATACACCAAAAGTCATAGGCGCACTGGTTGCGGTATGACTCGAGGCGTGTTTTCGCGATATCGCAAATTCCTAAAAATAATATTTAACGTAAAAGCACATTATGTTGTTAAAAACCTATAATTGAGTCAAACAAAAGTCAAGAACGACAGTTGAGCGACCGTGCTAAAACCACGGAACCCGGGAATGCCTAACACCTTCTCCCGGGTTAACGAGTTCCTTATCCGGATCTTTGCTTCGCAGACATTTTTAAGAGTCAAAATTCCTCGGATTCGGGATTAACCGGTGACTTGGGACACCATTGTCATTCCGAAGTGGCGACTCTGATTAATCTCTAATAAAATCCCGAACCGATTGTCCTTTAATTGGAAAAACTCCTTCCCCTACGTTATTGTATCCGTTTCGGGTATTTGAGCGTCGGGGTATACCCTACAAGTGTATTTATACGCTTTTAAGTGTTGTGGGGTAGTAAAAAGGGAGGTGTGACAGCTCTGGCGACTCTGCTGGGGACTCCAACCCTGAACTTCGGTTTCAGGGTTTAAGAACTCGAGCTCCTTAGAACTGCCGTTCGCATTTTTGTTTGACTTCATTATGTGATTTGAACAACCTGCTATGTGTTTTATCGCTTTGATATTATCTGAACTGTATATATAAAATTGTGCCGAAAACCCTTCTCTCTTCTCCCTCGGGGATGTGCTTACTGGTTGAGACTCCCCTTTCTGTTAAAGTTACCTTGAACTAAGAAAACAGAGGCCGGATAAGTTACAAAGCCGATTGACTCCGCGGGTCACCGGTACGTGGCCCCCTCCTCGATTCGAGTTGTCCGCTCGGGTACACGGTCTAGCAATCCATGAAACCATAAGATTTTGAACATAGGTCTAGGACGATTATTTGCATCATATTTGACTTAGGGGACTCAACACAGGTGTTGGGTCCGTCTAGGACAGGTGACCCGGTATTGAAAAGACCGAGCATGCTATGTGTTGCATTTTATTGTCCTTGATCGTTATGCGGACCGGCGAAAATCCCGAGATTGGAAAAATTGTTGAAAAAGGAAAAAGAGAGAGAGGAAAATAATGATTTGTAGAAAATAGGTACATGGAAAAAGAAATTTGAAAAAAAATAGGTAGAACACCTTTTGTTGAAATAATTGGTCAAATAATCTGACCGAACTACGCAGGTTTGATTCTCACCATTAGGTGGGATACGTAGGCAACCCTTAAACGGGTCCAACCACACTTATAGAAAAAGACCAAAAAGATTCTCTTTTCAAATAATCGAGGTGATTGCTATTTTTGGAAATGGCCGAATGTTCCGAAAGGACGACGGAAGGCTGTTTTTGCAAAAATGGCCACTTCGAAAATCATTTTCCTTTTCTTTCATTCAAAAATTGAAAACTTGCATTGAAAAAGATTTTTCCTTTTCTAAATAAAATCACCTTAATAAATGTGCAGGACGAGCACGATGATGAATGAACAATTTTCCCTAAATAAAATCCCTTTGGAGTTGAGATTATGGTGGCAGGACATGGGATCCGATGGTCAAGACTGGGTCAAAAAGTACTTGAAAGGCCTTACGGGTTTACTAGACATGGTTCCTCGAGGTGATGTGGTTAGAGCGTTGGTCACGTTTTGGGATTCGGCACACAACGTATTTCATTTTCCAGATTTTGAACTTACCCCGACTTTGGAGGAGATTGCCTTTTACATTGGGAAAACCGAGGTTCCGTTGAAAGGAAAATACCCGGTATCTCCGAGGACGGTGACAGTACATCGCTTCCTCGACTCTTTGAAAATTGCCCGGAATGTTCATAATGAAGATCTGGCTGATGGGTTTTGTTCTTTAAGCTTCATCTACAATAGGTTTGGATACGTTGGGGGTTTCAATGATCTTACCAACAAGCTATGTTGCAAGTCCAACCGGGCGAAATGGGAAGAACACCGGAGGTTCGCATTTTTGGTGACATTTCTCGGAGTTGTTGTATTCCCGAGGAAAGATGGACATATTAATACAAAAGTTGCCGGAGTAGCTACCACACTGATAGTACAAGAAAACTGTACTCTGGCCCCAATGATCGTGGCGGACATCTACCGTGCACTGACTGCGTGCAAAGCAGGGGCTAGCTTCTTCGAAGGGTGTAACTTGATCTTGCAAATCTGGCTAATGGAGCATCTATGTCGCCATCCTTCGTACTCAAGCTATGGTTCGGCCGAACGGACATGTTTGGAAGAGTTCGGTACGAGGACAAAGGAAGTAAAGTTGCCAGAAGGAGTCCAAGGTTGGATTGTGTATCTTCGATCACTAACTGACGGTCAAATCGATTGGACGTATGACTGGTTACCTCTTGACGAGATGATATACATGCCAACGGAGGGATCGCCGTTTTTGATCATGGGTTTGAAGAGTATACAACCCTATGCCCCATACAGGAGCCCTGCGACAGTTGGGTCGGTGTCAGATTATTCCGAGAGATGGGGATCTCAGTGTGCAAGCTGTGGAGATTGGTCCGGACGGGCAATTCCCGGAAGCAAAAATCCGGCAAATCTGGAATGAATGCCAAAATTTGAAGATTGATACTTATGTGCCGAATAGAGCAAAGGGGGAGATATCACCTGGGTACTCCACATGGTACCGACGAGGGGTTGAACACGAACGTCTTTCAAAGAGACCTCACTTGCAAGACCTGATAGAGCAATCCGAGGAAAATCTGAAATGGGCGGCCAAGGAAAAAGAATATAAGTCCAAAATCAGTCTGTTGGAAGATAAACTGAGAAATCTTCATTTCGAAAGCGGCTTACAAGCAGCATCCGATGAAGTGGAAAAGAAACAACTGAAAAAAGAAAATGATATGTTGAAGGCTCAAATAGCTCAAATGAAAATTGCATCCGAGACCCCAGTTCGTTCAGCCCGAGATGAAAAGTTAATTGAGATTCTCCGACGGAAAGTAAATGACTATAGCTTTGATTTGGACGTAGCTGAAAAAGAGTTAGTCAAGGCTCGGAAGCAAATGGGCAGAGACGCCGATGAAAGAGCTAAGTTGGTTCGGCAGCTACAAGACAAACACGATGTTGAAGTAGCTCAGCTTAGAAAGAAAATAATCTCAGCCACAGTCAAGAGTAACAAGATTATCAAAGATCTTGAAGAAGAAAGAGAGCATTGCTACACGACTATGGCTAGATTAGAATTAGAGCTGCAACAAGTGCAAAAGGACAACCAACATACCTTGGATGCTCGTACTCAGCAAATAAGCCGGCTATTGCAAGAAAAAGGGGTCATCAGAGAAAAGATTGTTCGCATCGCCCAATACATCACCCGAAAGACTCAGCTTTGTGAAGATATGTCCCGGAGAACTTTTGTATCTGCAGTGAAGTTTTTTGTACAACAAGTCATGGCCGACCTGGATAGGCTTCAAAGGGGTTTAGCATATAGGCCCGCGGCAAGGCCGAACGATGCCTCGCGGGCACTAGGTGCATTAATGTACTCTTAGGTCATGCATCATCTTTCATTTTTCTTTTTAAACATCACTTTGTAATCAGTGTTTTGAATTATCAATGAGAAAACAAGTGTTGTTACCAATTCTTTTGTTTTATGTCAGTTCCTTTGAATCCGCTAGGCAAATAAATAGGAGCGTAATTATGAAAACGACAATGAGAAAGAGAGAAAGAAAAAGCAAGAAAAGAAAAGAAAAAAAAAAGCAAGAAAAAAAAAAGAGAAAAAGCAAGAAAAGAGAAAAAGCAAAAAAGAAAAAGAAAAGAAGAAAAGAAAGAAAGAAAACAAAAGAGCGGAAAAAGAAAAGATGATTGAAGTGAGCAGCGGCCGGGATGATGCATAACGACTCGAGCAAATGTGTTTGTTTTTAAAAGTCGTTACATCTTATTCATGCGCTAACAACTAACAAGTGTTGATGTTTGTGAGTCCAGATTTTCTAGGCAACTGGCATACTGGCTACCCACCCATACAACACCAGGTCCAAAAAGATGACAAAGGCTGTATCCCAGGAGATCGAGGCGACCATTGTAGACCCTGCTCACGAAGAAGAGATCGTGGATGTGGCAGGGATGAAAGAAGAAATGTACAAGTTAAGACAGCAGATGGCCGAAATGTACCAGGCTTGGTCGAGAGGTCAACCACTACCAGCCTACCCTGCTAACCCTGCATATGTCCCTCCAGCCAATCCTAACCCCGAGCCACCAACAATGAACTCGTCCTCCACCTACCCCGACTACCCTCAATACTATGCTTCCACCTCCCAGATACCACCACCTCCAGCCAAGCAAGCACCACCCCAGATACCACAAATTGCTCCTGTATATGTGGCACCTCCGCCCGCCGTTATCCACAAATCCTCTAGTGAACCGATGTTTCATATCCAGGATCCTCACTACTACCCTCCGGAGCCTACTTTCAGACAACACGAGTCTCACGCTCCGATGATAGAAGCAAGTGTCGGGCAGGAAGAGATGGCTCGGAAAGTAAAAAGTCTTGAGAATGCTTTCCGCAATATGCAAGGGCTGGGAGGGCAAGTAAGTGTAGCCTACAAAGACCTGTGTTTGTTCCCTGAGGTGCAGCTTCCTGCGGGATTCAAGTTGCCAAAGTTTGACATGTACAACGGACACGGGGATCCGGTAGCTCATCTCAGAGGATACTGTAGCAAGATGAGAGGCGCGGGAGGTAGAGATGAATTGTTGATGGCGTACTTTAGCCAAAGTTTGAGTGGATCGGCTCTGGAATGGTATACTCGACAGGACCATACAAGATGGTTCGTTTGGGATGACTTAGCGCAAGCTTTCGCTAGTCACTTTCAGTACAATTTGGAGATCATACCCGACAGGTTATCCCTTACCAAGATGGAGAAAAAGCCAGGAGAGAGCTTTAGAGAATACGGTTTTAGATGGAGGGAACAGGCCGCTAGAGTGGATCCACCAATGAAAGAAGGAGAAATGGTGGATTGTTTTCTGCAAGCTTTGGTGCCAACATACTACGGCCATCTAGTGTCAGCAATTGGAAAGAGTTTTAACGAAGTTGTGAAAATGGGGAGTTTTGTAGAAGAAGGTTTGAAGACAAACAAAATTATGAGTTTTTCGGCTATCAAGGCCACCAATCAAGCCATACAGAGTGGAAACGGGGGAGTGATGGGAAAGAAGAAGAAAGAAGAAGTGGCAACCGTAGAAAGTAGGTCATGGAGTCGCAACCCACATTATAACCCGCCAAGACCCTACCGCCAACACCCATCAAGCCCGTCAACTCCATATAATCCACCACCACCATCTTACCCGCCAAACCCCTATAACACACCAAGCCCATATAACCCACCACCACCACCATACCCACCAACTGTACCACATTACCACCACCCTCAAGCCCAAGCTTACCCACCACCACCACCCCATGTGTGGAGAGCTCAAGCTCCACACAATGTGTACCACACCCAAAACACATACCCAACCCCTAAACCTTACCGAAACCAGAATAGACCCAGGCCGGACGCTGATTGGAGAAACAAAGCAAGAAAAACATTCACTCCTCTCGGAGAATCATATACCAGTCTTTACCACAGGTTGAAAGAATTGGGGATGTTGAGACCGGTTGCACCAAAAGTTCCGAACCCACCCCCGAAAAATCTTGATTCTTCTGTCAGATGTGAATACTGTTCGGGAACATTGGGCCACGATACTGAGAAGTGTTGGCAATTAAAGAATGCCATTCAAGATCTTATCGATGAGAGGAGAATTGAAGTACAGGCTCCCGAAGCCCCAAACATTACCCAGAATCCATTGCCAAATCACCACGAAATGCATATGATAGAATTGGTGCAGGGTGATGGCAATCAAAAACCATCTCAGGCCGTCATGATGATAAAGTCGAGTGACAAGTTAGAAAAGGAAGTTGTGAAGGAGAAAGCGATTGTTGAGAAACCAAAGCCAGTAGTGGTGGGAGGTTTAAAGGTGGTAGTTCCAGGTGCAAAGACGATCGTGACCGTGAAAGGAGCAAGTGCAGAGCCAGTAATCATAAAACCAGTAGTGCAAATGCCAGTGGTGAATACAAAGACCGTGCCTTGGAACTATAACAAGGTAGCAGTAGTTTACAAGGGAAAAGAGATTTCTGGTGAAATTAACGAAACGCATGGACTCACCCGATCTGGAAGGTGTTTTGCTCCAGAGGAACTGAGAAAGATGAAGACGGTAAGAGAAAGTCAATTGAAGAAGCCGGTGTCGGAGGAGGAAGCAGAAGAATTTCTTAAGAAAATGAAGTCACAAGAGTACTCAGTGGTTGAGCAGTTAAGAAAGACCCCCGCCCAAATTTCTTTGCTATCTTTGTTGATACATTCAGAAGAGCACCGGAAGGCTCTTATGAAGATTCTAAATGAAGCTCATGTTCCGGAGAAGATTTCAGTGTGTCACTTGGAGAAGATTACTAGCAAAATTTTCGAGTCTAATAGGATCACCTTCTCTGATAGGGAGCTGCCGGTGGAAGGAACTGAACACAATAAAGCATTGTACCTTATAGTAAAGAGTGAAGAGTCAGTCGTAACTAGGGTATTGATTAACAATGGATCGAGCGCGAACATTTGCCCGCTGTCAACTTTAGGGAAGCTGAACATTAGCCCGGACAGAATCCGGAGAAACAGTATCAATGTGAGAGGGTTTGACGGCGGAGGTAAGAACACGTTAGGAGATGTTATTTTGGAAGTGACCATTGGTCCCGTTGACTTTACGATGGAGTTCCAGGTGCTCGACATTGCCGTATCGTATAACTTGCTGTTAGGTCGACCCTGGATTCATGCAGCTAAGGCAGTACCATCTTCTCTACACCAGATGGTCAAGTTTGAATGGGAACAGCAAGAGATTGTTGTACACGGGGAGGAAAATGCTTGTAATGTGGTAGCACCTTTTGATGATACTAATGGTGATAGAGGTCCTTGGGTCTACCAAGTGACGGATGCTGTTGTGGTGAATAGAGTTGCTGAAGGAGAAAAGTTACCAACCCCTATGATGGCACCAACTGCTGTGATGGTGGCCAGAGAAATGCTGAGAAACGGATTCGCACCGGGGAGGGGATTAGGCAGAACATTGCAGGGAGTCATTCAACCAGTTCAGCTTCCGGAAAACAAAGGTACATTCGGCTTAGGGTTCAAACCCACCTTTGCCGATATCCAAAGAGCCTCTAAAGCCAAAAAGAACTGGACCTTGCCCAAACCCATACCCAAATTATCCGACACCTTCATCAGGCCTGGTACAAAAATATCAACCATCTGCTGCAACAAAGTGCATTGAGACCCAACTTGATGAAGAAATGCTTGGTTTTGAGAAAATGTTTTGGGAGGTGAATACGATTGAAGCAGGGGAAGACACGAGCAGAATGGACGTGCAATTTGTGGGACCGGGAATCACATTGAACAATTGGGAAGCTACTCCTTTCCCTATCAGGAAGGAGTCTTGGTAGTTAGCTCAAAATTTCATCATTGCTTTCCCGAAAATTGTTATTTTATAGTTTTCCCCTTCCCCTCATGAAAAGAAAATCACCATGTATCCCGAACATTGTTCACTCTTTTATCAATGAAATGCAATTTTCCTTTTTCTTCACTTTTGCCTTATTTTTCTTTATTTTTCCTTTTGTACAGTTTTGCATGTGTTGATTCCAATGCCATGTCATGCGTGAAGGATTCTAGACCCAGTTCCGACAATCACGTTACTATACAAGAAATCGAGGAAGATAGTGAAATAGAATGTGAGGATGAGGAAGCCCTGGAGGAAATAAGTAAGGACATGAAACAATACGAGGAAAAACCTAAACCGAATCTGAGTGATACGGAATCTGTAAATTTGGGGAGCGAAGATGATGTCCGAGAAACAAAGATTAGTGTACATTTGGAGGCACCCCTCAGGGATGAATTGATAAGGTTGTTACATGAATTTAAGGACATCTTTGCCTGGTCCTATGATGACATGCCCGGGCTTAGCACGGATCTAGTGGTACACAAGTTGCCTATCTACTCGGAATGCCGGCCGGTAAAACAAAAGCTAAGGAAATTCAAAACGGACATTAGCGTGAAGATAAAAGAAGAGGTGAATAAGCAGTTTGAGGCAAAGGTCATAAGAGTTACCAAATACCCCACCTGGTTGGCAAATGTTGTGCCGGTCCCGAAGAAAGATGGCAAAACCGAGTGTGTGTAGACTATAGAGACCTCAACAAAGCCAATCCGAAGGATGACTTCCCATTGCCAAACATCCACATATTGATCGACAATTGCGCCAAGCATGAGATCGGTTCGTTTGTGGACTGTTATGCAGGTTATCACCAGATCCTTATGGACGAAGAAGATGCTGAGAAAACTGCCTTCATTACACCTTGGGGAACATACTGTTACCGAGTAATGCCGTTTGGATTAAAGAATGCCGGGGCAACTTACATGAGGGCAATGACTACAATGTTTCATGATATGATGCTTCGAGAAATCGAAGTATATGTGGACGATGTCATCATAAAGTCCAGGAAACAACCTGATCATGTGAGAGACTTGAGGAAGTTTTTCCAAAGACTCCGGAGGTACAATCTAAAGCTCAATCCGGCGAAGTGTGCTTTTGGAGTACCTTCAGGGGAAACTACTGGGGTTTATTGTGAGTCGGCGAGGTATTGAACTGGATCCATCAAAGATCAAGGCTATTCAAAGTCTACCTTCGCCGAAAAACAAGAAGGAGGTCATGAGCTTATTAGGAAGGTTGAATTACATTAGTCGGTTCATTGCTCAATTAACATCAACATGCGAGCCGATCTTCAAGTTGTTGAAGAAAGATGCGGCAGTGAAATGGACCGACGAATGTCAAGAAGCCTTCGACAAGATCAAGGAATATTTGGCCAATCCCCCGGTGTTAGTTCCTCCAGAACCAGGGCGACCTCTGATTTTGTATTTGACAGTGCTGGATAACTCTTTCGGTTGTGTACTGGGTCAACATGATGAGACAGGCAAGAAAGAACAAGCCATCTACTTCCTCAGCAAAAAGTTTACATCCTACGAGGTGAAGTATACCCAACTGGAAAGAACTTGTTGTGCATTGATTTGGGTGGCTCAGAAGCTAAAGCATTATTTGTCGGCATACACCACGTACTTGATATCACGACTGGATCCTCTCAAGTATATATTTCAGAAGCCTATGCCTACGGGAAGACTGGCCAAATGGCAGATTCTGCTCACAGAATTCGACATTGTCTATGTAACTTGTACGGCAATGAAGGCACAAGCTATTGCGGACCACTTAGCCGAGAATCCGGTGGATGATGAATATGAACCATTGAAAACATACTTTCCGGATGAAGAGGCAATGCTTGTCGAGGAGATGGAGCAAGATGAGAGACCCGGATGGAAAATGTACTTTGACGGAGCCGTCAACAGCAGGGGCGTTGGTATCGGAGCGGTACTCATTTCAAGTACGGGTCAACACTATCCCGTCACAGCTCAGCTTCGATTTTTCTGTACCAACAATATGGCCGAATATGAGGCGTGCATCTTGGGGTTAAGAATGGCAATTGACATGGGTATTCAAGAGATTTTGGTCATGGGTGACTCGGATCTCTTGGTACTCCAAATTCAAGGGGAATGGGAGACACGAGATTTGAAATTGATACCATATCGGTATTGTTTGCACGAGTTGTCTCAAAGATTCCGGTCTATAGAGTTCAAGCATATCCCAAGAATGCACAATGAGATTGCAGATGCTTTGGCCACATTGTCCTCTATGTTGCATCATCCGGACAAGACATATATAGATCCGCTCCAGATCCAAGTCCGAGATCAGAATGCTTATTGCTTCGCTGTGGAAGAAGAGTCGGATGGAGAGCCGTGGTATCATGATATTAGAGAATACTTGAAAGCTGGCAAATACCCGGAGCAAGCCACCGGAGACCAAAAGAGAGCCATCAGGCGTCTAGCCAATGGATTTTTCTTCAGTGGAGGAGTGGTATACAAAAGAACACCAGATTTGGGTTTATTGCGGTGTGTAGATGCACAACAAGCAAATGAAATCATGATTGAAGTACATGCTGGGAGTATGCGGACCCCACATGAGCGGATATGTTTTGGCAAAGAAGATTTTGAGAGCGGGGTACTACTGGTTCACTATGGAGCGTGATAGTATCAGGTATGTGAAGAAATGCCATCAATGCCAGGTGCATGGGGATCTGATCCATTCTCCGCCATACGAGTTGCACACGATGTCAGCACCTTGGCCTTTTGTTGCTTGGGGGATGGATGTCATCGGCCCAATAGATCCAGTCGCTTCTAATGGGCACAGGTTCATTCTGGTTGCAATAGATTATTTCACCAAGTGGGTTGAAGCTAAGACATTCAAGGCGGTGACGAAGAAAGCGGTGGTGGATTTTGTGCACGAGAATATCATATGCCGATTTGGAATCCCCAAGGTGATTATCACAGACAATGGAGCCAATTTAAACAGTCATCTCATGGCGGAAGTTTGTGAAAGGTTTAAGATCACGCACCGCAATTCCACACCTTACAGGCCAAAGGCGAATGGAGCAGTAGAAGCGGCTAACAAGAATATCAAGAAGATTCTCCGAAAAATGGTGGAGGGATCCAGGCAATGGCATGAAAAGTTACCCTTTGCTCTCATGGGTTACCGCACGACGGTACGTACTTCTATCGGAACCACACCTTATACATTGGTGTACGGAACGGAGGCTGTTATACCCGCAGAAATAGAAATACCGTCATTGCGAATTATAGCCGAATCTGAGATAGATGACGATGAATGGGTAAAGGCCCGGTTAGAACAGTTGAATTTGATTGATGAGAAGAGATTGGCCGCAGTCTGCCATGGGCAGTTGTATCAGCGAAGAATGGCCAGAGCATATAATAAGAAGGTACGACCTCGAAAGTTCGAAGTTGGACAACTGGTATTGAGACGTATCTTACCACATTGGGCCGAGGCGAAAGGCAAGTTTGCGCCAAATTGGCAGGGACCGTTCGTGGTATCACGGGTGTTGTCCAATGGAGCATTATATTTAACAGATGTTGAAGGAAAGTGCGTAGAGACTGCTATCAATTCAGATGCGGTCAAAAGATACTATGTATGATTCCTTTTTAATTGTATGTTTTGTATTTTGTTGTGATTTTGGAATTGAAATGACGAAGGCATTTTATTCTCTATCCAAACACTTTATCCATTGATAACCCTTTTGAGCCTTAATGAATGAATTCTTTCATATCCCTCTCTCGGAATCGCTCTGGTGCAACAAGATCGAAATTGCCAGAATAAAAAATGAAATGATGGAAAATGAAAAAAAAAATGAAAAAATGAAAAAAAATGAAAAATGAAAAAAAATGAAAATGAAAAAAAAGGAGAAAAAGACAAAAAATCGGGAAAAAGTCAAAAGAAATCCATCTAACTTATGAAGTTGGATGAACTACGTCTGACTTGATCCCGAAAGGGTACGTAGGCAGCCTCTCTGAGGTTCAGTCACAATAAAGAAAAAATCCAAAAATTCCCCACATATTGAAACTGGGGCAGAAGTTATGTTTTAATAATTCCGAGAGTTGTAAATATTTTTAACCCTCGTTGAAATTTTGAGCCTTTATATCTTTCTTTCTTAACCTACCCAAAAGCCACGTTACAGTCCAAAGAAAGACCTTCTGATCAATTTTGAAATGATAACGAATACAACGAAGGAAGAGCGAAGCATCGGATAATACCCGTGGTACAGAAAACAAAATACAAAAAGGGAAAAATGGAAAAAAATAAAAAATGAGAGAGTCTCATCAGTGAAAACCTTAGCCGGCACTGTGAGGCGATTGTGAGGTTGAGAGAAATAAAATGAGAGAGTCTCATCAGTGAAAACCTTAATCGGCACTGTGAGATGATCGTGAGGTTTAGAGAATAAATGAGAGAGTCTTATTGGCGAAAACTTTTCGAGGCACCGTAAGGCGATCGTGAGGACTATCAAAAAGAGAAAAGGCAACAAAAAAGAGTATCGGTTTTGGGTCAAAGGCAATTCAGAGTCAGAATAATGATTGGAACGAACTGGGTCAGAGTTTAAATACATGGCATGGTCAGCGGAATCAGCCAGCAAATACCCAGATAAGTTCTGTCATCTCTCCAAAATACCCTTACCTTTCTTTCATTTTTTTCTTCATTTCATTGTTTACCCTTTTGAGAGCTAACTACCAGCTCCTGATAACGGAAGTTGAAACAACACTGGATCAGAAAGGATAGAAGATTGGGGAAAAGGAATAAAGAAGCTTGGCAAACATGGCCAAAGAAAAGAAAACAAAACAAAAATGAAGAAATGAGAAAAATACAAAAAGAGTCTGCAAGGGACAAGAAGTTGAAAGCCATGCAAAATGAGAAAGAAAAAACAAAGGAAGCAGTAAGAAGTGGGGACGGGAGATGCCAGTTGCCAGCAGTTTATATCTAATAAATTTTGTTTCATGCAGGAACAAATTGTCACTAGTCACTTTAAAGTGAATGTGACCAATGTGGAAAATTTAAAATACCAAAAGAGAAAGTATGCTGAATAAGTGGAGAAATTCACAGGCAAGAGATAAGTTGGTAGAAAGAATATTTTCTGCATTTGCATTGCACGTTTAAATTCTGTTAGGCGCCCACCTTCTAATACGGGAATATTTTCTGCATTTGCATTGCACGTTTAAATTCCGTTAGGCGCCCACCTTCTAATACGGGAATATTTTCTGCATCGCATTGCACGTTTAAATTCTGTTAGGCGCCCACCTTCTAATACGGGAATACTTTTCTGCATCGCATTGCACGTTTAAATTCCGTTAGGCGCCCACCTTCAAATACGGGAATATTTTCTGCATCGCATTGCACGTTTAAATTCCGTTAGGCGCCCACCTTCAAACACGGGAATATTTTCTCGCATTCGCATTGCACGTTTAATTTACGTTAGGCGCCCACCTTCAAATACGGGAATATTTTCTCGAATCGCATTGCACGTTTAATTTCGTTAGGCGCCCACCTTCAAATACGGGAATACTTTCTGCATTCGCATTGCACGTTTAATTTCCGTTAGGCGCCCACCTTCAAATACGGGAATACTTTTCGCATTCGCATTGCACGTTTAATTTTCTGTTAGGTGCCCACCTTCTAATACGGGAATATGTTCTGCATCGCATTGCACGTTTAAATTCCGTTAGGCGCCCACCTTCAAATACGGGAATATTTTCTCGATTCGCATTGCACATTTAAATTCCGTTAGGCGCCCACCTTCTAATACGGGAATATTTTCTGCATTCGCATTGCACGTTTAATTTCCGTTAGGCGCCCACCTTCTAATACGGGAATATTTTCTACATTTGCATTGCACGTTTAATTTCCGTTAGGCGCCCACCTTCTAATACGGGAATACTTTTCTCTGCATTTGCATTGCACGTTTAATTTCCGTTAGGCGCCCACCTTCTAATACGGGAATATTTTCTGCGCATCGCATTGCACGTTTAAATTCCGTTAGGCGCCCACCTTCAAATACGGGAATATTTTCTGCGCATTCGCATTGCACGTTTAAATTCCGTTAGGCGCCCACCTTCTAATACGGGAATACTTTCGCATTCGCATTGCACGTTTAATTTCGTTAGGCGCCCACCTTCTAATACGGGAATATTTTTCGCATTTGCATTGCACGTTTAATTACCGTTAGGTGCCCACCTTCTAATACGGGAATACTTTCCGCATTTGCATTGCACGTTTAATTACCGTTAGGTGCCCACCTTCTAATACGGGAATACTTTCGCATCGCATTGCATGTTTAAATTCCGTTAGGCGCCCACCTTCAAACACGGGAATATTTTCTCGCATTCGCATTGCACGTTTAATTTCCGTTAGGTGCCCACCTTCTAATACGGGAATATTTTCCGCATTTGCATTGCACGTTTAATTTCTGTTAGGCGCCCACCTTCAAATACGGGAATATTTTCTGCATTCGCATTGCACGTTTAATTTCCGTTAGGCGCCCACCTTCAAATACGGGAATATTTTCTGCATTTGCATTGCACGTTTAATTTCTGTTAGGCGCCCACCTTCTAATACGGGAATATTTTTCTGCACATCATGGTTTATATAGTTAAAAGCCCACACTGGGGCAGAAAAAGAAAAAAAGGGTAGTTTGTTGTTTTGTTTTGAGCAGGTTCGGCTCGAGATCAAGAAAAACAAGAAAATCAACAAAAAAGAGAGTCATCAAGAAAAACAAGAAAATCAACAAAAAGAGAGTCAACAAGAAAAACAAGAAAATCAACAAAAAGAGAGTCAACAAGAAAAACAAGAAAATCAACAAAAAAAGGAAGATTCTGCATCACCGGAAAGGGAAGAAGAGCAAAAGCTAGATTAAGAGCAATTGTAATTGTAGGATCATAGCTTAGAATAGCTTCTTCATCTTATATTTTCCCCCCGGTGTAATAAGGAGTAAGTCAGCAGGTCTCAACAGTGTCAATGCAACAGTGAGTCTGGTAGTTTTTAAAACTGCCAGACCTTCCCGAACTACACTGACCTGATTCCTGTTTAGCCCAGGATATGTAGGCAACCTCTAAAGCAGGGTGCGGTCAAAAGGTTTTCAAAAATGCTTTCACGGAATATGTCGATGTGCAAAAATCTCTCATTATTGCTCACTTATCTTTGCACTGAAACTCTTCGTGTTCCCGAAGCAAAGAGGGCCAGCTGTGAGCACGTGATTTTTGCACCGAGCAAGTAATTCCAAAATTAAAATAAATATGTTTTTGAGTGCAATTACTTGATTTGTTTGGAATTAGTTATACTTTTGAGTCTGAATAAGTAGAAATTAGAAGAAAATAAAAAAAAATAGGCTAAGTAATTAGTTTGTTAGTTTAATTAGTTAGATTTTAAGAAAATCAAAAATAGCTTAAATAGGAGAAAATAAAGAAAAAATAGCAGAAAAATTGCAAAAAAATATTAGAAAATTAGAGTAAATAGTAAATTAGGATTTATAATTTTTCATAAAAGAAAAAAGAAAAAAAAAGTATAAAAGGAAATACATAAAAATCATTAAAACCAGAAAAATACAAAAATATATATAGGTATAATGAATTGGGCTAATGAAAACCCAATTGAGATGGCCCAGTATTTTGGCCCAGAGAGAACCGGTCAGTAAGCCTGTGAACCAGTTGATCTCAGCCGTTCATTTGCATCATCCGACGGTCGAGATATTGTTGATTCTCTATTTTTGTTAATTAATCGAGAGAGTTGATCTGAGCCATCTGTTTGAAATGATCTAACGGAAGAGATCTGTGGCCTCCTTAGCAATCGAACGACGTCGTATAAGTAACGCCCCTCTCAGACCGTTGATCTCCATCAAACGGACGGTTGAGATTACCTTAGACTTATTGCCTATATAATGCTTTGGTCTGAAGCGGCCGTCTCATTTGCCATTTTACATTAACCCTAAAGACGGCCGCCCCTGTTTCTCTCATCTTCTTCATCATCTTCATCCTCAACGGCCATGGCGGCCACCACTCCTACGGTGGTCGCCGGCTCCTCTTACCTCTCCCCTCATCTTCTCCTTCTTCTTCATTCCATAACACACCCAAAACCCAGAAAAAACACCCTGTTCTTCAAAGCCCCGGTCACCGGAATCCTTGCCGGTGACCACCAAACAACGAAGATCCGCCTCAAACCAATGCCAAAAGAATCCCCTTCATGAGATCTACCCAACCATACAGGCCACCACCCTCGAATCTTCCCCAATCCCGTCGAATATCCCAAAAAGTGTCGCCGGAACCCTAACTCCGGCGACTCTAAAACTTGAATCACCCAAGATCCGTCCTTCACCACACCCTGAACACCCCCCTGCAACTCAGAAACCCAAAAGGCCTCATCTTGAAGCCAAACAATGGAAAACAGAAAAGAAATTCAGAAAAAAGAGAACGAAAAAAAAGAGAGAATAAAGAAGAAAAGAACTCGTGAGAGAGTGAGAAAAAGAAAAGAAATAGGAAGCTTGGGGGACAGACCCCGCCAAGCTAAGTCCCTTTCCTTCTGTGCCTAATTTTTCCTTTGCTTCTTCTACATGTTTTCGTGTTTTGCATGATTCTTATGCCTTCTTTGATTGTGTGTCTCACATGTTAGTCATAGGATTTTTACTTGCTTCTCTTTTGTTTCTGTTTAATACTTTTGTCCTCGATTTGGTTCTGTTTGGTTATGTTCTCTAGTTCGTCTTTTCTGTGTTGCTTTTCTCTAATGGTTGTTATCTCTGCTGTATTTCGTAGTTGTTTTGCATATTAGTTTTAGGGTCTCTATTTCTCTGCTTACCATTTGCTCTTTTCTTTTCATATTAATCTCTCCAGTTCCTTCGCATGGTTAGTTATAAGTTTCTTACCTGTTGTTTCTTATTTTTCACATCATTTGCCTGTGTCTCTGATGATTAAGTCATAAGGCTTCATAACATGTTTCTTTTGGGTCTGTTAGTGATAGAGTTCTTGTTTTGTTATGTGTCGACCTCATGGTTCTTTGCTTTAAGTTCAGAGACTTCATCTTTTCCTTATCATTTTTATTGTCGAGTTCTGATTCATGGCAAAAGCATGACCTTTGATCTTTGTCTTCCATTTAAAATCAGGCTTAAGTTACTGTGACCACTCTTGTTGCCTTTGGCTTTAATAATCTGTGATAGAACTGGGCCTCTTTTTAGCTTTCATGGTCTAGCTTTCTCCTATTGTCATGCATGCTTAGTTCTAATATCAGCTTAGCTCTATTCTCTTTTCACACTAAGATTGCTTTTGAAGCACCCTGATTGAACTTTCCTGTTTTCTTCACTGTTTCTCCATATCCTTCTCTTCTTCATCTTCATGTTTATTAAGACTAGGCTTAGTACTTGAAAAGGGATTTTGATTGCCATTCTTAGTCCATTGCTCTCCTATTTAAAATAAGTCCTATTTTTATTCCCTTGTTGATTGTTTTCTGAGAGTTTTAGTGTCTATGTGTCTATACCCATGAATGCTAAGTGTTTTGGGGTTCTTTCCAGTATGTCACCTGACATGAATTGATTGTGGCTAAGCCTATTTGATCTTAATTGACACCTTGCCATGTGAGATTGAGTTTGTGAGTCTGACTGATTAAAAATCAACATTATCCATCCTCTCTTCTGAATTTTAAATTAGTTGATAAACATTGTTTGGTTTCATATGGTTATGTGTGCAATTATATGTTGAAATGACTAAAACTACAATAGTTCTATGTTAGTGTGAACACTGTTGAGTGCCTACCATACTTTAGGTGAATTGGTTATAGCTGTTAGTGCTAGGTTTCATAAAATGGCTAGTTTTTAAATAGGTTAAAACTGAAAATGAACAAATAGGCTATAAGTTTAATAATTGGCCTAAGAGTGGTCAACCTTGCAAAAGGTTGACCAATTCTATAAGGCCCTAACACACAGCCCACCTTAAAAGTGGCTGGTTGTGCAAAAGGGGCTATGTCTGCAAATGCAGACTGGCCCAGGCTCTTTTTAGAGCCCTGAGCATGAAATGGCCAAACCTGCAAATGGTTTTGGGCCCAAATGTTCAGTAATTGGCATTAATAGCCAAAGCCAAGTCTCAACTTGAGACTGGCTAAGTTTTAAATAGTTTAAACATAATAATAAAACAGGCTAGTCCTATAATTGGCTTTAATTTGTAATAAATTGGTCTTAATTGACTGGAATTAGTTTAAATAGGCTAAAACTAAAATAGTTTCTTAAAATAGAATTGGCCAGCCCTTAAATACCAATGCAAGGGCTGGCTATTAGTTAAATAAGTTCAAAACAAGCTGAAATCTGACCTAGGTAGGCTAGTAAATCAGCAGTGCCCTTAGGGGCACAATTGGGAGTTAAAAAGGTGAAATAGTAAATAGTTAGAACTTAGGAGGGTAATTGAGACACTTATGCTCCTGATTTCTGCAATTTTGCAGAGGTTTAGGGGTATAATGGTCTCCTAAAAATGGGAAATCTGTAAAAATCTTAAACCCCTAGGGTCACACTAGTAAAAGGCCCTAAAAGAAATCTTTTAGAACCTTCCAGCACATGCTGGAAGGGTTTTTCATAACTGAAATGGGGCTAAAGTGTATAATTCATGATTTTAGGAGGGGGGAGAGTGGGATTAATCCCATACTTCCTCCCCAAGTATTCAGCCCTAAAAATAACTATAAATACCTCTTTAAAAGGGGCTGAAAGGGGGTTCCAATTGGGGGGTAATCTGAATTCACTTTAAGCTGACTTTTGGATAACAATTTCAGAGTAAAAACATAGCAATTTAGCAATAGTATTTCTGGTATTCTTCGAGTGAGAGTTTGCTGATTTTTGTTGATTGCTGGGTTCGTTTGCTCGTTAGTCTCTGGGTTTCTTAACTTGCTGTTGCTGGGTTATTCGACTACTGTTGCTGTGTTGCTGTGTTGCTGTGCTCTCTTCTTCTCACTGTTGCATTTGTTGCTTGAGTCCTTGCTATACTTATTTGCCTGAATCCCCTAGACTCATCGGATTTTCTTCTTGATTCAGGTACATTACCCTTTCATTTGAAGCTGTAATGCTGAGTTATTGAAATAGAATTGAAGCTCCAGATTTGAATATATGTTGCTGTGAAGTTGTATTTTAGTTTTACTAGTTTAAAGTTTGTAATTTATTCATTATAGTCTTCTGTAGTAGCTGAAGAACAAAACCAAACAGAAACAATGTAATAATTAGTATATTAGAAGTAGTGTAGTAGTAGGATAGTTATAAGTAGTGTAACACTTAGTTAATTAGGTTAAAATTTCTAAAATGAAACCAAAAGACCATCACATAAGTTAATAAACTCACCTAGTTAATCTGTTGTGTCAATCGTGAGTTCGAATAAGTCTAAAAGGGAAACAAACAGTTGAGTAATGAAGCTGGCTTTGATAACGTCAAATAGATTTGGCTCTTATTAAACAACAGTAGTTAATCATATGGTTAATCGATCTTTGGATATCAATAAGCACAAGAGAGAAAAGGAAGTAGTGATTCGTTTGAAGCTAGATTGGTAACATTGATCAACCCCAAAATTGTAGTATAACAATGTGTATGTAAGTAGTCATTTAGCTTTAGATAATATGGTTATTGGATCGTTTAAACACTGCATTACATAGGTGAAAATGTCTCTTTGACTGAGCAATTCTAGTATTGATATAAGCCGTCAACAGAAAACAAAGAAATAAGAACAATTCTTTCATCTATGCATTAATTATTCGTAATCTGAGATTAATATATTGATATTCTTGTACAGTGATTTTCCCTTTTGATTAATAAAAGAGTGATTGATTCAGTTTCAGTGTGTTTGATTTACTGTGAGTATACTATTTCGTTTTCTTCATCACTGCTTTAAATCCAATTTGGGCCTAACTCTTAACATGGGCTCGAACTACAATCGACTGGATTGGTAAGAAATGGAAACCCGGTAACGGCTTGGGCCTTTAAGGCCTGGATAGATTAAAAGCTCAGCAAGGAAAGCAAAAGAGAAGACCAGGCCCAATAAAATTGCGACAGGCCTGGAACGTTTAAAGTCACGAATACGACTAAGGCAAAAACAATATAGCAAATGTAGTTGAACGAAATAGGATCGGACTTTAATAAAGTTAAATTGGGACGAGCCTCGCTCGAATAACAACGGGGCCCCCATTTAGTAATAAGATTGACATAGTAGAATCGGAGAGGCTAATAGCGAATTCCATAGCCTCCCCCAAAAAGTTAAAAGCCGATAGACATCATTTAGGGCACGATTTTAATATACCTTCCTATGAACGAGTGTGCACTTGGTACGACTCAAATCTAAATCTCGGTAAAGCTGAAATACACCAAAAGTCATAGGCGCACTGGTTGCGGTATGACTCGAGGCGTGTTTTCGCGATATCGCAAATTCCTAAAAATAATATTTAACGTAAAAGCACATTATGTTGTTAAAAACCTATAATTGAGTCAAACAAAAGTCAAGAACGACAGTGGAGCGACCGTGCTGAAACCACGGAATCCGGGAGTGCCTAACACCTTCTCCCGGGTTAACAGAGTTCCTTATCCGGACCTCTGCTTCGCGGACATTTTAAGAGTCAAAATTCCTCGGATTCGGGATTAACCGGTGACTTGGGACACCATTGTCATTCCCAAGTGGCGACTCTGGATTAATCTCTAATAAAATCCCGAACCGATTGTCCTTTAATTGGAAAAACTCCTTCCCCTACGTTATTGTATCCGTTTCGGGTATTTGAGCGTCGGGGTATACCCTACAAGTGTATTTATACGCTTTTAAGTGTTGTGGGGTAGTAAAAAGGGAGGTGTGACACCGGGTGTCCGAGTCTCTTCGAGTCCCGACTAATTCCGGGGATGCACAGGCCCTCGGCAAAGAGTTTCCCGCAAGTGCACCACGATTAATTCAGGTTATACCCAGTCCGATGGCCCTCAAAAATTATTTTCACCCGGTGGGTTTCGAACTTGAGACCTAAAACTACTCCCCAATTTGAATTGGTAATTTACTATTTTTTTATTTTGTTTTTTATGTAAAATTTATTTTAAAACTCCAACTTGAAACTACTCCTCAATTTGAATGGGTAGTTTTTCTTCTCTTTTTTTTTTATAGCTTTGTTTTCTGTTTTTTTTTTAATTTTAAAATAATTTAAAAACTGCAACTTGAAACTACTCCCACCCAATTTGAATGGGTAGTTATTTTTCTATATTTTATATTTTTGTTTTTTTATTATAGTTCATTATAAGATAACTATTTTTATTTTAAAACTCCAACTTTAAACTACTCCCCGATTTGAATGGGTAGTTTTTCTTCTCTTTTTTTTGTTTTTATAGATTTTTTTGCTTTTTATTTTAAAATAATTTAAAAACTCCAACTTGAAACTACTCTCACCAAATTTGAATGGGTAGTTATTTATTATATATTTATATTTTTTTATATAGTTTTTTATTATAGTTAATTAATTATAAGATATCTATATTTATTAATATAATTAAAGTAACTAATATATATATATATAAATTCAGAAAGAATATATATATATATATATATATATAAATTTAGAAAGAATAACTAATAAATAATTATTAAATTAATAACTATTTAATAACTAACATGCCATGTGGCTTTTTCTAATGCTATCACTTGGCTTAAAGAGAAGGTTTTTTTCTCTCATTTTAATAATATATAGATTTTCTTCTCTTTTTTTTTGTTTTTTATAGACTTTTTTATTGCTTTTTAATTTTAAAATAATTTAAAAACTGCAACTTGAAACTACTGCCACCCAATTTGAATGGGTAGTTACTTTTTTAATATTTATATATATTTTTTGTTATAGTTAATTATAAGGTATCTATTTTTATTTTAAAACTCCAACTTGAAACTACTCTCCGATATAAATAGGTAGTTTTTCTTCTCTTTTTTTTATTTATTTTAAAACTCCAACTTGAAACTACTTCCCGATTTGAATGAGTTGTTTTTCTTCTCTTTTTTTCGTTTTTTATAGATTTTTTTTTTTGCTTTTTTATTTTTAAATAATTTAAAAACTCCAACTTGGAACTACTCTCACCCAATTTGAATGGGTAGTTTTTTTTTATATTTTTATATTTTCATTTTTATATATTTTTTATTATAGTTAATTAATTATAAGATATCTATATTTATTAATGTAATTAAAGTAAACAATATATATATATATATATTAATATATATATATATATATGGTAATTTTTTATTTTTGTTTTTAGAATATTCAAATTCAAAAAGAATAACCAATAATAATTATTAACTAAATAACTAAATTTAATAACTAACTATGCCACGTGGCTTTTTCTGAAGCTGCCACGTGGGTTAATGAGAGGGCTTTTTTCTTGGCTTTTAATAATATATAGATTTTGGGGATATGAGCCTTACCTTTGTCACAATAAGGCTATTATGGGCAATTAATAATTTTGAATACTACGTTACATAATCATATACATTAAATACATATTCTGTAATGTTTCCAAAATCTAATACTCATTAAATACTGTATCTGGACTCTTATTTGCTGTCAGATTCTTTCGTTTGTTTCTTCACGATCTTTGAGCTTTAAATGTCTTGAATATGCACGAGCATTGAATTGCTTGTATGACTGCTTGTGCCTCTTCTATTACCTTGCTCGTATTTGTTGTTGCTCGTACCCCTTAACTAACCTTAATTCTTTGACTATTTAACCAGTCTACGTGTCATGACAGATCATCTTCAATATGCAAACAAAATTTTTACCAAAACAGATAGTCCCCCCACTTTTCATTTATTTGTCAGTTGATTATTTGCGAAGTGGGTTTTATTAAAGGAGAATTTTTGTCACCATTAATGTTATGACAAGGTTGACGCTTCAAAGGTCACTTCTATTTAATGCTCTTCACACATGTCAACTCCTTATCAATTCTGCAGTTTACACCCTTTTTCAAGGCCTTTTATAAAGCTCCGTTATTCACGAAGTACCATTTACCATTATTATGACCCTTCCATTACTGCATTTTCACTTTTGATGGTTGCCCATTATTATAAATATAATTTTACCTTTTACTTTTTACCACATAAAACTTTTTCGAGCATTTGAACTGTGCTAATCTTTATTCACTTCTTCTTTTTCCTCATTATGTTTTCTTCGAATCCTAACCCTAGGAGAGTTCCTATTTTAGACAACTATACCAATGCCCTTGTTAGACATAGACTTTGTAGCTTAGGATCCTCTCGTGGTGGTGGTTCATTCTATGTTCTAGAACTAGATGTTCTTTTACCCAAAAATCATCTTCTAGGGGCAAGGAACTCTCTGAACCATTACATGAGCTTTTAGTATGAGAGATAGTCCCTAGTGATTTATCTTTTCATCATGATAGACAATCACTTCATAGCCAAGTTTCTAGTCTAGATCGTGCCAACGCTTACCCCACATTGATTATAGAGGTTTTAGCACCCATAGTCTGCAAAGATTGCCACTGGAGTGACGATTTTTCCATTGTAATCCTCAATACAAATCAAAGAATTACTTCCTATATGACTGGACTCTCTTTTGTTTATACATACCCTTTTACTCTTGGGTTTAAACCATCTATTGATCCAGTGATTCTCGATTTATATTATTTCTTCAAAGTCTAGTTAGCACATATTGGCCCACTGGTACAAAGGGATGTTTCTTATTTAAGACATCTAGCCAATTTGGCAAATGTTAATTTCACCTTCCCTCACCTAATTCATCTTTACACCCATAGGCTTTTTCGCAATGGAGTTTTTACCTTAGTGGCTAGGATCAAGAGGGTTTGGTGAGCCTAGAAGATGATAAGGGTTGTGGTTGGTATGCCCGATTTGTTACTGCCCCCACAGTTGGTTTAGTGGTTGAAGAAAACGTTCCCTTTCGTGAGACGTGGAACTTTGCACGTAAGTCTCTCACCCTTTCTCGTACCTTGTTCTTTCGAGTTTATCAATTTCTTTAACTTTGTTTTTTAGCAACCATGAGAGGTCCGGAGAACATTCCCAATTTTCGTGGTTGGGTAGATAAATTGTTGAGGATCGCGCCTATAGAGTCTAGGTCTTGTAAATTTATTTACAATCGTCACGGTTGGAAAGTAAAGACTCACGGTAAGAGTTTTTGTCTTTCTTGTATGTAAATTTTTTTCCTTTATTGATTTAACTTTCATTCTTCTTTTTGTTAGGATTTGTTATTCGAGGTGTTACTGCTGAAGCAGTTGCGGCCTCTCGTCCCTCTTCAGGAACTCAAATTTCCTTAGAAAGGGCTTAGGATATACTCTTGAAAATAAAAACCATTGAAGAGGATGACTCCGAAGAAGAAGATGAAGGTGGTTCCTAGATGTCGAGGCCAAGAGTTAGGAAACGTATCGTCTCTGACAAAGTTAAAGTTTCTCCTCATCTTTCTCCTACTGGGCATGTTCATCTCGTGTCTGATGATGACGTTTTTACCCCTCGTGACACTCGTTACTCTATAAACCAGCTTTTCGTTAGTGGTTTAGAGAGTGGTGAGTTAGGGCCAATTTTGGATGAACTTCACATGGATTCCTCTTCAACTCTCACATCCTCAATTCCCTCTTTACCTTCTTCTGCTATGCCTTTGATTCCTTCTTTATCTGCTTCATCTGCTTCCGTACCTCCCTATGTTGTTTTTACTTCTTCTACCGCTCCTCTTTGGCAATTCCTCATTATATTGTCCATCATGCAGAAGTGGGTTCTACGAGCAGAAGTGTTGTTATGAGGAGCGTGACTATTGAAGTTCCTGCTAACAACAACCTTTTGAGGAAATCTGGTCAGGCAGATATTTAGCTTGAGCCTTTAATTGGCCCAATTGAGAAAGAAAAAATGAATAGCCATAGCAGTCTAACTTTGATGAACGACATAGTTCATGCTACCTTGAAGGTATTTTCCTTCTTTCTTTACTTTGCAAAATTTTTTCCCCTAGAATTCTTATTTTCCTACATTATCATTTTCAGGCTAATCTCATTGGTATAGAGCGGACAAGCAGAGTTTTTCTATTAGAGAAGGTTGCACGTGACTCTGAAAAGGTTGTTCTTCATTCAGATAGGGTAGCTCGTGACTCTCAGTTGGAAGCAACTAATTGGAAGGAGCAATTTGATAGTGCACAAAGTATTATAGAATATTTGCAAGAGAACAAGAATAACCTAGAACAACAGGTAAGAGCATTATCCTCAGAGCTTGTGGTTGCCAAGACTTCGTCAATGAGGTAGATAAAGATAAAGAGCATCTTGAATCTTCTTTCTCGGAGTAATTATCTAAGGCAAGTGAAGATATTAGAGAGTTGAAAGCTCTTTTAAGTAAAAAATAAGTTTATGGTGGAGATCTGATGTAGAGTTTGACTTAGACATAAGAAGATCTGCGAACTTCTGATGGTAAGGTGCATGCCTTAGAAAAATCTCATGCCTCTATCGAAGCCTCTTACAACTTAGCCTTCACTGAAAATCAAGAACTCAATAATGAAATTGTTACTTGGGAAAGAGATTATGAGCTTCTTGAAGATAAGGTTGTCGTTGATGTAAGTTGGGCTTTTTTGAACTCTCGGCATGATGCTTTAGTCGAAGCTAGTCAAGAAAACTTCAATCTAGAGTCAGAGTTAGCTAAAGTTATGGAGACTACTGAAAAATCTCAACAGCCACTAGACTTCCCTTCACACGCGATTAAAGTTCCCAAAGCTGAAGCTCCCTGAGTTGAAGTTCCCGTAAGTGAAACTTTCATGGATAAAATTATCACAGTTGAAGTCCCCATGAACGCTAAAATTGCCTCGGGTGACGCACATTCTACCCTCACAGTTGGTTTAGTGGGTAAAGAAAATGTTCCCTTTCCTGAGACGTGGAACTTTGCACGTAAGTCTCTCACCCTTTCTCGTACCATTTTCTTTCGAGTTTATCAATTTCTTTAACTTTTTGTTTTTTAGCAACCATGGGAGTTGTGGAGAACGTTCCCAATTTTCATGGTTGGGTAGATAAATTGTTGAAGATCATGCCTATGGAAGCTAGGTCTTGTAAATTTATTTCTAATCATCACGGTTGGAAAGTAAAGTCTCACGGTAAGAGTTTTTGACTTTCTCGTATGTAAATTTTTTTCCTTTATTGATTTAACTTTCATTCTTCTTTTTGTCAGGATTTGCTATTCAAAGTGTTACTGCTGAAGCAATTGCGGCCTCTCTTTCCTCTTCAGGAACTCAAATTTCCTTAGAAAGGGCTCAGGATATACTCTTGAAAAGAAAAACCATTGAAGAGGATGACTCCGAAGAAGAACATAAATGTGGTTCCTTGATGTCGAGGCCAAGAGTTAGGAGACGTATCATCTCTGACGAAGTTGA
This sequence comes from Nicotiana noctiflora, assembly GCA_032618575.1. Lineage (NCBI taxonomy): Eukaryota > Viridiplantae > Streptophyta > Magnoliopsida > Solanales > Solanaceae > Nicotiana > Nicotiana noctiflora. Next base: position 105,420 of record JASVEL010007001.1, on the reverse strand, counting down.
AGTTTCTCCTCATCTTTCTCCTACTGGGCCTGTTCATCTCATGTCTGACGATGACATTGTTACCCCTCGTGACACTCGTTACTCTATAAACCAGCTTTTCGTTAGTGGTTTCGAAAGTGGTGACTTAGGGCCTGTTTTGGATGACCTTCACATGGCTTCCTCTTCAACTCTCATATCTTCAATTCCCTCTTTACCTTCTTCTGCTATGCCTTTGATTCCTTTCTTACCTGCTCCATCTACTTCCGTACCTCCCTATGTTGTTTTTACTTCTTCTACCGTTCCTCTTTTGGCAGTTCCTCCTTCTATTGTCCATCATGCAGAAGTGGGTTCTATGAGGAGCGTGACTGTTGAAGTTCCTGCTAACAACAACCTTTTGAGGAAATCTGGTTAGGCAGATATTTGGCTTGAGCCTTTAATTGGCCCAATTGAGAAAGAAAAAATGAATAGCCATAGTAGTCTGACTTTGATGAACGACATAGTTCATGCTACCTTGAAGGTATTTCCCAAATGCTCGGTCCTAATATAGAAAAATTGTTCAAATGGGCGAGGTTCGACCTTGTCGTCTAGAGCAGTCATCAACCCTTTCGAACCGCGCGAGCTCATCAGGAGCATACTCACCCGTACTCACTGGGGGGGCGTATAGAGCAAGCACATGCTGCAGCGTGACAGTCCATCCAGCTAACTCCGCAAATTTTAGAAACATTGTCAGAAGTTGGTATAGAGACGGGGTGAGTTGCCCCGGGCACATGTTGTAGTATCGATAAAAGTCGACTACCAAATTAGGGAGTGGGACCCTGAACCCTAGCCTAAGAGGGTATGAGTAAAAATTACACTACCTGTCATGGTCGGTATGGACCCTCTCCTCCGGTCGGGCGAGCATGATGTCAGCATAAGAAGGTACGAGCCCTTGTTCCCGTAATTGGGTCATACCCACTTCTCCCATTAACGGGGCTTTATCCACTGGGTTATCCCCACCGTCGACGATGAAATCCATCGCCAAGCTCCCAGCTGCAGGAAGAATTTCATCTACCGGTGGAGCCCTCTCAATTTCATTTTGCCTGTCATCCCCGAGCACAAGAGACAAGCCTTCAATCACCGGAGGATTAACCGGTGCCACCGTCGGGAGAACTTCACCGGAGGAAGAACCAGCCGTTGATCAAAGTTGCTTAAAGATTAAAAGAAGTATGTTGGACTCAACTAAGAACGAGTAAGAACTTTTCGCAGAAAAGTAAAAATCTTTAAAGCTCACAGGAAATAAGAGCTGCAAATGAACCAGAGAATGTCACGAATAGAGTATCCCAAACCATCTTATATGCAACAAAATCAATTCTCGGGAAAACTGACAGGTGCCACTAAATGCATGATCCAACCATTAAAAAATGGTTCGATTCTACCGAAACGGTCGCCACTACGATTAAGGCCATAACACACTTGTTCAGTCACGGTCGCTGCCTCAATCACTATGGAAAAACGGATGGCTTACCACCCAGGTTGATTAGATCCTACGCCCTCAAAGTTCGTATGGACAGAACGTACCCCAATTCACGATTGCGACGTACCGACTGTTCCCCTTCGCCAGCAATACTCATATATGAGATCGGGCCCTCATTATACGATAGGAAGAAGTGAGGAGACGCCATGACCTCATCACGAGCAGTTGCCATTCCCCCTCTCGCCCGAAAAGGGTTTACTTGTGACGACCCAAAGGGTCATCACTTATTTTATTAATCATTTCGAGCTTCTGAGGCCTTAAAAACCTCATTCTATGTTGCCTCGATTTACATGCACAATCCGAGCATGTAGCCGAAAAGATTTTGTGATAGAAAATATGAATTCTATGAGAAATTTGGATAAAAATGATATTAATATTGATATGGTTGACTTCGGTCAACATTTTTGGTAAACGGATCCGGACCCGAGATTGGATGGTCCCGAGAGGTCCGTAGAAAAATATGGGACTTGGACATGCGTCCGGAGTCGAATTCCGAGGCCTAGAGCCCAAGTTATGAATTTTTATGTGAAATTGTTTTTGATGTAATTGTTAAAGGAAAATGAATTAATTGACCTTGGTATCGGGCTCGTATTTTGGTTCCAACGCCCGGTACAAGTCTTAAATATTATATATGTGATTTCTGTAAAGTTTGGTGACATTCGGATGTCGTTTGAGATGTTTTGGACCTTGAGTTCCAAGTTAGGAAGTTTTGAAAACCAAAAGTATGAAAATCATGAGTTTGAGGCTTGATTTGATTAAAACGAGGTGATATTGGCGATGTGATCGCACGAACAAGTTCATAATGTGTTTTTGAGTTTGTGTACATGTTTGGTTTGGAGCCCGGGGGGCTCGGGTAAAGATTTGATAGGCCGTTGGATGAAATTCTGAATTTTTGCACTGCTGGTTTTTCACCCAGCTGTTGGCTTCGCAATTGCGAAGTATTTCTCGCAATTGCGAAGGGGCAGTACAAGGCAGGGCTCGCAAATGCGAACCCTGATCGCAAATGCGAAACCCCTCATGCCCAGCCTTGTTCGCAGATGCGAACAATTGTTCGCATTTGCGAAGGTCCCCAGTGCCTGCCTATGTTCGCAAATGCAAACAAATGTTCGCAAATGCGAACATTCCCTATACTGCCTTGGTTCGCAAATGCGAACCATTTATTCGTAAATGCGAACACTGCCTTAAACAGCCTATGTTCGCAAATGCGAACTTAGTTCGCAATTGCGAACTGTCCCTTTGTCTACCAGTGTTCGCAAATGCGAACAAATGTTCGCAAATGCGAACTTCCCAGCCTTAGCTTATTTTTCAAACTCCAGAAATTGGTCGGGGTTCGCAATTGCGAACCCATGTTCGCAAATGCGAACACAGAGACCTGTAAAACACGATTTTCAGTCATTTCTTCACTTTTTACAAAACAAAAACACCCATTTGCGATTCTTCACGGATTTCTTCTTCATCAAAATGATTGTAAGTCACTTTTTACTTAATTCTTTCAATTCCTAACATCATTAAACATGTTTTTTCATAAGAAATCAAAGATTTTCATGGTAGAATTCTTGTTTTTGTTAGAAATAGGGTTTTTCATAAATTGGGGAATTGGACCACGAATTGAGGTCCGATTTTGAAACAAATCATATACATGAACTCGTGGGGGGATGGGTAACCGGATTTTGGTCCTAACCCCGAGTTTCGACCATGTGGGCCCGGGGTTGAAATTCACTATTCCGGGCAGAATGTTGTAAAAGTTGTATTTGGTCTTAAGAATTAGTTTGTTGAGTAGTATTGATGATATTAAATCAATTGTGTATAGATACGGTTGGATTGGAGCCAAATTGAAAGAAAAGACATTTCCACGGATTGAATTGTTCATAAGCACTCGAGGTAAGTGTTTGTTCTATCCTAGCTTGAGGGAATAGGATTATGTGTTATGTGTTATGTGATCGAGTGTGGTGTATGGGTTGTGGTGACGAGCATCCATACACTGGCGTCTAGTATGACCGTGAGTCGTTGAAAAATGATTATTTTGAGATATATTACAGATGAAATGTTATTGTTTTCCCTTGTTGGGACTTGTTGTGAAGATAATTATTGGTTGCCCTTGATGGGACGGTTTATGAATTACTGTTTCTTTCTTTGCCCTTAACCGTGATTGTTATTTGGGTGAGGAAGAGTGATAATGCACGAAGGGTGATGCCGTGCCATGTTTATTTATTTATGCACGAAGGTTAATGCCGTGCCATGTTTATTTATTGATTATGCACGAAGGATCATGTCGTGCCCTGTTATTGAACCATGTACGAAGGATCATGCCATACTATGGATGTGAGGATGAGAGTAAAAGAACGAAGGGTGATGCCGTGTACTTTATTTGTTTATTTGGTGAGGATGAGAGTAAAAGCACGAAGGGTGATGCCGTGCAACTGCTTGCTATTTCTTGAATTGATATTACTTGTGTTTACATTATACTTTGTTTTTCCTTGTGAATTTATTAACTGTGATTAATTGTTGAATTCTTTGAGATATTCTTTATTGTGTTAATACTTGGTTATTTCTTGTTATTTTGTGGTATACACATATATATATTGAATTGCACAGGTTTATGTGGGTGTCTGGTCCTAGGCTTGTCACTACTTCGCCGGGATAGGCCAGGCACTTACCAGCACATGGGTTCGGTTGTGCTGATATAACACTTCTGTGCATTTTTGCGCAGGTCCAAGTTACGATCAGGAGCAGCAGCAGCAGCAGCAGTAAATCGATTGCGTGAGAGTTGATCATATTGAGACCGAGGTAGCTTGCAGACGTCCGCAGGCCCGGCGTCTCTCTCTTTATTTATGTCATTAGCTGTAGTCTCTTTGTTCCGAGACAAACAGAATTATGTTATATTTCCTTCAGACTTTTATGTGTAGTATTCCATAGTAGTTCGTGAGTTGGTGACTCCACGTCTTGGGTAGAGGATTTTAGTATGATTTTCACTTTGTAATTAGTTATTTCTATCTGATAAAGTATTCCGCATTTATTTATTTAAAATTGTGCTAAAAACAGGATAGTATGAATACAGTGGCTTGCCTAGCTACCACGAGTAGGCGCCATCACGATCCCGATGTTGGGGAAAAATCCGGGTCGTGACAAGTTGGTATCAGAGCTCTAGGTTACATAGGTCTCACCACTCACGAACAAGCTTAGTAGAATTTGAGAGGTAGGTACGGAGACGTCCGTACTTGTCCTCCAGAGTCTATTGAGTTAAGAAAAAGTCTCTCATTTGTTCTTTCTTGTCGTGCGACTTGTTCCTCAATTACTGATTGAATTTCTATTCTGTCCTTTCGCAGATGGTAAGGACACGCGCTTCTTCGTCCGTTGACCAGCAGCCCGAGCCCCAGGCAGCTCCCGTGAGGGGCAGGGGCCAAGGCCGTATCAGAGGCCGTGGTAGGGGTAGAGCTCAGCCCCAGGCAGCTACTCCGGAGGTGGAGCCTCATATTGAGATTGACGAGGAGGTTCCAGTCCCAGCAGCTCCAGTGGGCCCAGCTCAGGTCCCAGGAGAGGCTTTAATTACATCGGATCTCCGGGATGCTTTGGTCAGAATAGCGGGATTCATGGACAGCATTGCCGGAGCGGGTTTATTATCAGTTGCCCCAGCCACTTCTCAGGCTGGAGGAGGGGCCCAGACTCCTATTGCTCGTACTCCGGAGCCAGTAGCTCCTCAGCCTCAGGCACCAGTGGTTCAGCCAGCTGTGGCCACTCAGTCAGGTACCACAGCTTATGCCGGTGATGGAGCGGCCATGACTTCTGATTCGTTATGGAGGCTTGATCGGTTCTCCAAGCTATTTACCACTAAATTCAGTGGAGCCGCATCAGAGGATCCTCAGGACTTTTTATTCAGTTGCCATGAGATTCTCAAGACTATGGGGATCGTGGAGACAAACGGAGTTGACTTCTGTACCTTCAGGCTTGTAGGATCCGCCAAGACTTGGTGGAGAGATTATTGCTTGACTCGACCGGCAGGGTCCCCAGCTTTATCATGGGACCAGTTTGCGGAACTATTTATGGAGAAGTTTCTCCTTGCTACTCAGCGGGATGTACTTCGGAGGCAGTTTGAGCGCCTCCATCAGGGCACTATGACAGTTACACGGTATGAGACGAGATTTATCGACTTGGCTCGTCATGCGGTGGTGATACTTCCCACGGAGCGGGAGAGGGTCCGCGGATTTATAGATGGGCTTAATCAGCCGATTAGACTCCGGATGGCTATGGGCGTGGGGAGTGACATATCATTTCGGGAGGCGGCCAATGCGGCGCGCAGAGTTGAGATGGCTCTTGCTAGGGGAGGTGGTTATTCTTCAGATAAGAGGCCTCGTCATTCAGGCAGGTTTGGTGGTTCTTCCTCTGGTGGCAGAGAATCCTTTGATAGAGGCCAGTCCTCCAGGCCTTTTCATTCCGCCCTTCAGGCTTCACAGGGTGGATCAGGTGATCGTGGTTTTCGGGGGCATTATTCAGACCAGTCTCCTATTAATGCTCAGCCTCTTCAGAGTGTTCGTGGAGGCCATTCAGGTCGTCAGGGCCAGCAGCCCTATCAGTCTAAGAGTTGCTACGGTTGTGGTGACCCGGGTCATTTTATCAGGAATTGCCCTATAGCAGCGGGCAACTCTCAGCAGCGAGGTCCTCGTCCTATGATTCAGGCCCCAGCTGACCCTCAGCCTGCCCAGCCAGCCAGAGGCGGGGGTAGAGATTATAGAGATGGAGGTCGAGACCGTAGAGGTGGAGACCGTCCAGTGAGAGGTAGAGGTCAGCCAGTTGATGGTCGTCCTAGAGACGCAACTCAGAGGGGAGGTGCAGATCCCCGATTCTATGCTTTACCAGCCAGGCCAGAGGCAGAGGCATCAGATGCCATGATTACAGGTACCATTCTTGTGTGTGGCAGAGGTGCTTCAGTATTATTTGACCCTGGATCAACATATTCATATGTGTCTTCCTACTTTGCACCATATTTGGTCGTGCCCAGCTATGCTCTGGATATTCCAGTTTATGTGGCTACACCGGTGGGTGACTCCATTGTAGTCGATCGGGTGCATCGTTCGTGCGTAGTTATATTTGGGGGTCTTGAGACCCGTGTTGATCTGTTGCTTCTGGATATGGTAGATTTTGATGTCATATTGGGGATGGACTGGTTGTCCCCATACCATGCTATTCTAGATTGTCATGCTAAGACTGTGACCTTAGCCTTGCCAGAATCACCCCGATTAGAGTGGAAAGGTACCTCAAGCCACTTCGTTCGCACTGTTATTTCCTATGTTAAGGCTCGACGCATGGTCGAGAAGGGGTGTCTAGCTTATCTGGCTTATGTTCGTGATTCCAGCGCAGAGGTTCCTTCCATTGAGTCAGTCCCTATTGCACGGGAGTTTCCTGAGGTTTTTCCTTCAGACCTGCCGGGCATGCCACCCGACAGGGATATTGATTTCTGTATTGATCTGGCACCGGGTACCCAACCCATCTCTATTCCACCCTATCGTATGGCCCCACCGGAACTAAAAGAGTTGAAGGATCAGTTGCAGGACCTTCTTGAGAAGGGCTTTATCAGGCCCAGTGTTTCCCCCTGGGGAGCACCTGTGTTATTTGTAAAGAAGAAGGATAGCTCGATGCGGATGTGTATTGATTACCGGCAGTTAAACAAGGTGACTATCAAAAATAAATATCCACTGCCGAGGATTGATGATTTGTTTGACCAGCTCCGGGGAGCGAGGGTATTCTCTAAGATAGACTTGAGGTCAGGCTACCATCAGCTGAAGATCAGGGCGGCTGACATTCCTAAGACAGCCTTTCGCTCTAGATATGGGCATTATGAGTTCTTGGTCATGTCCTTCGGGTTGACCAATGCCCCAGCAGCATTCATGGAGTTGATGAATCGGGTATTCAGGCCTTACTTAGATCCGTTCGTGATAGTCTTCATAGATGACATCCTGGTGTACTCCCGCAGCCAGGAAGAGCACGAGCAGCACCTCAGAGTGGTTCTTCAGACTCTGAAAGATAACCAGCTATATGCCAAATTTTCTAAATGTGAGTTCTAGCTGAGTTCGGTAGCATTTCTGGGTCACATTGTATCGGTGGAAGGTATTCGGGTAGACCCAAAGAAGATTGAGGCAGTCCAGAATTGGCCTCGACCAGCTTCAGTGACTGAGATCCGGAGTTTCTTGGGATTAGCAGGTTACTACCGTCGTTTTGTAGAGGGTTTTCTTCTATTGCAGCCCCGATGACCAGGTTGACCCAGAAGGGTGTTCAGTTTCGGTGGTCGGAGGAGTGTGAGGCGAGCTTTCAGAAGCTCAAGACAGCCTTGACCACCGCACCAGTGTTGATACTACCTATAGGTGCAGGGCCTTATACAGTTTATTGTGACGCATCTCGTACAGGGCTTGGAGCGGTATTGATGCGGGATGGTAAGGTTATCGCTTATGCTTCGAGGCAGTTAAAGATACATGAGAAGAATTATCCAGTTCATGATCTTGAATTAGCAGCAGTGGTTCATGCCTTAAAGATCCGGAGGCATTATCTATATGGTGTGACATGTGAGGTGTACACTGATCACAAAAGCTTACAGTATTTGTTCAAAACGAAGGAGTTGAATCTACGACAGCGGAGATGGTTAGAGTTGCTAAAAGACTATGATGTTACTATATTATATCACCCAGGGTAAGGCCAATGTGGTGGCCGATGCATTGAGTAGAAAGTATGCCGGCATGGGTAGTCTTGCATACATTCCGGTCAATCAGAGACCATTAGCTCTAGATGTCCAGGCCTTAGCCAACCGGTTCGTGAGATTAGACATTTCTGAGCCTAGCCGAGTGTTAGCCTGCACGGTCGCTCGTTCTTCTTTATTAGAGCGTATCCGTGAGAGGCAATTTGATGATCCTCATTTGCGTGAGTTGAGAGATACGGTACAGCGGGGAGGTGCCACACAGGTAAATCTAGATGATGATGGGGTATTGAAATTGCAGGGTCGAGTTTGTGTGCCTAATGTCAAAGGGATTCGAGAGTTAATCTTAGCGGAGGCCCACAGTTCGCGGTATTCTATTCACCCGGGCGCCGCGAAGATGTACCGGGACTTACGGCAGCACTATTGGTGGCGCAGAATGAAGAAAGATATCGTTGCGTATGTCGCTCGGTGTCTAAATTGTCGGCAGGTGAAATATGAGCACCAGAGACCTGGTGGTGTATTCCAGAGGATTGAAATTCCCGAGTGGAAATGGGAGCGGATCACTATGGACTTCGTTACTGGACTTCCTTTGACTCGGAGGAAATTTGATGCTATTTGGGTCATTGTTGATAGACTGACCAAATCAGCACACTTTATTCCAATATCTGTCTCCTACTCGTCGGAGAGGTTAGCGGAGGTTTACATTAGGGAGATTGTTCGTCTCCATGGAGTGCCAGTATCTATTATCTCTGATTGGGGTACGCAGTTTACCTCGCGGTTCTGGAGAGCGGTCCAGCAGGAGTTAGGCACCCAGGTTCAGTTGAGTACAGCATTTCATCCTCAGACGGATGGCCAGTCCGAGAGGACTATTCGGATTCTTGAGGACATGCTTCGAGCCTGTGTTATTGATTTCGGAGGCTCGTGGGATCAGTTTCTACCATTAGCAGAGTTCGCCTACAATAACAGTTACCAATCTAGCATCCAGATGGCTCCGTATGAGGCGTTGTATGGTAGGCGATGTCGATCACCGGTCGGATGGTTTGAACCGGGAGAGGCTCGGTTGTTGGGTACAGACTTAGTTCAGGAGGCCTTGGATAAGGTCAAGACTATTCAGGAGAGATTGCGTTCAGCTCAGTCCAGACAGAAGACTTATGCGGATCGTAAGGTTCGAGATGTAGATTTCATGGTTGGTGAACGAGTATTGCTCCGAGTATCGCCTATGAAGGGCGTGATGAGGTTCGGAAAGAAGGGCAAGCTCGGCCCTAGGTATATTGGTCCATTTGAGATTTTAGACAGAGTGGGAGGGGTGGCTTACAGATTAGCTTTGCCGCCTAACTTATCAGCCGTGCATCCAGTTTTTCATGTATCTATGCTTCGGAGATACCACGGCGATCCCACACGTGTGTTAGACTTCAATACTGTCCAATTGGACAATGATCTATCTTATGAGGAGGAGCCGATGGCTATCCTAGACCGGCAGGTTCGACAGTTGAGGTCGAAGAGTTATCCTTCTGTGCGTGTTCAGTGGAGAGGTCAGCCTCCCTGAGGCATCGACCTGGGAGTCCGAGTCTGATATGCGGAGCCGTTACCCACACTTGTTTCCTGACTCGGTACTTCTTTCTTTTGTCCGTTCGAGGACGAACGGTTGTTTTAGAGGTGGAGATTGTGACGACCCAAAGGGTCATCACTTATTTTATTAATCATTTCGAGCTTCTGAGGCCTTGAAAACCTCATTCTATGTTGCCTCGATTTACGTGCACGATCCGAGCATGTAGCTGGAAAGATTTTGTGATAGAAAATATGAATTCTATGAGAAATTTGGATAAAAATGATATTAATATTGATATGGTTGACTTCGGTCAACATTTTTGGTAAACGGATCCGGACCCGAGATTGGATGGTCCCGAGAGGTCCGTAGAAAAATATGGGACTTGGACATGCGTCCGGAGTCGAATTCCGAGGCCTAGAGCCCGAGTTATGAATTTTTATGTGAAATTGTTTTTGATGTAATTGTTAAAGGAAAATGAATTAATTGACCTTGGTATCGGGCTCGTATTTTGGTTCCGACGCCCGGTACAAGTCTTAAATATTATATATGTGATTTCTGTAAAGTTTGGTGACATTCGGATGTCGTTTGAGATGTTTTGGACCTTGAGTTCCAAGTTAGGAAGTTTTGAAAACCAAAAGTATGAAAATCATGAGTTTGAGGCTTGATTTGATTAAAACGAGGTGATATTGGCGATGTGATCGCACGAACAAGTTCATAATGTGTTTTTGAGTTTGTGTACATGTTTGGTTTGGAGCCCGGGGGCTCGGGTAAAGATTTGATAGGCCGTTGGATGAAATTCTGAATTTTTGCACTGCTGGTTTTTCACCCAGCTGTTGGCTTCGCAATTGCGAAGTATTTCTCGCAATTGCGAAGGGCACAGTGTAAGGCAAGGCTCGCAAATGCGAACCTTGATCGCAAATGCGAAGCCCCGTTGACCTAGCCTTGTTCGCAAATGCGAACAATTGTTCGCATTTGCGAAAGTCCCCAGAACCTGCCTATGTTCGCAAATGCGAACATTCCCCATACTGCCTTGGTTCGCAAATGCGAACCATTGTTCGCAAATGCGAACCATTGTTCGCAAATGCGAACACTGCCTTAAACAGCCTATGTTCGCAAATGCGAACTTAGTTCGCAATTGCGAACTGTCCCTTTGTCTACCAGTGTTCGCAAATGCGAACAAATGTTCGCAAATGCGAACTTCCCAGCCTTAGCTTATTTTTCAAACTCCAGAAATTGGTCGGGGTTCGCAATTCGCAAATGCGAACACAGAGACCTGTAAAAGACGATTTTCAGTCATTTCTTCACTTTTTACAAAACAAAAACACCCATTTGCGATTCTTCACGGATTTCTTCTTCATCAAAACGATTGTAAGTCACTTTTTACTTAATTCTTTCAATTCCTAACATCATTAAACATGTTTTTCATAAGAAATCAAAGATTTTCATGGTAGAATTCTTGTTTTTGTTAGAAATAGGGTTTTTCATAAATTGGGGAATTGGACCACGAATTGAGGTCCGATTTTGAAACAAATCATATACATGAACTCGTGGGGGGATGGGTAACCGGATTTTGGTCCTAACCCCGAGTTCCGACCATGTGGGCCCGGGGTTGAAATTCACTATTCCGGACAAAATGTTGTAAAAGTTGTATTTGGTCTTAAGAATTAGTTTGTTGAGTAGTATTGATGATATTAAATCAATTGTGTATAGATACGGTTGGATTGGAGCCAAATTGAAAGAAAAGACATTTCCACGGATTGAATTGTTCATAAGCACTCGAGGTAAGTGTTTGTTCTATCCTAGCTTGAGGGAATAGGATTATGTGTTATGTGTTATGTGATCGAGTGCGGTGTATGGGCTGTGGTGACGAGCATCCATACACTGGCGTCTAGTATGACCGTGAGTCGTTGAAAAATGATTATTTTGAGATATATTACAGATGAATTGTTATTGTTTTCCCTTGTTGGGACTTGTTGTGAAGATAATTATTGGTTGCCCTTGATGGGACGGTTTATGAATTACTGTTTCTTTCTTTGCCCTTAACCGTGATTGTTATTTGGGTGAGGAAGAGTGATAATGCACGAAGGGTGATGCCGTGCCATGTTTATTTATTTATGCACGAAGGTTAATGCCGTGCCATGTTTATTTATTGATTATGCACGAAGGATCATGCCGTGCCTCGTTATTGAACCATGTACGAAGGATCATGCCGTACTATGGATGTGAGGATGAGAGTAAAAGCACGAAGGGTGATGCCGTGTACTTTATTTGTTTATTTGGTGAGGATGAGAGTAAAAGCACGAAGGGTGATGCCGTGCAATCGCTTGCTATTTCTTGAATTGATATTACTTGTGTTTACATTATACTTTGTTTTTCCTTGTGAATTTATTAACCGTGATTAATTGTTGAATTCTTTGAGATATTCTTTATTGTGTTAATACTTGGTTATTTCTTGTTATTTTGTGGTATACACATATATATATTGAATTGCACAGGTTTATGTGGGTGTCTGGTCCTAGGCTTGTCACTACTTCGCGGGATAGGCCAGGCACTTACCAGCACATGGGGTCGGTTGTGCTGATACTACACTTCTGTGCGTTTTTGCACAGGTCCAGGTTACGATCAGGAGCAGCAGCAGTAAATCGATTCAGTGGAGGTTTGATCACATTTGAGACCGAGGTAGCTTGCAGACGTCCGCGAGCCCGACGTCTCTCTCTTTATTTATGTTACTAGCTGTAGTCTCTTTGTTCCGAGACAAACAGAATTATGTTATAATTCCTTCAGACTTTTATGTGTAGTATTCCATAGTAGTTCGTGAGTTGGTGACTCCACGTCTTGGGTAGAGAATTTTAGTATGATTTTCACTTTGTAATTAGTTATTTCTATCTGATAAAGTATTCCGCATTTATTTATTTAAAATTGTGCTAAAAACAAGATAGTATGAATACAGTGGCTTGCCTAGCTACCACGAGTAGGCGCCATCACGATCCCGATGTTGGGGAAAAAATCCGGGTCGTGACATTACTCCTCGACCGTTAAAATTCGCTCATCAGGATCGACCTCGAGGCGACCATGATAAGCGGAGGGACTAACTGTATGGGTCATAATTCGATTCCACGATAATGAATAAGCCCGATCGTTCCTTTCGACTAACGCTAGCGTAATATGCGCCGAGATCACTTCGATTAAGGATGCCATCTGTATCCACCTAAAATGACTATCGAGGTCGCGACTCACCTGATATGTCTGAAATAACCTCATAACGTGGGTCCGATCCCCAAAAGGTCAACTCTCATAGTAATGCCTATAAATACCAAAGGAGGAATCAGAAAATGGGCCTTTTTTCACCCTCTCCCCATGGGGGCTGTAAAAGATACGGAGTAAAACACATAGTGGGAACCCAAGACAAAAGATAGAATGAAGGTAGATCAAATGAAACATGAATTTAAAGATCTGAACCTCTTTATGGAGAGGCATACTACTCTATTATCATGAATAAAGATCACCGATATTTTCTGTTCTCAATACAAGTATTTTCATTATCTTTTCCCTTGTTAAATTTTGGATGTGTTACGACTTGCTATGATTGGCCCCTCATTTACATAGTTTGCTTTGAATTCATAAATGCTCGTTAACATTTTGCGTCAAACACTCCAACTAAATGCCTTTTTTTATGTGTTTTGCAAAAGGAGAAAACTCTTCTTTGTTAAAGAAGAAGATTGACAAGAAAAAAGGCTCGTTCCTTTTTCTTGGAATTTCTTTGTTGGAATAGGAAGCTAATAATAAGTTTTTAAAGTGAAATAAATTAACTGTTTTGAGAAAACTGCTCTCAACTACACCCAAACGTGTAGTAACTTATCCAAAGAAGTTATCTTGTTCTCAAACCTATCTCTTCCCAAAGGGGTTGGTTGATCTGTTCATATTGAACGACCCGATATCCGAATTTAATATCTGACACTTTATAAGGGGAAGAACAATAGTACATATGCTCTCGATCTCGCCAGTATATATAGATTGATAATGTAATAGCTCAACCTCTTGTTTTGCTTATCATAATTGAATTTTGACATGTTTATAAGTTGATATATAGTAATTTAGGACTTGCTTGAATGGTTTAGATCGAAACTAGAGATATTTGAACGCGTTTGAGACATATTTGGAGTTGGGAAAACTAGTGTAGTCACGATGGCAAAGCCTGAGCCGCAATGACGAAAAAGATGGTCCAAGGGGACTTCACCTTCGTGACGGTAAAAATAGGCAAATAGACACTTTTAACACCGATAATCAAGGATTAGCTACTATTTAAATCAATTACTAACATTTAGCCCTTTTTATATGTAAAAAAAATATTTGGACAAAAAATACTCCTAACTAAGACATGAAATTAATTACTTGAACAAGTTCAAACTCCATATGTATATTGTTCCTGGAATTTAAATATGCAGTTCAAACCCCTTTGAATGATTCGTGAAGTTTAGAAGGAACACATCACTCTCTCCAAGCTTCAAACATTATACAGATTGAATTGTGGGTGAATATGCTGCCCGCCCTTCTTGAGTATGTGCGTGTGTATAGAATGTGGATTTTCCTTTAAGGCACTTATACGAAGTAGAGTGGTATATTTGGCCCTTTGCCGGATTTTAAAAGAAGGGATGAAGTTTTTAACGTGTAAGGGTAAATACGACCCTAATATATAACGATACGGATATTTTTTGATAGAAAACATGAACAGTGTATAAATAAAACATATTTATGATAGTAGAGGGACAAATCAGAACCTTAACCGTAAAACGTAAGATTCTAATTATTCGGGTGAATAAATACATTGAAAGAAAGGGATTAGAGTATGCCTCTTTGTTTACAACACTCGATTGCTCCATCAAACATTTCCTCAAGACCATACTTGTACTTGAATCCAGTCTCCAAAAGCTTTTTTGGTGAAAGGCTTGGTGTTTTAAGAAGCTCACTGCTTGTCCCTCTGTACCTGCAAAAAACAAACACTTCTTCACTTATTTTCTTTCGCTGTCTCAAATTAAACGTTTTAATTTGACTTGTGCCTCGATGTAATATAAGCAATTAAATAACTTGCGTAGGTAATATTAGAGTATAGTATGTTTTGACAGTCACTTTTGAGAAAGTTGATATTACTACAAGAACAAAAAAGCCCGTATAATACCACAAATGGAGTGTGGAAAAGGCCTTATCCCTCCATGAAAGGTAGAGAAAGTATTTTCGATAGACCTCGGCTCACAAAATTCACTATAGCTCAAACTAAAAAGGAAAGGAGGGCACTCAACTTTCAAACAAAAAATAACTGTACTAAATATTTCACTTTCTTCTTTTCCCTCCTCATCTAAAAGGACAAATTAAAGCAAACAACAAATCAAAGTTAAGGCAAGAATCTGTACTTACTCAGTAATTTGTTTATGAAATTCAGGGTATGTAGTTGAAAGAAATTCAGCTAGCTTTTCACGTGTTATTTCAACAGCTGAGCAAATATACCTCCCTTTCGCGTTTGGATAATCAAGAAGGAAGATGTGAGCATTTGTCACATCATCTACATGTACAAAAGGTACAATTGGAGGATAAGTCATCGAATTATTTTGATGACCTGCAAATATTTTCAACTACTATTAAGTAAAACATACATTGAGCAAATGATAATCAATGCTAAATATAATTTAAGACATACCAAGAATCATTTCCATTGATGAGCGAACAGAGCCAGGAATTTGAGGAGTAATAAAGGGGCCATGTATCCAAGTAGGAATTACAGTCACAAAATCAATTCCATTTTTTTCTGCAAATTCCAGAGCTGCCTTTTCCGTTAATGTCTTGCTAATCGCGTAAGAACCTCCAAAAGGCTTTAAGGTTCTTACAAGATCAACGTTAGTCCACGAGTTTTCATCTATTATACTCGAATTATCAACCATAACCGTAGTTGCACTAGAAGTGTACACGATACGTTTAACTATCTTTGAATTCAGACACGCCTGTAAAATACCTAAAGTCCCATTAATCGATTGTTGTGTTATTGTTTCTTCACTCTCTTTGTTCTCAAAATCAATTTGATGTGCAGCATGAAAAACACCAATGCAGCCTTCAATTGCTGGATTGAAACTCTCTGGTTTGTCGAGATTAGCTTTAAATATACGCAGCCTTTCTTGTGCACCTGGAAGATTTGTGAGGTAGCTCACATCCCTCTTGCTATCTAGAGTAAGTGGATTCAAAATTTTCATCTTCATAAACTTGAATGTATTTCATAATCAGTTAAAAACTAACTAATGTAACTTCAATTGGACAATCAGATAAAACAATCAAATGAATAAGAAGATAAAACTTCATCCTGCATTTGAATTATGGATAGATGTCAGATTTAATTAGATCTTTTTTAGTAAAAGACCTGGCAGAATTTTATTAGACATTCATAGGGGAGCCTTAACATAATTGGTAAATTTATTGCATGTGACCAGGAGGTCACAGGTTTAAGCCGTGAAAACAGTGCTTTGCAGAAATGCAAGGTATGGTTGCATACTATAGATTCGTATGGTCCGGCCCTTCTTCGAACCCCGCACATAGCGGAAGCTTAATATACCAGGCTGCCCTTTGTTCATCTGATTTTACTAGTCATAAAACCACGGAGGCAAGAATTGTTTCTGCAAACAAAAGAAGGCACAAGACCATGGCAAAACAAATATGGCAGATGGCCTAAAAACTTATCCATTTAACGACCGAAAAAGTTATCTACATATTCACATAGAAAATAACCCCACTTCCAACCGAGAGGTTGGAGTTCGAGTCTCCCCAAGGAGAGGGTGAGAAGTTGTTGGAGGGAAGGATGTCGGGGTCTATTTGGAAACAGCTTCTCCACCCCAGGGTAGGGTAAGGTCTGCGTATACACTACCCTCCCAGACCCCACTAAATGGGATAATAATGGATTGTTGTTGTTGTTGTATATTCACATAGAAAACAAGTGAGGAAGCAAACTCGGGGATTATTGATAACTTGTTTTATTTTTCAAGATTACAAATTTGACAATTTAATTAAGGAGACTTACCTGTTATTTGAATAATTTAATGGTGTAAAAATTTATTTACACTGACGGCGTATATAACTTAAACTCATAAGAAATTACCTGGATGAGACCTAATAGTGGCGTTAACGGAATAACCAAGTTGAAGAAGTCTCATAACCATCCATGATCCAAGATAACCACTTCCTCCTGTTACACATACTCTTCCCTTCCCATTCCCTTCTTCCATCTCCCTCTACTAATTTCTTCTCTTTTTGTTATGTTCTCTTCTTTCTTTTTATCTGTCTTTATATAGTAACTATCAATTGGTCATAGGTTGTATCAAAGTGGTTGAGAAGTAGACGTAAAATAAATTGTCATGATTTATGTCAGTTACCCATTTGCTTTCATCTTTTACAAATGGCTAAGACATTCAAGATGGGACACAAATGGACTGGAGGAGAAACAAAATGAGAAAATCCTTATTTTTTGAAGTCACATTTAGTAGGAAGTGATTTAGCCAACGTAGGACTTTCTTAGCGCTAAAAAGCAAGTAATAGACACCACACAAAATGTGAAAAATAAAACGTATGTGAAAAATCATAAAGAGGACTGTTTTGAATGTAATCCACCTTATCTGTATGCGAATCCACACAATTCCATAAAAAAAACAAATCAAAATAAAAGTTTCGACTTCTTTTTTATATGTGGTGTCCAGACATGCATCGGTACGTGCATATCAATTAATTCCACAACATACTTGTCACCTCCCACCAAATAACTCTATCCACCAGCAAAATAATAGATTCACCTTAGATTGAAAGCTAGTTTGAAATCAATAAAATATTATTTTTTTTAGTTCTATTTTTCTTTGGAATTTGACATTTTTGGTCGAAATAGATCGTATCCTGTAATTAGAACTTTTTACTTGTTATCCTTTATTTTTTTAAAGGATTTTTACGTACCTATACACTATTGGAAACTTTATTACCATTTCTATTCAAGTTTCAATTTAATTACCTCCTATATACAAATTTACCAATTATATATACTTTACAAATTAAGTGAGTATCCCTTTATATTCTGAATCCATTATTATCATCCTTATTCTCTCTTCCTACTTTGCTCTCTGTCTCTCTCTACGTCTCTCTCTATCTATCAATTCCTAATTTCATTAATGTAGAGCAAAGGAAAATAGAGTAGCAATTCCACCAATGACAGCCATTAAGAAACTTTGAATTCGAATTCTCAAAAAAATATTATTTGTTTGAATTGGGTCTTGTTACAAATAATTGGGTTCTCTCTACGTCTCTCTATATCTATCAATCCCTAATTTCAGTAATGTAAAAAAAGAAAAAGAGACTAGCAAATTTACCATTGACAACCATTAAAAACCTTTGAAACCTTGAATTCGAATTTGGATTTTCAAAAATTATATTTGTTTGGATTGGGTATTATTGCAAACAATTGAGAATATTTTTTGGTGTTTATATCTCAATTTTAAGGGTATTTTGGTAAAGATTAAACTTGGTTTTGGCTGAATCATATTGAAACTCGAAAGGAAGACGATATGACATACATATACTGCAGAAATTATAGTAAAGTTGTAGTAAAATTGTATTATATTGTATGAATTTTGAACAATATTATGTAAAAATTATATTTAAGTTGTATGATATTGTAGTTGTATATAACTAGGTAGATATAATGTATGAAAGTTGTAAATAAGTTGTATAACATATAATTAGTTGTATGATTTTTTTTGGTAAATAAATTTTATTTCTTACTAAGAAATATTTGTACAGCTCAAAACAAAACAAAAAAGCCAGCACTAAAGCCGGGCATCATCTCTAGCACTACTACACCCCCTAAATGACAACAATATCATAAAGCATTTACTAGGCTATTGTATGAAATTTGTTTGGAGAAAAGCCTAGCATGAAACACCTCAGGGTTTTTGGCTCTATTTGTTATGATCACATTCTGGATTCTAAACGGAGCAAGTTGGATGCCAAGGCACAGAAATGTATCTTTGTCGGATATGATAAAAGGAAAAAGAGATGGAAGTGCATGGATCCTAAAGCTCATCTTTTTGTTGTCTCAAAGGATGTCATATTCGACGAAGTGTCTTTGTATTATGGATCTGCATTGGATGGAGCAAGTTCAAAAATCTTAAATAATGGATATTCAAACTTGCCCATTGCTAGTGCTTCTCTAGATAAAACAGCCGTCGAGGAGTTAAGAGAAGGGGGGAGTCCTAGACCTCAACAACATAAAACTCAACAAGAAGATGATTTAAGTGGTCCCAGAAGGACAAAAAGAACAATTATCAAACCAGCTCACTTCAAAGATAAAAATTTTGTCAGTACGTATTCATGTTTCTTTGTAGGACCAATTAAAAAACATTCAGTCTTGGGAGAAGAAAGAGGAACCCGAAAAATAGTGCTGAGATCTTCACCAAGATACGTCTTAAAGAATCAAATGAGTTCTTCCGCGACAAGCATGGGATAGCTTTCAAAATATCACTTTAAGGGGGAATGTGAGAAAAATAAAGTAAAGTGATTTTTTGGAAAAAGATAAAATTCTCTAGAATGTCCTAGTGAAGTATCCTTGACATTTAGTAGAAATTTCTAGATGCTCTAGGATATTGTGGGAAGATAAGGTTATCTATTAGAGACATCTAGATATTCTAGAGTATTGTGGAAAGATAAGGTTCACTAGATTTTTCTTGTACATATTCTAGAATATAATCTAGAACCATCCTCAGAGAAGTATAAATAAGGGGTAACCTTTGGAATTTGCAGTGAAGCCAAAATCAAGAAAGCCTTCTTTCCTAAACAAAGTTCTCCTCTCCAAAATTTTTCTTCTCTTTTTCAGGATTCCTCTTCTTTAGTTGAATCCTCCAATATTATTTAATGATCTTGGGCTAGCAGAAGGTTTTCAAATAATATTCTTCTTCTTCTTCTTCTTCTATTCTTTACATGGTATCAGAGCCATAAGGCGGCTTCTAGATTTCAAGGTCGGGTTAGTGGTTGATCCAATTGGTTTCTCTTAATGGATTTAGGTGGTCGTCTTAATGGACCGGGGATGGAGTTATTGAACCAGTCAAACTATAAGGTATTAAAGAATTGTATGGAGTCATACCTTGTAGGTGAAGATTTGTGGGAAGTTCTTAATGGGAGTAACACAAATTCTCCTGCTGACGCATCAGAAAATAGCAATGCACATAAGAAGTGGAAGCAGATTAATGCTAAGGCAGAATTTATCCTGAAGAGGTCTCTCTTTTCTAATTTATTTGATCATATTATAAGGTGTAAATCAGCTCATAAAATATGGAGGACCTTCGATCGGCTGTTCAACAAGAAGGATGAAGCTCTTGGAGAATGAGTTAGGTAACACCACTCAAGATAATCTCTTTATTTCCGAGTATTTTTTTAAGATTAAAAATTTGTGTTCCGAAATTTCTCTATTAAATCCGGACGAGGCTATCTCTGAAGCACGAATAAGAAGAATCATTATTCGTGGTTTAAAACCAGAATATATTAAATTTGTTACATTGATTCAAGGATTGATTCAACAATCATCTTTGGAAGAATTTGAGAATTTATTATCGTCACAAGAGCTACTATCCTAACAGATGGGTGGTGTATCTACCAAAGAAAGGGAAGAAAATGCTCGTGTCGCCGATAAGAGAAACTATAAAGGAAAATCAAGAGATAGCATGTACTTTTAATTTTCAAGTGGTTCAAGATCGCCAGGAAAGAAGGGGCAGTCAAAACGGTCAGCCACGTACATATTTAGGTCTGAACTCAAGCAATCAATCACATCCGCGGTGATACATTTAATATATGCTATCAAATCCTGAATGGACACAATCGATGTGCTATTCCCCGAGCGGTACCCAATATAGACTATTCCTTAGAATCTAGGAAGTATTGTATACAAAGTAACTTATAGGAAACTATATTTTCCATATCACACTGTTGCGGCGCACAACCCATTCCAATAACATACCCGTGGCGGCGTGCCACCTAATCCAGATACCATACCTGTGGCGGCGTGCCACCCGATCCAGATAACCTGTGGCGGCGTGCCACCCGATCCACGCATAAATCTCGTAAGAGGAAATGCACATCGAGTCAAGTTGCTCATTACAACAAACATATAAATAGCCTCAAGCTCGGCCACATGAAACGCATCAGACAACGTTCCTCAATAACGGAACTGAATCAATGGTAGATACCTCTACACTGACATCCACCATAAAGGCCCAACTGACAAAGCAATACCTACCAGCCGTCCGCTGGCTCTAGGGTACATCTACCTTACTGGAGCATAATCTGATAAACTCTGATGCGCAGTTTGTGGCATTTTCTAACATAGTCCATATCACATTAGTCTAGACAACCTGACTTATGACAACTAGTCTGCAATCGTATATCATTATTCAAATTCATCATATCAAGTAAAGAGAGAGCCGCTAGGGCTTCCAATTTTCAATAATCGCTAAACGATACTGATACACATGATATACCACCACTGCATAGGCAGATTACGAGAACTTCTAGTCTCCAGCACGTATATTGCACATGAATCGTTATGCCTGATTCCACACTTCCCCGTACGAATACATAACACACATCAAGCATCCATCCCTGCCACAAAAGCCATTCAGAATATTCACTATGCCATCGACAACTCAATCATCACCGTCAATCCAACAAGAGGGTACCACTATACCACTAGATACTATCAGTTTACATTACCTTGCCCTTTTTGACCATATACTCTGCCAAATCACTAGAATAGCAGTACCATTTTACTTAATCACCAGAAAGATTACTTCTCAGATTATCTGCAGCCGTCCGCGCTGCTTGAGAGTTTTAATGACTTCCCATATAATATGAACTGATCTCAAAACATGCGCTGCTTGAGAGTTTTAATGACTTCCCATATAATATGAACTGATCTCAAAACCCTGAACATGCCATTATTAGCTTTCCATAACACATCGCAAACTCTTTCTTCCAATTCATTGCATAAGTTTAACTGCCAGGACTGAGTCCTTTTACCCACGTCAAGCTACGCAACTGCCAGCACTCAAGAGCTTTGTTACACCATATCTGCAAGACTCATTACTTTGAACACATACTAGGAGTTAATCGTATCCTTATCATACCGTTCCGGTTTATTAACAAGTTGCTCCATTTACCCAATTTCCTTTCCGATTCATCTTAAATTTAATATTCTCTTTATTGTAGCACCACAATACCTCAACTCATGTTACCCCACGAGACTCGTGCATAAGACCACACGGTCTAAGACCCACATGCCACTGAATACTCTCTCAATGTTTCCCAGAAGTACCATATTCTACAACACTTTATTTTGAAGAGCTTCCTGCGATTTTGAATTTGTTATCATTACTTCCCAATACGGATACATAGAATCCTATCATTCACATGATATAACACAAGCCTTGATCTTTTCTAACGAATCGCCGTCTTTAGCCACATACACAATCTTAAGGCACCTTACTATTACAAGCAAAATCTTGAACACTACAAAACCATTCTCGGGCGTCATTCACCCTTCAGCTGTAATTCAACTGTCCTATTGAACAGAACCACTCGTGTTTTGTTAGATCTCTGACATCGTAGAACATGATTACTTACAGGTACAATTCGCTATCTTTCTTTTATATACACCAAACATTCCTTACCAACAGTAGTTCAAAACATCCTAGTATTTCTTCACATCTACAAAGCACCATAACCTTGTCAGAATTTTTCCAACATACTTAAAGACAGTGCCCACATAGCACACAACCGTGTAATTAGTTTTTTAATAGCAACCTCCCCAACTTGGCTCGAAGCCATTCATCAAAGCACTTTTAACCACTCATAGCATTATTACTCAAGTGATGCCGAAATGTTACAATGAGATTAAACTCGAGTCATTTATAAGCTTTAGAGGAGACTCGAATCATCAGAAATCTTAATTCTATTGCACTTCTTGTATTCATTCACACACAACAGCTAAGCCCATTCCTTAGGTGACAAAAGTCTTCTCTAAGTCTCAAATTTTCCAAAAATTTTGGCAGAGTTTCCTTTGTAATATGGCCTATCCACCTACCAGAGAATCACCAAAACCATCCTAACAATACATCGGAAATTTGACAAGACATCATAATGCACATATCATAACACATTTGTTCTTTCTGAGCCTGAGCTCATACTACCACACATAATACATTTTACCTTTCCACTAAGAGACATGAACATATTCACCACGCCCATAGCTAGGGGCTACACAATGAATCACAATGAGAGTCTAACACCTAACAACTCATCTGTTATCAAGCTGCCATTTCCACAATTGGGAACAATACTGGTCATACAATCTTCATAATACCAGTTCGTAAAATCAGTACTATGGTGCTCAAGTCACTGATAAAGATCTGGCCTAAAGTCCTCCCAACTGGCCCAACATAAACTCACGGAGATCATATCTCGCCCCTCAATCAGGGAATCACAAGCCATCAAGGCAATTATATTACTGAGCGTTCGAGTGCGCGTACATGCATATGGAAGGAATTTCCAAGAATTATATCTCAAGCTAAATCAAGTACACACGATAAGAATTCCAAGAAATGTGAAGTGTTTCCTAATGGTTTGCAGCCTCCCGGGGATAAGTACAGGCGTCCCCGTACCGATCCACAAGACTCTACCAAACGGCTCAAATAAATAGAACATAAATGGATATCTCTAAATGTATTTGTCACGATCCCAAACCCGGTCGTGATGGCACATAGCACACTGCTAAGCCAGCCCGACCAATCAACAAAGTCACAGAGCCAGCAGTTCACATTTAACCACTTTTAGGCATAATCGAGATCAAATAATCACAAAGAAAATATTCTAATACGGGGATCACGTCCCAAACCAACAAAACCTCCCAAAGACCAGGAGTAACGAGTCATGAGCCTCTACAGAGTATATAAAGTGTGATAGTGTACGACGGTGCTCAAGTGTAGAAATAGATATCAACATGAATAAAAGTAAGCTGGAAAGTCAGGTCTTGCGGACGTTGGCAGCTACCTCGACTGTCCAAATGCACTCCCGGTCAGCTATAGAATTAGCTCTGATGTGATGTACCTGGATCTGCACACAAGGTGTAGGGAGTCGGGTGTGAGTACTTCCAACTCAGCGGTAATGAAAGTAAATAATGTTGAAGGAAAGAAAACCACGAAAGGCACTATCTCTTTCTACACAATACAGAACTATCTTTTTATTCCTTTCCAGCATATGCGAGTAGATTATTTAGAAATCTCAATTTTTAGCTTTCTTTCTTTCATGATAACATACCAATACCTGGGTACAATCTCAAGCAGTGCAAGTCTGTACTCAAATCAGTCCCTCGGGCTCAGCACTCCTTAACAATTTCTACCATAAGATCTGGTTAATAAGGCAAATAATACATGTGTGTCGGTAATGTCTGAGTGTTAAATGTTATGCCACATAGTACACGTAAACCAATGTATGTATGCCATGCAAAGCGTATGATGTGGCGTACAGTCCGATCCATGCAAAGGAGCCCGCGCTCACTGTGGGGGTTCAGACTCCGGAAGGGCTCCTACAGCCCAAGCGCAATATCAATAATCACACCTACTACGGCGCGCAGCCCGATCCATATACCACAGCGGCGTGTAGTACGATCCATGCATATGTATGTATATGCTCACATAAATTCCCATGCCCTATCATATGGCCCTCGACCTCAATCAGTCTAACAAATAATCAAGAAAAGCCCCTCGGGCAACAGTATCATATTAGCTCACAGCTAGAAATGTCATTAAGACCTTGTTCATGTTTTTCATAACCTTATAAAAATGTTGAGTAGCAAAATACCATTTAAAACCCATAGACCGAGACAAAAATATGCACAGTGTTATCAAGACAGTGATACCAATCCCAGAAGGATTCAAATGATCGGCACGAAGCCCAAGCATGATAATTAGTCCAATTCATGATCATTAATAGCTTTTATTAGGATGTCAATTCAATTTCAAGCAATTAGATGTTATTATTCATTACGCGGGACGGGCCAAGTCACAATCCCCAATGGTGCTCTACCCCATGCCCGCTATCCGGTGTGCAAGTCACCTCAATACAACACTAAGATGTGCAAGTCCGGGGTTTACTAACCTCACGACATCATTTACAAGTATTACCCACCTCGATCCGGCGAAAACTCAAGCTCCGTGATGCCTTAGGTACAAATATATCAAAATAGGCTAATGGGACATTACCCAATCGAAACAACTCGAATTACATGAAAAACCACAAAGTTGCAAAAACCCAACTTTCGGTACGCTTCTCGAAAAATTACAAAAGTTACATATTCGGGTTCCTTATGTCAACACGAGTCCATACATATAAAGTTTGCCAAAATCAGACTTCGTTTGCCCATTCAAATCGATGTTTTACCATAACCCAGGTTTAGGACAAAATTCCCTAATTAATTCTCCCAATTTCAGTGAAATAATTGAAGATTCTAAGATAAAATCACGTATTTAGACCATAGAACTTACCTCCAATGTTTACCCGGTGAAATCCCCTCTTGAAGCTCTCCAAAATCATCCAAACGAAATGAAATCAATGAATGAAATAAACCAATTTCGTGTAAAAAAGAATCTGCCCGTGCTTCGTCGAGTTGTACCTTGCACCTATGCTATACAAGTTGTACATCCTATTGCTCCAGTAATCCTTTTCCGTCGATCATAACTTCCAGTACAGATGTCCAAATTATGCGTTCTTTAGCTTTCTGGAAAATAGAGACGAAGGTCTATAACTTTTATGTTTTGCACTTTTTGTGATTCCTTCTAGATAACAAGATATCAGCTCCCAAAGTAGCCAAAAAGCTGCTGAAAATCTGCTGCAACAACAGCTTTTTCCAAAACCAAAAATGCCTGTTAGGCATCCGAAATCACCCCGAGGCCCTCGGGACCTCAACCAAAAATATAAACTCAACCTAATACTTCATTCAAACTTGCTCGGATCATAAAAACGGTACCTTAAACATCAAAAATCACCAAAATCCTAGAATTCGATTCAAACTTAAACTTAAACTTTCAAAAGTCACATTCGATCAAAAACCCGACCAAACGATGTCCGAATGACATGAAAATTTGCAGACATATCCAAAATCACCTAACGAAGCTACTGCAACTATCAGAATTCCACTCCGACTCCCGGATCAAAATATCACCTATCGATCGGATTCCACCAAAATTCCAACTTCGCCAAAATAGGCTAACTTCTTCACCGGACTTCCAAAATTACTTCTGATTGCGCTCCTAAGTCTTAAATCATCCCCCGAAACTAACCAAATCATCGGAATTCAATTCCGATCCCTCTAACTCATAAGTTAACGTTGGGTTGACTTTTCCAACTTAAGCTTCCTTAAAGCGATTAATTGTCCCATTTCCTACCAAAATCGATCCGAATTGACTCAGAGTTTGCACACAAGTCACGTTCAACATTATGTACTTGTACCAACTTCTGGAATCGCATTCCGACCCCGATATCAAAATTTTCACTTCCGGTTGAATTTTCTCATAAACCTTCAAATTCCTATATTTAGCCAAATGACTTTAAAATGACCTTCGGACATTCGAATTCACTTCCGATCGCGTTCCCAACTCCAAAATCACCATACGGATCTATTCCCAGGACTCGGAATCCCAAATGGACATCTATAACTCTAAAATGCCTTCCAACCCAAATTTATGAAATTCTTCTAAAATACTAACTTCCACCATATACGCCAAAATGCTCACGGGTTATCAAAAACCAAATCCGGACATATGCCCAAGTTCAAAATCATCATATGAGCATGATGGAGCTTTTAGAGCCCAATTCCGAGGTCATTTACTCAAAATTCTTATCCTAGTTCAATTCTTCAACTTTAAGCTTTCAAAATGAGAATTTCCATTTAGATTTGACTACAAACTTCCTGAATTTTAATTTTGACCATACACACAAGTTAATATACTTGAGATGAAGCTATTCATGGCCTCAATCTGCTGAATGACGCGTCGGAGCTCAAAATGACCGGTTGGGTCATTATAGTGCTCAAGGTAGATATCGTTCACTCAGGTAAGACAATTAACGATTTATATGGCTTATCTGCATCTAATTCATATATTGAAAAGATGAGTAGCAATGATAATACACATATTTGGCATGCTAGACTTGGACATCTAAGCATGGATAAATTAAAAGCCATGGTAAAGTTGAATCTAATAAAAAGTTTGCCTAACTTAAGAAATTTTGGTGGAGGAGAAGTTTGTGAAGAATGTCAATATGGAAAGGCACATCGTCTTCCATTGGAGAGATCCTTGTCAAGGTGCAATGTCCCACTAGAACTTATTCATAGTGACTTGATGGGGCCAACGAGAACTCCTTCATTTCAGACTATTCTTATATGCTAATTTTCATTGATGATTTTACTAGATTCACTTGGATTTATTTTGTGAAGCACAAGTCAGAAGTTTTTAGAATGTTTGTGGAGTTCAAAGAAACATTTGAAGGTGAACTCGATTCCAAAATAAGACGGTTGCGAATTGATAATGGCGGTAAAATCACATCAGATGAGTTTCTTTTCTTTTGTTGCTAGCATGGCATTAAAAGAGAGCTAACATGCACTAATACACCACAACAAAATGGAGTGGTTGAAAGAAAGATCTGATACTTAACTGAGACATGCAAGAGTTAGCTTCATGCTAAGAATTTACCTAGAGCTCTGTGGGCTGAAGGTATGAAATGTGCAGCGTATGTGATTAACAGGATGCCACTTTCTCCAAACAATATGAAGTCTCCCTATGAATTAATGTTTGGAGAAAGGCCTAGCGTGAAACACCTTAGGGTTTTTGGCTCTATTTGTTATTTTCACATTCTGGATTCTAAATGGAGCAAGTTGGATTCCAGGCCACGGAAATGTATCTTTGTCATATGATAAAAGGAAAAAGATATGGAAGTGCATAGATCCTAAATCTCATCTCTTTGTTGTCTCTAGGGATGTCATATTCGACGAAGTATCTTTGTATTATGGAGCTACATTGGATGGAGCAAGTTCAAAAACCTTAAATAATGTATATTCAAGCTTGCCTATTGCAGGTGCTTATCTAGATAAAACAACCACCGAAGAGTAAAGAGAAGGGGGAGTCCTGGACCTCAACAACATAAAACTCAACAAGAAGATGATTCAAGTGGTTCGGGAAGGCAAAAAAGAACTATTATCAAATCAGCTTGCTTCAAAGATGAAAATTTTGTCAGTACATATTCATGTTTTTTCCCAGAACCCATTAAAGAACCTTCGGTCTTGGGGGAAGAAAGAGGAGCCCAAAAAATAGTGCTGAGATCTTCACCAAGACACATCCTAATGAATTGGTGGAGTCCTTCCGCGACAAGTGTGGGATAGCTTTCAAAAAATCACTTTAAGGGGGAGTGTGAGAAAAACAAAGTAAAGCGATTTTTTGGATAAATATAGATTCTCTAGAATATCCAAGTGAAGTATCCTTGATATTTAGTAGATATATCTAGATGCTCTAGAATATTGTGGGAAGATAAGGTTATCTATTAGAGACGTCTAGATATTCTAGAGTATTATAGAAAGATAAGGTTCGCTAGATTTTTCTTGTTCATGTTCTAGAATATTATCTAGAACGATCCTTAGAGACGTATAAATAGGGGTGACCTTAGGCATTTGTAGTGAAGCCAAAATCAAAAAAGCCTTCTTTCCTATACAAAGTTCTCCTCTCCAAAAAATTCCTTCTCTATTTAAAGATTCCTCTTCTTTAGTTGAATCCTCCAATATTATTTAACGATCTTGGGCTAGCAGAAGGTTTCCAAATAATACTCTTCTTCTTCTATTCTTTACATGGTATCAGAGCCATAAGTCGGCTTCTGGATTTCAAGGTCAGGTTAGTAATTGATTCAACTGGTTTCACTTAATGGATTTAGGTGGTTGTGTTAATGGACTGGGCATGGAGTTATTGAACCAGTCCAACTACAAGGTGTGGAAAAGTTGTATGGAGTCATACCTTGTAGGTGAAGATTTGTGGGAAGTTCTCAATGTGAGTAACACAATTCCTCCTGCTAACGCATCAAAAAATAGCAATGCGCATAAGAAGTGGAAGCAGATTAATGCTAAGCAAGAGTTTATCTTGAAGAGGTCTATCTCTTCTACTTTATTTGATCATATTATAAGGTGTAAATCAGTTCACGAAATATAGAGGACCTTCAATCGCCTGTTCAACAAGAAGGATGAATCTCGGCTACAGATTTTAGAGAATGAAATAGGTAACACCACTCAAGGTAATCTCTCTATCGCCGAGTATTTTTTTAAGGTTAAAAATTTGTGTTCCAAAATTTATCTATTGAATCTAGACGAGACTATCTCTGAAGCTCGAATAAGAAGAATTATTATTTGTGGTTTAAAGCTAGAATATATTCCATTTGTTACATCAATTCAAGGAAGAGTTCAACAATCACTTTTTAAAGAATTTGATAATTTGATGTCGCCACAAGAGCTACTAGCCAAACAGATGGCTGGTGTATCTATCAAAGAAGGGGAAGGAAATGCTCTTGTCGTTGATAAGAGAAACTATAAAGGAAAATTAAGAGATAGCATGCACTTTCAATTTTCAAGTGGTTCAAGCTCGCCATGAAAGAAGGGATAGTCTTCTGATAACGATAAAAAGCTTTTAAAATATTACCGTTGTGGCAAAGTCAGGCATATAAAAAGATATTATCGAGTCAAGGAGAGCAATATGGCTGAAACCAAGAAAGTTGTTGAAGAAGAAAAAAAAGAAGAAGATTGGGGAAAGTGTTTCGCAGTGGAGACTCGAGCAATAAATGCCATGGCTTCCATAAATTTTGAAAGAGACTGGGTCGTAGATTCAGGATGTAGGTGCCATCTCACTGGAGATCAATCCAAATTCTCCATTTTTCATGAATACAATGGACATGGTGTCATTGTTACAACTGATAATACATTCCATAATGTGGAGAAGGAAGGAATTGTTGTGATCAACGAGAAGCAAAAAGACATTATCACCCTCAACAGTGTCTTTCATGTTCCAGGTATGAAAAAAAATTTATATTCAGTTGCAAATACTGTAGATGCTGGAAACTATTTGCTATTTGACCCATGTGATATAAAGTTCCTCCGAAATATCAAGGTGCTCAAGGAAGATATCGTTCGCTCAAGTAAGAGAGTTAACGATTTATATATCTTATCTTCATCTAATTCATATATTGAAAAGATGAGTAGCAATGATAATACACATCTTTGGCATGCAAGACTTGGACATCTAAGCATTAATAAATTAAAAGTCATGGTAAAGTTGAATCTAGTAAAAAGTTTGCCTAACTTAAGAAATTTTGGTGGAGGAGAAGTTTGTGAAGGATGCCAATATGGAAGGCACATCGTCTTCCATTTGAGAGATCCTTGTCAAGGTGCAATGACCCAATAGAACTTATCACAGTGACTTGATGGGGGCCAATGAGAACTCCTTCATTTTCAAGCTATTCTAATATGCTAATTTTCATTGATGATTTTACTAGATTCACTTGGATTTATTTTGTGAAGCAAAAGTCAGAAGTTTTCAGAAAGTTTGTGGAGTTCAAAGAAACAGTTGAAGGTGAACTCGATTCTAGAATAAGACGGTTGCGAACTGATAATGGCAATGAAATCACATCAGATGAGTTTTTTTTTTCTTTTCTCGTCAGCATGGCATTAAAAGAGAGCGAACATGCGCTAATACACCACAACAAAATGGAGTGGTTGAAAAGAATATCCGGCACTTAACCGAGACATGTAAGAGTTGGCTTCATGCTAAGAATTTACCTAGAGCCTTATGGGCTGAAGGTATGAAATGTGCAATGTACGTGATTAACAGGATGCCGCTTTATCCAAACAATATGAAGTCTCCCAATGAATTAATGTTTGGATAAAAGCCTAGCGTGAAACGCCTCAGGGTTTTTTGGCTGTATTTGTTATGTTCACATTCTGGATTCTAAACGGAGCAAGTTGGATGCCAAGGCACAGAAATGTGTCTTTGTCGGATATGATGAAAGGAAAAGGGATGGAAGTACATGGATCCTAAAGCTCATATCTTTGTTGTCTCAAGTGATGTCATATTCGATGAAGTATCTTTGTATTATGAAGCTCCATTGGATGGAGCAAGTTCAAAAACTTAACTAATGGATATTCAAGCTTGCCCATTGCAGATGCTTCTCTAGATGAAACAACCGCCGAGGAGTTAAGAGAAAGGGGAGTCCTGGATCTCAACAACATAAAACTCAACAAGAA
Organism: Nicotiana noctiflora; assembly: GCA_032618575.1. Lineage (NCBI taxonomy): Eukaryota > Viridiplantae > Streptophyta > Magnoliopsida > Solanales > Solanaceae > Nicotiana > Nicotiana noctiflora. Next base: position 74,306 of record JASVEL010007001.1, on the reverse strand, counting down.
GATGATTCAAGTGGTTCGGGAAGGCCAAAAAGAACTATTACCAAACCAGCTCGCTTTAGAGATGAAAATTTTATCAGTACATATTCATGTTTCTTTGCAGGACCAATTAAAGAACCTTCAGTCTTGGGGGAAGAAAGAGGAGCCCGAAAAATAGTGTTGAGGTCTTCACCAAGACACATCCTAAAGAATCAGTTGAATCTTCCGTGACACGCGTGGATAGCTTTCAAAAAATCACTTTAAGGGGGAGTGTGAGAAAAATAAAGTAAAGTTTAGAATAATATAGATTCTCTAGAATGTCCTAGTGAAGTATCCTTGATATTTAGTAGACATATCTAGATATTCTAAGATATTGTGGGAAGATAAGGTTATCTATTAGAGACATCTTGATATTCTAGAGTATTAAGGAAAGATAAGGTCATTAGATTATTTTTGTGCGTGTTCAAGAATATTATCTAGAACCATCCTTAGATAAGTATAAATAGGGGTGACCTTAGGCATTTGTACTGAAGCCAAAATAAAAAAAGCCTTCTTTCCTAAACGAAGTTATCCTCTCCAAAACTTTTTTTTTTCAAGCTTCCTCTTCTTTAGTTGAATCCTCCAATATTATTTAATGATCTTGGGCTAATAGAGGGTTTTCAAATAATACTTTTTTTCTACTATTCTTTACAATTACCACTGAAATTTTAGATTTTTTGAGGAAAACATTTATGGAGAAGCACGAAGAAGAGGAGTGAACAAAAATGTCAAAGAAGCTGATAGCTATCTAATCATTTTTTATGATAAACAATCCTTGAGCAAGATTAAATCAATAATACATTTTCATTTCGTGGTCCTCGTTAGTACAATCATGAGCCTTTGATATTAACCACTTCAATCAACTTTCCGATTAAGCTATGTTCTTCATTAGTGTTCATATTGTTAACTTGGTGCTTCCTATGGTGTACTCACCACAAGGAATAGCGATGTGTGTATGCAGAGTTTGAATGGGTTTTCAAAATAATAAAGATTTTTAATTTTCAAAAAAAAAAAACTAATGTCGTAGAAGAAAATGGACAAAAGTCGATTAATAAAAGGACAACTTTTCATGTTGTGAGTTTTGTGCTCGATTTAAATCCCTTGATTGAAGGCACAAATAATAGATTTGGGGGCCTTTTAAGGTGGGATTGTATATATTTTGTAACTAAAATATGTTTAGATCGGATAGATACTAAAATATAAATATTTTTCGTAATAAGATTTAAAATAATGTATAAGTATGTAAAACCCCCTTTTTCAATGACCAACAATTGGATTGCTTAATGAAATAACAAAAACTAGCCTGATTGCTAACAATTAAGTTGTATTGTCTTGTATTTTAAATTAACTGTGAGCACGTGATTTTTGCCCTACGTGAGAATTACTCCCAAACAATTCAAAAAAAAAAAAAAAATAGTATTGTGTTGTTGTGTTGTGCGTGATTTTTGTGTTATTTTTCTTATTATTTGCATTTTTATCCGTGCATATTTGCTTGTTTAAATAAATAAAATATACAAAAAATATGTTGCATATGTATATAAAATTCAAGTTTACAATTAAGTTTATTTTACAGAAATGAAAAGTCATAAAAAATATGTATTTTTGCATTTTTTAAGCATTTAATGTCCAAATCGTGTAATTTTATTTTTATTAATGTTTAATTTTGTGTGATAATTATTATTATGAGTTAATTAGTATTTCAAGATAATTTTTAGTTTTTATAAATTAATCTTAGTATTTTTGGGCTTTATTAATTAGGATGTTGAATAATGGAGAAGAACAAAATAGAAAAAATTTTGGATTGGGCCATCTTGCAAATTAAGTTACAAGCCCAATCCTAAGCACCCTTACCCAACCCAAAACGCCTTGGCCCAAAATGAAAATTTCAGATTTTTAGCCAAAAAATAATCATAATCACATAACATAAAGTAGTGGGGACAAGGAAATAAAGGAAGAAAACATGGAGAGGAAAACATGGAGAGGAAAACATGGATTAGTGGGTTTTCTTTAAATTAAAAAAATATATTCTTTTTAATAAAAGATCTGAAAATTTTCAAAATTCTTGCCTATAAATAGAAGAGAAGATTAGAGAGAAAAAGAGAGAGAAAAAAGAGAGGAAAAATAGGAAGAGAAGAAAAAATAAAAAAATTATCTGCTGTGGTATACACTCGATATACACTTTGGACACAGAAGTATACACAGCAAAAAATTCAATTTTTGAGAGTTTCTTTTGAGAATTAAAAAGAGTCCAAAGCTAGAAAGACAAAACAAAGAGAAAATCTGGAATATATTTTTCTTTTCTATTTTTTACTGGTTTTTGTTTTTTTTTTCTCCGTATTGCTCGAATTTTCGGGATTGAGGTGTTGAAGCTACTGCTGGTTGTTACTGTTGTTGTTGCTGTATTTTCACCGCCCTGTTGATTTTCTATCTTCCATTCCTTTCAAAACCAGGTACACATTCTAAAAACCATGTATTGATGTAAGCTCGAATTGGAAGTTGAAGTTTTGAAATGAAATAGAAAAGCAAGTTGTTGATTAATATTTATTGTTATTTTTCCGTTTTATTAGTTTTGTCAAATTGTAGTTGAAGAATAAATTGGTCATTTAGTCGGCTTGTGAGGGAACACCTTTTGTACTAATATAGAGTAGCCTTTTATGCATGTAATTAATTAGGACTTTTTCTTTTCTTGTAAAGATAAATTAAATAAAAAAAATGTAGTCACTTTAGGATTATCCTTTTAAATAAAAAATGTTACGAGCCTTGCTAAATAGAAAATAAAATCGCGGGGCCCCTCAATAAGAATGTTCACTTTTTCTTAAAAAATAATCAAATGCGGTAAATGATTTAAAATTGCATTATAGTATTGAACATGTTTTAAAAATCAAATATTTAGCCATTACAATAATTTAAGCGACCGTGCTAGAACCACGGGATCCGGGGGTGCCTAACACCTTCCCTCGGGTCAACAGAATTCCTTACTTAGAATTTCTGGTTCGCAGACTTTATTTGGAAAGTCGAAAATTTCCTCGATTTGGGATTTAAATAAATCGGTGACTTGGGACACCATAATTTATTCCAAGTGGCGACTATGAAATAAATAAATAATCTCATTTCGAATATTGTCACTTAAATTGGAAAAACTCCCTTATGCATTATCCTTCGGGGTAAGCGCGCAAAAAGGAGGTGTGACAACTCTGGCGACTCTGCTGGGGACACAAACCCAGAACTACTGGTTCAGGGTTTAAGAATTCGAGCTTTGATTAATTATTTTATTTGGCTTATTTATTATCTGATTTTATTACATGTTTACATTTGATATGCTAAATGTTGCTTTACCGCTTTGATATTTCGTGAACTATATATAAATTGTGCCGATACCCATTTTTCTCTTCTGAGTCTTTTGAAATACAATACCGGGCATTTGCTAGACATAGCCCGTTTTTCTCAAGATAGCTGTGGTGCTTGGCACCGGTGAAGGATTTTGTAGTCACACATGTTTAGGCGGAGAGTTTTGTCAATTAAGCCGGAAAGCCATGCTACCGGTGAACTGACACTCTTCGGCTCGAGTTGTCCGCTCGAGTTAAAGCCAGTCTAGACACTTTTTCCAACAAGATGACGACTTAGAATAACCAAACCTTATGCCGGATCCCCGATAGGAACGTTTATTTGCATCATGTGCATATTTGACTTAGGAGGCTCAACACAAGGGTTGGGCCTGTCTAGGACAGGTGTACCTGAAACAAAAAGACCAACTTGTTGCATCTTTCTGTGTGCATTTATTTGTTTCGATCTTACATGCCGATCGATTTGTTAAAAGAGAGGAAGAAGTGGAAAACATCAGGGTATATAGTCAAAATAGTTTTATGAACAATAGTTAGTTCTTTGAAAATAAATTCTGAAAAAATGCAAAAAAAAATTCCAAATAAATTTTCTTAATTTTACGAAAATAGTTAGTTCTTTAAAAAATAAATTTTAAAAAAAAAAATGCAAAAACAAAAATTCCAAATAAATTTTCTTAATTTTACGAAAATAGTTTAGTTTCTTTGAAAATGATTTTGAGAAAAAAACAAAATGCAAAAATGATTTCTTTGTTTTAGAAATGGTGTTTAAAAATAGGTTGTTTTCTTTTCTTAAAATGATTTAGTTCTTTTATGACCGAACTACGCGGGTCTGATTCTCACCGGATGTGAGATACGTAGGAAAACCTCATTGGTTCCGACCCCAATTTAAAAAAATATATATAAAAAAAAAATATTCTCGCTTAGTTCCTTCATTTATAATCTTTTTTTTATAAAATTCAAAAAAAAGGGTAAAAGTAGTTCAAAAAAAAAACCCCAAAAAAAAATGGTTTCGTTCTTTCTACTGTTTTTCATGAAATAAAAAAGAAAAATCAATAAAAATCAAAATTTAAAAATATGGATTTTACTCCAAAGCAAATAAATTTTTATTTTTAGAAGTCTTTCTATCAAAAAGCAAAAAAAAAAAAAGCAAAAATATGAATATATTTTCCTTTTTTCTTTTAAAGCATTTCTTTCAAGAATTAGTTGATTTACTCAATTCCCGATTTTCCGAACTACGCTCGGTCTGATTCATGCGGGGACATGATACGTAGGCAATCCACATAAGATTCGACCATCACCAAAAGAAAAAAAAATGAAAAAAAAGAGAGAAAAAAAAGAGAAAATTGATAAAGAGAGGAAGAAGATGCAAGCAAAGGAAATTATAAGCCGGAGTAATGCATTACAATCGAATACAAGTAGCAACACGATCAACTATATAAGTGCATCACACCCAACGTGAGATTACTTATCTGTTATGTTGTTTCAGACTAATCGTTTGTTTGCCAAACTCCAGGTTTTAGAAAATAGTGGTTGATTTTGTGGTACTCTGGCTTCACATTCATACTTCACGAGGTCCAAAAGAAAAGTTCAGCAGCCCGTTGCTAAATCAAAAGAAAGTACCCATCCTTATTTCACAAGGTCGAAAAGAAGTGCCAACATGTCTTCAGAAATCCCTTTGCCAACCGTTCCCGTTTTAACCGGGATGATTTGTGAAGACGAAGAATTCGATCCAGCGCTTAAGGCCATAATTGCTATTGCTGATGTGGAAAGGAAGCCCAAGGCGGCCCCGAAACAGGAGAAAGGGGAAAAGAAGAGTAAAATCACTGAGTTAGAACCAGAAAGGGAAATTTGTACACCTAAGCAAGCCTATGTGACATGGGGGGGGGGGGCAATTAAGACACCACGGCTGAATGAGCCGGTGTTTGTTGGACGCGTACCACAGAAGCTTAAAGACCGTCAAGAGGAAGATAATGAGGATTTCATGACTGAAGAGAGTGAAGGAAAACATGAGGCAAAGCTCTGCGATACCCACATGGTCGAGCCAGGGAAAGGGACTATCACCGTTGAGATGGGACCAGACACTAAACTCCCAAACTGAAAGGCTAGGCCATTCCTGATCAGGCGGAAGCCCGGTAAACTTGTCCTGCCGCATTTTTCTGCATCATGAGTTATTTCAATGTGTAAATTGGATGTTTCTTTTAGTTTTTGTCTTTAAAATTCCGAATGTGAACCCTGTTTTATCCTTTCGATTCCAAGAAATGGAATTAATATTTCATCGTCCGTTTCCTTTTCTTTTGTTATTTTTTATTCTTTCAGATTTGTTTTGGTTTTCTTTTTCTCTTCTCTTTAGTTCAAATCATGCAGCTTTAAATAACATGACATGCTTGCGGACTTCATGCCTAGATCCCAAAACACTGTTAGACTTGAGAATAATGAATCGAGAGTTGAAATGCACAAAAGTTTATTTTGAGGAAATGAAACAATGAATTGGAATAACTGAAGGAAAATTGGTTCGCATACAAAAGGGGTGTGTTTTACTCAGGGAATACCCGAGTATTTATCCCAGCAAAGAAAGGGCCATGCTTGCAACAAGAAAGTGCGGCCCAGAAATCTCGAAATAGAACAACCGACGTTAAGGCGCATTCCTCCTCATTACCAAGAGACAAAAGGAAAATTGGCTCCTGATTGGAAAGATCCATACATCATCTGGAAAATATCACCGAGAGGGACACTGTATCTGGGAGACATTGAAGGAAATAATCTTGAAACGGCAATCAATACAGATACAGTATAAAGGTACTATGTCAGGACCTCCTGCGACGTTGGCTTTTGTATGATTGAGATGATGAAGGCTTTCTTTCTTGCTACCCCAAACACTATAAATCCTTTGTAAAATCCTTTGATCCGGTAATGTTTCTTTGTTCACCCTCTTTGGAACCCGAAATAAATAAAAAACAAATTAAAAAAAAAAACAATTTAAAAAAAAAATTGAAAAAAAAGAAGAGAAAAGAATATATATATATATATATATATATATATATATATATATATATGAAAGAAAAATATAATAAAATAAAATAAAAACAAAAATTACCTCCATCCCGAACTACGTTCTGACTTGATTCCGAAAGGATACGTAGGCAACCTCTTCCTGAGGTTCAGTCACACCAAAACAAAAATCCCAATTTCCCCAAAAATTAAAACTGGGGCAGATGATATGACGGTTCAGTTTAAATCCGTCAAGATGGTTCCAGAGTTGTAATTCCATTCAATTTCCTTTTTACCCAAAAAACCTTGTTCAAGTCCTTCGGATCAATTGGCAAAGGCAAGGAAGTGAAGAATGTCATTGACGGAAATCTGACACAGTCTGAATTGAGAGAAACAAAATGAGAGAGTCTTATCGGTGAAAATCTTCGGGCACCATAAGGCGATGGCGATTGGAAAAGCTAAAAATGAGAGAGTCCGTTTAGTAAAAACTCGCAAAGAGCACTATCAGGCGACAAGGAGAAGAGAAATGAGAGGGATCGATTGGCGGAAACCCGCAAAAGGCGCCACCGACCAAAAGAAAGACGTCCATTCACTAAAGAATTTTGGCAAGATTCCATGGTTTTGAAATTGCGAATCAATGGGTTCATAAGAAGTTGGAAAGTTTATGTGGGTCAGGCGTCCAGTCCAAGAAGCATGTCATGTTTATTTGAAGTCAGCATGTATCCCAGATAAGTCCTTCTTTTTTTTCCCCGAGAGGGACGTTTCTCTTTAAACTCATTTCCTTGCTTTTTGTATAGTTATTCTTTGAATCCCTTTCGGTTTAATTTTAATTCTGAAACTATTACAAAGAAAGGCGGCGGGACCAGTTTTACAGGATTCCGTTTGGTAAAAAGGCAAAGAAAGATACCCAGCCTCAGTGGTGTATTGATCCAATCCCGACTGATCATGAGGGTCGATCATTTGCACAGGAAAGGACATTAAGAAGGAAAAGGAAATCAAATGCTAAGGTTTTAAAAACGGAACGAGACAGAAAGATAGAGCCCGCACAGGCGAGTCCTCAAAGAATTTCGAGTTTGAACCCGGTCAGTGTGAAAAGAAGTCAACCCCAAAGACAATTGGTAGCAAAGTTCTCAATGGAAATGGGGCAATCAAGGCCACAAAGTCAACCACTTTTTCAACTAATAAAATGTTCTTTGTTCAAAGCGGGTCTATTTAATTGTGCAAAAAGAAGGTACAACTCAAAGAAGTGAAGTACCAAGCATTGAAATGGCTTTGGAACAAGGAAAGCGCATAAAAAGGGAAGTTTCTTTTCAAAAGCTTTATCTTATGCATCTGTTAAAAAAAAAAAAAGAGAAAATACCTAAAAGAAGGCCCAAAAGGAAGAATAAAAGAAAAGAAAATGAAAACTCCAAAAAAAAAAAGAGAATCAAATCATATCAGTCCAATATCTGTTTGGACCCCGGTCAGAAAAATATTGTTTGAATTCCGGCCAGAAAGCCGTGAAACTTTTATCCCGGTCGGAAAACCGAGGATCTCCCCAGTCAGAAAACTACGGAGCCATTTACTTTTACCCCGGCCAAAAACCGAGGATCTAACGGCCAAAAAAACCGTTAGATATTGTTTGAATTCGGGCCAGAAAGCCGTGAAACTTTTATCCCGGTCAGAAAACCGAGGATCTCCCCAATCGAAAACTGCGGAGCCATTTACTTTTACCCCGGCCAAAAAACCGAGGATCTAACGGCAAAAAAAAACCGTTAGATATTGTTTGAATTCCGGCCAAAAAGCCGCGAAACTTTTATCCCCGGTCAGAAAACCGAGGATCTCCCAGTCAGAAAACTGCGGAGCCATTTGCTTTAACCCCGACCAAAAAACCGAGGATCCGACGGCCAAAAAACCGTTAGATATTGTTTGAATTCCGGCCAGAAAGCCGTGAAACTTTTATCCCGGTCAGAAAACCGAGGATCTCCCAGTCAGAAAACTGCGGAGCCATTTACTTTTACCCCGGCCAAAAAACCGAGGATCTGATGGCCAAAAAACCGTTAGATATTGTTTGAATTCCGGCCGGAAAGCCGCGAAACTTTTATCCCCGGTCAGAAAACCGAGGATCTCCCAGTCAGAAAACTGCGGAGCCATTTACTTTTACCCCGGCCAAAAAAACAGGGTCTGGCGGCCAAAAACCCGTTAGACATTGTTTGAATTCCAGCCAGAAAGCCGTGAAACTTTTATCCTCGGTCAGAAAACCGAGGATCTCCCCAGTCAAAAAACTGCGGAGCCATTTACTTTTACCCGGCCAAAAAACTGAGGGTCTTGCGGCCAAAAAACCGCTAGACATTGTTTGAATTCCGCCAGAAAGCCGTGAAACTTTTATCCCCAGTCAAAAAATCGAGGATCTCCCAGTCAGAAAATTGCGGAGCCATTTACTTTTACCCCGGCCAAAAAACCAAGGATCTGACGGCCAAAAAACCGTTAGACATTGTTTGAATTCCGGCCAGAAAGCCGTGAAACTTTTATCCCCGGTCAGAAAACCGAGGATCTCCCAGTCGGAAAACTGCGGAGCCATTTACTTTAACCTCGGCCAAAAAACCGAGGGTCTGACGGCCAAAAAACCGTTAGATATTGTTTGAATTCCGGCCAGAAAGCCGTGAAACTTTTATCCCTGGTCAGAAAACTGAGGATCTCCCAGTCAGAAAACTACGGAGCCATTTACTTTAGCCCCGGCCAAAAAACCGAGGGTCTGACGGCCAAAAAACCGTTAGACATTGTTTGAATTCCGGCCGAAAGCCGTGAAACTTTTATCCCCGGTCGAAAACCGAGGATCTCCCCAGTCAAAAACTGCGGAGCCATTTACTTTTACCCCGACCAAAAACCGAGGATCTGACGGCCAAAAAACCGTTAGATATTGTTTGAATTCGGCCAGAAAGCCGTGAAACTTTTATCCCCGATCATAAAACCGAGGATCTCCAGTCAAAAAAACTGCGGAGCCATTTACTTTTACCCCGGCCAAAAAACCGAGGATCTGACGGCCAAAAAACCGTTAGATATTGTTTGAATTCCGGCCAGAAAGCCGTGAAACTTTTATCCCCGGTCAGAAAACCGAGGATCTCCCAATCAGAAAACTGCGGAGCCATTTACTTTTACCCCGGCCAAAAAACCGAGGATCTGACGGCCAAAAAACCGTTAGATATTGTTTGAATTCCGGCCGAAAGCCGTGAAACTTTTATACCCGGTCAAAAAATCGAGGATCTCCCAGTCTGAAAAAGAGAATCAAATCATATCAGTCCAATATCTGTTTGGACCCCGGTCAGAAAAACCGAGGGTCTTTCCGGCCAGAAAGCCGTGAAACTTTTATCCCGGTCAGAAAACCGAGGATCTCCCAGTCAGAAAACTGTGGAGCCATTTACTTTTACCCCGGCCAAAAAACCGAGGATCCGACGGCCAAAAACCGTTAGATATTGTTTGAATTCCGGCCAGAAAGCCGTGAAACTTTTATCCCGGTCAGAAAACCGAGGATCTCCCAGTCAGAAAACTGCGGAGCCATTTACTTTTACCCCGGCCAAAAAACCGAGGATCCGACGGCCAAAAAACCGTTAGATATTGTTTGAATTCCGGCCAGAAAGCCGTGAAACTTTTATCCCCGGTCAAAAACCGAGGATCTCCCCAGTCCGAAAACTGCAGAGCCATTTACTTTTAACCCCGGCCAAAAACCGAGGGTCTAGCGGCCAAAAAACCGTTAGACATTGTTTGAATTCCGGCCAGAAAGCCGTGAAGCTCTTCTTCAAAATCCCGGCCAGAAAGCCGTGGAACGTTTATTTGTGAAATTGTGATTTTCTTACCCAATACCAAAGAGTCTTTTAATCGCTCTATGTGTCACAACTAACTCACGAAATTTTCCTAGCAAAACTGGGGCAGAAAAATTTCGTTCGTTTGTTTGTTTTGTTGTCTAAATAGGTTTGATCTCGGGATGCAACGATCGAGATAACCTACAAATGGAACATCAATCCAGAGTGAAGAAAAGAGGAAAAGAACCAAAAGAAAGAGTTCAAATGTTGGAGTAAACAAAGGCACGGATTGCTCAGAAGATGATTGAAGTAACAAGCTCCGCCGACTCTGTTTCACTCAATGTTACAGAAAATAAACAAGAACGTACAGTTTGTTGAGCATCAAGATTCAGATCGAGGTCTACAGCAAATCAGCTAAGATTCAAGATCAAGTTTTCAAGAGAATCATAGATAGGAATCTTGTAACTCATAGTTTTGATAGCATTGCTAGTTCAGCTTTAATTTCTCCTTTTGGTGTAATAAGGAGGTCAGTGAGCAGTAAGCAGCAACTGCAACAACGATAGCAACAGTAACAGCAAAGTGTCAGTTCAAGGTAGTCCCAACTACCAAAACTTCCCGAACTACATTGACCTGATTCCTGTTTAGCCCAGGATATGTAGGAGGCCTCCCGAAGCAAAGGCTCGGTCAAGATCTTTTCAAAATGCTTCATACGGAGTGCTCAAAACGGGCAAAAATCGCTCGTATTTGCTCATTATCTTTGCACGAAAACTCTTCATATTTCCGCGCAAAGAGGGGCAGCTGTGAGCACGTGATTTTTGCCCTACGTGAGAATTACTCCCAAACAATTCAAAAAAAAAAAAATAAATAAAATAGTATTGTGTTGTGCGTGATTTTTGTGATTTTTGTGTTATTTTTCTTATTATTTGCATTTTTATCCGTGCATATTTGCTTGTTTAAATAAATAAAATATACAAAAAATATGTTGCATATGTATATAAAATTCAAGTTTACAATTAAGTTTATTTTACAGAAATGAAAAGTCATAAAAAATATGTATTTTTGCATTTTTTAAGCATTTAATGTCCAAATCGTGTAATTTTATTTTTATTAATGTTTAATTTTGTGTGATAATTATTATTATGAGTTAATTAGTATTTCAAGATAATTTTTAGTTTTTATAAAGTAATCTTAGTATTTTTGGGCTTTATTAATTAGGATGTTGAATAATGGAGAAGAACAAAATAGAAAAAAATTTGGATTGGGCCATCTTGCAAATTAAGTTACAAGCCCAATCTTAAGCACCCTTACCCAACCCAAAACGCCTTGGCCCTAAATGAAAATTTCAGATTTTTAGCCAAAAAATAATCATAATCACATAACATAAAGTAGTGGGGACAAGGAAATAAAGGAAGAAAACATGGAGAGGAAAACATGGAGAGGAAAACATGGATTAGTGGGTTTTCTTTAAATTAAAAAATATATTCTTTTTAATAAAAGATCTGAAAATTTTCAAAATTCTTGCCTATAAATAGAAGAGAAGATTAGAGAGAAAAAGAGAGGAAAAATAGGAAGAGAAGAAAAAATAAAAAAATTCTCTGCTGTGGTATACACTCGATATACACTTTGGACACAGAAGTATACACAGCAAAAAATTCAATTTTTGAGAGTTTCTTTTGAGAATTAAAAAGAGTCCAAAGCTAGAAAGACAAAACAAAGAGAAAATCTGGAATATATTTTTCTTTTCTATTTTTTACTGGCTTTTGTTTTTTTTTTCTCCATATTGCTCGAATTTTCGGGATTGAGGTGTTGAAGCTACTGCTGGTTGTTACTGTTGTTGTTACTGTATTTTCACCGCCCTGTTGATTTTCCATCTTCCATTCCTTTCAAAACCAGGTACACATTCTAAAAACCATGTATTGATGTAAGCTCGAATTGGAAGTTGAAGTTTTGAAATGAAATAGAAAAGCAAGTTGTTGATTAATATTTATTGTTATTTTTCCGTTTTATTAGTTTTGTCAAATTGTAGTTGAAGAATAAATTGGTCATTTAGTCGGCTTGTGAGGGAACACCTTTTGTACTAATATAGAGTAGCCTTTTATGCATGTAATTAATTAGGGCTTTTTCTTTTCTTGTAAAGATAAATTAAATAAAAAAATGTAGTCACTTTAGGATTATCCTTTTAAATAAAAAATGTTACGAGCCTTGCTAAATAGAAAATAAAATCGCGGGGCCCCTCAATAAGAATGTTCACTTTTTCTTAAAAAATAATCAAATGTGGTAAATGATTTAAAATTGCATTATAGTATTGAACATGTTTTAAAAATCAGATATTTAGCCATTACAATAATTTAAGCGACCGTGCTAGAACCACGGGATCCGGGGGTGCCTAACACCTTCCCTCGGGTCAACAGAATTCCTTACTTAGAATTTCTGGTTCGTAGACTTTATTTGGAAAGTCGAAAATTTCCTCGATTTGGGATTTAAATAAATCGGTGACTTGGGACACCATAATTTATTCCAAGTGGCGACTCTGAAATAAATAAATAATCTCATTTCGAATATTGTCACTTAAATTGGAAAAACTCCCTTATGCATTATCCTTCGGGGTAAGCGCGCCAAAAGGAGGTGTGACATTAACTGCTGAATTGTTGCTACTCATTCTGTATCCAGTTAAACATTTTATCTATTGGTAATTCTATATTCATTTAAATATGTATAAAAGAATGTTAACTTTGTGTGGATGAAAATAAAATTTGACTATTTTTCTAGAATGAACGTAATATGGGGACTTGGATGTCAAAAAGGTCACAATCCTCCAATTTCATTGTTAGCAATTATAACCCACGTAGCTATCCATTTCATTTTCTCATGTCAATTTTCAAACACAACCTAGAATAAAATAGCTGATACACAATAATGCGAAGCATTTTTATATGATCAACAGCCACAAACAACCCTTACCTAAAATACCAAACGACCTCCCCCCCTCCAACCCTTTCATTTAATACCATCCGCCGCCCTGAAACGCCTCTCTTCTCTCAAATGCTTTTAAACCTAAACCTAATTGAACCTCGCTAACACTCATCTATGTCTATCTATGGTGGTTTCTCATCACCCCCAGGCCTCTAATGGCCTCCCTCACGTTAGTCTTGCCATCTCTAGGGTCCTCAATGGACCATAGTCAGTTGGCTTGCATCTATGGTCCCTTTCTCGCCTGTTTCAGGCTGTTATAGTGTGATTTCGAGTAAGATCGTCCTATATTGACCATGATATATGGGTTTCTAAGCATGTTTCTTCACCTATGTGTTGTTCTCCTCAAAACCTATTTTCTTCCTTTGGAACCTCTTAGATCTGTACAGATCTGAGATGATTTTCACTTGTTCATATGAGTTATACAACAACCTTGAGATTATTTACAATAATCGTATGATTTTTAAGTGATTTTCATCTTTTTCTAAATTATGGTTTCTAGAAATTTCTTTTACAAAATGTTTGATGATTTTTGGGTGTTTGATCCTCTGCTTCTTATGTATTTTGACTGATTTTGTAAGATTACTACGACATTAACTCGCTTGTACTGAAAACCCTAAAGTTTTTGACAATTTTGTTTGGTTTCTGAGTACTGGTAGTGTTCTTGATTTGGTTCTTGTGGTTTCTCTTTAGCCATTTGAATGTCTCGTGGTTTTTCTTGTCCCAATATGCCTCTACTGGATTTCTTAGTTTAACCTTTCACTCATTCTATATGTTTGTGTTCATCCTGACTATTCATTCCTTACCTTATTTTATCTGTTAAACGTGCTGACTCTTTCGTGATTTTCTCTCTAACTGAGACCCATTAGGGTTCTAACCTAATTTCTTTTGACTAAGTTCTATATTTTTGTGAAATTTTACTTAGTTTATTTTCTATTTATGGGAATTGATATATATACTCTTTCTAGAAATCAGTATTGCTTTGAAATTATAGTTGATTGATTACTTCGTTAAAGATTGGTATGCATAGACTTTATTTATTTTCTTGTTTATAAATTTATTTGGTCGTCTCTGCCTTAATTTCTTACCCATATAACTTTGGGATTCTTACTAATTCTTTATTTGGTATGGTTTGGTCTTTTTGCCTTAATTAAACCCATGTTGGTACCGTTTGGCTAAATTAAAGGAGTCTATTCTAAACTCTTTATATATGATTGGATTCTAATTGCCCTTAATTATTGCTTTCTGATTCTTCACCTTATTAACTCTACCCTCGAACTGCTATATAAACGCTCTCCTATTCTCACTTAAAAATAAGAGCATTAGTTCACAACAGCACACTTACACTCTAAAGCTCTCTTTTTTCTACATACTTGTGATATTCACTAGTCTAGCCGGCTCAAAACCATGGCTAGATATTGGGATTACGTCTGTTATATATTCTGCACTCTTTCCTTAAACTGGTATGCCTCTAGTTAAATTTTGAAATCCAAGCCCTATGTGTTTCATCCATGCAATAGTTCATCAGTTATGAATTCAACTTGTATTCGTGCTTACTTATTTGCCTAACATGTCTAAACTATGTCTTGTTCAATGTATGCTTTATATTATGTACTCTTTCCTGCTTACTTCTTTGCCTAGCATGTCCAAACTGTATGTTTAATTCTTTTCAAGACATGTCAGGTTTCCTGAACTGCAACTATGATCTATGTCTTAACTATTTACTATCCATGATTAGGCTGCGAAATCGCTAAGAGTCTAAGTGTATTATGCAGTTTGTTAACTATATGCTTCCTCTATACCCTATCCATGTACCCCCCAAAAGTGACTCTTATGTTCTCCAATCCCTTTATCCCTATGTGAGATCTGCTAAGTATTTTCTAAATCTGGATGTTTTATAACCAATTGACTGCCTGCTGTTTTCAAAAGAGTTTTGGTACTCTTCTCAAACTGTCTTTTACTACTAAATTATTTCCTCTTTTTGAAAACCTTTTTCACTCCTAAAGTAATGTTTGTACTATTTTCAAAACCTTTTCAAAACTATGTCATCCTTTTCTCGATCATTTTCGTATTTCCTATATTTCTTATATTGTTATTATTTTATTATTATATGTTATGTATTTTATATTATTTTATTATGAGTCTATTGATAATACTAATATATTATCTCTTATTGCTCTTGGTGCTCTCTTGAGCCAAGGGTCTCCTAGAAATAGCTTCTCTGCCCCTCGGGGTAGGGTTAAGGTCTGCATAGATATTACCCTCCCCAGACCCCACTTGTGGGATTATACAAGGATGTTGTTGTTTCAAAACTATGTCAAGCATACTCACTTTACTCTTAGAATACTAGGTCATGCCTTTCTGATATGTGTACTGCCTTGAGATCTTTGAGATCACTATGAACTCTGGCATGTCAGAGTTGGCCCTTCTACACTACACCTAAGTCAGTTATTATTTGAAAAGGACTAGGTGTGAGCACTGCCTGGCATCCTTGAGGTCCTTAGGGAACTCTGACACACCTAGAAATGAAATTGGCTATGGAACTTTAACATTTGAGGCTATTGAAAGATTAGAAGTCATTTGGGCCTACTGCAAGCTCCCTATAGATTAATTTTCTATTTATGTAAATTCTTTATTTAATTCATTGGTCTGTAACTAAACAAACATTGGGGTGATTAGCGAAACGGGTGGGTAGTTATATATGTTGGGTAGATTGTGTAGATACCATGCCTATAGGGTCGTGTTGATTCAGAATGTATTTTTTATGCTTTCTTTTCTTTCACAATATTAGAAACCATGCCTATAGGATCTAAAATGGCTTTAATAATAGAGATATTGCCTATAGAGTGTGAAGTAATTGAAGTTCAGTTTTTATTACAACATGTAATCAAATTCATCTCCTTAGAAATCATGCCAATAAGTTCAAAAGTCAGATTTTAATAATTAGATACCATGCATATATGAGTTAAAAACAACCCTGATATAAATCAAGCCTATAAGACTTTAAAACAGTTCTTTCAGTTCAATTCGTGGTTATATATTTTGAATCAGCTTAATTAATTAATGTGTCTGTTTCCTAAATAAGTTTTCAAACTCTGCCTTAAATTAATATCGCTATAAAACATGTCTATAGATCTCAAGTTAAGCGTTTAAAATTTGTTCATTGTTTTACTGCATTCCTAATCAGTATAGATATCATACTCATATGACATCACTATAACGCCTAGGCAAGCCTATAGGGTGATTAAAACTCTGTAACTATAAAACCGCGTTTTGTTATCTAAGACTGTTCGCATTCAACATGTCTAAACTGAGTAGGCAAGTTGAATAGGTCTTTGACACTTTGTCTTAGTTCAGTGCTCTATAATCTCTGTTCACCTAGATATCATGTTCTAAGGTCTTTCATTTAAATACTTAAAATTGTTGTTTCAGACGTGCATTTGTCATGTTTGTGGACGTAAATATGAGACTCTAATTGTTCACTCTTTATGTGCAGTCCTAATTGTTTTGATTGAAGCTAAGATTTTTCTCCTTTAAATACCTTAGGATGGTCTAGAACTACCTAAAATTAGAGGTCCCAAATACCTCTAGGGCCACAAGGAAGGGACGGGTAGTGCACGCATAGGATACTTTTCAGGGTTACTAGAACGCTTTAGGATACAACTAAAGGGAGGGAATTGGGTAGTAAAGATATGAAGACTACGCGCTAATATTACGTGTATCCCCCCATTGATAAGTGATTACCGGATATTGTGTCGGGTGATCCTGTAGGCTAACTAACCTAGGGCCCCTCTTTCCCAATTCTCATTGTTTAACTTTTACTTTCCTCTATATTTGTGCAACTTGTTCAAATCTTTTCCTTTTGTTTCATTATTTGAGTCATACAATGTCAAAATATGCCTTTATTTGCAAGTATGTGTTAAAACTATTCATTTGTTAAAAAGACTAATTCACATAAGTGCAAGTTCGATCGGGACTTACCATTCTGGACTGACAGGGTGCCTAACACCTTCTCCTCAAAGTTATTTTGAGACCTTACCTTAAATCTCTACTGATGCAAACTAGTCTTAATTGCTCTAGGTGTCCTAACGTACCTAAATCCATTAGGTGGCGACTCTTTAAAAACCCAAATCCCAAGAGGAAATGAGTTATTACCCCCATAGAGTCGAAACCCAGACTTCTCTCCGCAATGGGAAAAAAGGGGGCGTGACATCGATTCCCTATTTGAATCCCTTGGGGGTTTGGCTCTGTTAGGATGAACTGAACCCGAAGGGGCTCCTAACTGGTCATCCTCGACCCCGATTTTTGACTGTTAATGATTGTGCACATCTAACTATGTCACATCTGGATATTCGATCAAGTTTTGTTTTAGCTATCGTGATGCAATCGAACTCCGCTCGGTCAAACCCTGCATAAAGGTGTGTACGGACCAGTCATCAGACACTGCAGTAATTCTATTCTTTCCGTCTGAATAGACACATATTACCTTAACATCTCGTCGTTCCTTTGTTTTATTTTGAGGATGCCGGATTTTCTCGTGGCCACCTTTATGGCGCCAACGTGTGCTTTCACGAAAGCGTTTGCTAACATCGCAAATGAGTCAATAGAGTTATGAGCTAAATTGTGATACTAAATCATAGATCCTTTCTACAATGTTTCTCCAAACTTTTTCAACAAGGCTTATTCGATCTCATCGTCATTCAAATCATTTTCTTTGACCCCGCAAGTATATGAAGTAATATGCTCGTCGGGGTCAGTTGTTTCATTAGTTTTGGGTATATCGGGCATTTGAAATTTCTTAGGAATGCGCATCAGAGCTGTGCTTTGAGGGAATAGTTTTTGTATGAACTTTTTGGCATCTAAACCTTTCAAGACTAGAGGTTCCCTCGGCGTTTGGTCAACACGGGTGTTATAAGAGTTCACCTTTTTATCATTATGTTCAATTTTCTTTACTTCAGACTCAATCCCCTTAGTGAGCTCTTCGAGCATTCTCATAATTGTGGTGTTAATCCCCAAGACACTTTCAACTAGATTTTCCAGTGCCGATTCAAGTGCGTCGAGAGTTTACTGGTTCAATTGTGTTTGAAGTTTTATTTTGACTCTGAAGTTGAGCGATGGCGATTTGCTGAGCTTGCAGCATCTCGAATATCACTTGGAGGTTGACTTCCCTATCTCCTATTCCCGGTGTTTCTTGGTCCCTTGGTCGGGCTTCCCTGCGTATATTCCCTCCAAGGTCTGCTCCTAGATCTCCATTCAGGCAATGTGCGAACTAATATCAACTGATTCCACATTTGGCACTTTCCCCAGGTTTATCGGTGATACACCGACCCTTGTATTGATGTTTTCCCCAAGACCTTCGTTGTCATATATGGATGCATTTTGTGAGTTAGACATGTTCAGCATGAGAATAAAAAAAACTTGACAAGAAAAAATGTTAAAATAACGTGTGTAATGAGAATGAGTAACGAAATAACCACTATTATCTTTAGCTCCACAGTGGACGCCAAACTGTTTACATCGAAAATATGAGTAACAATTAAATTCGATTTTTGGTTTTAAAGATATGTAATTAAATTTCCATACCGATTAATATTCAAGAATATGAGTTATAAATAAAAGAAATAAGTAAATCATATCAATGTTATTCAGCAATATTGACCTCGAGCTGGGTGACCTCGAGATGGATTAAGAACAATAAAGTAAGAACAATAAATGTAAAGGATAATTTGATGAACAGTATGAGAGAAAAGTAGGATAGTATATTCTTGTCAATGATGAAATGATGTTACAAATAATTTGGGTCCCCTTTATATAATAGAGGAACCTAAATATGGTATATTTCTATTTACACTAAGGAATATTCTTGATACAACTGTCTAATCGCCTAGTACGAAATCATACAATCCTATTACGGGATTTGCGCCATGATCTTGGGGACGTGGTAGGAATCCAGCTTATTCTGTTACAAATTCATAACGGTACAATTTCGAGGTCGAGTACACTCGGCCTTGGTATGCATCATGCTCTGTCTTCAAACTCGGGTCCGGCCCCTCAAGTTCGACCTCGATCTTATCTGAACTCGAGCTTTGGACGTCCTTTCGAGCCTATAGATCGAAGGCATACGATCTCGACCATATATAATTCCATTATTAATCGACAAGACATTTTGTGTTACTTTGAATCCTTACTCCTATTCCATTCGTGTCATGCCTATAGGTGTTAATTGGGCCGGGCTGACCCATTTTCAACCCGGGTCAGCCCGATTCAACCCGTTATTGTAGCTTAATGTGCGGGCTTGGACGGGTTGGTCGGGGGCGGGTTATGGATGAACATATTTTGGATAACGGTGCACCGTGCCCACTAAGCCCGTTATCAGGCCGGTTACTGTTACAATTTTTTTTTTAATTATTTAGACCGTTGCCAACAGTCAAAATTTAATTAAAAAATAAAAATAATATTTACACTAACCCGGCCCGCCGGAACCCGAACATGCCCACAATAACTCGAAAATTCCCAACAAGCTACTAGCGCGTTATCCCAGCTCGCTAATCAACCCGATCCGATAACGGACGGGCTGTTTTTTTTATTCAACCTGTCCCCGCCCGCCCGATAAACACTTCTAGTCATGCCTACAGACCATATAACAAGACCTTCTAGATTATTATCATCTATGACCAATGAAATTTGAAAAAGTGTAGTAGTTTCTTCCAATACAAAATAATATAGTGCCTTAACAAATCCTCTATCTTAAAATACAGTAAAGTACTCGTTAGGTGCACAAATTTTCCCAGCTTGACCTCCGCAAATCTAAATTTTATCCTTCTGACGAGCACCAAATTTCCTTCTTCCTCACTATTTCACTCCATCACCTACCAATGCATTCTACTTTACATACTTTTATAAATTCATAAACCCAAAAAAATTCCTCTTAAAGAGTCCTTTTTTTGTTTCGTTTGATTTTCGGTGCAATTTTATTTTGTTATTATGTATAGATCGGGAGCTGTAATGGCATGGAACGTATTCAGATTTTGTACGGCCTTACGAGGGCTCGGTTCGATCATGATCATTTTGGTTATGGGAGTTGTGGGAGTTACTTATTACGCTGTCGTTTTGACTAATTATGGGCCGTCCCTTGCTAGCAGTGGCGGTCTCCTTGATACCCTCATCCCTTTTTTAGTACTCGTCATATTCCATTGTCTGGTAAATTTCTTCCAAATTTGTGTACTTTAGGAATATTTGAGGGGGTTTAGTAATAAATCATGATGACTTTTGGGTGTTTAACGTATTTACATGTTCTCACTTTTTTCTCCCTCGAGTTTTGATGGGAGGTGCAAGCGAATATTTTATGGAATTTGGGAAATTAAAATTAATTTTTTTTCTTAGTGATTCTTGAATTACAATCCCGTGGCTTATGTGCTTCTCCCTTTAATAAAATGAGTAATTTTCTTAAGAGTAGATAAACTTTGTGCTACTAAGTAGCTAAACTAGTACTTATTTGTGATCGTTGCAGTTGGTGATGCTTCTGTGGTGTTATTTCTCTGTTGTTTTTACTGATCCTGGTAGTGTGCCTCCAAATTGGAGGCCAGAATTGGATGAAGAAAGAGGGGAAGCTGACCCGTTAACTGCATCAGAATTTGGGGCTTCGCCAGCTGACACGGGGAATCCAAGAATACGTTTTTGTAGAAAGTGCAACCAGTTAAAACCGCCTCGGTGCCATCACTGTTCTGTTTGTGAGTTCTTGTTGTTCACCGTATGATATTTTTTTTTTCTGTTATTTCGTTTGCGATTGAGTTGCGTCTGTTTCCATGTTTTAGGTGGAAGGTGTGTGCTAAAGATGGATCATCATTGTGTGTGGGTTGTCAACTGTGTTGGAGCATTAAACTACAAGTATTTCCTTCTCTTCTTGGTAAGTAATCATAAATCATGAATGCTGAAAAGTTTATATATGGTTGGCTATTAGCTTCTAAAATTACTCTCTTGGCATGACTATTTTTGTTGACAATGCCAATAAAATATTATCTTATAAAAATTGATGATGTGTGTTCAGGAAGATGAAATTTCTTTGTGACTTCTCTGCTTACCAACTAGCTTCTTTGGTTGTTGGGCTTCTACTCTAATAGTAACATACGCAGTCTGTCCCCTACAACTACAACAACATATCTAGTATTATCCCACACCTTGGGATCTGCTCTCTATTTTAATTAAAACAACATTGTATTATGTTTGGTACACTTTTATAGCATTCCTGTCACGCCCCAACCTAGGAAAGCAGACACGACAATCAATGCCTTACTTTGATCCAGCGAACCAACATGTCATGGCCTAATAACCGTAACGCATGCATGATTTGGACTTGTAAAGCTGTAAATAATGAAAGAGTTATTCATACATGCCATATGTGACCTCAATCGTAAATGACAAAAGACAACATGACCACTATGTCTATGGAGCCCTATGACCATATGAATAAAGAATTGCCAGACAAAGAACCCGACTATATCAAAAAGAATATCAATGTCTGTGTCATCAATAGGATTACCCCGAACATAGAATAGGACTCACCAAAAGACTGAAGGAATGAGGGAGGTGCCTAGCGAGGGTCCACAAAAGAGATGCAGCGCCTCGGCGAAGGGATGTGAGTACATTAAAACAAATTCTCGTACCTCGTCGATTCCCTCACGTGAAATGGGACATGACATTTTTAAAAAGCATGAAGAGATAATATGCAATTCAAACCAATATCATTTCCATTTCATAAACATCTTAGAGTTTGAGTTTTAAACAAATTTATAACTTTTAGTGGGAGTTATAAGCCACCATGTATACCCATGGTGTTTCGATCTTAGCCCGACCGGGTTGGGCATCTCACTACACTACCAATGTCATGTGGATGTTGACAATTTTGCTAGCATTAATAACTCAACCAAGGGTGATTATTTAATTGTTCAAACCATTGGATACGATAGCTTTGGATATTTGGCCTTTTATGCAAATACCTTCTTAGTCATCTAAGGATATTCCCAAAATATTTTATTTTCATTTGGTACTTCTGTCCCTTAATCATGGTCTTTAAGTTTAGGCTCAATAGCCACATATAATTCTTAATGCCATTTGCATATTCTTTTGCCTTACATTTGAAAAACCATAGAGTTATATTCATGTTTTCTGGGAAAAGCTTAAGCATCATATTCATTTTCAGTTAAAATTTTGAAATTCTTTTGGAAACAATCTCTCTACTCTTTTTGGGTAAAGGTAAGGTTTGCGTACACACTACCGTCTCTAGACCCCATTAGTGAAATTTTACTGGGTGGTTGTTAAAATTTTAAAATATTCATAATCATATTCGTCATGTGACGCTTAGCATTTGAAACCACATCATTTGGTGAAAACATGCACAGCACACCCACAATTATACACTAACAATTTGGATGCCATTTTGTCATGTAGCTAGCATTTAGAAAACATGGAGTTTGGAGAAACGATTCTATGGAAGGGTTCAACTCAACATACTTTAAATGTCTTGAAGCTAATGTAGCTCTTTGTGTTCCAACAACATCATATCTAGTAAAATTCCACAAGTGGGCTTAGGTGAGGGTAGTGTGTACGCTGACCTTACTCCTACCTTGTATTCCAATCGACTTATTAAGAATTTAAGCTACACAACACAATAGGTGCTAGACATAAATCACCACCCAATTCCAGCATTAGTCTTTACCCGTTCACTATTCATTATAAACCCTAGTTCATACATTAAAGAGCTAGTGTATCTTCCCATTCAAATGGTGATTCTCAACCCATCATACTCCCCAAATATCTATCTCATAGTTGTATTTGAACATGGCGTAGAGATGTTACCGTTTGAGTTCAAAACCCTAGCTCAGGATCCTTCTAGAGATTCTTGAAATTTGGTGGAATCCTGTGGATTTTAATCATAAATGTTGCATCAATAATAAATGCTTATCTTGGGGTGTATTTACGGTGGAGGAGCTCCTTATTCTTTCTAGGATTCAAAAACTTGCTCAAAGTTCCTCTTACTCTCTCTCCCTGCTATGTTCTTTAAATGGACCAAAGTGGTCTGCATAGGCCCGCCATCCACCTGTGTAGCTATGCATGAGCTGGGCCGTCTGGTCCTTTTCTCTAGGTCATTTTGGCCACTCCCTATAAATTGTTACGCGTGGTGCGTAGCTATGCACCAAATGTGCATAGCAGTTGCTGGGTGTAGGAGTTGGCTAGCGTGGAAGCTGCCTTGTGCATGTGTAGCAGCCTCTTTTATGCGAAGCTTATGGCTCCCGTGCATAGGTGTTGGCCTCCCATGCGTAGGAGATGTCCTTCCATGCGTAGGACTTAGGAGGCCTCTCCCCTGAAGGCCCTCTTACTTCACCTTCTGTTTTTGCCTATGCAGACCATGCATAGCTGAGCTTCCCTTTGTGCCTTTGTCTCCTTCCAACTTAGTTTCTTAAATCCCGGATTAATCCCTATCATGCGTAGTAATTGTGGGGCTTTACAATCCCCGCCATTGCTTACATGTTAAGTGGAGTGCTTTCGATGTTCTTGTATCACAAATGCTATGTCATTTTTTTTGGGGGGGGGGGATGATCTGAGTATTTCAATTGATTTGCTGTTTTACAAACCATATTCACAAATCCGACCTTGGTTGGATTTGTTTTACAATAATTATGAGCTGTTGTAAGTTTTATGTTTCTTATATAAAAGCATAACAAGAGTTCCATATATGACATGTTTCTCCTGAAGATGCTATCCTGCTAGATGTACAACTACTGGTAATATGCAGTATGGGGATATATCCCTGCGTACGGATCTGACCATTGTTAATCTGTTAATGTTAATTTGTGAGGAACTTATTCTACTACCGTTTCCCGTAACATGCCATTTGCCAAAATTTACTCGCCATTTTGTATGTTAATTTGTGAGGAACTTATTCTATTAGCGTTTCCTGTAACAGATCATTTGCCAAATTTTGTCTGGCCATTTTGTCATATACAATGTGGTTTTCTTAGGGTATTGAAAGTGATAGTTGATAGTGAGAGTTTATCCTTTTCCACATTCTTCCTCCATGCTGGTGCCTGTCAATTGATATTTGTATGCTTCAACTTTTTTTTTTTTTTAATTTCAAAAATCCCTCCCAATTTGGGAGGATCAGTAGTGTTGTATACTTCAACTTGCACGTAAAGATATGTATTCGGGAATTGTCATAGCACTTCTTTGCATTGCAATATATATTTACCAACTTTTTTCCAACTAAGTATAACCTTTCTTACTGCAGTTCTACACATTCCTGGAAACCACTGTTGTGAGTTTATCATTATTGCCACAATTTATTGCTTTCTTCAGTGATGGAGAGATACCCGGGACTCCGGGCACCCTCGCAACCACATTCCTTGCTTTTGGTAAGGTTTAGCTGTTGTCTTGTGAAACTCCCAATCTATGATTTCTTTTTGAGATGCACCAGTCCTCTTAATTTACCACATTAATTGTGCATTTCAGTCTTGAACCTTGCGTTTGCTTTGAGTGTTCTGGGATTTCTGATTATGCACATATCTTTGGTGGCCGGTAATACCACAACTATTGAGGTACTTACACTCTTCATGTTCATGTTTTAACTTGAAGTTTTTAGTTTTATTCTTCTATGATAGGCCTAATAATCTGAAACATCCTTAATGCAGTACACATAATTCTTCAGTTGTAAGGTCAAAACTAGTTTTATAATTTGTCTTTTGTTTGGTAAAGTATCTGGTGCTAGATAAATTATCGTATCATCTGTATTTGATTCTTTGTTCCAATCACCTTGTAAAAACTAGGTTCCCGCAACTACAAATCATGAAGATAGCTCTTGCATGTTCCCAGTCACCCCCAAAAGAGAAAATAAATAAATTTTAGTATAGAAAGAATTCTCATTTCCTGTCGCTTTTCCTACACTAGGTCTCCTGTTTAAACCCAGAGATGTACCCAGAGCCTATGATTTACCTGTGAATCCGGTGGCGGCCGTTCAAGTCGGAATATGACCCCCCACAAAATTAATAAACTCGGTATCCCTCTATAGACTTGCGAACAAGGTTCTAAAAGTCAACTGAAGTACTGAACACCCAACTAGCCTAGTCATCTATGTTGCTTTCGTTACTTCAATCATTGGTGGGGTTTAATCCCTGAGTTGGATGCAACAGCAATATTAGAACCATTCTCAATAGAATCCAGTTTTTTCCTATAAGGCTTTCTGGGCCATTGTTATTGAAAGCCATCACTTTGTTGCTTAAAGTGATGACCTGATGTGAAGCGAGGAGTTATAGCTTTATGGGCAAAACTATTTTAGAGAAGCGCGAGCTATAAATAATAATGGATCAAATTGATCCTAATGAGAAGCGTTTGATTCTTGGATTCTCAACGTTGATGAACTGGATAATTTGTTAGTTTAATTGCAATTGATTATTATAGTACTAAATTATGTTTGTCACTTTAATTTTCTGTGACTTGTGCGTGCTTCACTTCTTGTTTTCGCATCAGGCCCCATGTACCTTGTCGCTTCTTTGCACTTTTCTCTTTTAAACTACTGTTGTGGGTACATTTTGAAGGCTTGTCTTGCTTTCAGGCATATGAGAAGAAGACCAGTCCAAAATGGCGATATGATCTAGGTCGGAAGAGGAATTTTGAACAGGTTAGATGACTTTGCACAAGACTGTCATAGTTATTTTCTTAGTTCTGATAGAAAGTTTGTTCTCTATGTGATAGATGCTTCTCTAAATAATCATGTGCTCTGATATTAAATTTAAGATGTGGTTTGTATAATGAAGCACGAGATTCATGCAAATATTCTGGAACTTATGGTTGGAATGTGAAAAACAACAGAAATTTACAGAAGAAAGAACACTTTCAATTATACTGGATCTAAGTGCTCATTCTGAGGTATATGGAAAGTGAATATCTGGGTCTGGATAGGACACGATATGATACACACATGTGATGGCAATGAAGCACGTTATACAAAATTGCTGTTATCTCATAGTGGTGATACAATGACGAATTCAATTAGTTTAATGAATATTGATTGAGAAAGTATAAGATAATAATTGTGGGTAAACTAAACTGCAACTTCTGTGCTGTATCTTATACTTTCTAGTTTACCTCTTTTAACTTTTGAAATGTGGGTTCAACCTCCTTATGCTATCTGATGAACATAGTCAACAAAGATATCACCTACTTGACGCTATGAGCGGATCCAAGATTTCAAGAAGATGGGTGAACTATTATGAATAGGCGGTTTCAGGATTTAAATTTGGCGGTTTCAACCTTTAGGATCTTACCATTGAACAAACAGTTTTTATTTTATTGTAATGATTATTCAAACATCCGCACACACTTTGTGTCCAAAGTGTTGGAATTAGTTGAACCCATTGACTTATGCTCTATCCTCTAGTGCTGCTATAAAACTTTATTATTAGAAAAAGAGACCCTAAGCCGAGGGTCTATTGGAAACATCCTCTCTGCCCTTGCAGGTGGGGGTAAGGCCTGCATACATATTATCCTCCCCAGACTCCACCCCGTGGGACTACACTGGGTAGTTGTTGTTGTTGTTGTTGTATTAGTAAAGGAGAATCGTAATTTCAATAGACTTGGGATATTGAAAGAACATGCCAAACGAAGAACCTGGCGAAAAAGAAAAAAAAAACAAAGACAGACAAAGAAAAAAGTACTTAACTAAAACGTGTGAGAACTGAACCCTCAACCTCACTTATAGAGGTGCCCGATCTTGCACACAATTGTATGTTCCTGACATGTTCTTGTGGCAAGATCGGAGGCTCTATACACGGTAGTATAGAAGACAACTAACTTAAAAGCTGGAAGAGCAAAATTCAGAGGGGAATGATTTTTTATTTTTTGGATATTCAGCAGTTGAGAAGTACAGTTATAAACTCATTTTTTGCAATTGCAACTAGTCTTGAATTAGAATCTTAGTATCTATTACTTGGAACCTTGATAATAAAAGAAAAGAGCACAAGATTTATTATACACATTTTCTGGAAAATATATGTTATTTCCTATTACTCCCCTTGTCACTTGAACATGACATATTGGAATGCATTAAGATATGCATTAAGTGCCCAAAATGGTTGTTAAGGGCATGATTTTTGTGTTTTGGTGAAGTGTTGAACTCCGCATAAAAACTCATTGCGGAGGAAAGACCTTGAATTCCAAGTCTTTTTCACATTATTGGCATCATGCTTCTCTTGCCGCCTAATCACATAAAATGCTCTTTTTGATTTAATATTATTTCACCCCTTTTGAACTTCCGTCACCCCTCTTCAATGTCAACAACAAATATTCTCCTTGACAATATTTGGTTGAGATAATTCTCCTTATTTTATTAAATTCTATGGTGTATTATTGTATAAGGTTGTATGGTTGTGTATTTTGCAACTTTCTTTTGAATCTCTCCTTTTTTTTTCCTCGTTCCTTCGAGCTATTTTGATATATGCATTTTGTTTTTCTAATTATGGCGTATTCTTTATTCATATTTTTCGTCTAATGTTTGACGTTGATCGACAAATTATTTATTGTTAAAATTAAGCTTATCATAAAATAATTTTTATCTATATAAAATAATCTTATCTATTAAAGTTTGGATTAAAAATAAATGGAAACATAATTTTTTTGATTTGAATCAATTTGAACTATCAGAAGGAGCCTCTTTGCTCTTCCAGGGGTAGGGGTAAGGCTGCTAACATCTTTACCCTCCCCAGACCCCACTTGTGGCAAACCACTGGGTTTTTTGTTGTTGTTGAATCCATTTGAAATTCAAAATCTTGTAATAATCATGTCCTTGTTAGTGTAAACAACTTTAAGGCTATATAATAGCCTGTTGGGTCAAGCTTATTTTTGGCCTAAAGTGCTTTTTTTTGCCAAAAGCACTTTTGAGTTTTGGAGAAGCAGGAAAAAGTAGCTTATCTCCAAAAGCACTTTTGAGAAAAATACACTTAGAAGCAGTTTTTAACAACTTGGCCAAATACTAATTGTTGCTCAGAACTGCTTTTCAAACTAATTAGCCAAACACAAACTGCTCTCAACAAAAGTACTTTTGAGAAAAGTGCAAAAGTGCTTCTCAAAATAAGCTGATTTTTGCAGCTTAGTCAAACAGGCTACAAGTCTCTTAACAAGGAAAAGTGCTTATCAACTCTTTTTTACCAAAACACTTCAACGGTTAATTACCAATTTCAGCACTTAAATGCCTTTCAGCACTTGGTTCTAACTTAAGTCAAAATTAGATTCTATAGTCTAATCCAAACTGGTGCTGACTAGCCCCTTAATCAAGTTTTGTTGGCTTTCGCCTTCATCGTGTTACATGTTCTGTATATGTTTCATATTTAGAAAGAGAAGTTCGCTTTTATTTTATTTGGTATAATGACGACACAAATTGAGCTTGAATGGAGATGTGAGGATTCATATAGCCCACCCAACTTGTTTGGGACTAAGGTGCAGTTGTATATTTATAAAGAAAGGCTAAATATGTCTTGTTTTAACGTTCTAAGATTGTATTATATGGATCAGGTGTTTGGCATGGACAAGCGATATTGGTTCATTCCAGCTTACTCTGAAGAAGATTTAAGACGGATACCTGCTCTTCATGGTCTTGAATACCCGTCAAAACCTGACCTTGATGCTCAAGAATAATAGGGATGTGCATGCCAAACTGAAGTTTCCTTCTTTGCAACAAAATATAGAGGTCCTTAGGCTTTCAACTGATTAACCGGCTTAACTAAATGGAACTGGACCTTTGCATCTTCTCAAGTTATGCAGAGAGCCACATCACAAGATTATAACAGGGTCTGAGCAGATGAACAACCTACAGATTGGAGCTAAGGCTGGGAGAAGATGATGCGTTGATATAGCCATTTCATGATTTTGATATTTATGTGATTATGATTCTGTAACATAAAACATGCTGATGTTTCACGTATCACAACAATGTTGTTGTAATTGATTACTTGATAAGAAATGCAGATAAAATTTCTGAAGATTTTTCACCCCCAAACATGGCTAACTTGATCAAGAAAAATTGCAGATCAGATATGTGGTAACCCTTTGCCAAAGATGAAGTTTTAACTATAAGTCTTTTGCTTTTAGCCGTGCAAAGTGGTTCTATAGTTGAGCTTTCTTGAATGGTGATTTTGGCATATCAGTATTTTCCACAGCGATGTGGTTTATTTTATTGTCTCAAATACAGGGGAAGAAAGTACACTATCTGAAAATTTGGAGTACACCATCTGTCATATAACAAGAGGGTTGAAAATTTGACTCTTATATTTGCTCAATATTTCGAAAATGAAGCAAAGTAAAATCTTTCCGTAATGTGTTTGTCATACTCATGTGAGGCTTAGCATCACCAACAGAAAACGAGCACAGAGAAAAGGTGAACCTGATGTATGGTTGGTACCGTCTTACCAAGGAACACTTGCTGAAAAAGAACGCTAAAAGAATTAACAAGATTATTGAAACTAGGTCTTGTGTGATAAGAAAGTGTCATAGAAACTCAACGGGAAGTTTTATAGAGCTGTGGTTACACCTGCCATGCTGTATGGGATGTAGTGTTGGCCGGTGAAGAAATCTCATGTTCAGAGTATGAAGGTTGCGGAGATGAGGATGCTTAGGTGGATGTGCGGGCTCACCAGGTTAGATAAGATTAGGAACGAAGTTATTCGGGAGAAGGTGGGGGTGGCCCCCAATGGATGAGAAGATGCGAGAGGCGAGGCTTCAGTGGTTCGGGCATGTGCGGAGTAGAAGTCCCGATGCCCGGTGACGAGTTGCGAGCGGCTAGCGGTGGTCGGTGTGCGGCGAGGCAGAGGGAGGCCTAAGAGATACTGGGGAGAGGTAATTAGACAGGACATGGCCAGGATGCGGATTTCCGAGGACATGACCCTTGATTGGAAAGTCTGGAGGTCTAGTATCAGGGTTGTAGGATAGGGGCTTCTAGATTTTCTGTACTCCTTTCCCGGGGTGGGTGAGGCGTGGTAGGACCGCCCATAGAGGATTAGTTTGTGTTCTCTTATGGTAGTCATTTCTGGTAGTTACTGTTTTAATATCATTGCATGCCTGCTTATTTATGGTACATATGTCTCTTATGTTTAGATAATTTTTATGCGAGTTATGCTGGAGTAACTAATGCGGTTTTTGTTTTTGTTTTTGTTTGCCTTTCTTTTCCCTGCGCCGATGGTCGATTGTTGTATTATAATTCTTACATGTTGCTTTATGGATATATATTTTGTGAAAAAAAATTAAATAACGTGTGTTTTAAATAAAATTAAAGTAAATAACTGATCCATCAATTTTATGCCTAATATTTAAAAGGGCCCAAAAGAAATAGTGCATGTAAGTCATAGTTTTGATTTTAAGAAACCGAAAACATTAATGATAATTCATATTAAGGCGGCATGAATTTAGACTTTAAAAAGCAATTGAGACATTCTATTTTCTTTTAACAATTACTAAGTTATCAACAGAATAAGGTTACTACTTTAGCGGTATCTCAAAATCAGTAAAGATTAAAAAAAAAATTATTGGTAAACTATCTTACATAGTTTTTGTAATACGTAACATAAAATGTACGTACCCAAGTCCTCAAGTAAAGTTGAATAATTTTTTTACCTTTCAATCAAACGCTACTCCTATGGCTTTTTTGTACAATAAAGCAAGCAAGAAAAACAACTGAAGGAAGAACTATTAGAGCAGATCAAACTCCTAAATACGATTAATATTTATTATTTTGGAGCTTATAAATTTTTGTTAATTCTATATTATAACATAAACATATTTTTTTAATATTATTTATTTTATTTAAAATTTTATTTTTTATTAGCACGAGAAACACGCGCAACGTGCGTACGCTAAAACTAGTAGCGGAAAAAATACCATCATCGTTTGGAAACCAAATAAAGAGTTTGAACTTCATGCGGAACCATTATTATTTTTAAAGTTTCGTTTGACTTTAGCAAGGGTGGCAGGTGGGTTGGGCTAGCTTAATCCCGTCCTGGTTTAACCAGGTATTGGTCTGGCCCAATCATGTTAACCGGTGGCATTAAGGATAAGGGGACGGGGATCTAGGTGTAGGGGTGTGCATTCGATTTATTGATTTGATTTTGACCTTTATCGATAATTATTTTCGATTATCGATTTGTACATATGCTTATCGTTATAATTTCAATAAGGTTTTGATTTTTTTGATTTTGATTTATCGATTTTGAGGGGCTTATCGATTACACCAATAAGAAAATTTGCGGGATTCCACGGAAAGTATATTGATATAAACGCGCCTAATTAATATGGACAAAAAGAAGCTAAAATAAGACGAATACTATTTATAATATAAAAATTGTGTCAACAAGCACATGTAACAAAACTAAAGTAAGGTATCAAATGTATGTCACCAATACTCCAACGGTATAAAAAATAAAACAAAACAAAACACATCACCACGGCTAATTATGTTTTTCATTAATTTGAACTTCATTCATTTGATCTTTAAATACGATCATTCCTTAAATGTGGTAGCGGAAATAATAGGATAAGGGGCTTAGGGTAAAAGAAAGGGTATAAATTAGAAAAAATAATATTATATAGCCGCTTTAAAAATAGTAGCAGAATATATATATATATATATATATATATATATATATATATTCTGTATGTTATATTAATCTACACAAATAGGTAATTACTCATTTAACAAGAGTCTACAGTCTAGGGGTGTGCATTCGATTTATCGATTCGATTTTGACCCTTATCGGTATTACTTATTGATTATCCATTTGTACATATGCTTATCGTTATCGTTTCAATAAGGTTTCTATTTTTTCGATTTCAATAACAAATAATTAATTCGATTTATCGATAAATCGATTGTAATACATACCCCTATCTAGGTGTGACGGTTGGTTGATCCGGTCTGGAGCGGCCAGTTTGGCTCGCCAGAAATCCTAGTAGACTTACCTGGTTAAAAAAAAAAAAAAAAAAAAGAACAACTACGGTTTCATTCAAAAAATAATCGGTAGCCAACGACCTTTTTTCAGAAACGACCATTGGCAACGGTTGGCCCCCAACCGCTGAATTCACCCCTACCCCTTCTTAATATATTTTTAACCCTTAAGTCTATAAAATTATACTTATTCTTAATTATAAATATCTCTTCCCTTCTTTATTTTTCACATATCTTTCTTCATTGTGTCCGACCTCTCAATCTCTCTATCTTTAAAATATTGATTATTGAAATATTTTTTTGGTTAATTGTTATCCATTACTTGAAAATTGAGACTGAAGTTGGCAACTAGCTTGGGAATTGAGCAAGTTTCAACTATCAACCTCGTCTCGATGCTACGCACCAAATTCAAATTCGGCGCAAGAAATAGTGTATCTTTTATTTCAAGCGCAGTACCATATTTTGCTGTATTATAGAGTATGAATAGTTTTGCATCAAATTTGGTGCAACATTATTCATCACTCTGTATTTGATTTAATATTATTTTACTCAATTTTTTTATTTTTAGACTTTTAATTTATCATATATTATGTATATAATTAACTTTTATATTAAGATCTTTATAATTTTAATTTTATATCCTATTTTTTGTTATATTAATTTTTGTATATATTATATTTATATAAAATTATAAGTTAATTTTATTATTATTATAGCCAATGATTCACTTTTTGTTAATTTATTCTTTAAAATAATTTTATAATAAATGATTATATAAGTGGCGAATGTGAATTATATATAATGAATACGAAAAAAAAAAGAAAAAAAAACAGTATTAGTTTGAAGGAAATGGAGGCGAAGGAGTCGCCTTGCTCGTGGACTCGACCATCGGCACGGCCTCAGGCTGAGCAACCTCGGGGACGTCCTCGCTTGAAGGTTCTTGGGGCACATACTCATCCCCAGAATCGATCCTCGCCGCCGAGGGGGCTGCAACATTCCGCCTTCCCCTCCTCCGAGGAACGCTCCAAACTGCCAAAGTAAAATAAGTCCAGCGACAAATACTTAAAAAAAATCTCCGAATTAAAAGTGAACACAATACCTGACGGGTCGTATCGTGTGAGGAATGCCGACCATGTATGGCACTCCTTCGCAAAGGGAATCACTCTTTCCACCCACGACCTCATATTTGCGACAGGTCGGGGTGGAGAAGCCATCGCTGCAAAAAAAGGGGAGGAGGAAGAAGTTACAAAGACTGAACGGACAAGAGTTGTGAGAAATATTAAATGAGGATAAAAGCACTCACGTTCTGGATTCCACAACTCCGGGAATCTCCCTAGGGTCGACACCAAGTCCTCCGTCCGGACATAGAAAAATTTAAGCCAGAAACAGCGATTGGGCTTATCATCCGCCCTAACGACCAGGCCCTTTGTGCCATTACTCTTCAACTGCAGCATCGATTCCCTCATAAAGCCGAGGCTAAACAACTACAGTAGGTGATGGACCGAGACGTCGAGTCCGGCCTGAGTCGCGTAAGTGGTCAATATACGATACACTTTCCAGGTATACAGAGTAAGCCGAGCTGGATATACGTTATAAAAATGGCAAAGCTCCTCCGCCAGATGGTAAATTGGGAGTTCGTACCCAATCAGAAATGGGTACTCATAAAAAGCACAGAACCCTAATTGGTGTACGTTAACAAAGTCCTCCCCAGCCGTCTCCATGACCACTGCGTCAGGGATTTGGCACGCCTCCCCCAGGCTGTCCAAATGTGATTGAAGGAACGCGATCCCATGGGGGAGTTGGGCATCTTGTAGGAAAATCCTTTCGAGCATGAAGCTCTCTGGGAAGAACGTTGTCCACATTGAGGGGGACGAGTGGTCTTTGGGCCTTTTTCCCACCATCCGAAGATGGTGAAACCCTAGAATAGGACTCATCTCTATCTCCCCTACTTTGTTGGCCTCGTCTTGCCATAATATGTATTTATCTTAGAATGAGGATGTCGACGACTAAAGAAACTGACTTCAAGGAAAACTCAAAAGGTTCAAAGCAAAAAATATTGATCTCCCTTAGAGAAGATGAAAAAGAGAGTGAGAGTCTCAGAAGTTCAAAAGATAACAGAAATTGAACCTTCCCTCTATTTACATGGCTTAAATACACAGAAATCGAAGAGGCAGGTGTCAAAAAAGGTGCGGGAAACCAAAACGTCAAATCGCCCCCTGATCCATCTCGAGAGCCGGTATAATCATGATGTATGCCGGTAATGACTTCAATTCAAAAAGTAGACCACATGTCAATGCATTAACAACGCCACAACGGATCAACATTTCCACCAATTGAAGACGTACAATGCATACGCCTCCAACGAGCGTAGGGACTAACTGTATGGGGTCAAATATGGCTTAACCATATGGGGCTGAATGTGGCCCTCCCCACGCTTACGAGTGATAAGGGCACGACCCCTCTTATACGCCCCTTACAGCGAGGGTGTAGTTCGGGCGTAAGAATGTGAGCGACATCGTTTGTATTTGGGCGTCCCCATTAAACGGACGACGACCACCCCTCAACGGTTTATAGTTTTAGTAAGGAGGCCTCATCTCTATATAAAAGTAGGCTTCCCTGTGTAAAGGACCATGTGTTATTATCTAATACGACTCTCTTACTCTCTCTCTATGTCTTCTCTCAACTATGATAAACAATTACTCTCAAAGTTCATTTTTAATATCTTGACATTACAATCACATTGATCTTATACCTAGGTTCACTATATTTGATTACGATTTACCCCTTTCTTATTTTCTGATTGTTTCAGGCTTACAAAGTAACGATTAACTTTCGAGCCAAACAATCTTCTTCCATTTTCATCTTCTACTTCGAATTTTCAATTCAAACTTGTAAAGAATAGCAGAAGAAGAGTATTATTCAAAAACCTTCTGCTAGCCCAAGATCGTTAACTAAGATTGGAGGATTCAACTAAGGAAGAGGAAGCTTTCAAAGGAGAAGAAAAGTTTTGGAGAGGAGAACTTTATTTAGGAAAAAAGGTTTTCTTGATTTTGGCTTGGTTACAAATGAACAAGACACTCCCTATTTATACTAGCCTATGGATGATTCTAGATATGATGCTACATAATGTACAAGGAAGATTCTAGCAACCTTATCTTCTAACAACACTCTAGAATATCTAGATAAGTCTTATATTCCTACAACATTCTAAAACATCTAGATATGTCTACTAAATATCAAGGATACCATACTAGGACATTCTAGAGAATTTATATTTTTCCAAAAAAATTAACTTTATTTTTTTTTCACACTCCCCCTTAAAGTAATTTTTTGGAAACTACTCCAAGCTTGTCACGGAAGAACTCGAATGAAGCTTTAGCAAGTGACTTGGTGAAGTTATCTGCAATATTCTCTTGACTTCGCACTTCCAAAGTATTGATAGTTCCATCAAGAACCTTTTCCCGAATAAAGTGATGTTCCACCTCAATGTGTTTAGTTCTTGCATGGAATACTGGATTGTTTGCAAGCTTGATGGCACTTTGATTATCTCCATAGATTGTAGTTGGCTTTGATATAGGTAGATGCAAGTCTTCAACAAGCCTTTGTAGCCATACACATTCTTGAGCAGTGAGAGCAGGTGCTTTATACTCTGCTTCCGTGGTTGACAAGGAAACTGAGTCTTGCTTCTTACTACACCAAGAAACACTTGTTCCGCCACATAAAAATATATAGCCCGATGTAGATCTTCGGTCATCCAAATCACCACCAAAATCAGCATCCGTATTTTAGAATCCTCTTTGCAGCTTCTAAGTGAAGCTTTCTTGGCCTTTGCATAAATCTGCTTACATATCTCACTGAGAAGGCAATATCCGGCCTTGTAATAGTCAAATACAGGAGACTTCCAACCAGAGCCCGAAAAGGCTTGGGATCTGCAAGAAGTGAGCCTTTGTCCCGCCTTAACCTTGTACTTATCTCAAGAGGAGTAGAACATATTTTGCTTTGCTTCAATCCAAACCTGTCAACAAGTTTCTTGTCATATCCTTCTTGAGTGACAAAGATACCATTGTTCATGTTTGTCACCTCTAGGCCAAGAAAATGGTGTAGTTCTCCCAACTTCTTGATATCAAATCTTATGGAAAGCTCATCTTGAAGCCTAGCAACTTCATCTTTATTGTTACCTGTTGATGATGAAGAACCTTTTTGATATCAAATCTTATGGAAAGCTCATCTTGAAGCCTAGCAACTTCATCTTTATTATCATATCATCCACGTACAAGAGAACAACCATATACAAGTCTCCTTGTTTTTTAACAAATAAGCTAGGATCTGATTGTGATGCATCATATCCACAAAAATGAAGATACTGAGCAATTTTTCCATACCATGCTCGTGGAGCTTGCTTGAGGCCATAAAGAGCCTTCTTAAGTTTGCAGACATAATCAGGGTGTAAACTAGAGATGTACCCGGGTGGTTGCTCCATATAAATATCTTTGTCAAGCTCTCCATATAAGAAAGCATTCTTCACGTCAAGTAGCCATAACTTCCAATTATGCGAGGCTGCCAAGGCTAGCACAGCTCTGACTGAGATCATCTTAGCCACCGGACTGAATGTTTCTTCATAATCTTCACCATACTTTTGAGAAAATCCCCGAGCAACCAGCCTTGCTTTATATCTATCTATGGTGCCATCTGCTCGTCTTTTGATTTTGTAAACCCATTTACAAGAAATAGATTGTATATCCTTCGGCTTTGGTATAAGGCTCCAAGTTTGATTTTTCATCAGAGCCTTCATTTCATCATCCATAGCAAGCTCCCACGCTTCGACTCCTTTAGCTTCTTCAAATGAGGAAGGTTCTTCATCATCAATTGGTCCTGCAAAGAAACATGAATACATACTGACAAAATTTTCATCTCTGAAGCGAGCTTGGCTTGATAATAGTTCTTTTTGGCCTTCCCGAACCACTTGAAT
Organism: Nicotiana noctiflora; assembly: GCA_032618575.1. Classification (NCBI taxonomy): domain Eukaryota; kingdom Viridiplantae; phylum Streptophyta; class Magnoliopsida; order Solanales; family Solanaceae; genus Nicotiana; species Nicotiana noctiflora. The sequence goes on along the minus strand of JASVEL010007001.1, from coordinate 37,265 downwards.
CATCTTCTTGTTGAGTTTCATGTTGTTGAGGTTCGGGACTCCCCCTTTCTCTTAACTCCTCAGCAACTGTATTATCTAGAGAAGTACCTGCGATGGGAAAGCTTGAATCTCCATTATTTAAGGTTTTTGAACTCACTTCATCCAATGTAGCTCCATAATATGAAGACACTTCGTCGAATATGACATCCCTTGAGACAACAAAGAGATGGGTTTTAGGATCCATGCACTTCCATCCTTTTTTTCTTTCATCATATCCGACAAAGATGCATTTCCTTGCCTTGGCATCTAACTTGCTCCGCTGAGAATCTGGAATGTGAACATAACAAATAGAGCCAAAAATCTTGAGGTGTTTCACGCTAGGCTTTTCTCCAAACATTAATTCATAGGGAGACTTCATATTGTTTGGAGAAAGCGGCATCCTGTTAATCACATACGCTGCACATTTCATGCCTTCAACCCACAAGGCTCTAGGTAAATTTTTGGCATGAAGCCAGCTCTTACATGTCTCAGTTAAGTGTCGGATCTTCCTTTCAGCCACTCCATTTTGTTGTGGCGTATCAGCGCATGTCAGGTCTCTTTTAATGCCATGCTGACGACAAAAAGAAAGAAACTCATAAGATGTGAACTCACCGCCATTATCAGTCCGCAACCGCCTTATTCTGGAATTGAGTTCGCCTTCAATTGTTTCTTTGAACTCCACAAACTTACTAAAAACTTCTGACTTGTGCTTCACAAAATAAACCCAAGTGAATCTAGTAAAATCATCAATAAAGATTAGCATATAAGAATAGCTTGAGAATGAAGGAGTTCTTGTTGGCCCCATCAAGTCACTGTGAATAAGTTCTAGTGGGGCATTACACCTTGACAAGGATCTGTCAAATGGAAGATGATGTGCCTTTCCATATTGACATCCTTCACAAACCTCCCCTCTACTAAAATTTCTTAAGTTAGGCAAACCTTTTACTAGATTCAATTTTACCATGGCTTTTAATTTATCCATGCTTAGATGTCCAAGTCTAGCATGCCAAAGGTGTGTATTATCATTGCTTGCTCATTTTCTCAATATATGAATTAGAGGCAGATAAGACATATAAATCATTAACTCTCTTACCTGAGTGAACGATATCTGCCTTGAGCACCTTGATATTTCGGAGGAACTTCACATCACGTGGGCCAAATAGCAAATAATTTCCAGCATCTACAACATTTGCAACTGAAAATAGATTTTTCTTCATACCTGGAACATGAAATACACTGTTAAGGGTGATAGCGTCTTTTTGCTTCTCATTGATCACAACAGTGCCTTCCTTCTCCACATTATAGACTGTATTATCAGCTGTAACAATGACGTCATGCCCGTTGTATTCGTGAAAAGTGGAGAATTTAGATTGATCTCCAGTGAGATGGTGCCCACATCCTGAATCCACAATCCAGTCTCTTTCAAAATTTATGGAAGCCATGGCATTTATGGCTCGAGTCTCTGCTGCGAAACACTTTCCCCAATCTTCTTCTTTTTCTTCTTCTTCATCAACTTTCTTGATTTGAGCCATATTGCTCTCCTTGACTCTACAATATCTTTTTATATGCCTGACTTTGCCGCAGCGGTAACATTTTAAAAGCTTTTTATCGTTACTAGAAGACTCCCCCTTCTTTCCCGACGAGCTTGAACCACTTGAGGACTGAAAGTGCATGCTATCTCTTGATTTCCCTTTATAGTTTCTCTTATCGGCAACAAGAGCATTTCCTTCTCCTTCTTTTATAGATACACCATCCATCTGTTTGGCTAGTAGCTCTTGTGACGATAACAAATTCTCAAATTCTTTCAAAGAAGGTTGTTGAACCCATCCTTGAATCGATGTAACAAATGGAATATATTCTGACTTTAAACCACGAATAATAATTCTTCTTATTCGTGCTTCAGAGCCTCGTCCGGATTTAATAGAGAAATTTCGGAACATAGATTTTTAACCTTCAAAAAATACTCGGCGATAGAGAGATTACCTTGAGTGATATTAGCTAACTCATTCTCCAAAATCTGTAGCCGAGCTTCATCTTTCTTGTTGAACAGCCGATCGAGGGTCCTCCATATTTCATGAGCTGATTTACACCTTATAATATGATCAAATAAATTAGAAGAGATAGACCTCTTCAGGATAAATTCCGCCTTAGCATTAATCTGCTTCCACTTCTTATGCGTATTGCTATTTTCCGGTGCGTCATCGGGAGGACTTGTGTTACTCCCATTGACAACTTCCCACAAGTCCTCACCAACAAGGTATGATTCCATACAAGTCTTCCATACCTTGTAGTTGGACTGGTTCAATAACTCCATCCCCAGTCCATTAGTACGACCACCCAAATCCATTTAGAGAAACCAGTTGAATCAACCACTAACCCGACCTTGAAATTTAAAAGCCGACTTAAGGCTCTGATACCATGTAAAGAATAGCAGAAGAAGAGTATTATTCAAAAACCTTATGCTAGCCCAAGATCGTTAACTAAGATTGGAGGATTCAACTAAGGAAGAGGAAGCTTTCAAAGGAGAAGAAAAGTTTTGGAGAGGAGAACTTTATTTAGGAAAGAAGATTTTCTTGATTTTGGCTTGGTTACAAATGAACAAGACACTCACTATTTATACTAGCCTATGGATGATTCTAGATATGATGCTACATAATGTACAAGGAAGATTCTAGCAACCTTATCTTCTAACAACACTCTAGAATATCTAGATAAGTCTTATATTCCTACAACATTCTAGAACATCTAGATATGTCTACTAAATATCAAGGATACCATACTAGGACATTCTAGAGAATTTATATTTTTCCAAAAAAATTAAATTTATTTTTTTTTTCACAAAACTATCTCAAAACTCTTCCAAATCATCCCTAGATTGAGATTTGCATTCTTAAGATGTATCAAATCTATTCCCAACACTTACTCAAAAGAAAATAAAAATAATAATATTCTTTTAGTTATAAATAACTAATTGGCTAATACTATAATATTTGATAAATTGTTTAACTTTTATACTAACTTATCTTGTGGGTTCACATATATGGTAATTTCCTTTTTTTTAATCCTCACTTCTTTCCTGTCGTACGACCTTAGTTCAATACGTATACGTAGAGTCAAAAGGGAAGGATCTAGGCCCTTGACACGCGTCACTCTTGCCCACTTCCCTATGCACATAGAATCAGTGCTCTTCCCGGCCATTGTTTTTCTCACTCAACAGTTTGTTATCTTCTCTGTCTTCTTCAAATCGGTCCGAATTCAACTCTGTATCGAGGTATATTTATTTATTATCATCATCTTTATCCATGTGCGTTTATTAATACGTAAATACTCCGAATGTGATAGAGAATTTCATGTGTTTCTTCAACTTCTCTGGCTTTAGTGATGATCCAATGCTAGAAACCTGCTAGTAGAATTGTTGGAAAGAATGATACGGGCACTTGGTCATATTTTTTTTTTCTTTCCAAATTCGATAATTAAATGCCTGGAATGCATAGCAAACCTTGCCTGTTGAAAGAAGTGTAGCAGAGATGCGGACATTAATAGATATGAATGAGCACAATCGTTAGAAAATATAGAGAATCTCTGGTACTTTTTAATTTATTTTTATTTTGTATGATGTTTGCCCAAAAGGGATTTTAATGGAGAAACATGGTTAGTGAGATTCATATAGCCGACTCTAGTTTGGCTGGAACTAAGGCGTTGTTGTTTTTGTTGTTGTTGTTGCCTTTGTATAATATTGGATTGAGATACAATGAATGGAGTGACATGGATAGTGGAGATTCATAGAGTCAACCAGTGGCGGAGCCAGAATCCTGACGAAGGGTGTTCAAAAAAAAAATTTGTACCTAGTGAATATTGTTAAGGGTGTTCAAAACTGAATATATAGAGGTAAAAAATAGATTTTACCTTATATATACAGTGTAATTTTTCGGCGAAGGGTGTTCGGGTGAACACCCTTGCGCCCCCCTAGATCCGCCACTGGAGTCAACCCCAACTTGTCTGATTATTGAATGAAAGGAACTGGAAAAAAATTATAGTGTGTGTATTTTCTATAAGTAATTAGATGTCTATGATTGGGAGGATGATGATCCCAATAGATTTGCCGAGAATCAAGTTCTAGGGGATACATGCGAATGCATGAAGAGTATCTTAAACATTTAATACTTTATACTTTTGCAAAATCTATTGTCAGTTAGCTATAGATTGTAAAGAAAATGTATGCCTATTTTTTTCAAACATTGACGAGGTTTTTATGTAGGTTACATCTCATCAGTGGCGAAGCCAGAAATTTCATTTAGGGTGTTCAAACTTGAAATAAGTAAAAAAATTCCAGATAAAGGGTTTTCAATATATGTTATATACCATTAAAATCTAATATTTTACCTATACATATATAGTGTAATTTTTCGACAAGGGGTAATTTTTCGACAAGGGGTGGTCAGTTGACCAGCCTTAACTCTATGTACCTTCACCACTGGGTTACATAAACGGTTATTAACTTCTGTCGTTTCTTATCTACTACTTCAAATTGTCGCATACAAAGATCTTTGATCATTATGCTTTAATATACATACTAAATTGGTGTTTTGTTCTTTGCAAAAACTGTATCTTTATTTTATAGATGACGTTCTGATGTTTTAATCTGGAATTCGGAGGTAAATTAGAAAATTATGCAGAGAGAAGGAGATTCTAGAGAAGATTCCAACTCCTCCAGTAGTCCATTGGATAGACTTCGAGGCGTGATGTCCCGTATTTTTGGAAGAAAAGATCCATCTGATGACTCGTCCGCGACTTGTCCACCTGAAAACTCATCAGAGTCGTCCATGTTACATCATAGAACTCCACCAGCTGATACACAGCCAGTTGCTAAATCAAAGGACCCAGTCATTATAGAGCTAGATACTGATGATGAGGGAGATGTTGGGGGAGAAGCAGAAGAAGAAAATTGTGGTGTTAATGGTTCCAGAATGAGCAAAGAAAAAGCTCAAACTAATGCTTATAGTAATGCAAATCCACTTGTTGAGCATCCTGATGACCAACCAGATGGTAAGCGTTGGTTCTAGTTTGTTTCTTTTGTCCCCGAGTTGTATGTTTTTTTCGATCATTTTTGTAGCATCCTAACTGGTGCAAATGCACTGTGCTTATGTAGCAGATCATAACAAGAGCAAAAGCCTAAGCAAAGACGTGGCTCATAGGTTGAAAGCGAAGAAAAATGAAGGAGCAAAAGCCCAGACTCAGAGTGTTAGCTATAGAAGAGTAACATATGGTGGGATAAATGGGGCCTATTACACCGCCACTACCACGCGTAGGACGGGAAGCGATGGAGTACGTTGTCTTTACATTGATGTCCGTTAGCTCTAACTTAAAGCCGTAGTTCTTTCTCATTCCTGGTTCTAACTCCACGTGTGAAGCAGATGATTTTAGAGGACAGCAAACAAGCAGATATCACAACTGGTCAAGCAACCCATAGAATCTCTAGGGGCATTCACGACAAGGTATTTTGCTATGTTTAGTAGTTTGTTTTCCCCGCTGTGTTCTTAAATGATTACAGAAATTTAATATGGTGTATATGTTAAAGTCAATCTAGTGAAGTAGAAGGCATGAACTATGAATATGAATTTCCTAAAAGTTTTGGATCATTTACACTAAATTGTGTGACCTCCAGAAGGGCCAGATCTGCTGACATGGCAACTATAAATGTAGCCTTAAGTAACTAAATGTAAAACCTTAATGCATTATCCAGTATCTGACTATCTGTTATGTTTAGTATTTATGTGCACACGCAAAAAGGTGCGTTCTGTCTCATCAAACTTCAGGAATTTACAGGACTTCCCACCACTTTGTCCCTGTGGAAGAAAAAGAGATTCGGAGCTTGATAACTGCAACCACATTGCTTTGCTCTAAAATGGTCTAGCCGAATGATGTTCACTAAGATTTCACCGAATCTATTTTTCTCTGTTAATATTTGATTTCCAACTTTTGGCATAGCAACCTAATTGGTGAAATACAAGCTGTAAGTGTCTTATTTATTCTTGGCACTTGCAGGGACACTCACTCACAAGGAAGCTTGATTCTGATGGCAAGGTGAACTCAATGCAGGCTTTGCATAATATAGAAGAAGGTGTAATATCCCTAGATGTTCTGTTTTAAGGTTTCATTTAACAGTGGATTAAATGTCATCTAATATTTTTTATTATCGTCCAGATGAATTAGCTAGTTTTGAACAGACTTGGAAAGGGAATGCTGATAAGCATCTGCCCGGCTGGAACAATGGGTTAGATCTTCATGCAAATGCAGGTTAGTCTGAAATATATGCGTTCCTTTATTCTTGTTAAAGAGTTTATTGGTGCATGTGTTGATGGGCTCCATTTGTTCGTACCATACGTTTTTGTCAGAGTAGGAGTCTCCCCTAGCTTTGCGTATCTTATAAATGTTAGACACTAAACGACCTTATTTGATGAGCATGTTCTGCATGCAGATAGGTCAAAAAAGCTTTAGTCATGTAGTGATAGTATCAAATATTTTATTTCAATTTGACCAACACTTTTTAAGGAAAGCCACTGATTAAGAGAGGTGGTGATTTCTTACCTTATTCTTCCTGCATATATGCTCAATTTCTCCGCGAATAAATAATAATAGGAATTATTAGACATTGTGGAAATAACTTGTATTGAACTGGTGGCAGACAATAACGTTTTTTTTTTAAGTTTTAAGCTACTCGGAATTGGATAAGTTTAAGTTACATGAAATAAGTAACATTATTAAGGGAAATTACCTAAGTACAGAGATCATTAATTGTGATAGAATTAAGAATGTTCTGTATTATTAATCTTGATGTATCCTAGTATGTTATTACATAAATGTTCTCGACTTCCAACCCACTTTTCCAAACTCAAGGTAATGAAGCAATTTGAGTTTGTAAACTATAACTGAAAAGTCAAGTCGAATATGCAAGAAATGATAACTTGGCAATGCCTTGAAACAAAAACAGCTAGGATGTGATACCAAAATGAAGCTGCGAAACATGGTTGTATTTGAGGACATGCTGCTGCCGGCTTAACTAGAACAAGAACAAGTACTGCCAGCTTGGCCACATCCGGCTATTCCTGGCGTTGATTCGGTAGAGATGTAACTGGTGAAGTGTATGACCATCTCATCTAAAAGCTTAAGCTCTTAAAGAGAACACACTTTTATTTACTTAATTATGTCTTCAACATGCTCCCTCACGTGCGGGTTCGATTTTTTTATGAGCCAAGCACGTGCAAAATTCTTTTTGATATTGGGTGGTGGTGAGACTCGCACCCTGGACCTTTGCCTACCCTGGTACCATATTGAAGTATGTGCTAATACCTATTAAAGTGGTGGTTAGATGAGATGGTCACACACTTCAACATGATATCAGAGTAGGCAAAGGTCATGGGTTTGAGTCTCACCACCCAATATCAAAAAGAATTTTTACGTGCTTGGCTCATAAAAAAGAATCAAGTCCGCACGTGCGGGGGTGTTGAAGACATAATTAAGTAAATAAATGTATGTTCTCTCTGACAGCTTAAGCTTTTAGATGAGATGGTCACACACTTCAACTGTAACAATGATATATGATGCCTACTAGAGATGTTGACTTGTTGTGATGATGATATGTCAGTTAACTGGGATGGCTGTCGACTTCACAAGATAATAGATGTGGACGAATAATATCACCCCTGGACTAATGTGAACATTGAAACGTGATACATGGTATCAAAACAATGTCAAAAGTGATAGTAGGAAAGATTGATGCGCCCAAACTGGTTTCAGATAGGAGATAAGAGTAGTGAAATTATGAAAAGAATGAAAAACTTTGTCGGTATAGGTGTAAGACCGTCCACCTTAGGGTGAAGTTATTTATGTCACTACAAAAATTCTAAAGTCTCTAATACTATGTGAAAATAGGTGGAAGAAGAGAGACCTTGTATTATATTGATATGATTGTAAATGATATTTAAGGAGTTCCACATAAAGCAGTTTAGGCTACTAGAAATAAGGCAAGTTTGGATTACATTATATAAGGAGAGTCATTAAATAAGAAGAACAACAAAACATAAATATTTCTAAATATGACAGAATTTGGAAGAATACTATATGCTATATTAAGCTAAATATCTTCTAACATATTACTTAATTTAATCTCTCAATTTTCAGTAGGCATCAGGATATTCGTGTGAGAACAAAAGATGTTATCCCTCAAAGATACTTAAGGTTATTAAAGAAACACATTTTAAATAATGTGGTTAATGTTGCACTGCAAGTTACTTACTGCAGGTAGGCTCGCTAGCAGGTATGTACTGGTAGATCTCTTGTGCTCTCTGTCAAACTCAACATGAATGTAGAGATCACTTATATGGAAATTGTAGATTTACTAAAGCTTTAGGTTTGGATGAAGAGTCAACCCTTTTCAGCAGCTACATGTTAGCAGCAAATACAATGGGCTGTCAAGAGTGCCAAGGACAGATCACATCCCAAATCTTTAGAATGATTTATGTAGAAGTCGGTCATGCTGTTTTGGATGGAAAGAAACCAAAGGATATTTGAAGGAATCAGTAGGGAAGTAGTCAGTATTACTAGAAACATTGCTCATCTCTGTAATGTTAAAGCTTCTCCAGGGATTAGAAGTCTGGTGCAATCGTGGAGTTTTAGTTTAGTGCTGATTCATAGATGAGTTTCCTTTCTGTGTAACTAATTTATTGATTGGGAGATATCCTCCCTAGGAGGTGAGCTCTCAATCCATCAATTACAGGCAGAGTGCTTTAGTTTTACTAGTTGTCGTTTCGGATGGCTGCTTGTGTTAGTTCAGCTTGGTTTGGTAAATTCCGTACTTGTTGATCAATAAAAATTTTAATTACCAAAAAAAAAAAGGGAACCCCTTTTTAAGAGTAAAAGATCCTTGGCAAGATATGATTATAATTTATAAGTTATATTTAGCATGATTTTAGTTTAGTTGCAGTTTATTTTTAGTAAAGTTTTGCAGGTTTTATTGTGGTCCTAAACTAGAAATTAGTTCAATGGTAAGATCCATTTTGGAAATTGACTTGTTTAGAATATTTGTGTCTCGCTAAGATTCTAGAAGCCAGTCATGTTTGCTTCCGTCAGTGCTAGAACTGGCAGAAAATACTGTAGGATTATCTGCTGGTAATCTCTTGTTGATTCCAAGTACTTAAGTTTGACACTTCGCTCATGATTTGACAACATAATGGAGTGGAAAGCATTAAGCAAACATTTGTTTCCCATATTCATTCTTAGTTATGACAATCCAAATCATCTATACAAAATTGCTTAAGTTTATGTAGTATCACTATCAGAAGTGGAAAAGCAAAACAGGGTAAGAAATGAGAGCGGGAACAAGAAAGCGCGGGGGGGGGGGGGGTTAAATAGTTCCAATGAACAATCAGAACTTTTGACATTATGAAACATGGCCAAGTGATAATGGTATCTTATATGATCAACATCGTCTTGGAGTGACAATGTCCAAATGGAATTCCAAGCTTTATAGGACGTGTAGATTGTATATATATAATATCTACTATGTGCTTTAAATATTGTATATAAAATTGTAAAGCAATGGGTTAAAATAATGGGTGGATTGACTCAAGATGTATATAACTTGTCTTTGGGTGCTCTTTTACACCTAATGTGAGATCTTATATATCTCAACAACCTTCTGCTACATAGGCCACTTATACATCCCAACATGCTTCTGCATGTGTAATTCGATCTTTGTGATTCATACATAGACTTGAATGCAAATTTAGGAATTTGACACGGGCTTATCAAAGGTTGACTCTGATACTAATGCAGAAGAACTTAAGTATCGAACCCAAAGTATTAATCTAGTATGGACGAATGATACAATAACTTTCTACACAGTTAGTGCGTGACACTTAACACGTGTATGGTCGTACTAAGGTGACCTAACAAATGCAACGGTTTGTGGTGCTCTTGACATGCTTGCTCCTTTTGTTGTTCTCTCTCACCATATCCGGACATATACTTCTATAAATAGGGACAATATTGAACATGTACTATGCCTCTGTAGTGAAACTTACTAGCATGTAATAATGGTCTTTGTTTTGAGGAAAGAGCTGGCTCAGGAAATAATCTACAAAAAGATCCGTGACCTTTTAAAACATGGTTTTTCAGCCCCAGGGGTGTTGCCACTTTCATCCTAATTGATATCCAATACTCATGCATACTTTTTGCATTGTGCATTATTGTTTTGCAGGAACAAGTAATCATTCGTTAACGAATTGGAATCCTGGGTTTGGAGATACATATGGAGGTCTGAGACCAAATGGCAATAATCAGCCGGAGCCTACACGTGGAAGACCAAAAAAGGTTGTCACCATCAACATAGAGTAAACGTCCATACTGTTTTTCACTTGCTTAGCTGCAGATTGGTCTCCGCGACATCTAAACAGCTGAGAGAATCAATAGCAGTTAGTGTAGCATTTCTGAGAAGGAAAATGTGTTGTTCTCGATGCCAGTCCCCGATTCAGGAATTTCTTCTAATTTTGATTTCAGTAGTTATAGTTCACTATCGACTGGGAGAGTAATAAGGCAATTTCGCATGGAGAGTAGCTTTTATCTACTGACAGTGTAAAAATAACGTTCAGTTGAAAATTAAGTGCAGGTAACCATCCTGAAAGGTGCAAATAGTGGACTTATAGACTAATGAAAAAATTGCCTCAAGCCAGAAAGCAACGGTAGTTTATGAATGAAATAACGAACGAATACTTCCTTTCCTCTTTTTCTGTTTTTCGTTTAATAAAAAAAATAAAAAAAGAAATCTCCATGCTTCACAAAAGTTCGCCATTAAAGTCTTGAGTACAGACTCAGTCCTAAGGATAGCATTTTGAACATGAAAACTCTCATACATAATACACATTTTTTCCCCAAAGGAAGGAATTATATTGAAGAAACCTTTCAATCAACTTAAAAACAGCCTTTGGAGGACTGCATGTAAACAATAAATAAACCAGCATTAGTTGAGTGACTTTGTACTTAATTTTACCAAGAAAATTAGATGCATCTTCTATTTATATCAATTTGGCTTTACTGTACTATGTTTCTATATGCCTCGTTTATAGCAACATAATTTTATACTCTAATTAAGAACCTGTAACTTTCAGCAGGCAACGCGACCATAAACGATTTTAATCAAAATAATTTTGTCTCCAAAAGAGAGCATATATCGTCTCCATCGACTTAACTTTTTTTTTTTTTTAGGCACGAAGGATCAAATATTTATTACAGAAATAACTAATTTACATCACACACAAATATACGAGCTCGGACTCCATTACATGCAATAGAGTTTAAGTTATATATAACATACTAAAGTTTTTTTATATTATCCCAAGAATTCTCTTAACTTAACTTGCTAGCTTGTAACATGGTCACATAGTAGCAAAAGCGACTTCATCCAAAATGTATCGGACAACTACGATATTTAATTTCATCAGAGATTTTCTGAAAAGCCTGCAAGTGATGGATACTTGATTCAACAAGCAAAAATTAGGTAGTTTAATTTTTTTGATATATTAGAAAAATTAATTTATCAGATAGGTTAGAAGTGATGGATCACGGTTTCTCTTCAGTAACAATACGGTTTTGTTAATTTTTAGTATTTTTTATAAATTTCATGTAAAAGTTTCTAATAGAAGTTAGAACGCGATAATATATAGATAGAATTGAGGGTCAACCAAACTGTACAGAGAAACAGGTTCTCTATCAGTTCTCACAGTACGCACGCAGCAATAAATAAAGAACACATAATATTTACGTGAAAAACTGTCAGCTCACGAGATTAAAAACAACGATCTACCCTCGTAAAATTTTAGCTCCACTAACTGAGCAAACTTTGGATTGTATCCTATTACAATATAGGAATTAAACTCTCAACCCCTCACCTCTTACAATAACTCTATTGTAAGCTCTTTGTAATAACTCTATTATAAAGTCACTCTCTTGACCAACTCTAGTCAATAACCAAAAGCAATGATGGTTAAATAATGTCCTACTTAATGCTTTCAAAAAGCTGTGTAGGAACTATAAATAATAACATAAGGCGAAGATACATCAACACTAAAGGACACACGACATATTCAATTGTGGGGTCTGATCCTTTGTTTTGTAGCTGTTTTGTTCTTCAATGCACATAAGGGAAACAAAGACGGCTACATACTTGAGAGATTATGTATTTTTGTAGTTGCAAGTGTCAGGTCAAATCCTTGTAACATGTTGTATATATATAAGATATCATGAGAGTTGTTACTAGGGCATTTCCGATTAACCAAAATGCAATTGTTCTGCTGTTCTGTTGCAAGTATAGTGCAGCATCTTAATAGTACAATTGAATTGCGCAACGACCTGAGAAACGGATCCTATATGTTCCCTCTGTTGTTCCCTTATTGACTTTCCTAAGAATTAAACCAGTCAACACGGTATGATGCAAAGAGCACAAGGAACCAAAATGTATCAAGTTCCTTATCTGATTCGTTCATGAAGTTTTACAAATTATCAAAACCAAACTAGCATTGTTTATTAATTTTTTCCTTTTTGATTATGAAAATTTTATAATTGATGTTGGCTTTTGAGAACAAGATTTTCACATGTTCCCCCTAAACCTGTTTCCTCCCTCCCACTCAATTTTCTTCCTCCCTTTGGCATCATAAAAAAAATAAGAAGGCATATGAAATAAAGATGTCCAGCAACATTAATTCATGTCACTTATGTACACACAATATGACTAAAAGTAGAACACGAGAGTATAACATTGCATAAAATAGTCAGCGATGCTCCTTAATTATAAAGAGAAAGAATATAGAGGAGTAGCAGTACCATAATTACACGGATATTGAAAATAAAAAAACCTAATTTGAAGTGCCATAATCATTAATTAAGATCAACAAAAAATGAATGACTATGAGAAGACAGGGAAAAGGTACAAGAAAGGGGGCACTAGATGGAGAGTAGGAAGGATTATGAAGTCAGAGCCTTGATGAGGCTATCCATTTGTGCATTTGCAGACCTTTGATCACTGGTCAGCTGCTCTTACAAGTTCTCCATTTGTTTTCTGAGCTTACCATTTTCAACCTTCAAACAAGAAACATCTTCTCCATGAGCATTGGAAGAACCAGGTTCCTTGATTGACTGAGTGAGCTTAGACTCTAGGATGGTATTTTGTACTTTCAGACACTTAATCTCTTCATTGGTAGCCTCTTGAGTCTATCAGCTGAGAGATAGTGGAGTTGCTTCCTACACCTCCCTTCTTGACAACACACTCACACTCCTCTAAGGTTTTCATTATGAACATTTGCTTTCGGGTCCGCACATATGGTTTTCCCAAAGAGACCTCAAAGTGTTCAAGTACATTAGTGAGGAGAAAACAATAGGGGAGACCGTGATTAATCCTTGAAATCTGTCACCTTCTTTGTATGTTCAATCATAATCCAAGGCAGATTGATGGAGAAGTAGGAGTTCAGTGCTTCCATAAGAACTAGGTGTGTTATAGAGTCAATAGACCCCCCCTCGGCCCTAGGTAGCAGAACCTTGTTCACTAACCCAAACAATAGTTGGTATTCTGGCATAAATGCTTTCTCTTGCACTCTTTCTCCCGTCTGAACAACTCGTGGCTTGATGATCAATTTTATAAAATTAGGGGTGATAGGTTATAAGTACCTTGGGCACAAGTACTTTACTTTATATTTGGATGATCTAACAAATTTACCATTTAGAACTAGATGAGGAATCTGTTATACATCTATAAGACCTTGAGATCACAAAGTTTTAGATTGGGATCCAGCCCTTGGGAAAGCAAGATGAATGCAATTACTGAATCAAAGGACCTGCATGAGAAAAGGTGACAAAAATTCCCTCGGACTCACGTACCAGATTTCCAAAATTTATGAAGAATAAGTTTACCCACCGCTTCACGAACTCAACTATAAAATTTTCTCTAAATTTCATACCCAAAATCGTGGTCAAAATCCAAGAATACTAATTTTTTAGATTTTTCCTCAAACCCCTAGTTTTCTACAAATTTCATGCTCAAATATATACTTAGTTGATATATTTAACTCAAAATAAGTAAGGATATCTTACCTTGTCACTGATGATGAAAAATCCCCATTGAAGCTCTCCAAAATCGCCCATGCCAAATGAAAAATGGGAGAAGAATGGCCATATCCCGAATTTGAAATAACTCTCTGCTTCCAGCTAATTCCGCACCTGCGGCCCGTAGGGAAAGCTCAGCCATTTCTTCTTCACCAATCGGGGTACTGACTCGAGCAGCTTGCTCCCTCCATCTGAGCCCAAACTCCCTAAAGCTTTCCTCCGACTTCTTTCCCATATCAGATAGCAAGGAGCGGTCTGGTGTAACACTTAATTTGCATTGAAAGTCATGTAAACCACTTATCAATATTTTGACGACTATGGCAGTGCAAATATGCCCCAGTTAGGCTTTCACTGAAATATGCCATCATCAGGTCATCTTTCTCTGTAACACTTACTCATTTCATTGCAATAAACCTTCAGGTGGGCTATCGGATCCCCAGATCCATCATACAAGCTGAATTTTGGTACTTTAAACACCATGGGTAGGCGAATGTCAGGAGACACGAACGGTTCTTTGTAATCCACGATACCATGACCCCTCATTCCTTGCTTGTCCCTTAAGGACTGTTCTACGCTTTCAGCTTCCTGGGTATCCCATCTGACCCTTCTCTTTATGTGGATTCTCCATTTTCAACATGAGGCTCATCCTGTGGGCCTTGCTTGTGCGAGTTGGGGACCTTGTGAGCAACCTCAGAGGGGTAATATTGGGTATTATGAGCTTTGGGCGGGTGTTCATTATTGAGAACAGTGGATGTGTCCGGAGGGCACTTTTGGGAAAAGATAGTTGGACGACGAATGATGGAGTTACTAGGGCGGTTGGGAAAGTTGTGATAAGCGGGTATATATGGAGAGGGTGGAGGATCACCTGGCATTGTGTATAGAGTTTGGGTAAGGACAACGTCTAGGAAGATGGGTGGTAGCAGGGGTGGTGCTTTTCTAGTCATCCATGCCCAATACATGTCTACCACGAGTTGTCCCAACATCTTTACCTCTTCTACCAACCCGTTGTCCTGTTCAATCTGCTGATTTCGGGCATTGGCATCAACCCACTCATTTTTGTTGTTCTCTGCCATTGTCTTTTGCCTTTGTGTTGTAGAGAAGAGTTACCAATTTAAAACCACAAACCAACCACCTTTCTTATATGATCATAACAACATGAAGCCATCACGTTAGCATTAGGAAATTTAACATAAGGTAATTTCACTTTACGTGCAATGCACCTAGCCACAGTTATCGGTTCTAAAATGACTTTGAGCGTACAAAGATCAGTTGGCATCATCCCATTTTATTCATTTCAACCTCTCTCCTTTCTTTTCTTTTCTTTCCTCGCACTTGTTTAACTCGCTCATTTTCCTTTCTCCTTTTTCCTTTCGGATTATCACTCTTTTCTTCCTTCTCATTTCTCACATCCCACAATTCTACCTCTTTTTTTTTTCTTTTTTTTTCTTTTTTTTCTATTTTACCCCTCTTTTTTGCTCATTTTAAAAAAAAAAATTCGATCGAACCCTATGTAGGTTGCCTGTGTATTATGACCCCGCTTGAATCAGATCTTTGCATAGTTCTGGAGGATCAAGAATAAGGTAAACAAACTGACATTTTCTTTTTTTCTTTTTCTTTAATGACTACTCTGATGAGAAAAGGGAAATAAAAGAAGCAAATCTTTTTTTAAATTTTCTAGACTTAATGTTCTATTACATATTCTAAACTCAAGCTTAACGGGCATGTTTTTTTTTCTTTTGAAACAAATGCTCTATTAAGGGAATATCCTAGAAGAGAGAAAATAAATTTTGATTCTTTATTTTTCTTTTAGTTTTTTTTAAACAAGGAAATCTAAAGAATAAACCACATAAACATATTTTAAATTTTCATTTGATATCCTGACGTAATATTTCGGAATAACAATGAAAAAGATAAAATAAAATATTTTTGGGTTTCAATTTTGATTGCCTACAGAAGAAATTCTAATGATAACGTATTTTTATTTTCTATGTACAATGTCCTAAAGTTCTAATGAAAGCAAAAGAATTTTTTTTTTCATTTGAGGTCTGGGTGGCCTCGGGTGAGTTTCGGGTACTTAACGGATTGGTTTGAGGCTTATGAAAATTGATGAAGTTGTTGCACCGGTATTTTTACACCTCCGCACTTTGGGACGCATGTGTAAGGCCGCATTCTCCCCTGTCAAAGTCGAGGCCTTAACCTGACTTCCTGAGCTCAGTTGATTCTTGAAGTAGTAGCTCTGGATAAAGAGTTGGATGCTTACCTTATTATTATGAAAAGGAGAAGGTGTAGATCCGCATAAGCAGTTGTGGAACCGTATAAGCTAAAATAGGAAGGAGATCTGGAATCGCAGGAGCGCTTTGGGACTGCAAAAGCGGACAAGGGTCCGCAGGTGCGTACATGCAGATGCGACCTCTTGATCGCAAATGCGGACGAGGTGCTTTAAGTGAAAATTCTCACCTACGATGGAAATTTCGCAGGTGCGGGACCACAGATGCGATCCTTGGCCCGACAGGTTTGAAAATCGGTAGGTAGAAAAGGACAGATTCGAGGGTTTGGAATTCATTTCACAAAATATGATTTAGAGCTCGAAGGAAGGCAATTTTTCGAGAATTTTTCAGAGAAAATCATTGGGTAACGATTCCTTATCCTGTTTTGATCATATTTCATTTCCATAGTTGTTTTCTTCATTAAATTAATGAATTTAAGTGAGAAAGTTGGGAAATTGGGGAAAAAAGTTCTCCAACCAAAAATATGAGATTTGAGTGGGATTTAGACATCAGATTTAGATGATTTTTGCACTAGTGATATCGTGAGTGAATGGGTGTTCTAATTTGGTAAATTTTACCCGATTTTGAGACGTGGTCCTGATGAGGATTTTCGGGCATTTTTTTATTTTCCTGCCTTATCTTTGATTTCATTAGCTAAATTAGTTGTTTGTAGCTATATTTACGTTCTAGATTTGGGCCATCTAGAACTGGTTATTCGTGGAAAGAGTAGTATTTCGAATTTATTTGAGCTTGGTTCAAGGTAAGTGGCTTGCCTAACCTTGTGTGGGAAAATTTTCTTAGGATTTGGTACTGTTTGATATATGAGCAACGTGTATGTAAGGTAACGAATGCGTACACGGGCTATTTGTTGAAAAATTCCAATTTTATTAAGTAAATTATCCATTTTTCTGCTACATTAGCCTATGTAATTATCCTTTTTAGTTTAGAGAAACATGCCTACGTGCCATAACTGCCCATGTGAATTCTGTGTAGCGTGTTTTGTGAAATTTCTTGTTCTTCCTTGACTCGGTCATAGCCTAAATTGTGGTTTTCTTGTTCTAACTGTTATTTCTGTTGTTTGAGATGCATATTTATTTTGGGACTATGGAATGGTATTCCGGTAGGCCCCCTGCATATTTACTTTGGGACTACGGAATAGTATTCTAGCAGATCCCCCTGCAAATTTACTTTAGAACTACAGAATGGTATTCCGTAGTCCCAAACGTAAATCTACCGAAATACAGTTCCGTTGTCCCAAAATAAATATGCAGGGGGATTTTCGGTAGATCCCCTGTACATTATGTTTGGGACTACGAAACAGTATTCCGGTAGATCCCCCTGCACCTTTACATTTGAGACCACGAGACAATATCCTGGGAGATCCCCTATTGTTATCTCTGTATACTAAGCTGTTGTTTTTCTGTGATTTCATTCTCGTTAAATTTTAGTATTTATCCTTTTCTGCAATATTTAATTCTCTTTCATTTCATTATATATATACCAGTAGGGCCCTTACCTAATCTCATCATTACTCGACCGAGATTAGGCTTGACACTTACTGGATACGGTTGTGGTGTACTCATGCCATTTTCAACTCATATTTTTCATGTGCAGATCAAGGTACCTCACATCAGCTGCATTACTAGTGAGGCGAGACGATTGTAGATATTTCAAGGTATTTCTTCCGCGTACGTGGATCTAGGAGTCCCTATCTACTCTTCCTCAATTTTAAAGACTTCTTGTATTTTCTTTTTTGATAGATTCTGGAGTTTAAAAGCACTATTTTTTTTATATAGTTTGTGACTTATGATATTCCGAATTTTGGGAGAGTTTAAATGCTTTTCGAAAGTGATTATTGTGAATGTCGAGCGGCATCTCTTTTCCTTGTTTAAATTTACTTGTTAGTTGATAGCTTTTATATTTTTTTCTTTTTCCGCAATGTTAAGCTTACCTAGTCGTACGAATTAGGTGCCGTCATGACGGTATAAAGAGAGAACATGGATCGTGACAAATTTTTCTGAACAGCCAACAAGTGATGGATACTTGATTCAGGAAGCAAACATTACGTTGTTTAATCAATCGGCAGTATACACGATAATGCTATCTTATTTGGCTTATAAATTACTAGGAGTGTTAATGATCGATATTTTACAAAATTTATAACATATCAAACTTTTGATTACTTATTTTGTATAACAAAAATTAAACTTTTCAAAATCGTCCCACTCATCTCAATCATAAATACTCAAAGTAAGTTCCTGGCTCGCCCATATCTGTAAAGGGGCTTACGAACGAGCGGAGTGCTTTCTTCGGTATTAGTCGGTTCGGCTACTTTTTGGTATTCTTTTAAATGTCATGTAAATATCGCTAATAAAAGTTAGAATGTGATAACATATGTATACTTGTATGGACTTTGCAAAATCTATAAATATTTTCACTATTTATAGGGTGATGAATCAAGAAAACATGAAAAATGGCCAGAATAGAGATCCACCGTACTATTGTACATCAGCGTAAAAGAAATTAAGCAAAGACAAAAAAATATAAATTACACAAGTGAAAATATATTAATCAAGCTTTGATTCAAGAATAGAGTATATAAAAGGTTAAATATTCAAAAAAAGAAATTTAAATCATATGAGAAGAAACATATTTAACATATTATATTTTGCTATTCACAATCGTTGAAATATCTTGTGTCTTGCTATTCAAGTTTGTCGGAATTAATTTAGTTTCAATAGAAATATTAGAATAGGTTAGGAAGTTGAAACTTAGAGTTTTAATTATTTATTAGCTTGTAATTGTAATTACTTATTTCATAATCCCAAGGCCCAACAAAAATAATTAATGGTTTGTAGTTTTTAACCTTAATATATTATATTTTATATATGTAAATTTATTTGGTATGATTGAATACTTTTTCGATTTATTTTCAAAAATTTAATTTAGAATCTAATAATTATTTGGTGCGACTATACATTTATATAAAATACAAACAATTTTATCAAGAGAAATCTAATAATTAGTTTGGTGTTGTTCGATTTGATCGATTTAGCCGGTTTTTAAAATTCATTGATTCTATGTATTTAAAGTACGTATGTGAATTATTCTCTCTTTCTTTCTTTCTCTCTCTCTCTCTCTCTCTCTCTCTCTCTATATATATATATATATATATATATATATATATATATATATATATATATATATATATATATATATATATATATATATATATATATATATATATATATATATATATCAGGGATAATTCAAAATAAATTTAATTATATTATTAAAAAGCTTACCCAAATCATTATGGATTTGGTTTCGCAAGCCTCACATTGTAAGTTCTTCTATAGGTGCTTCTACTAGAAACTTGTTAACATGTAAATGTGTAAAATATCAGAATCGATGCAATATAGGCATGATTCTAATTGCAACGGTAAAAGAAGTCATATTTGTTTAATAATTAATTGTTAGACCAAATTGACATTGTTGATAAGGCAATAGTTACATGGATTAATTATGATCACATCTACAGAAGTATATTAAAAGAATCTAACAGATAACCATATCACTAAAAATAACTATTCAAAAATTGGCCATTCTTTTTGTAAAGAATTGTCCTAATGTGGTGAATGTCCTACTAAGAGAGTAATCTGTCAACTAATTGCATCCAAATCTTCAAAAGGCACCTTTTCTCAATTTTAGCTATATATATCTCCCTATAAACCAGTCCTCAAACCACACTGTTTTTCAATATTTTTGAATATCTTTAGTAAATTTTCTCTCCTTTTTTCTTTCTTATAGAGAAAATGGCTTCATCAGGAATTAACCACTGTCGTGATTTAATTCCTTAT
Organism: Nicotiana noctiflora; assembly: GCA_032618575.1. Taxonomy (NCBI): domain Eukaryota; kingdom Viridiplantae; phylum Streptophyta; class Magnoliopsida; order Solanales; family Solanaceae; genus Nicotiana; species Nicotiana noctiflora. The sequence continues at coordinate 16,969 of JASVEL010007001.1, read as the reverse complement.
GTCCCAATCTATTTCGCTAAATTCATGGTACGTTGACTCTTCTTTCAAAAGTGAAATTTTTATGTGTTTTTGTATGTATAAAGAATTAATAAGATGCATTCCGTAAAAGTACTTAGATCGTTTTTCCTTTGTTTTTCTTTTCAAGAAATGGTTGCAAAATCAAACGTCGATTGGCATTTTAGAGAAAAACATAGCAGGAGTTGTTATAAATCATGTAAATTAATTACTGTCAAAAGATTTAAATAAGACAAAATTCTAGAGAACTTGATATAAAATTTAAATAATTATTTTGTAACCTTTTTTTTACAGGATGATGGGAAACAAAAAACTCATGATATCTCAAAATGGGTGTTAGTACCATCTGGAGAAACAAGTCATCAACTGGAGGATGTTGCGATAACAACAGTAATATATACTACCATTCCTTTTCGTCTCTTGCTTTGTGCTTTACCTTTTATTATCTTATATCTATACGTGCTTGTGTGTGTGTGTGTAAACCAATTTTAGAGGAATAGTTAGTTGCAAATATGGATTTTATTTGACAAATATTATATAATCCTTATGCCTCACTTTTTTTTGGTTTTGATTTTTATAGAACATAATTTTATGTACATACAAAAGGTCTCTAATTTATTTTTAATTTTTCGAAATTTTTTTGAGAGTTTTTTCTAATCCAAACAGGAAATGGCAAAGAAAATAAAACATATAAAATTATATATAAATCCAAAGGTCTTATATCTATAGGTGTTCGTGTGTGTGTGTGTGTGTGTGTGTGTTTGTGTGTGTTTGTGTGTATGTGTGGGCATTTCTATACACGTTGGTGGCACTTGAGTATGTTTTTGTTTTTCCTTTTGTCAGTTTAGCAAAACAATTTTAGAGGTGCATATATAGATTTTATTTTGACAAATTCTGTCAAAATATTTATGCCTCATTTTGGGTTTGATTTTAGAGATTTTTTTTTAAAAAAAAATCCAAACGTCTTTATATTTATTTTAACGGAAGTATTTTTGAAAGTCTTTTTTCCAAACCAAACAGGAATTGGTTATTTGGAAAAGAAAAAACAAAAATAGCAAAGGAATTGGCCAAAATATTTTCTCTTTTGTTTTTTGCATATATCTTTTTTTGTCTGCCAAAAAGATGGTGAGCAATCACATTATTATAAAAAGAACTAAACAGTTTCTTTAATTTAATTAATTTATTTATTCCCCGATTAATGTTTATTGATCAGATAAACAAGCAAATGATATATCAGATACAAAAAAATAATAAATTCAATTTTCTATTTTATTAAAAAGAAAGATAAGAATAAATTTATTTTGTAGTTAGGTTCTTTTCTTCTTTTACATTTGTCTTTGTTAAAGGGTGGTCCTAAAATAAACGCTAGATTTGTTTGTGGAGATTTATCAAATACTAATGCAATATTACAAGAATCTAACAGATTATCTAAATAACTAGTATGACTTGATGATGCAATCTACACATTTATTATTTGATTTAAAATGGTCTAATTAAGTAAAAACAATAATTACACTGTTTCCGTTATAAATAAAGTTAATTGACCAACTAAAGGTCATAAGTGCAAGCACATCTAGTTTAACAACATTTATAGGTAATTTTGTCTTTCATTAATTCTTAAAACACATCTTACGTGTTCTCTTTTGTATGTATTTCCCCTCATAAATACTTAAGGAGACTTTGTGCAATTTTTTTTGTCTTTTTATTTTTGTTAAATTTTGTAGAAAATTATTTTTTCAAACTTTTTTCTCTTCGAGGTAAAGTTAGAGGTAGATACAAGATTTTAATTGTACTTAGTGTACATGAGTGTGTACATATAAATAAATTCTTTATTGTAGTATAATTTAGGTTGAAGGTGCTGTCAAAAAATGTAATCTGTCCATAATAATTTGATTCTGAAATTTAACGAATTGATCATCTGTAGTTCACATCATGATAATTTCAATTTATGTTTATTCCAATATGTAATAATGATTTGTTTTTACAGCTCGCATCGACCTCTACACCACAGGAACCACAAGAGCCGAGTCCTCTCCTTCTTATATCTCAAGCGATTGAGCAAACAATGGATTATTATTATGTATTATTATTATTTGATTATTTGATTGTTGTTTAGTGATTTGTTTTTTGATATTTAGATTTATTTTTCCATCGGCATGTTGTGCGATTATATATTTAATTAATACTGTTTTAGTATATTATTTTTTGCTTTCTCATTATATGTATTGTCACAAATCAGTAAAGAAGCCAACTTTCGAGATAAGGATGCGAACATTTTACTCTCCCCATATTCCCTTCGTGGGAAATTAGTGGGTTTGTTGTTGTTGTTGTTGTATTAATTAGTTTGTCTATTACACTCGAATTAAGGCTATCATTTTCCAGATAATTAGTGTTCGTAGCAATCAAATATTTTAAATTACAATATTTCTATTGCAGAATGCGCGTGTAACTCCTCAGCAACTCACTACGAGGAAGAGAAGGAGGTTGGTTAATGCTCAAGTCCTTGGCTACACTCCTGTTAGCTTCGTAATTCTACCTTTAGAAATCGAAGCTAACACTTATACAGTAAAATTGAATAAGGTTAGTACATTTGGTTTTTAAGATTTTTCATGTGTAAATTTCAATTTTTTCTTAAAACTTTGTCATTTTTTATAACACCATTAATATTGTTAAATATACTTTGTTATGTACTTTGAATTATAGACGGGAGAACAACCAAATGATCCATTTGGACTCAATAGCAAATACAGTGACATACTGCTTGGATGGACTGCTGAAACGAGACAACGTCTAAATGGACATTGCGATACGGTAACTAAGTTTATTGCTATAACAAAAAGATAAATCAAGAAAATGAAGAATCAAACTTCAAATATTATACAAATAATATTGTATTAATCAATGTATAATTGCAATCTTAAGAAAAACCTTGTTGTGTTGCAGTTTTACTACCATAAGAAAAGAAATGCCGAATGCCGGTCTGTGGCAGATGTAAGAAGGTTCATATTCAAGGGTTTCGAGAAACTGAAGGTAGAAGTAGATCCAGAAACCAATGAAGTAAAAGAGTTTAGGGTAAGCTATGAATTTTTTACAAAGATAAATTTTCTTTATTATATTGTTACATAATTCTTACAACAGTATTTTGATTAAATTAATTAAGGTTGAGCAATACACGAAGAAAAGAAAAGCACAATCTTCAAGCTCAGAGAAAGAACCTGCAGCAAAGAAACAAAAGGGCAGTAGTAGTGAACTGCCTGTTGGAAATGAAGTGATGTACAACAACCTCATGAACTCGGATAATCAAAACAAAGAAGAGAATGTAGCAAGTGAATTTGTGGTAAGTTGTTACATTAAATGAGTTATTACAAGTGAGAGGCAAATCTAGGATTTAAAGGTGGCGGGTGTCAAAATTTTCTTTAGTACATCTTATAATAACTACTAATATATAGTTTGTTCGGTTCTTTTTTTTTTTTGGGTTTATTTGGGCAATTTAATAAGCATTTAATTTGCAAATATAAAAATTACATCAATTTTTCGGACCCCAATTATAGAATTTCATTGGATATGTATGTTATTATTATCGTATGAAAATTACATCTCACACATTAAGAAACAAATATAATTAACATTTTAAAGAAGGAATCACACTTTTATTATTAATAATACACGTAAAATCAATATTTTCACTAGGAACTACATTTTTTGTATGAAAAAAAATAAAATTTACACAAGTAAAATAAATTCTTTAATACGGTTCTAGTAAATGCAAAATTAGAATAAGAAAAAAAATTCGATATATAAATTATACCCAATAAGTAAATACAGAATTGGATAAACTACAAGATCTCAAAAAAGAAGAAGCATATATCTAATGCTTGCAAAATATCCATAATAATTTATTACTAAAGGAATTTAAATTATATTTAACAATCATAGAATAATATAAACTTTTATGTTATAAAAAAGAAATTGTAAATTAATTTTAATCTCAATCTAAATATCAAGACCCAAGTTTTTTTGATTTTGAATGAAGAAAACTAAAAGATTTGACACTAAGAAAAATGCTTATATTATGAAATTTTTAAATTTTGAAAGCTTTTTTTTTTAGTTTTCTTGTTAAATATCACCAATAACGTAATATAATATAGGGAAAAAAAATAAACGATAAATAGGAAATTGGGGGTAGCCAAAAAGGAAAATGACCAGAAGAAAAGAAATATTAGCAAAACGAAATGGGAAAGTTCGACAAGGTTCAAGATAAATTCGAACTTGAATTTTACACACGAGAAAAGCTTTCAAAAAGATCTACTAATCATGACATCTTTGTCTAGTTTGCGGATGGGGGGTGGCAGGATCATATATTTAACCTGGTTTATATTTTATTATACATAAATATATGATAAATTTACCAACCGAGCAGGTGTCATACCACCCCCACCCAGAAGGGTGGATCCGGCTCTGTTACAAGTAGAGTTTAATTTATCCATAAGGGTTCGTTTGGTACGAGAGATAAGAAATACTTAATTCTTTGATTAAATTTGAGATGAGTTTATCCCACGTTTGGTTGGGGCAAATTGCAGTATAATTAATTTCGGAATTAATTATCCTGGGATTGTAGTGTTATTTTTATCTCTAATGTAGGAGTGTGGGATAACAATTTCAGAATGACTAATCCTAAAATAATTAATCCTGATATAACTTGTTTCTTAACCTAACGACTCTCAAGTGTAAATAATTTACCCGACCCTCCTAACTTAAGGGTTATATATAGGTAAGCTTTCTAGAAATGCCGGATTGAAATCTTGAAAATAAGACTACTATAACTGGTAATTAATTAAGGTGGCCTAGTTGTGCAAAAGTTACTTACACAGGTGATGTAAATAAATTAAACTCTTATAAATATTGTTTGATTTTTACATTACTTTATGCTTATAACTAACACTATATATGTTAATTAAACTATAGGTTGGAGAGGCTTCAGGAACAGCCTCCAACAAAAGAAAGTTAGAATCTTCAAACTCGGAGAACAGTGAGTCTGCAGTGAAAATTCAAAAGAGCAGTGCTGAAGAAGGTGTAATAAGCAAATCTACACCAGTGAAACCAGACGAAGATAGAATTTTCTTAGTTATGTCATATAACAATCTTCGTAACCCAGGTCGCCACAACAATATTGCGGGTAAATCCAAGAAGGTTTATTCAAAGGGTAAGCGGTTTTTGCTATTATTTGATACTACTTCTTCTTTATCTCTCACCTTTTCTCTTCCATCTTGCTTCCTTGCTTGCTTCCCTCTTCCTCTTAAACAACCTCCTTCGCTGTATTAGGTAGGGGTAAGGTTTGCGTACAGACTAACCTTTTCAGATCTCATATGTTGGGATCAAATTGAGTTTGTTGTTGTTGTAGCTTGTTGTACTTTGTTTAGTCTGCTTAATCTATCTAAATGGGCTTGATTTGCACACAAAAATTCTAGTTTGTTATATTTTCATCAGCAAAATTATTAGCTACTATATTAAATGATCATTACCTTTTGTTAGTTGTATTAACTAAAGGGTCATCAATTTTTGTAGTGAGTAAATGCCCAAGTCCTTCGAAACTTGAGAAATTCGACAAGGCTTCTTCCTCTAATATTTCCATTGATGATCTCAACATACCTCAAGAAGAGAAGAGTAAAAACTTGGCTGCAAACTTGGATTGCTGTGAAGTTTTTCCCCAGAAGAAAGCGGACATAGAAAATGAAGGAGGCAAGATCGTGCAAGGAAATACAAATGGCAAAGAGGTTTCTGCATTTGAAGAGAAACGTGAGGAAGAAGTGGTTGTAGGCTTGGCAAAAAATGAAGAGTTGGACACTCAAGTTCAATATACTGAAGGTAGTTTCACCATCCATGCTCTTCACAACACATTTTTCACCTTTTAGTGCAAAAAGAAAATATGTTACTCCCTCCGTTCCAGTTCAAAAAAAAGATTGATTCATTTTTAAATTTAAAAATAATTTAGCTTAAACATCTAATTCTACCCTTAATTGATAAACTTTTGTAACCATACAAATACTCTGAACCCTTTTTGACTTGTTTACCTTTCGTGCATAGTCAAACATATTCATATAAACGGGAACGAATAGAGTATACAGTAATATGCATCAAGTACTATTATTTGCATTTTGTTATTTTTGCACAATTAAAACCATTAGCTATTACAAATCGTAGGGAACTTCGGAATGTCTGCAAATTTTGATCCCAATGAAGCTGTTCATGACAAGAAAGTAGACACAGAAGAAGAGGGGGGCAAAGCTATTGATGAGAATGCTGAAGAAGAAAAAGGCGAAGAAGAAATGATCGTTAGCCTGGCTAAAACTGATGCGGTGGCTGCTGAGTTTTCTCTATTTGAAGGTAATTTTGCCTAGAAAAAAGAAACTATGTTATATATTAATATGCAACAAGCAGTATTATTTGCATTCTATACTACAAAAGAACTATTTAATTAGTGAATGCATCTATTATAGTATTTGTTATATAATCAAAATCTTTAGCTACAAGGGATGACCTGTTTTTTGTTTTCCTAACATATTTAGGGAATGTTGGAATTTCTGCAAATTGTGATCCCATTGAAGCTGCTCATGAAAAGAAAGTAGACAAAGAAGAAGAGGTGAGCAAAGCTATTCATGAGAATGCTGGTGAAAAAAACAATTATGTAGTAGAAGAAAAGGGTGAAGAAGAAATGTTCGTTAGCATGGCTAAAACTGATGCGGTGGACACTGCGTTTTCTCTATACGAAGGTAACTGATCATAACAAATGCATTAGATAAATCACAAGAATGTGAACCTTCGGCGTAAAAAACAGTACAAATTAATCATGTGATAGGTAGATAATTATAGGTAAAATCTTTATGATAAGCATTAACTGATGATCATTTCTTTTGTTTTCCTTACAAATTGAAGGGAATTTTGGAATGTCTGTAAATTTTGGTCGCATTGAAGCTGCTCATGACAAGAAAGTAGACAAAGAAGAAGAGGGGAGCAAACCTATTCATGAGAATGCTGATCAAGCAACCAATTATGTAGTAGAAGAAAACGGTGAAGTAGAAATGATTGTTAACCAGGCCAAAGCTGATGAGATTGCTGCTGAGTTTTCTCTATATGGAGGTAATTTTTCCTACAAAAACTGATCTTAACAAATGCATTAGGTAAATCACAAGAATGTGAACCTTCAGCGTAAAAAATAGTACACAAAGATGTGATTGCAAAATAATTATAGGTAAATCTTTATGATAAGCATTAACTGATCATCAACATGATAATTAAAAATGATACGTTTATCTTACATAATACTATGCATCAAGTAGTAATATTTGCTCCGACAATTACAGCTTCAACCCGAGATATTACTAACAAAAATAAAAATCCTTGGGTAGTCAAAGAGATCTGCTAGTTCTAACAAAAGCATTCGATAATGTATGCATCTATAGTGTTTTTTACTTTTTATATAATCAAAATATTTAGCTACGAGGAATGACCATTTTTTTCGTTTTCCTTATTAATCGAAGGGAATTTTGGAATGTCTGTAAATTTTGATCCCGTTGAAGCTGCTCATGAGAAGAAAGTAGACAAAGAAGAAGAGGGAAGCAAAGCTATTCATGAGAATGCTGATCAAGGAAACAACTATGTAGTAGAAGAAAAAGGTGAAGTACAAATGATCGTTAACCTGGCCAGAGCTGATGAGATTGCCGCTGAGTTTTCTCTATATGGAGGTAATCTTTCCATGGAAAAAATGATCTTAACAAATGAATTAGATAAATCACAAGATGTGCACCTTGCATGTAAAAAAATAGTAGATAATCAAGTGATTACAAGCTAAATATAGGTAAATCTTTAGGATAAGTAAACGTTACTAACTCGTTTTCACAATTCTAAACGTGATAGTGTAATTTTTTTTTATGTTGTCACTTGTCAGATATATAAATTAAATTCATCAGAGATAGTCAGATTTTATTTTTGATATTGGGTAATGAAATTTGCAGGAAATCACAAGCAGGTCATGTGGGGTTCACGCACATTATTTGAAGTTGGAGGAAATAGTGGAAGCATTGGAAAGTTTGGTATGCATGAAGTTGTTCCTCAAAAGGAAATGGACAAAGCAAAAGAAGGGGCCAAAACTGTGAATGAAGCTACAGATGGAAACAAGGGTCTATTTCCTATTGAAGACAATGGTTCTAAAGAAGAAAGAAAAGTTGAAGAAGATGTTGCTCATACCTTGGTCAACATTGATAAATTCGACATTTTCTCACACAATGAAGTTAGCTTTCTTGATGACCAACACGTCAAGGGATTTGACGATCCAAACGCCTTTCTATTCAGTCAGATTGAGCATAATCATGACTTTGGGATTGAGAATCATGAGTTGCTTTTTAATCACGGTTTCAAGCATCTTTGATCATTTTGGAACACCATTATGTCGTTGTTTTAAGTGTTCGTTGCTGTGATAACATTTATGTTGTTTTCCTTTTTAAGTCCAGTCTACATTATATTTGTTGAACAATTATTTAGTCCCGTTTTTGGACATGGAAATTTGGTTTAATGCATGTCATTGTTTTATGTTACTTTGATCTCATATACAACTACTTCAGTTGTTGCAAGTGGTTTACTATAGAAGGTAAATTTTTTAATTATAAAGTGCAGAGCCCGAAGACAGCTATCCCAATCTGAAAGATTGGAATGAGAAGAGGGATCATACTGTTAGAGCTCCGTCGTCACCTTGAGCTTGACTTGACAACGAGAGTGTTGTTTATGGGGCATATTGGCAGATCTACATGGAACTATATGGGTGCTTAAACACCCATTGTCTTTGGCTATGATTAGTAGATTTACATAGTAATTATCAAATTTTTAAGATAAGCATTGGGTGAGCACCCATCAGTAAATTTATTTTTCTTCTTCTTTCAGAATTTTTATTGACCAGCACCATAACTTTGAAATCCTTGATCCGCCACTAATGGGGCAGCAAAAGCTAGCGTTGCCAAGCTAAGGTGCACGAGTAGCACCAAGGCAAAAGGGGAAACTTGGTTTGGAGGGTTAAACTACTCTATCAACTTTAGAATTATAAATTCCAAAATAATCGGATCTATAAAGCTTAATTTGGAGTATTATGAATGATGTTAATTAACTTTTAATTTGATTAGCATGCCAAAAGGATAAATAGCAAACATATTGACCTTAGCGAAGCTGAAAGGTCAATTTATCTACTTATTCAAGCATGAGGAGGAGTGATGCAGCATTGAGTTTTTTAATGTGAAAATTTGATTAAGAAAATGAAAAATTGATGAAGTAGTTGTTTAATAATAAGAATATGTTCTCTATCATATTAGGGTTGATAAGTTAAGTTACAGCTTGCTATTGACCTTATCAGGTGGGAACAGGTAGCGTAGGTATTAAATAAAATCTCTTACATATATTATCATAACTAAAAGGGAAAATAGAAAAATAGACATTGTAGCACATATCCATAAAATATGAGGGCTTTGGGCATTTTACCGTGGCTTGGTAAATACTCTCCCTTTGTTTCTATTCGAATATAAAAATTTTAACATAAAAAAATTTATAAAAATAGTACTCCCCATGTTCCTGTTTATATAAACATATTTCTTTTTTGGTCCGTCCAAAAAGAATGTTCCTTTTCTAAATTTAGTAATAATTTAACTTAAACTTACAATTTTATCATGAGAAGCTTTTATAACCACACAAATACCTTGGGCCCCTTATTTGATTTGTTTTGGACCATAAATTTTAAATTTTTTATTTTTTTTAAACTCTGAACTCAATGAAACAGCACATAAATTGAAATGGAAGGAGTATAAACCATAGTATTTAGCAATTTAAAATATCTACTAATAATAATAATTTTATTTGAATCCCCAAATAATAATTACGTCACCTCCAGGGGAACAAATGAAGTACTTATTTGTCCCCGATATTACAATTAATGTTTAATTTGTCATAGCATGCGCCATTTTTTACTTATAACCTAATGTGTGGTTCATCAATTTCAAGGGTTAATTTATTTCAACTTGAAAGAGAGGTTGACTTCATTTGCTCCGAGCAACTACCCAATAACCAAGTTCCTCTTTTGTCTTTTTCATTTCTTTCTCACCCTTTTGGTGTACTACTTGAAGATTGTATATAAGTACGGCCATCTATGTATAAATGGATAATAATTTGATTATTTCCAACTTGACTTATAAAATTACCCTTTAATAAACTTATTTTATATTCTTTCAAACCAACAAGAAAAGACGACTAATAGGTAGATCACGAATCTTGTATAACTACTTTAATGTCAACACCAACTAAATGTCATACAAATAAAAAAAAGTAAAGTTGGAAAAAGAGGTATGGTTGTACCCATAGAGTATTCATATAAATAACAAGTGTATAAAGTTAGATATATTTATTGACTGTTGAACTACAACTAGTGTACACGTTGTAATTGTGTCTAGAAAATGTCAACTGTACTCTCAAGAAAAAACAACTAGTAATATTTTAAGAACCTTATACTAATATATTCTCAAGTTTGTAGTTAAAAACAACCAACAGTTGTTGTGAACGCCACTAGTTTCTTTTATATCTTGAAAACAAAGGAGAAGAAGGAAGAAGAAGAAGAACAAGAGAAAAAGACAAAGATGAAGCTAGTTTGGTCTCCCGAAACAGCTTCAAAAGCTTTTCTTGACACAATAAAGACAGTAAGCAGCAAAAGATTTCCTTTGAATTATTTCTTCTAACTTCTATTTTTTTCATTCAGTGCTTTAATTGTTTTTGGACCTTGTATTCTATGTAGTGTGGAATTTCAAGAAAATCCAGTGCTGCTGAATTTTTATCAGCCATGGGGGCAGGGTACAACGCGAAATTAATAGTTGAAGCATGGAAAAGTGATAAGATCAATGGTGACTCAATCTCCACAAGCATCGGCCTAGCCGTCGCGTCAAAACATAGTCGTGGCAGGTACGTAGAGGCGGATACAACTTAGTTTATACCAACTCACTTGGATCCAGGATTTTTAACACATAACAAATATATGTAGGAAATTACTAAAAATTTTAAATATAAACCCCATAACCTAAAATTTCAAATATTAAGATTTAAAATTTGAACAAAAATAAAGTTTAAATTCGGGGTTTATTTATGTAGGTACGTGTGCATGGTGGCAGACGAAGAATCAAGACTAGCGTATGTAGACGCCATGCAAAATTCAGGCATGTCCTTGCCGGAAATGATGGTGGGAGAGGCAGAAGAGGTGATGGAAAGATTAAATGGGATTGACTTTTTGATTGTGGATGAGAAGAGAAGTGACTCTTCTTCAATCTTTAATAGTGCTAAATTGGGCCATCGTGGAGCTATTTTAGTGTGCAAAAATGGAAGCAAAATAAGGAATATAGAGACTAGTAAGTTCAGTTGGGATGAAGTTCTTGATAGGAAAGTTTGTGTTGTGAGATCAGTGACACTTCCATTTGGGAATGGATTGGAGGTTGCTTATATAGCAAGTAAAGATGGAAATCAAAAGTCTCGAAAATACGCCAAGCGTTGGATTAGACACGTTGATAGAAACTCGGGAGAAGAGCATGTTATTCGACGATGATCTGCATACTCAAGTGCAAACCACAAATTGAGATCTCATGTACAACAACAACAATTCAGTCTTAGGGTAATATGTAGACAGGTCTTACTTATACCCGAGAGGGAAACAAATCGCTAGAAGGAGGGGTTGAACCTCCGACCTTGTGGTTAACAAATCGAGATCTCATGTAGTTCGAATATATTTTGTTTTTCTTTGTATATATCTGTTTGTCTTATGCTAATATTATAGCCTAGGTTGAGGTACTTTATCCTTTCTGCTCTTAATGGAAACAAATAGTTCTTGGTTACTGAAGGCACTTTGATCCATGATGATTCTTGCTTTTGGTATAAATTAGTATGTGATTTACGCCTTTTTTTTCTGAGGTTTTTCAGTTGATGTATGTTACTCTCCCCCGTATAATATCCACTAATGGGGGAGTGTTCTCCCTATCCAAACTTTTTTCCAAACCGATATAAACCTATTAATTAATTATTACTCCTACTATCTCATTTTGCAATTGACTTCCTTAAATTTTAGTTTGTACTTGCTATGCAAGTCAAACATAACAATAAGGAACAATAATAGCAGAACTGGACAGAATTAATATAAGACGGTGTTAGGCTAAGTTTATAAGTTGGTTAAATTGGCTTACAAGTATTTTTTGGCTTATTTACGCGTTCGATAAATCAATAGTGCTTATAAGTCGAAAATAGGCCAAAAGCAATAAGTTGGTCTCCCCCAACTTATCAAATTTCAGCTTATAAGCACTTTAGGTTTAACCAAATATTATTTATTATTTTATCCCTAAAATACTTCTTTTTAAAACAAAACTCTTTGTATACCCAAATTTTTAGCTGCTTATTATTAATTTCAGCACTTTTATCCAAACACGTAACTGCTTGTTTTTTAAATTAGCTTCAGCACTTAAAAGTACTTTTCAGCACATATGCTTTTCAGCTAAACCAAACGGGCTCTAGGTCTAAAACCTTAATATAGCATAATAGAACTAGTAAATACATAGTCATGAGCTCTAAAACAAAAAATATAAGTACAAAAACTAAATAACAATACTATCTGAAATAAAGGCAACAATACAATATGAAAAGAAATGCCAAGACTGCGGTAGAGAATGCAACTCTACCTCGTCTCCCGATGATCAACTCAGCTAGACGCTTCGGCTATCGATGACTGAGTCCGACACCCGGATCTGCATAGTTAAGTGCAGAGTGTAGCATGAGCATAACTAACCTCATGTACTTAGAAAGTACCATAACTAACTTCGGCAAGGTAAAAGCAACAAGAATCGTTAATGATACTTGACCCGTACAATTCATATATTCAACAAGTATAGAATAATAACTTGATAAAGTCATAAAGCACAAAAAATACAATCTCGGTGTACACAGTTTATCTAGTACTCTACTTTGTTGGTATATAAAGATGATACGCAAGTAAATCATGTAAATAACTACGGAAAATTATAACGAAAGATTTCAGCTTATAAGCACTTTAGGTTTAACCAAACATATTTATTATTTTATCCCTAAAGTACTTCTTTTTAAAACAAAACTCTTTGTATACCTAAATTTTTAGCTGCTTATTATTAATTTCAGCACTTTTATCCAAATACGTAACTGCTTGTTTTTTAAAAGTAAATCATGTAAATAACTACGGAAAATTACAATGAAAGATGAATGCAATAACCAGATAATATTGGCCAGATTTTCTAAGAATTTCCATAACCGCACCAACCACTGACAAGTTTTCCACAATTCGCGTGTACATCAAGAAAGAAACATAAAAGGGTAACCCTAGGGGATGGATCTATATCCACACGCTGTACAAACAACTCACGTGCTGCACAGACTCTCACGTGCTAATAATATCAAGTACACGAACAACTCATGTGCCGTACAGATAACTCATGTGCTACTAATCACAATTCGCCCTGTGTGGTCATGGGCATAATATCACAATCCGTATGGTCATGTGCACAATATCACAATTTGCTCAGGGAGGTCACAGGCTACTAAGCCCAACCATATCATACAAAAAGCAAATATGCAAGAATACATGTACATAATCAATAACGTCAAACTTCATAATATTGGAATGGTATAATTAACATGCTAAAGTGTATATGCAAGTGCGATATTATAGCTCAAGTTAGGTGAATACGTCACAAAAATAGCAAATAGATTACAACAAGGGTACTAATAAGAGGAACATCACAACACGAGGCTTAGCAATCAAGTTAAGGCATATCATAGCCTAAACTCTACCTCGAGCATGGATAAATACCTTGGTGCACACACATGGGGCTCAACCCCTATGCATATGTGTCACTCATAACACGTAGCTATCATAAATAACTCAGGCAACTAGTGCCTCAACCAAGTTTTACTACTAGAAAATAGGCCTACTGCAACACAACGAGTTCCGTTGCCATAGGAAGGAAAATCGATGTAATAGATCTAATGCCACGGTTTACGCTCCGTTGCTGGATCAAGCGTCGCTGTAGATCTATTGCAACAGTTTACAGAGACGGCTTCTAAACTGTTCCCACAGGCACATCTATCACGACGGTTTTGTTATGGTCAACTACAACATTTAGTAGAGACTTATGGCAACGGTCTGGAACCGTCGCTATATGTATTTTGCGACGGTTGAGAACCATTTCTATAGCCATTATAACATTTGATTTGTTTTATCTATTGAAACATTATTAAAAGCAGATGCAACGAGTTATAATGAGCTACTACAACGGTTATAAGGAGCTATTGCAATGGTTATAAGGAGCTATTGCAATGGTTATTCATTAATGAAATATCCAGTATATCTTTTTGCAACTATGTTAGGCCCTTTAGCTAGCTACCGTAAATGATTGGGCACTTCAACAGTTTTCACTTTCTCTTTGAACCAATTGTCGAATTCTTGACTATGATTGCGTGCTCTAATCCATGCATTTGATCTAGTATGATTATCAATTAAATTCTTATGTTCCCTTCAAACATGCATCTATTAGGCCTTTATGGATGACGTATAAAATATCATATCATATAAATAAATTAATAAAGTTTATATTAAAAATGAAAATTATCTTACTAGAAAAACATCTCCATTTGTTCATCTCCAGTATTGAACAGAACATATCGATGTGCTTCAAAATGTAATTGTAAATCCATGGTAAATGCCTTGCCTTTCTTTTTCTTTTTACTTCCAATTGGATGGCCTATCTTAGGAAATATAGGTGACAAATCATCTCCCTGTGTTTTAGCCCCCGCATCATCTTCTGTTTGGTACCTACTAAATCTTGTTTTCACCTCATCATGTAGGTATCTCGAACAAAATATCAAGCACTCTTTGGCCAAAAAAATCCTCCGCTATTGACGCTTCTGGATGATATCGGTTACGAACAAATGCCTTATACTTATACAAGTTTCTCTCAATAGAATACATCCAACGTAAATGAGTCGGACCCCCAAGCTTAACTTCATTTACTAAATGGATGGGCAAGTGTTCCATTATATCAAAAAAAGTTGGAGGAAAGATCTTTTCAAGGTCACATTCAATTTCATTTATTTCATATTGCATTTTATCAAGATCTCTTCACTTTATAACCTTGCTACATATGGCTCCAAAGAAGTTCCCCAACCTAATAAAGGGCAAAGAAACATTCTTAGGAAACATTTTTCTAATGGCAACTTGAAGCAAGTAATGCATGATAAAATGAGCATCATGAATCTTGTACCCCGATATTTTCATCTCCTCCACTTCCACACGTCGTGATATATTTGACGCACACCTTTTTGGTAATTTGACATTTTTTTAAACAGTGCAAATTAACTTTTTCTCTTCTGATTTCATGGAGAAATAAGTTTTAACCAAATAAACTTTTTTTATTATCCTTATCTATTAAAGGTTGAAGCTTTTTCAGTATCCCCATCTCTTCCAAGTCATAGCGAGAATTTATGTGGTCTTTTGACTTTCCAGGCATATCCAATAAAGTTCCAAGAATGTTCTTCTCGATGTGCATTACGTCAAGATTGTGTCATAATTTGTTATGTGCCCAATACGGTAATTCAAAAAAGATTGATTTTTTCTTCCATGGACCCTCATTACCCCGGCATCGTTTCTTTTGACCCTTTCCAAAGACATGATTAAAATCATTAAGTTCTTCTAACACTTCTACACCTGACAAAGGAGGTGCTCTTCTGTGATCCTCTTTACCATTAAATGATTTCTTATCTCTTCGAAATGGATGATTAGGAGGCAAAAAAAGTGTGATGACCCAAGTAACATATCTTGGACTATGTTTGAGATATTGGGAGCATGTGTCATAATTACAAGTTGGACATGCCAACCTCCCCTTAATGCTCCATCCGGAAAGCATTACTAGTGCTGGAAAATCACTAACTGTCCATAACAAGGCTGCACGCATTTGAAATATTTGGTTAGATTCAGCATCATATATTTCTACCCCTGTGTCCCACAGTTCCTTTAATTCAACAATTAGTGGTTGTAGGTACACATCTATATCATTTCTTGGAGAAGAAGGGCCTGGAATGATCATTGACACCATTATATACTCCGGCTTCATGCAAATCTACAACGATAAATTGTAGATCATTAGCATAACAGACCACGTGCTATGAGAAATGCTCATGGTTCGAAACACGTTAAAACCATCACTTGAAAGACCCAATCAAATATTACGTGAATCTCAAGAGAAGTCTTTGTGCAAGAAATCAAAATTCTTCCAAGCTTCCCCATCAGCAGGATGTCTTAAATTTCCGTCATTAGGTCATTCAGTAGCATGCCATCCCATAGCTGCAGTTGTTTCAGAGCACATGAATATCCTCTGAAATCTAGGCTTTAAGAGAAAGTACCTTAAAACCTTTGTAGAGATTCTGGAGCTTGCATTAGTAAAGTCATCAACAACATTCTTCCATCTAAAAGTTCCACATACAGAGCAATTATCATTCTTTTCATTTTCATTCGAAAAAAGCATGCAATCATTAGGGCAAGCATGTATTTTTTCATAATGAAGACCCAAATCTTGAATCATATTTTTTGCCTTGTGGAATGATTCGGGTAGCTGAGCAAATGGAAATGCCTCTTTTAACAAGGCTAACAAGTCTAAAAAAAACACATTACTCAACCCATGAATGCATTTGAATAAGAACAATCGAATGGTAAAACTCAATTTAGAAAAATTCTCACACCCTGGATATAACTCTTGTTTTCCTTCCTCCACTAATTTAAAAAATATCTTTGCATCTTCAGATGGTCCCTCTCTCACTCCTTCATTCCTCATATCACCCTCAACATTTATAAAAGTATCATAAAGAAATC